>CAKJTW010000088.1:6007500-7215000 GCA_917880005.1 Nanger dama
CCAGCAACTCCTTCATTGTCATCAGGTCCCACTGTTCTGCAAGGGGTGCCTTCCACGGGGCATCACTGGGAATCTGTATTCAGGTGATGATTCAGAGGGGGAAAAACAAATGCAATTTTCCATTTTAAATAACCATTTCAATAGTATTAAAAACTGTAACTTAAAGAAAATTCCAAATTCCCTCAATAGTGGTTTTTTATTGCACAATCCATTTCCTATTCCTATTCACTCAATCCATATTTAATTTATGCTAACCTTTCCTCTACCATAAATCGATGTGATGCTGTAATCAGGTAGTTTCCAAATAACTACTAAGCTACTAATTTAGAGAGAACAATTCAGAAAGTCAACGCCTTAACAGAGATCAGTCAGTTGCACCAAATCATGTTTAAACTGGACCTTCAGGTGTGTTTACTCTGTGTGTGTTTACTTAGGAGATGCAGGTTTGGACATGGTGATGACCCAAAGATCCAGAAATCTTATTTGCTATTTCTGAAGATATTATATATTAGAAACATTATCACAGGAAGGCTGAATGATATAAAATCTTCCCTCCCCCGCATTGGTAGTATGCAAATAGGAGCCTGTTGGACATCTCATTCTTTTAAGGGTTAGAAACAAGTTCATTCATTCATCTCACAAATCTTTACTGTGAGTCACTGTGCTACACAATATGCTAGGCATTGGTGACATGTTTCACCTTCTTTCAAGGACTAAACTTATCATGAAGAATACAAATGCCATCAAAAAGCTTGTGGAAGTTTTACCTCTCGTCCCATGTCATCCATCGTCCTCCAGAGGTTGTTATGATCTAGGTAGGCAATAGGATTCCACACAGATGGAAATGAGCCCCTGAAGGGGTAGGATTTGCCCTGTGAGATACAAGATATTTTTCAAAGGAAACGTTTACTTCGATGGAAAAGTAGTTAAATATGCTAAGCTGTTAAATAGCTGTAAGCAAAATCATGTTATCAGTGAAAGTGAAGTCGCTCAGTCGTGTCTGACTCTTTGCGACCCAGTGGACTGTAGCCTACCAGGCTCCTCCATCCATGGGATTCCCCAGGCAAGAGTACTGGAGTGGGTTGCCATTTCCTTCTCCAGGGGATCTTCCCAACCCAGGGATCGAACCCAGGTCTCCCACACTGGAGGCAGATGCTTTAACCTCTGAGCCATGTGCAT
This sequence comes from Nanger dama, assembly GCA_917880005.1. Taxonomy (NCBI): domain Eukaryota; kingdom Metazoa; phylum Chordata; class Mammalia; order Artiodactyla; family Bovidae; genus Nanger; species Nanger dama. Next base: position 6,008,680 of record CAKJTW010000088.1, read on the forward strand.
GCTAAGTCGTTTCAGTCGTGTCTGACTCTTTGCAACCCTATGGACTGTAGCCCGCCAGGCTCCTCTGTCCATGGGATTCTCCAGGCAAGAATACTGCAGTGGGTTGCCATTTCCTCCTCCAAGGGATTTTCCTCACCCAGGGATCGAACCCAGGTCTCCTAAATCTTTTGCGTTAGCAGGAGAGTTCTTAACCACTAGCACCACCTGGGAAGCCCCCAATCAGTTTGTGATAGATACTCAAATGTTTTAGTTCCTTGTGTCCTCAGAACTTAACTTTTAAGCATGAAGATTTCCAGCAGAATTCTCTGTTACTAAATAAATTTGGTGCCACACCCAACATAATAGAGAAGCTTCTTTCTGAAACTGGAACTCTTACCCTGTAAAACATAAATGCCAGTACAGAAGTGAGGTTACCTAATCTCATTTTCCAATGGTACTTACAAATATCTCAGAGCCAGGATATCCCTGCATGGTGGAGAGTCAGAAAATGGAAACTATAACTATTACACAAGTTAGAAGGGAATGGAAAACCAATTGCTGTAATGCAAATATCTCCAGGGAGAGTCACAAAAGAGGACCCAGAAAGTTTTTCCCAGGAATAGATACACTAGGTCAACACAGGAGTTCCCAAAGATCAAGGTCAAAACAAAAAGAAGAGACAACTTTGGGAGTTCCCTGGTGATCCAGTTAGGACTCCTAACTTTCACTGTCATGGCCCCAGGTTCAATTCCTGGTTGGGGAACTAAGATCCTGCAAGCAGAGTACAACCACACACACAATAACAGATGATTTCAAGGATCTCTTTGTGACATGTTTACACTACCTGGTGCTTCCAAGAGAGCACGGATACCTCAACACAGAGATAAAAGGCATATATTAATATTTCTGCAAAGATTACTAATATGGCAGCATGTAAGTCATCTCTGGGAAACTTAACTTGTTAATGCTGGAAGAAAACTACCATTAATCACTTTTGGTTTATTTGAAAACCTGAGTCAGAAGTCAAGCTGTGTATTCTGACATCATCTTGCAACCAAATTGCAGTAACTCAAGGTCCACAATCAACCCATATCTCACAATAGTCTCAGTCATTCAGCAAAGTTTCATCTCATACTGATTTTGCGCTCACAGAAATAATTTTAATTAGAAACTCTATGGTCATATTGCTCTTTCTCAAACAAGGTCCTAAGGTTCTCAGGGAAGAGTTATCATATAGGCTTACTTTTCTTCTATTGTCAAGATTGTCCAGACAAAGCCAATTGAATGTGTGTGTATGTGTGTGTGCATGGGAGTGATGAGAGGGAGAGATTAATTTAATTTAAGGAATTGGCTCAGGAAATTGTAGAAGCTTGGCAACTCCATAATCTACAGGGCAGGAAGGCTGGCTGGAAATTCAGGGAAGAGTTGCAGTTCAAGTCCAAAGACCATCTGCTAGCAGAATTCCCTCTTCCTTGGGGAACCTCAGTGTTTTTCTGTTAAGGCCTTTAACTGATTGGATGAAGTCCACTCACATTATGGAGGGAATCTGCTTTATTTAAAGTCTAATTTAAATGATAATCTCATCTTAAAAAATACCTGCATAGAAGCATCTAGAAGAGTGTTTGATCAAATATCTGGGTGTTGTGGCCTAGCGAAGTTGACACATAAAATTAACTACTACACATTTCAGCCGGCAAAGAATCCGTCTGCAGTGCATGAGACCCAGGTTCCACCTCAGGGTCAGGAAGATCCTGGCAAAGGAAATGGCTACCCACTTCAGTATTCTTGCCTGGAGAATTCCATGGACAGAGGATACAGTCCAGGGGATCACAAAGAGTGGGACATGACTAAGTAACTAACACTTCCACAAGGTATAATTCACATACAGTGAAACTATTTTAAATGCACCATTTGAGAAGTTTTTGACACACTGTATGTACCTGTGTAACCATTATCACAATCAAGATATAAAACATTTCTATCATCCCAGAAAGTTCTCTCCTACCCCTTCCCAGTCAATTCCTATTCCCTTTCTGCCCCCAGTTTTTGTCACTATAGATTGGTTTTGCCTGTTCTAGAATTTTTTTTTTTTTTAACAAATGGAATCATGCACTATGTATGATTCCACATTTATCTGGCTTCTTTTGCTCAACATGGTGTTCTTGAGGCTCATCCATGCTGCAGTGGTCGTTTTGGGATTGCTGAGTGTTTCACTGTATTGATGCACCATGGTGTGTTTATCCATTCCTCCGCTGATGATTATTTCCAGTTTTGATTCATTGTGAATAAAGCTATTATGAACATCCCTGTACAGGTCTTTTTGTCACACATACACACATATGTGGTTTTTTTCTTTTGAATAAATGCCTAGGAGTGGAATAGCTGAGCTGCATTGTAGCTGTACATTGAACTTTTCAAGTTTAATAGTTTCCCAAAGTGATTCTACCGCTTTACATTATCACCAGAAATGTACAAGAGTTCTACTTGCTCCGCAGCCTGATCAACACTTGGTTGACTTTTATGCTTTAAGTACCCTTTTGATTTTAGAATATTAGACTTACGGAGAAATTGCAGAGACAGTACAGAAAGTGTCCTTATACCTTTCAACTAGTTTTCCCTAATGCTAATATTGTACATTATCACTGTACATTTCTGAAAACTTGGATCCACAGGATCATTCGTTACAAAGGACATGTGAGTCCCACCCCAGCACTGCCTCTCCAAAGCTGATTGACATGGAACAAGTAAGTTGCTTGGTCTCATTAGGCCCCATATATCAATCTTTCCAACTCGACAACTCTTGACCTCATCATTTTCCTCCAGGAAGTATGTCCAGATTACCACAAACAACTGGGGTAAGGGGCCTTCTCCATGTCCCAGAGCTCTCCTGTCACTAACTCCACTGCACCAGAGTCATTTTACCACTCTGTGTTACTCACTGGACTTGAAGCTACAAGATCACACACTCTGGAGCCAATCTTACGATCAAGTGATGTCTCTGCCACTCACTAGCTGTGTTCAGCTGCTTAAGCTCTCTGTCCTCAGTTTATCCATGTGTAAAATGGGATGACAGTCACTACCTCATAGATGTACTGGAAAGATAAAGTGAAATGACTCACGTGAGTTACTCTGACAACTGGCATATTGTCAGTTCTCAACAAACAATGTTGCTGCTATTCCTGCAGTGGTTACCACTGCTGTAATTATTATTTTTGCATGTCTAAGACCTGTGAGCATAGATTTCTGGCACACAGTAAGTTCATCATAAATGTTGGATATCATCTCAGGTGTGTGACCTTGAACTTATTTGACACACAATGTCCTAAATTCTAAGAAAGATCTCTGGTCTTAGTTCTTTGGGGCTGCTCTAACAGCAACAACAATTACAACAAAATACAATACACTGGGTGTTTATGAATAACAGAAACTTATTTCTCAAAGTTCTGGAGGTTGGGAAGTTCAAGGTCAAGACACTGGCAAATGTGGTGTCTGGTAAGGACCAACTTCCTGGTTCACAGATGACCATCTTCCTGCTGTATCATCACACAGTAGAAGAGACAAGAGAGCTCTCTAGGTCTCTTCATAAGGGCACTGATCTCATTCATGAGGACTCTGCCCTTATGACCTAATCACCTCCCAAAGGCTTCGTCTTCTAATACTATCTCACTGTGGGTTAGGATTTCAATATATGAATTTGACAGAGGGCACAAACATTTGTTTTATAGCAGGTTTCCTATGTTATTATTAATTTCTTTGCTTTTAAGTTCCCTCTCCTGACCCTTGAAGCTTCCCACCATCAATCCTTGACCCCTTCCCACCACACACCAGAGATGCACTTATAAAAGGAGTTAAGAGATAGAACTCCCACAGTAAAGAAATATGTCAGGCTACCTCACAAAGACAGAGTACACCCAAGGCTGGCACTCGAAGACCTCTCCCTGGACTATTTAGGCCTTCTGCCCACAGGTAAAGGAGATCAGAAAGAGATAAAACCACAGGCAGGTTGAACAATCACCCCTTAAATGGGAAGAACAGCCCATTTTTGCTGCAAAACCCTTTAGGACCGAGAATCAGTTCAATTCAGTTCAGTCGCTCAGTCGTATCTCACTCTTTGCGACCTCATGGACTGCAGCATGCCAGGCCTCCCTGTCCATCACTAACTCCCGGAGTCCACCCAAACCCATGTCCATTGTGTCGGTGATGCCATCCAACCATCTCATCTTCTGTCGTCCCCTTCTCTCACCTTCAATCTTTCCCAGCATCAGTGTCTTCTTGGAGTCAGTTCTTCACATCAAGTGGCCAAAGTATTGGAGTTTCAGCTTCAACATCAGTCCCTCCAATGAACATTCAGGACTGGTTTCCTTTAGGATGGACTGGTTGGATCTCCTTGCAGTCCAAGGGACTCTCAAGAGCCTTCCCCAACACCACAGTTCAAAAGCATCAATTCTTTGGTGCTCAGCTTTCTTTATAGTCCAACTCTCATATCCATACATGACCACTGGAAAAACCATAGCCTTGACTAGATGGACTTCTGTTGGCAAAGTAATGTCTCTGCTTTTTAACACGCTGTCTAGGTTGGTCATAACTTTTCTTCCAAGGATCAAGCATCTTTTTATTTCATGGTTGCAGTCACCATCTGTAATGATTTTGGAGCCCAAGAAAATAAAGTCTGCCACTGTTTCCACTGTTTCTCCATCTATGTGCCATGAAGTGATGGGACCGAATGCCATGATCTTTGTTTTCTGAATGTTGAACTTTAAGCCAACTTTTTCACTCTCCTTTCATCAAGAGGCTCTTTAGTTCTTCTTCACTTTCTGCCATAAGGGTTATGCCATCTGTATATCTGAGATTATTGATATTTCTCCCAGCAATCTTGATTCCAGCTTGTGCTTCCTCCAGCCCAGCATTTCTCATGATGTAGTCTGCATATAAGTTCAATAAGCAGGGTGGCAATATACAGCCGTGAGGTACTCCTTTTCCTATTTGGAACCAGTCTATTGTTCCATGCTCCAGGACCAAGAATGAAGGGGAAGAAATTAATAGTCAGACAGGCAGGTTATTCAGCCCTTTGTGTGTGCTTGTTTTCAAAAACACTTTGGTTCTGCATCACCAGCAGATGACTTGAAGAAGCATGTGAGCCCAGCACATTTGGTTAATTGGTGTCTGCTCTGTCACTGCCAAGGTCTGCACCAACAGCCATGGCAACTCCTGGGAACATAAAAGCAATGGCTTCAGAAATTGTGAACTTCCGTGTGATGCATGTGGTTTGGCCCAGGAAAAGGTGAAGAACAGCTTTTGGGTGAGGGCAGAGTTATCATGACCTGCACAGAGAGCCCCATCCAACAACAGTGACGTATTTCTCCTTCCTGGTTAACCTTCGGCCCATTGTGAGATGGGTACCTCTCCTCGATTCCTCCCTCCTTTCTCAAGGATAACACCCTTGTAAAGCACACATCATATGGAAAGGATATGATGGAGGTGGGCAGGGGGCTTCCAAAACTGCACTTGATAGATGCCAGCTTAGCAGCCCAGTTGAGACGTCACCCCCACTGAAGGCCAAGCATTCAACTGGGTCCTAAACACAGTGGGGGCTGCACCAACAGCAATCATTCTGGCAACACAATGGGGTCAGAGATCAGCTGCCAAAGCCCTCCTAAATCAGGAATGCTCATAGACAGGAGGTGTGTTCACAACTCTAAAGCCAAAACCAAAGTGAGAAGTGACCACCACAAAGAGCTCTGTGTGAGTAAATGGAAACCAAACAATGTACAAAGAGTACTGTGATGAAGAAGAATAAAACACTTTACTCTTTTTATGTACTCATTTACTGACAGTCCTTGGTGTCTTACATCCAAGCAAGTAGCACCTTAGCTAAGTTTATAAAAGTGATTATATCCTTCGGTGTCTTCAGGGTACTGTTTCCAAGATGCACAGCAGACACCCAAATCCATGGATTCTCAAATCCCAGGGCTGGCCCTCTGTATCCGTGAGTTCTATATCCATGGATTCAACCAACCATGATCATAAATATAATACATGATCTGTGGTCGGTTGAATCTGCAAACATGGAAAGCCAACTGTATTGTTGTATAAGATAACAGAAATCTTATGATGAACCCAAGAAATAACTTATTAGAGCCATAAAAACTCAAGTCTTCAATCTTCAGAGAATAAGTAGGGCAAGTAGGGAAAGGTCTAAATTTATTTGACATGACAAAAGATACTGTGAAAGTTTTGTGCCTCAGATTTGGCTTTTGTAGAAACATTCCAGTGACTATTACCATTTAGAATATTGTCCAGGGAGGCCTGTCTCATCTGAGGAAATCATGGGAAGACATCAGAGTAAGTCCCCAGCTCAGGGACAAAGCAACATATCACAACAGATTGAATGCCAAACACAGATAGGAGAATCCAGCTATTTCCTCTTCAGCCAGGTGGGAAAGACACACAAAAATGAAAATCAGTGCCACTCATGTGTTTGCTTTAGAAAACATCTTTTTTCCATAAAACTATTTTAACTTGTCATAGGAGTATTGTTGTTACTTTAGGTGAATTAGGCTTCCCTGGTGTCTCAGCTGGTAAAGAATCCACCTGCAATGCAGGAGACCTGGGTTCAATCCCTGGGTTGGGAAGATCCCCTGGAGAAAGGAAAGGTTACCCACTCTAGTATTCTGGCTTGGAAAATTCCACTGAATGTATAGTCTAGTGGACTATATATGGTCTAGTCAAATGGACTGTACATAGTCTACTCAAAGCTATGGTCTTTCCAGTAGTCATGTATGGATGTGAGAGTTGGACTACAAAGAAAGCTGAGTGCTGAAGAACTGATGCTTTTGAACCGTGGTGTTGGAGAAGACCCTTGAGAATCCCTTGGTTTGCAAGGAGATCCAACCAGTACATCCTAAAAAAAAATCAGTCCTGAATATTCATTGGAAGGACTGATGCTAAAGCTGAAACTCCAATACTTTGGCCACTTGATGTGAAGAACTGACACATTAGAAAAGACCCTGATGCTGGGAAAGATTGAACGCAGGAGTAAAGGGGACGACAGAGGATGAGATGATTGGATGGCATCACCGACTCGATAGACATGAATTTAAGCAAACTTTGGGAGTTGGTGTTGGACAGGAAGCCTGGTGTGCTGCAGCCCATGGGGTCTCAAATAGTTGGACACGACTGAGCAACTTTCACTTTCACTTTAGGTGAATCAATAGATATTGTTAAAAACTCTCGGTTTTGATTCCTAATATAGAAAATACAAACAGATGGAGTCACTTGAACCAAAGCTACTTGAAATTCTCAGTAATTTTCAAGAATGTAAAAGTCTGAAAAGGGCTGAAACAGAGGCACAGGAAAAGGGATGCAGGGTGGCTTTAAAAGACCAAAGAATGGATTCAAAACAGGCTCTGAAACTTGATAGCTATGTGACTACAGGCAAGTTGCTCAACATTTGTGTACTCCTGTCCTTAGATTTGGAATAATGGTACCCATCTCACAGAGGTATTGTAAGAGTTAACCGAAATTATACATAGCAAATCGGATGCACTCACTAAATGGATGGTGCTGACAGTTCTAGGATCATAAGGCATGCCCTGTCATTTATACAACCACTTCTTACCCATAAATCCATGTTAATCAATTAATCTCCTTTGGGTAAATTCCTAGAATCAGAAAACCTAGCATGGAGATCGATGTGTGTCATTTTAAAGGAAACTTGCAGACAACCAGCAACCAACTTGATTATCTCATGGCCTTATTTTATAGACTTTGAGCCATGCAAGCCCATTGAAAACACCTGAAATCTGCCTTCTTGGCCCGTAATGAGGTGGGCTGGCTTGGCAGGCACACACATCACTAACAACAGTGACAATCCTGATGTTCCAGGTGTTCTTGCCCTTCTCCTGACCCTCGTTCTCTGGAGGCAAAGACCACCACTCTGAATTCGCTCCCATCTGGGAATCCCTTTTGCCATCTTATTTCCCACATTGATGCAAAGAACTGACTCATTGGAAAAGATCCTGATGCTGGGAAAGATTGAAGGCAGGAGGAGAAGAGAAAGACAGAGGATGAGATGGTTGGATGGCATCACTGACTCGAAGGACATGAGTTGGAGCAAGCTCCAGGAGTTAGTGATGGACAGGGAGGCCTGGTGTGCTGCAGTCCATGGGGTTGCAAAGAGTCAGACACGACTGAGCAAATGAACTGAACTTCCCAAGCTGACCCCAGTCTCTGCAGTAAGAACAGGTGCGGCCAAGCTACTTTCAGTTCTCAGTAATCTTCAAGAATGAAAAGTCTAAGAAGGGCTGGAACACAACTGCAGGAGAAGGGGTTCAGGGTGACTTTTAAAAGTCTAAACAACAGATTCAAAACAGATTCCTTCTCAGTGTCTCCTCTGCTGTTCATGGAAATCTTGCCTTCCTCCTGGGAGCCAGAGCCAGCCACCTGGCAAGAACGCAGTCATTTTTACAGCTCTTGGCAAGGACTCCAATCGAGTCACAGACAAAACAGGAGGAGGACTGAGCTTAACTTTTGATCTATATTTCCAGTTTGGAAGAAAAGAAATTTAGGCTTCCCTGGTGGCTCAGAGGTTAAAGCGTCTGCCACCAATGTGGGAGACCCGGGTTTGATCCCTGGGTCAGGAAGATCCCCTGGAGAAGGAAATGGCACCCCTCTCCAGTATTCTTGCCTGGAAAATCCCATGGACAGAGGAGCCTGGTAGGCTACAGTCCACGGGGGTCGCAAAGAGTCGGACACGACTGAGCAACTTCACTTTCATGGAGGAGGAGGGGAGGAAGCTCTCCTTAGACAAATGGCTTTCTTCCTCTGTTACTGTGTTCTCATTTCTAAGTGCTTGGAGCCTGGTGTCAACACTGTGTTCTGATTGCTTCATCACATGGATGAAGCTGGAGGAAGTCACAGACAACAATGACATTTAGTACAGGAAAGGCCTGGAGTTAGTAACTGTTGACCGAAACCACTCACCTTGGCCAGGCCAGCCTGACTTTCTCACAACAGGAGATCTTGATAAGGAATAGAAAGCTACCTCCAAAAAATAACCAGGAGCATTTGGGAGATGCCGAAAGAGGGAGGAGATGAACAACCTCCCAGAAATCCTCATGCTGGATTCCATCTTGGCTGAGAGATCCACACCACCAGAAAGGACCTTGAGTCAGACCAAGCAAGGTGACTGGCTAGAGAAAACCCAGAAAGCTAACATCACCATAAAACCTGAGACTGCGATCTACATGACAGAGCAGTTCTCCTGGGTTCCTTTACCCTCCTGCTCTCCTCCTGGGCACCCCCTTCCAATAAAGTCTCTCACTTTGTTAGTACATGTATCTCCTCAAGCAATCTATTTCCAAGTGTTAGACAGGAGCTCACTCTTGGGCCCTTGAAGGGTCCCTCTTCCTGCAACAGAATTGTCCATGTAGGGAGACATAGGGAAGGTGGTTGTGATAGTGGCGGGAACATTAGGCAAAGCTCTGCGGGAATTATAATAACATTAACAGTAACAGCTAATAGTGAATGTTTACCCCATTCAGGCCTTGTTCTGTATACTTTGCATGTATTAATTCTTTAATCTTCACAGCCACCCTTTCAGATGGAGAAGCTGAGACAGAGAGAGGTAAAATAATTATCAAGGTCTCACAACTACTAAGTGGCAACAGGATTGAAATTCAGACATTCAAAAGTCAATGTTCTTGATCATGAAACTTTCCAGCCTTTAATTATAATTATTGAATACCATTAGCCAGACACTAGGTTAATGGTTTTACTTAAATTAATTCTCACAACCCAGTGAGTAAATTGCTAATTGTATGTTTCACTTTACAGATGTGTTCTGAAGCACAGAGGTTGAGTAATATGTTCAAAGGTCACACAGCTTGCACGCAAGTAGAACAGAACTAAACCTCAGGTTTGTGCATTTAAAGCTCAAGTACTTACTTAGATTTCAGCTCTGTGAGCCGCTGCTCAAGGTCTCTGGAAGATATTTAGATCCAGGAACCACTTGAGATTCTTACAAATCAGGTGGAAGCTAATGATGGGTTCAATAACCTGCCAGATCTTTTCTGTGACTCTCCAAGCAAAGATCAGTCCACCTCCCTCCTCAGATGACTTCCATGCCAGCTCATTAGCTCACAGATACTTCTTTTTCTTTCTTTCTTTCTTTCTTTTTTTTTTTTTTTGTTGTTGTTGTTGTGAAACAAGACACAGACATAAGAACAGACTTTTGGACTCAGAGAATGAGATGGTGGGATGATTTGAGAGAATGGCATTGAAACATATATTACCGTATGTAAAATAGATAACTAGTTGCAACTTTGATGCATGAAGCAGGGCACCCAAAGCTGGTGCTCTGTGACAACCTAGAGGGATGGGATGGAAAGGGAGCTGTGAGGGGGATTCAGGATGGAGGGGACACATGTATACCTATGGTCAATTCATGTCAATGTATGGCAAAAACCATCACATTTTTGTAAATAATTATCCTCCAATCAAAATAATTTTTCAACAGAAATTTTAAAATTACATAGGTCAACAAATATTTCTTGACCACCTCCTAAGCACCTGTTCCAGGCTCTGGGGGCACAGTACTGAGCAACAACAAATAAAAGTCTCTGCTCTCCTGGGAGCTTACACTGTAATAGACAGAAACAAAATAAACAAAACAGAGGCTAAAAACATAAAGAAGAAAATCACGTGGTATATTAAAAGATGATAAGTGCTATGAAGGAAGTGCTGCTGGGTGCTCCGTGGTGACCTAGAGGTGTGCGATGGGGGATGCAGGTGGGAGGGAGGTCCAAGACGGAGGGGATATATGTATCAGTTCAGTTCAGTCGCTCAGTCGTGTCCGACTCTTTGTGACTCCATGAATCGCAGCATGCCAGGCCTCCCTGTTCATCACCATCTCCCGGAGTTCACTCAGACTCACGTTCATTGAGTCCGTGATGCCATCCAGCCATCTCATCCTCTGTCGTCCCCTTCTCCTCCTGCCCCTAATCCTTCCCAGCATCAGAGTCTTTTCCAAAGAGTCAACTCTTCGCATGAGGTGGCCAAAGTACTGGAGTTTCAGCTTTAGCATCATTCCTTCCAAAGAAATCCCAGGGCTGATCTCCTTCAGAATGGACTGGTTGGATCTCCTTGCAGTCCAAGGGACTCTCAAGAGTCTTCTCCAACACCAAAGTTCAAAAGCATCAATTCTTTGGCACTCAGCCTTCTTCACAGTCCAACTCTCACATCCATACATGACCACTGGAAAAACCATAGCCTTGACTAGATGGACTTTTGTTGGCAAAGTAATGTCTCTGCTTTTGAATAAACTATCTAGGCTGGTCATAACTTTTCTTCCAAGGAGTAAGCGTCTTCTAATTTCATGGCTGCAGTCACCATCTGCAGGGATTTTGGAGCCCAAAAAATAAAGTCTGCCACTGTTTCCACTGTTTCCCCATCTATTTCCCATGAAGTGATGGGACCAGATGCCATGATCTTCGTTTTCTGAATGTTGAGCTTTAAGCCAACTTTTTCACTTTCCTCTTTCACTTTCATCAAGAGGCTTTTAGTTCCTCTTCACTTTCTGCCTTAAGGGTGGTGTCATCTGCATATCTGAGGTTATTGATATTTCTCCTGGCAATCTTGACTCCAGCTTGTGTTTCTTCCAGCCCAGCATTTCTCATGATGTACTCTGCATATAAGTTAAATAAGTAGGGTGACAATATACAGCCTTGACGTACTCCTTTTCTTATTTGGAACCAGTCTGTTATTCCATGTCCAGTTCTAACTGTTGCTTCCTGACCTGCATACAGATTTCTCAAGAGGCAGGTTAGGTGGTCTGGTATTCCCATCCCTTTCAGAATTTTCCACAGTTTATTGTGATCCACACAGTCAAAGGCTTTGGCATAGTCAATAAAGCAGAAAGAGATATATACATATAACTAATTCACTTCATCATATAGCAGGACCTAATGCAACATGGTAAAGCAATTACACTAATTCAAAAGCAGGGGAAAAAAAGAGAGTAAGAAAGGCAAAGAGGGAGTGTTGGTGGTTTGGGGTTGATTGCAATTTTAAATAAGGTGGTCAGGGAAGGCCTCACTGAGTAGGTACCATTTGAGGGACAAGACAAGAGGAGAAGAGGGAACCATGTGACTCCCAGTGTGGTGGGGTGGGAGAGGAAAGAGTGCTTTAGTTAGAGGCCCTGGCAAGCATCCTGAGATGAAACAGATGCACAAGGAACAGAAAGGAGGCCTGTTTCATCTTCTTTCTTCTGCTCACTGGAATAATCCAGGCTGGAAAGAGGTGGTTGCCGAGCAGAGGCCTCTGTGCTCTGATCTCTGCAGGACAACCTGACCCCTGCATCACGGCTCCATGTGCCCTCAGATGTTCCTTTGCCTTCTGACTTCTGGCAGTGCAAAGCTTAAACTACTTTCTACACCCAGCTTAAGACTCACTTTCTTCAGGAAGCCTTTCCAAATTCACCTCACCCTCCATTACTCTTCAAAACATAAAGTTCACCTCATTTTGAATTCTTACCATAGCAACTTATATTAATATTTGCCCATGTCAGCTCGACATTATTCTCTAAGTGTTCCACATGATTTTGTCTTCTTTTCCCAGCTACTTCAGAAAAAAAAATCAATCATTTACCTCCTCCCATGATGCTTTTGAACTGTGGTGCTAGAGAAGACTCTTGAGAGTCGCTTGGACTGCAAGATCCAACCAGTCCATCCTAAAGGAAATCAGTCCTGAATATTCATTGGAAGGACTGATGCTGAAGCTGAAACCGCAGTGCTTTGGCCACCTGATATGAAGAACTGACTCATTGGAAAAGACCCTGATGCTGGGAAAGACTGACGGCAGGAGGAGAAGAGGATGACAGAAGATGAGATGGTTGGATGGCATCATCGACTTGATGGACATGAGTTTAAGCAAATTCCAGGAGATAGTAAAGGACAGGGAAGCCTGGTGTGCTGCAGTCCATAGAGTCCCAAAGAGTCAGACACAGCTGAGTGACTGAATTGACTGACTGATAATGCTTAAAGGTGATGTACATTTGACTCATGTTTGACAACTGCTGGATAACTGGATGATTGGATGGATGGATAGATGATTGGATGAATAGTGCTACAGACTGAATATTGTTTTCCCCTCAAATTTGTATGTTGAAGCCTAACCACCACTGCACCCTGCCCCATGATGGTATGTGAAGGCGGGGGTCTTTGGGAGATGATTATATTATGAGGGCTTCATTCTCATGAATGAGATCAGCGCCCTTATAAAAGAACGTCTGGAAGCTTCTGCCAAGCCAAGAACACAGCGAGCAGACAGCATCACCAGATCTGTCAGTGACCTTGATCTTGGACTTCCCAGCCTCCAGAACTGGGAGAAATAAATTTCTGTTGTTTATAAGCCATCTAGTCTGTGGTATTTTGTTATAGCAACCCAAACAGATGAAGGCAAATAGTTTTTAAATAAGAAGAGGAATTCTTCACCGTCTGAAACAGAAGAGTGACTGAATGCTTTCTAAACACCATGAAACTTAATATCTTCTGAAAAAAAAACAACTTAAAGTGTTTCAACTAGGAAACTGAACATTGTAATTCCTCCCCCCACCAAAACTTGATCAGTATCTTTGTTCTCTTTACTTTCCTAATCTTTTCTAAATATACCTGCTGATGGAGATGGAGACCTCCACAGGAAAGACTTCTCAAAATAAGCCCATACATTTACCTCAAAGAATAAGAGTGTATTGAGAAGGATGCAGGATTTTGTGCCTCTAATCCTCTGTTACTTGTATTAGCCATTTCCAGCTGTATCACATTGCAAACCATCAGGACACACCACTGATGTCAAGAGGTTGTTTCAAAGCAGAATAACGCCCACAGCTAAAATCTATCTTCCTGAGCCAATTTTTTCACTCTTTCAATTAGTAGACACGTACATGTTTATTTGATCAAATTAGCACAGACACCTAAAATACCCCCAATAAATATCATCTCTTTTTTTAGGGCATGAAATTTTGGACATTGCCAACATCTCCCGACATCCACCAGCACTAGCAAAATGCCAGAGTGCTTTGGCCTTCCATAATGTGCTTTTCAAAAATAGAGACAGCTACCCAGCAGTTTTAGTTTTCCCAAGAGGAATCTTGGCTCGAATAAACACTACGTGTACCATTACAGTGTTAAGGATTATAAGAAAGCCAACAACTTGAAGCTGTGGCCCCTGCCCTTCTCTGGGACAAGGGCCCCCTCAAGCTCTGTAGAAAACCATGTAATCTCTCCAGTAAAGCACACATACACAAACAATTCTGTATATAAAACCAGAGAGTGTAACTGAAACTTAACTTGAGCCCTTTCTCAAGAGTCATGAGTTTGAGGTTGAGAAAGCTTGATGACAACACCGAGTGTTGGCAAAATTAAGAAGCAACCAGAATTGCCATGTCCTGATAATGATGGTGTGACATAGTATAACCACTTTGGAAAACCTTTTGGCAGTAACTACTAAAGATGCTTATGCACACAGTTTATGACTCACTTCTAGGTAAATGTCCAAGAAAATGGTCCCCAAACACCTACACAAGAATGTGAAATGTCCATGAACATTTGTGTATTGACCCATTTTACAGAGGAGGAGAGTGACTCTTAGGATAAACAACTTCCCCAGGATCACCCAGCTAATGAGAGGGGTTCAAGTTTAGCTGTGCTTAAAATCAAGCCGGTTCTCCACCTCATGCCACCTCTCATGATGCAGCAGTGTTGCAGGGAGAAAACCAATTCTGACTCCACGTTGGAAACTGTTTCTTTGACTTGCTTTTCATTGCTCTTGTTATTATAATCATACTTAATGGCTTGCCTGGAGAACCCTGACCCTCTGCTTGACTGTAAACTAAAGGGCCTTTGTTCAGCTCCCGGAAAGATAGCTTGTCTGTGCCCACCTGTAAATAGAAGAGATTAACACACCCCTTCCAAAGGCTGGCCACTCCCTTTGAGATATTTTACAAGGCTGAAGACCCTTTCACTTTACTTCCTCACTGCCTCTCCTCCTCTATTCTGCCCTTTTACTTTAATTACTTATTGCTTCTTTCTCTCTGATCTATACAAGAACCTGCCATCTGGACCCCAATAAGTTGGTGACTTTGAGGCGCTAGCCTGCCATCTTCTCGGTCTGCTGGTTCCCCTATTAAAGTCTCTTTTGCCTCAACACCTCATCTCTCGGATTCATTGGCCTGTCATGCGGCAAGCAAAGTGAGCTTGGACTCAGTAACAGCAGGAGATCCAAGATCTGGATGGTCACAAGGGCATAAACAACAGCAAGCACCAGTGTAGCCCATCTCATTGCCATTCCACTCTGTCTTCTTAAATGTGTTTGTGACTTTAAAAGCCCAAGCAAAGGATAACTATCAAATTAGAATTGACACTATATTTAGCTAAATGATGAAGAGAATTAAGATCATTTTACTGATAGGCTTGGATGTTGCTATGCTTGGTCGCTCAGTCATGTCCAACTCTTTGAGACCCCATGGACTGTAGCCCACCAGGCTCCTCTGCCCATGGGGATTCTCTAGGCAAGAATACAGAGAGAGTTGCCATGCTCTCCTCCAGGGGATCTTCCTGACCCAGAGATCAAACCTGCATCTCCTGCCTCTCCTGCACTGCACACAGATTCTTCACCCCTGAGCCACAAAGGAAGCCCCGTGACTGCAGCTATCTTACCCCAAGCACCCCTATGCATATCCATCCAGAGCCATTCTGTTAGCCAGGGGGCTAAGTCTACAAAAACCTCAATAAGTAAAACTTGGTCTAGAACTACGTAAGAGCAGAGTGGTCTACCCAAATGGTCAACATAGTGAATGCTGTGATGAGCTTGCCCATCTCCCCACTCAGAAATAAAGGTCTTGTTTCTTTACCTGCTAAGAGTGTTCCTGGCAGGCAGCCCTTGGCTCTTAGCTTCCTTCAGAGATGACGCCAGCTGCAGAAAAAAACCACTTTACCCAAGGTCATGCTCCCTTCTCTGAGCAGCGCACTTCCAGTGACTGACTGATGTGAAGGTAGAGAGGTCTTGTCCTCCTGCCCTGGTCAGGACAGCTCTGAAGTGTCATCCCATCTTCAGAATTCCTTCCAGGGTGGGCTGAGGATTCCATTGAAAATATATCACAGTTTGACTTCTCCCTCTGCTGGGTCCTGTGTCTTTTCTCTTCCGTCCACAGCTGTTGATGCCCAGAGCACTCCCCAATAACCCTCCAGCATGCTAGAGATATTACTTTGCCAACAAAGGCCCATCTAGTCAAGGCTATGGTTTTTCCAGTGGTCATCTATGGATGTGAGAGTTGGACTATAAAGAAAGCTGTGCACCGAAGATTTGATTCTTTTGAACTATGGTGCTGGAAAAGCCTCTTGAGAGTCCCTTGGACTGCAAGGAGATCCAACCAGTCCATCCTAAAGGAAATCAGTCTTGAATGCTCATCAGGAGGACAGATGTTGAAGATGAAACTCCAATACTTTGGCTACCTGATGTGAAGAGCTGACTCATTAAAAGACCCTGATGCTGGGAAAGACTGAAGGCAGGAGGAGAAGCAGACGACAGAGGATGAGATGATTGGATGGCATCACTGACTCAATGGACATGAGTTTGAGTAAACTCCAGGAGTTGATGATGGACAGGGATGCCTGGCATGCTGCAGTCCATGGGGTCACAAAGAGTTGGATACGACTGAGTGACTAAAGTGAAGTGAAGTGATGCTCCTCTCCATCTCAGAGATCTGCTTCCTGGGAAACTCCCTCATAACAGTCATTCAACGGAATAGACACAACAGACTGTAGTCAATGTCTAAAGACTCTCAGTCTCCAGGCTCTGGGGGTAGGGGTAGGGGGTTAATTTCAGGAAAATATATAGAACCAGGTACAACAGGACCCCCTTTGAGAATACGGGTTTTCTTTGGGGAGGATTAGTGGGGAGGTCCCAATCTTCTTCTCTGTGATCCTGACCATAGATGTGCTAAAGGAAATAAGAAATACAGCCATAGCTGTTACAAACATATTCAGATATGTTAACAGATTGACAGGGGAAATTGAGAGGAGAAAGACTGTAAGCAAAACTAAGTGAAACTGAGCAGGACCCTGCAGGACTTCCAGGTACAAATCCTTTCCAAGTCACATCCTCAGTCCCTGTTTCTTGTTTGTGGGCCCTCCCAGGTGGCTCAGTGGTAAAGTCTGCCTGCCAATGGAGAAGCCACAGGACACATGGGTTTGATCCCTGGGTAGGGAAGATCCCCTGGAGGAGGAATTGGTAGCCCACTCCAGTATTTTGCCTGAAAAATCCCATGGATGGAGGAGACTGGTGGGGTACAGTGCATGGGGACTCAAGGAGTTGGACACAACTAAGCATGCATGCATGTTTCCTATTCTTAGGAAATAGGCTTCATTCAGCCTCCCTGACCTTTTCAGAGTTCCAAAAGGCAGATTCAGACAGTTACTGATCAAGGGAGGGAATGCAGAAACAAAGGAAGAGCAATCGAGAAACAATTTGCTGTTGTTGTTTAGTGGTTAAGTGGTATCCGATGCTTTGCAGCTGAATAAGAAACAAGAGCACAGCCATTAAAGCAGGGTCCTGGTTCCTGCTCAAGGAATATACATAATATCTTTGAGGTCTTCTGCAAGAATTAAGGCCCCCATGACCCTCCAGAGTTCAATCAACTAAAACTTGGCCTCTGTCGACCTTTGTCCCAATGCTATGCTAAATTCTCCTTTCCTCAAGCCCTTTCATGAATATGCATGTACCTTTAACTTTCTCAGTTTTGTTGGGGGCTTCCCTGGTAGCTCAGCTGGTGAAGAATTCACCTGCAATGTAGGAGATACCACTTCGATTTCTAGGTCAGAAGTTTCCCTGGAGAAGGGATAGTCTACGTGCTTCAGTATTCTGGGGCTTCCCTGGTGGCTCAGATGGTAAAGAAGGCACCCCAATGCGGAGACCTGGGTTCAAACCTTAGATTGGGAAGATACTCTGGAGGAGGGCATGGCAATCCACTCCAGTATTTTTGCCTAAAGAATCCCCATAGACAGGAGCCTGGAGGGATACATACATTCCACGGAGTCACAAAGAGCTGAACGTGACTGACTAAGCACAGCACAATTTTGCTGTGGGGAGACACTGCTTTGGGAAAGATCCCCAGTGTTCTTCTTTGCTGCAAGTAATAATAAATTCTCCTTGACTTTGACTTGGGTGCGTCTATTGGCTTGACACCCATGAGTAAACCAAGTTTCCAGGTGACAGAAGGCCTACAAAGCAAAACTCACTTTTATATCATATGTCATAATTTTAAAATCTCATTAAGGTCACATAGAGGTTTGCACCAGGAGCAAAAGTGAATTTGCCATCATAAAAGTATCTCAAAGGACTTTAAAAAAATAATTCCTATTGCATGTTTTGAATTATTTAGGCAAGGACCTGGTAGATAAAACCCACATGGTCTCCAAATTCCAATAAGTTTTAAACAAACCTAAATATTGAAATCTTCCCTTCCACGCATTTTTAACATGCTCTGTTAGCTGCATTAACTTATACACAATCTTAAATTAGAGAAAAGATCATTGTATTCTCACTAAAAGACTTCATAAAATCCTCCATAAATAATTTACATGAAAGATAGTTTTCTTAACTCTAATATTAGAGTTTAATTAATAAATCCAATGTGGTTTTTTCATTAAAAAAATAGATCAAATGCTTATTAAAATAGCCATTACATTACTGGTGCACTGGGATGACCCAGAGAGATGATATGGGGAGGGTCGTGGGAGGGGAGTTCAGGGTTGGGAACTCATGTACACCTGTGGTGGATTCATGTCAATGTATGGCAAAACCAATACAGTACTGTAAAGTAAAAAAATAAAATTTAAAAAAAAATAAATAAATGTCATAGAGATTTAGGAGACCTAGCAAGGAAACTAAGATTTCCTTCCTTGTGTTCTATGACAGGTAGTTTAAGATTGAAATATGATCAGCTATACAGGTTACATAAAACTGACTGTGAGAGAACCCATGTGCTACAGTACACAGGAATAGTCTGAAAGCCTAGAAGCAACCTAATTCCATAAAAGTCTTTAATATTTATAAAAATACCAAAGTTAAATTAAGTAGTGAATGTTCATAATAAATATTTAGGGAACAATATATTAATCCCAAAATTTCAAAACTGTAAACTGAAGCAGTTGTTCTAAAATTTACCCTGCATTAAGAACACCCTGAGGAATTCTGTCAATTTGCAGATTCAGATTCACTAAGTCTGGGGTGGTATATGAGATTCTGCATTTATAAAAATTTTAAATTGATCCCTATGCTCATGGTCCGGGACACACTAGTCTACAAGTTTCTGAAAAAAAAAAAAAAAAAACAAAACATTGTAACTGAGTGCAGAAGGGGTAAAGGATGAAATCAGCCAGCAAACCCATATCTTAACAATGATAAACTGGCTTCTTTATGACAGGATGTCTCAGAACCTTTAATGAGCTTTAACATACTGAGACAACCAAGGGAAAGAGGAGAGAGTGTAACATTAACAATTTCTGATTTGACAGTGAAGACTTTTGTTCCCTGATTATATTTAAGAACTTATATTCCATAAAACACATTTGGAAGACATACTACTAAATTTTTAAGAACTTCGTGCATTGTTTAAATTTTCTCTATCATTCATTAAATTGTATGTACATTATTAATTGGGC
This sequence comes from Nanger dama, assembly GCA_917880005.1. Lineage (NCBI taxonomy): Eukaryota > Metazoa > Chordata > Mammalia > Artiodactyla > Bovidae > Nanger > Nanger dama. The sequence goes on from CAKJTW010000088.1 coordinate 6,028,377, forward strand.
ATACTAATTTTAGAAAATGTCTAAACCATTTTGTAAGTATATTTATACGAACACACACACACACATATATATATATATATATCTCCACATATATCTGATGTATGTTGGAAAGCTGTTTTCTCCTAGAATTTCTTAGAAAGTACAAACATAACTGAAGACTTCACCATTTAGTGGAAAAATTCAAACTGAAAAAGAGAAGCCTAAAAGACAAATTCATATCCAGTATAGGGCTCACTTGTAAGCTCAGCTTCAAGAGAAAAGCAAATATAATAATAAAATAATGGTGAATTGTACTGAAGAAATTCTCATTGTACTAAGGATTAATGAGAATTAATTATCTTTATTTCTTCAAAAATAAAAAAATTAAAAAAATAAAATAGCCATTACTAAAGAGCTGTAAGAGCTTATATAGATATTTGAAAAGTGCTACTTCAGTAGTGTGATATTGTGATGATATGCATTTGGTCTTTATCTCAAGTTCCTGGCACAACAGCTTCTAAAACCTTTAGGAGTTCTTGAGCAACTGGGGTGAGAAGAGTGTCTTTTGTTATTCCTAACAGTTCAGTTCAGTTCAGTCGCTCAGTCGACTCTCTGCGACCCCATAAATCGCAGCACGCCAGGCCTCCCTGTCCATCACCATCTCCCGGAGTTCACTCAGACTCACGTCCATCGAGTCCGTGATGCCATCCAGCCATTCCTAACAAGCCCCCTTCAATCAAACCAGAGTTTATGCTAATGAGAGTGACTCTTAATGGGCCTTTAGATAGCTTCTGGATGGGATCTGGTTACCAAGGGAACCAACCACGTGATGAGAGAGTTGGAATTTTCAGCCCCGCCCCAGAACCTCCAGGGAGGAAGGCGGTTGCTGATTACTAATGTAATCAAATACCTAGTGATTTAATCAATCATGCCTACATAATGAAAACTCTATAAAACCCCCTAAGAAGGGAGTCCAGAGAGCCTCAGGCCAGTGAATTAGAATGCATCCATATGCCTAGAGGGTGGTATATGCCAATTCCTTGGGGACAGAAGCTACTGTGCTCAGGACCCTTCCAGACCTCACCCTGTGTACCTTCTCATCTGGTTGTTCATCTGTATCCTTTATAATAAAACCAGTAATAGTAAACTGTTTTCTCTGAGTTCTGTGGGCTGTTCTAACAAATTTTCGAACCTGGAGAGTGTGTCCTGGGAACCTTTGATTTCTATTGGTCAGTTTCAAGTAAGTGAGGCCTGGAAATTTCAGCTGGCATCAGAAGAGGGCACAGTTTTGTGAGACTGAGCCCTTAACTTGTGGGGTTTATGCGAACTTCAAGTAGTTAGTGTCAGAACTGAACTGAACTGTAGGTTACCCAGCCAATGTGTAACAAGTTAAAGAATTGGTTGGTGTAGGTTGTAGGATGTTAAAGAAATAAAACTAAACACAATTGCTGCTAAGTCACTTCAGTTGCGTCCGACTCTGTGCGACCCCGTAGAGGGCAGCCCACCAGGCTCCCTCGTCCCTGAGATTCTCCAGGCAAGAACACTGGAGTGGGTTACCGTTTCCTCCTCCAATGCATGAAAGTGAAAAGTAAAAGTGAAGTCGCTCAGTCATGTCTGACTCGTAGCAACCCCATGGACTGCAGCCCACCAGGCTCCTCCATCCATGGGGTTTTCCAGGCAAGAGTACTGGAGTGGGGTGCCATTGCCTTCTCTGAAAAACACAATTAGTCTTAGCAAAAAAAGGGCCACTGGCTTAATAGTAAATGTGGCCAACTCTTATTTTAGAATATTTAGACATCAGAAGTCACTTGAAAAAGATCCCTTTATGTGCCCAATTACACGCGATTAGAGATGAGAACACAGCTTGTGATGTCCAGCACTAGGTAACCATATGAACTCGGGCAAGCAACTTCCACTGTCTAATCTCTGTATAATATGGCTTTAAATAGAACCAATGTCATGGTGTCATTGCCGGGAAGCAGTACATCTCTTAACAGAATGCCTTGTCTATAGCAAATGGGTAAATACTGACTAATATCATCACTACCTGTCCCTATACTTTTCTTTCCACAAAAAGTATCACCAATTAACCTTTTTAAAATTAAATACAGTTGATTTACAATGTTGTATTAATTTCTGCTACACAGCAAAGTGACTCAGTTATACATACATATGTATATATATGTTTTAAAATATATTCTTTTCCATTTTGGTTTACCATAGGATACTGACTACAGTTCTCTGTGCTATAGAGTAGGACCTTGTTGTTTACCCATTCTGTATATAATAGCTCAAAGCTCTTAACCCCAACCTTCCACCCCATCTCTCCCCAAACTCCTTCCCCTGGCAACCACCAGTCAGTTCTCTACTTCCCTGATTCTGTTTCTGTTTTGTAGATAGGTTCACTTGTGTCTTGTTTTTGATTCCACAGATAAGTGATATCATATGGTATTTGTCTTTCTCTTTTTGACTTCACTTAGTATGATCATCTCTAGTTGTATTCATGTTGCTACAAATGGCATTATTTCATTCTTTTTATTTACCAACTGTCATTTAGAGGCCAAGAGACTGCAAGAAACAGATCGCATAGAAAGAGGCTGATTCTCTGACCGTAGGTAAGTTACTCTACACTGCTGACACTTTCATCATTTATAAAATGTGTGTAATAATACCTGCCTCCAGGGCTGAAGAGAGGATTACATGAGATACTATATGTAAAGTGTTAAGAAGGATACTAGTATTATTATTTTAGTAAATACAATATCTCTTTACAAACACATACTGACTTGATGGACATGAGTTTGAGCAAGTTCCTGGAGTTGGTGATGGACAAGGAAGCTTGGCATGCTGCAGTCCATGGGGTTGCAAAGAATTGGACACGACTGAGCAACTGAACTGAACTTTACAAACACAGTGCCCTGAGGTCCTCTAGGGGAATTCCACTGTGTGAGTCCCTGAAGGACTTTGCAGCAGAAGGTGCAAAGCTTCCTGCCCTTATGGCGTCACTCAGCATGCTGGGGTTTACCAGCAGAAAACAATCAATCCCAACTGCTCACCCCAAAACACCCTTGTCAGGGAAGGTGTTCATCCAGCCACCTTCTCTGTCAAGGACTCTCTCCACATCCTGACCTGGACCCTGAACTCCAGCCTCAGAGAGCAGCTCAACTAATCCCAAACAACTGCATCCCTTGCCTAGTCCAACTGTAGCCTCACTGGGCTCACAGGTGCCAGACGACAGGTGCGTCCCTAGTCTTTCAAAGGTATTATCCAAATGCTTTTGATGTCCCTAAACTATATAGAGTAATGAGAAGATGAAAAAGCTCTTTGTAACTTGGGCACACACAACATCAAAGGGGTGAAAGAGAGAGATTAAGTCTCCTAAAAGAAATAATTTTTCTCACAATGGGTTTTTCCTCAGATGTCAATTATTACCCTCTTTGGGTTACCACACTATCATTTTGAAATCTGAGGCTATATGATGATCTAGGTCTGGAAAAATTGTGTCTAAGAAGTAAATTATCAAAAAAAAAAAATTCCCACCTGAAAGGTTTTTCTGCCACATAAGATTTTTTTAAAATAGTAAAAGTACCTGATATTTATAAAATCATTTTATATCTTATCATATTTAATTTTCATGACAACACCGGGAGTAGAAACTAGTAGTCCCTCTTTACAGACTAGAAATTGAGAGTTCTAAGAAACAGTAAGTGATATATCTAGAGTCCATAGCGAATTTATTGAAAGCCCAGGACTTAACAAAGGGCCATGACTCCAGAGTTAGTCTGCTTTTGTCTATGGAGAGGTCCTCTCTCAAGATGGAAATTCATATCCTTGAATGTATCCAACACAACATGTATTCTACTTTCCACTGAAGAACTCATCCAGTTCCAAAGTCAGCCACTGATTAATGCCAGTAAAGATTTCAACTTTTCACTCCATAAATAGTTTGGGGCAAATTGTTTACTTTCTCTAATGGTACAGACTAAAACGATGATTCACTTTATATGAGTCAGAAGATTTCAAGATTTCAAATGCAATGCTTTGAAATAAGAACTTCACATTGGAATAAATCAAAAGAGATTTTATGCATAAATAGAAAGGTTTCCTTGGCCCTAAAATGAACACTACTGCTATGGACATTAATCCTTGCGGGTGGAATCTGGTAGAGAATAGACATGGCAGGAGAAACCTGGAGTGAAATTCAGATGAAGAAAGAGGCAAATCTGGCAAAGAGGCCACTTGTGAATTTTACATACACTCTGTAGACACTTTGAGGGAATTCAAACTTTACCAACCAGCCTGAGATGAAAAGAATGTCCCAGAAGTATCATTTTATTTGAAAAAAGTTCTTATCAGGAGCAAAGAGTTTTCAAAGAAATTCACTTAAGGAGTACTTCTGATGGGCATCCATATGCTTACCAAAAAAAAAAAAAAAAAAAGAAAGAAACCACCTCTGCAAAGGGAAGTCATGAGCAAGAAGAAGGTGGGTAAGAGAAGTAAGGATTGTGATAGGCAAGCATCATAATTACCATCATCACCATGGCTAACACTTTCTGTACCAGGAATTCTGGACCAACCATTCTTTCAAAGATTTTACAAGTTTCGTTCATTTCTCTCTCAACAACCTACAAGGAAGGTGTTATCATTATCTTCATTTTAGATTAAGAAATAGAGATGCAGAAAGATAAAGAAACTTGCCTCAAATTGCATAGCCAATAAGTAGTGACTCAAATTCAAATTCAGATCCTCTGGCTTCTAAGCCTATGATCCCAATATTTAACATTTATTGTAGTTGCTTTACAATGTTGTGTTTCTGCTGTACAGCAGAGTGAATCAGTTATACATATATCTCCTCTTTTTTAGATTTCCTTCCCACTTAGGTCACCACAGAGCACTGAGCAGAGTTCCCTGTGCTGTACAGTAAGTTCTCATTAGTGTATGTATGTCAGTCCCAACCTCCCAGTTCATCCCACATCCTTTCTCCTGTTGGTAGCTGTAAGTTTGCTTCATACATGTGTGACGCTATTTTTATACCTTGCAAATAAGTTCATCTGTACCATTTTTCTAGATTCCACATATAAGTGACGTTATATGATCTTTATCTCTCTCTTTCTTACTTCACTGTACGACAATCTCTAGGTCCATCCATGTCGCTGCAAATGGCACTATTCTGTTTCTAATCTTTATATTATTACAGATGGGAGAGCTGTTTTTAATCTTTTGATTTTTCCCTGAAATGTATTTTCAAGGCTATGAGGAACCTTAATATGATATTGCCAACATATCTTCAAGCTGGTGGAAGATCATAGCAAAAGACCATTGAGACAAAGGCTGTTTCATTCATAGCTAAGAGACACTCTTTACGATGTCTTATATTTAAGATTTATTGTAATTAAGATGTATTCATGGTCACTGTTAAATTTATAAGCATTTACGTCCTTGTTCTTCTGGACTTTATTTTCAACCATCTCATTTACTGTCTCCAAGTCTATGTATTTAAGCTCAGGAAGTCTGTCACCATACAAGTATTTTTTTTTTCTTTCTTTGATCTGTATCATTTAGACTCACTTGAAATTAATCTATTAACTGAGACAGTTCCTAAAATACCTCTAACACTATTCATATGCATAGCTTCAATTGTAAAATTCCATTCAGGGATACTGTCTCATATGGTTGTTTTAAATTCCAAAACAGTCCACAAGGTGCTAGCTAACTTATGCTGTCTGAAACTAGATTTAAAGGATGATGATAGCAATGAGAAAGCTGTCTGAAACTAGATTTAAAGGATGATGATAGCAATGAGAAATGCAGACTGTCAAACTATAGTTTCAAAAAGCTCCCCTTCAAAGTTATTGAATGTCTGCTGACAACACTTATGTTTCCTAAATGTACATAAATCCATTCGAATAGAATGCTATGAGTTTCCAAGCTGGAGGACAGAGCAGGATCCTAAGAATATTTTTAATGAAATGAATATAACTAGTTGTGATGACAACTTAAGGCTTCACCGTGTATGCTGAATTTTGCTTTTATGAGAAGCTCTAGGGTTGAATAAGCCACATATTCTTAAAACCTAAGATAATATATGGCATTTTTTATTTCAGCAGGCTCTTGGCTAAATGTCTCAATGAAGCAAAAGGATCAGCCCTTCACAGGAAAGGATGTGTGATCTTCTCTTGTATCTGCCCCAAAGAAAAAGCAGAGTGGTAGCTGGGGGAATTGACATATATGAAGAAGAAATACACACATAACCATGTGCTCATGTGCATATATGTATATGAGCCTACACACACACACAGAGTATCTATTTTTTCATGAGTGAACTTCTGTAGAATATAACTTTTTTAAAATATAAATTTATTTATTTTTTGAGCCACCCCCTGGCATGATGCATAAAGTCAATTTAACCATAAAAATAAGATAATTCAAAGGAGACTGTGCAAAATACTTTTGCAGTACAACTCAGTCAGTGACAAGGGAAGATGGAGGAAATGTTAAAGATTGCAGATATGAGGTTTTATGACAGATATATGTGGTGTTAGACACTGGCCTGTTTCTGGAACAGGAAAAGAACATTACAAAAAAGGCAAAATTCAAGTATGTTCTATAGTTAACAGAATTGTGGCTCTAATAATTTCTTGGTTTCCATAATTGTACAATGTTTATGCAAACTGCTAACAATAGCGGATGCTAGATGAAGGATATAGATAAATCTCTGTAATATTTTGGGAACTCTTCTATATACATGAGAAAATGTAAGTATTTAAAGATTAGACCTTGCTCATCCTTGTCTCTTTCCCACTGTTCTCCTCCACTGTCTTGAGGCAAAGTAGGACTGATTCTCCTATAATTTTAAACTACTTTTGAACTCAAAACTTTACTTAAAAATAAAAAAATCTAGACTAAATATATATATATGTATAATTTATTTATTTTAATTGGAGGTTAATTACTTTACAATATTGTACTGGTTTTGCCATATATCAACATGAGTTCGCCACAGGTATACAAAATTAAGATCATGTTACCTTTCTACTTAAAATCTTCCAATAGAGATTTCCCTGGCTGTCCAGTGGTTAAGACTCTGTGCTTCCAATGCAGGGGCCTTGGGTTTGATTCCTGGTCAGGGAACCACATGCCATGGCATAGCGAAAAAAAAAAACAAAAAAACCATCTTCCTATGGATCTCATAACACCCAGAATAAAAGCCAATATTCTTATAACTGCCTCTATGAATTGACCTTCCAGTGGGGTTGCTGGGGCTTGTGCATACTGAGTCAGGAAAACCCACTGTGCTTGTCTCTTCCCATATCTATATTAATTAACGGTATGTTGGTAGGTTGACCTGAGCCGCAGTGAAATATTTACATCATGCAAACCCTACCGATTAGAGTTAGGTTTTTGTTGCAATGTCACCCCTTGGGTGAGGCCCTACTTTATTTGATATTCGATCCCACTCTCTTACACTCCCATATCTCCAATTCTTTGTAGCACTTAGGACTTTCTAGAAAAAAAATTTTTTTATATATATATATATATTCATCCAAATATGGTTGAGCAGATGTTTTATTACACATTGCTTTAAAGTATACAGGCGATTTAGCAGACCTGGTTAAAAAGTTTAAACCTTTCATAGAAATTTAATTAAACCTTGACATGGGAAAACTAACAAGTTTTAAAAGCCAAAGCTTTCTGCATAATTCCACAAGTTGGTGGTTAACTGATTTTTAACTCTAAAATATATTTGAAAATTAACTCATATACTTATTAGAGTTGAGAGTGGTAAATTATAAATGAACTTTTTAAAAAAATTTCAGACAAAGAAATAATATGAATTTTTGGTAAATTTGAATTAACTTCACTTTTAAGAAAATCCATATTTTATACCCATTTTTATTTTGCACTTTTTCATATTTCCTGATTGTGCCTGAAAAGTAATATAAAACCAAACATGGTTAATTCTAATTCTATTTTAGGTTTTCAAGTTGGGTTTTCTGTATATTTTGTTTGTTTACTGCTAGTCTTACCCAGTTAACACATAAGCTCCATGAACACAAGGATTTTTGTATGTTTTTTTGCCTCTGTAAGTTTATTTGTAACTTAACCAGAACAAAGAAAGTAAGTTTTTAGTTGTGGAATTCTGGTGGGAACTGGTGGTGTATGTACTGAGATGAGGGTAGGATCTCCTGGTTTCCTGACATCAGATGAGGTAGGCACTTGTTATCCTGTAAGACTAGATTTCTTGTGACTAAAATATTTCACTTTTCTTCTAAGAGCAATACCAAATCAAAATCAGCCCAACTGTGTTCTAAAAGATAGGCTCACATGGGGTGAAGATCCATTCCTTCAGTCATTCATGCAAAAAACATTTACCTAAAGCCTAACATGCATCAGGTTCTTATCCAACTGTTGGAGGTATCTCAGTGGACAAGATAGAAACAAAATTCTTCCCTCATGGAGCTTATATTCTACTAGGAGAAGGCATATGAAAACTGAATACATACAGATTTCCCTTGTTGGTCCAGTGGTTAAGAATTCACCTTCCAATGCAGGGGATGTGATTTTGATCCCTGGTCACAGAATTAAGATTCCACATGCTGTAGGGCCACTAAGCCTGTATGCCATAACTAGAGAGCCAGAGTGCCACAAACTACAGAGCCCACACCACAACTAGAGAGAAGCCTGCACACCACAATGAAAGATCCGCATGCTGCAACCAAGACCTAAGGCAGCCAAAAATAAAAAAGTATTTAAAAAAACACTAATACATACATATATAATGCTAAGCATGTATAAATGCATTGGAAAAACAATAAAGCAGGGAAGGGATAAATTAGGAATAGAGACTATCAGGTGGGGGTGGGAGAAGCTACTCCTTAAGGTGAGGTTATCAGGGAAGGTCTCCCAGGAGGGGATCTTTGAGCTGAGACCTGAGACAGGGCATTCCAAATGGAAAAAAACAGCAAGTATGTGTTGGTTATCTATTGATGCATAAAGAAACAGTCCATGTTGGGAAACATTAGCCTGTTACTGTATCTTACAGTTCTATGAACTGACTGAGCTCAGCTGGGCAGTTGTTCCTTGAGGTTACTACTGTGGACTATGTCAGAGAATGGCTGGGACTGGACTCATTTGAAGGCTTGACTGTGTTGGATGTCCAAGACAGCTTCACTGCCAAGTTTAGTGCTTTGAATGATAAGGCTGGAAGGCAGCATTCAGCTGGGACAGGAGACTATACATTCAGCCCAGACAGGAAACTATGCCTATGTGGTTTCTTCCAGCACAGTGGTCTCGGTATTTGGACTTCACATATGATGTAACTCAAAGGCTCTAAGAGTGACTGTTCCAAGACAGAAGCGTTTTTGCCAGTTTCTTAAGTCCTCGGCCCCCAAACTAGAAAAGCATCACTTCCATCATATTCTACTTGTTAAATAAGCAACAGAGCCCTCTCCGTAGGGGGGAGGGTGTTCATAGAATTCACCTCTCCCTACCCATGGGAGGGGTGTCAAAGAATATCTAGTCACTTTTTAAAAATGTTTTAAAAATTGAAATATAGTTAATTTACATTATATTAGTTTCAAGTATACAGCAAAGTGATTCATATACATGTATATATCTACATATATATTATTTTCAGATTCTTTTCCATTATAGATAAGACATTTGTATAGTTCCTCTGTGTTATACAGTAAATTCTTTTTGTTTATCTATTTTATATATAGTGATGTGTATCTGTTAATTCCAACCTCCTAATTTATCACTCACTCCCACCTTTCCCCTTTGGTAACCATAAGTTTGTTTTTGAAGCCTATGAGTCTGTTTCTCTTTTGTAAGTGAATTCATTTGTATCATTGTTTCATATTTAATCTACTTCAAAGTGAAGAAGCCCTAAGATAGGAATAAACTTGACATACTAGAAGCCAGAGTGCCTGCAGACTAGAGTGACCTGGGTCAGGACATTGGAAGGAGTTGTAGGACATGTAGGTAGTTGTAAGCCATAATAAAAATTTAGTTTCATTCATTCTAATTTATTTTTGACTGCTGTTTTTCTTCCAGGGTTCTACAGTCAAGAAATCAGCCTGTATTCACAGACAAGATGTCAAGAATGACCTGGGAAAAATGCCTGGAAATAATAATGGAGAAATATGAGGTCCCTAAAATAGCAGCAGTACAACCACCCTGGCCTTAGAAAAGAGAGGTAGGAGCTTAAAACAACCTGTTGTTTTTTAGAAGTACTCTCATCCTTTCTAATCCAAAGGATCAGTGTCATTAGGTATCATAATGACCCCCTTCAACTGCCAAAACACCTACCCTACATAGGTCACCCTTAAATATATAATCTTACCTTTCCTTTTCTGCCTTAGCATCAAGTTAGACATAGAACAATGCTTCTTCTTCTAACTATATTATGTTTACAATTTGCAGTGGGAAAATGAAATAAATGTGAGACACATGTATGGCTGTCTACTCTCAGACTGATCTGGTATAACAGAGTTCCAGCAGTCTTACCAGAATGAGCAACTTTAATACTTTCTTAAACTCCTGGATTATTAATGAAATGAGATGGTTCAATATCTCTCTGAGATAAAGATACTGAGAGCCTCTGATTAAACCAAAAGGAAAATACATGTCAGTGGCCTCCATGGGCTCCTAATGCCACCAGGAGATCAGGTAGGTCTCAGGAGGTGAAATGGAGGTTTAAAAAGTTAGCAATGAGGAATAAGACAGAAAAAAGGTAGCCTTATGGAGCAAGACTGAGCAGAAAGAAGAGGACGGTTGAGTCCGCAGTTCAGTTCTGAGCACCTTTACCCCTTTCTTTGTTTTTCTTAAGACTTCTGCTCCTTTCACATAAGGATTTCTGGGGTTGGCACCGCAGCTATGGAGCCAAGTACACAAACTCTGGAGTGAGGGAGATCATCACTTATCAACTGAGAGACTTGAGCGAATCACCCAGACATCTTGTGCTGAAATGCCCTCATTTGTAAATAAGAGATAGTAATAGCTGTAAGGCTTTCCTGAGGATTGAGATAATGCATATCAAATGCTTAGAATGGTGCTTTGCACATATTTGAATCTCAGAAGGTATTGGCTATTATTACATTCAATTTTGAACTGAGTTTCCAGGAATCACAAGGCACATGTGTGTTTGATTCCATGTGAGAACCTAAACTATAGGTGACTGTGAATGGTAATTTTTTTTTCTTGCTTTGTATGTGACTAGACACTGTCTGCAGCAGCTGCCCTTAACATTTGCCAACTTAAAAAAGAGGCAACAGTAAATGTCAGCAGTAAAAGGCTCCAGGTCACTCTGCAGCCCTTTTGCTCAAAGCTTTGCATGCAGCATGTGTGTTCAAAGATGAAATGAATAAACATCTTTTTCTTAACTATAGCTTTATCTTCTCTACAGCTCATTACTTGTGGGAATTTTCTTTAACTCTATTTTAAGACAATAATAATTTATAACACTTTGGGCCAGTTCTGTGGTTTCTCCAGAGTCAGTCACAGTTAGGGACAGTTAAACAACTTCATTAAAATAATATTCAAGTAATGCCACCATAGGAAAAGTATTTATGCTCTCCACAAAGTTAGTCCTTTAAACTTATTTAGCAGTGTCTTTCAAGGTTTTGAGAAGTGTCCAAAGCACTCTCTATGGAAACACCTCTGACTACCTCAATCCTGTTTAATTCCAACTTGCTCACTGTCTTATACATGAAAACCTCAGGGACATGACCTCTTTCTGGGTACCTAGGAGAGTTTTTAAAAAGGGATTCTAAGTTGGTTCGCTCTTAGGAAGCAACAGGCACATAACGAATTTCACTTTATTTCCAAGTTCTTTGTGATGCCATATATTTGGAGTTGCCAGATAAGCAAAATTAATCTATGCCACAATGTAGGGTTTCTGTTGTAAGATCTCAACATGTTTTAGACAAACTTTCTAAAAAATTGAATCTGGACTGGAAAAATTTTGAAAAAATACACAGAATCTGCTAACGTTCTAGGCCTCTGCTGTTCTCATACAGTAGTCACCAGAGCACTTGGTATGGAGGTAGTCCAAATAGGCTTCCCTGGTGGCTCAGATGGTAAAGAATTTGCCTGCAATGCAAGAGACCCAGGTTTGATCCCTGGGTTGGGAAGATCCCCTGGAGAAGAGAATGGCAACCCACTCCAGTATTCTTGCCTGGAGAATTCCATGGGCAGAGGAGCCAGGAAGGCTACCATCCATGGGATTGCAGACTCACACAATTGAACAGCCAACACATTGTTGGTCCAGTGGCTAACATGTTGCACTTCCAATGCAGGGGAGTCTGGATATGATCGCTGGTCAGGGGAATAGATCCTGCATTCCACAAGTAAGACCCAGCATAGCCAAACAAATACAGATTTTTTAAAAATATGAGGAATAAATAAAGAAGGTTGGATTTTACAGTAAGAGAAGTTATATTTCATTGTATAAGGCGCCTGTGAAAATATTTTCAGGGTGAGTTTACTGACCTGGTTTTCTTTTGAAAATAATTTGTATAGCTTTATCCTATCTGGTGTTTGACCATTTACATTTTTACTTGGTAGTAAGAATCCTCAGAGCCTATTAGAAAAGTTTGTTTTCAAAAGGAAACAGGCTCTATCGAAACATTCTTAGTATCTTCAGTGTACCACAGTAGTCTTATTGGTGAAAATAATGTTAATCAGTGTCTTCTGTTCTCTTTTCTCTTTAAAATCTCAAAGCACTAAATAGGACAGGTACAAATGTCCACCTTTTACAAATGGAGAAATCAAGGTACAAAGCAGAAATAACATGGCCAAGGTCACGAAAAATTCGATGATGAAGTGTGTGGGTATGTGTAGAATACCCTGGGAAAATTCTGCAGCCCACTAATACCAGGATCAGAATCTTTGAGGGTCTGCATTCAAACAGCTGCTTTGGGATCTAGACTGTCTAAACTCAAAGGGTCAAAGCTCAGTAGCTAAGCCTGGCTGGAAGCAGTTTGGTTCTTGTTAATAGTTATGTCACCCAAGAGACTGCTGCCTGGGCATGTGAGAATAATAGAGATCTGCTGGAAACACTGGGCCTAACCTCTTCTCATAGACCGTGAACTCTCAAAGTAGCATCTTTACGTAGAAAGCAAACTGTGGTTACTGAAGGGGAAAGGAATGGAGAGGCATAAATTAAGAGTTTGGAATTAGCAGATATACACTACTATATACAAAATAGATAACCAACAAATTCTTACTGTATAGCACAGGGAATTATATTCAGTATCTTGTCATAAAGTATAATGGAAAAGAATATGAAAAAGTAGAGTATTTGTCTAATTACATCTTAAAAGTAAAAATGAAAGGAGCTCTTCATAAGAAGTTTGAGCAGTACTCAAAAATACAATGAAGAAGGCTGCACATTACTTCGAATCATACTACTCCAGGTTAAAAAAAAATTGCTATAACATGACATTCCTGACCTCTGTGTATGCATCTACAACATCAAAAGAAGGATGGATGGGTGGTTGGTATGGATGGACAAGTGAACAAACGGATGACTGAGAGAAAGAGGCAGGAAACAGAAAAGTAAGAAATGAAGAGAAGAAGGAGCAAAGAAAGAAATACAAATATATGAGAATCAAATCAGATAAGATTTGCTATTTCTAATGGCATGCATGCATGCGTAGTCACTTCAGTCAGAAGAAACACAAACTGAAGGGAACTGAAGAAAGAGTTAAACTTCAAATGCATGTTGCCTAAAACAAGAGAAAGAGCCCTGTAGGATAAAGTCAAAAGATCATAAAGATCATTAAGAGATTTGAATCTTTTTGTTATTAGCTACAAGCATAATTTTAGTATATACTGATTCCATGCTATGATGGAAAATTTCAACACTCATCTTTCTTATACTTCTTCCTTTCTCACCTTGCTCGCATTCTGATTTTATAGATTCCATGTTTTACCATATAAGGGCTTTAAAAAAAAACAAACTATAGTACATTTTGTACTACAATCATAATTCTTCTAATTCGTTATGTTTAAATCGTTATTTAAATGTATTTAATGTTCGGTGCCAATTTCATCCAAGTTGGTCCATTTCAGAGTTGTTTATTTGGAGTCACCATGTGATGGTAACTCAAAGTGGAGCACTGCTAGGACAAAATTCTAAATTGTGTACCATTAGCTTAGTGGACCTGGTGCAAGTGCCCAGAAAAGAAATGGCACACGATTGAAAGGTAGAGAAAGCAGTAGCTTAGTCGCATCCAACTCTTCATGACCACATAGACTAGGGCACACCAGGCTCCTCTGTCCATGGAGTGTGTGGATTCTCCAGCCAAGAATACTGAAGTTGGTAGCCATTCCCCTCTGCCGGTGATATTCCTGACCCAGGAATCAAACTTGGATCTCCTGCATTAACAGGTAGATACTTTACCGTGTAAGCCACCAGAGAAAGTGGTAAGGCATTGGTAAAACTGTCACCTGGATGATTGGGAAAGCAGAGCAAATAATGACCTTGAAGCAGCCAAGAGAAACTGTGGGAGTCCTTGGTGATTTTTACTTTGTAACACGTTTGCTTTCAGCAATGGAGTAATTCTGGGATTGAAGAGAAATGAATTTTCTTGCCATCAATTCTCGACTTTTGTGATCTATGGCTGCAGTCTTTTCCTGGTTTAATTGCTCCATGGAAATCTTTTTTTCCCCTGCTATATTTTATTTAATCACTGTGCCTTTTTTGGTTTCTTTTCATATTAAAAAAATTTTTTTGATTCCACAAATCCCACAGTGACTTCACCTCAAATTGTCACAAACTTAATTATTTAGTCCTGTCCCTTGCATAATAGTAACCTATATTAGAGCTGTATTACATGTTAGACCATTTGAATAGAGTGGAGAAGCTTAATTAATGAAACTGATTGGCAAAATAGCCACTATACTGCAGAATGTTCTTGGGACAGAATATTATATATCTATTTTAAATGGTATCTACAAAAAACGTCTAAGGACATTAGAAAATATCTGTGAATATTTATAAGTGAAAAAAGCAAACCTAAAAATTTTATGTGAAAATACAAAAATAAGAATCCAAGAATGTCAAATGTAAACAATATATGTTCTCTCTGTGTGTGGGAGGTAGGGGGCAGGTTCCTTAATCTTAAAGTACAAATAACAGACTTCTTTCTATTTCCAATGGCTTCCCTCACAGCTCAGTTGGTAAAGAATCTGCCTAAGATGAGGGAGACCTGGGTTCAATCCCTGGATTGGGAAGATCCACTGGGGAAGGGAAAGGCTACCCACTCCAGTATTCTGGCCTGGAGAATTCCATGGACTATATAGTCCATGGGTTTGCAAAGAGTCGGATATGACTGAGCGACTTTCACTTTCTACTTCCAAACCACTTTTCACAGAATGTAATTAAGAAAGTGAGGAGGATACAGGACTTGGGGAGAAGTTAGTGGAATAACTGGAGTCAATTGTAGATAATTTTAAAGAAGGAAGGATCTTCAACTGGGTTTTTCCAAGAGTGTAAGTTTGGCAGGAAAGAAGGAGGACAAAGGGAGGTGCTGGGGCTCAGATGGAAATGACAAAGTCTCCCATAGAGAGGACAGTGAGCTCTTTAATGTGTATTCTTGGCATCTCAGTTCATGCTCTAACTGCATCGCTTCCTGCCATATGCAATTAATCTCTTTAGCCTTTACATTCTCATCTGTTAAACGGAGACGAAACTTCTAGCTATTTGAGACACATTTGTGAGGTCCAAATAAGATATCATGGGGACTCCTTGGTGGTCCAGTGGTCAGGACTCCACTATAGGGGGTGTGGGTTCCTTCCTGGGTCAGGGAATTAAGATCCCATATACCAAGCAGTCAAAAATAATAATAATAAACAAACAGGTCATGTGTGAAAGCACTTGGAAGGTTCTAGATGTCCATGCTAGAGCAACGTTCCCATTGTTATTATTTACTAGTTGAAGCAGAGGCCAATAGAAAGGCATGGGCTCTGTGAGGGTGTGGCAAGGTAGGCTAACATATTTTAGGCCATCTTCTACTTCCTGCCAATCCCTACAGGCTGCTGAAGCTTTGACCTATTACATGATCACCCTTGTTAGTCACCATCCTTTGATGAGCTATGCCTCTGCCAATGCATCTCCTTTGGACTACTTGGCTTCCCAGATGGCACAGTGGTAAAGAATCAACCTGCCAATGCCCTAGACACAAGAGACTAGGATTTGATCCCTGGGTCAGAAAGATCCCCTGGCAACCCACTCCAGCATTCTTGCCTAGAGAATTCCAAGGACAGAGGAGCCTGATGGGCTACAGTCCATGGGATCGCAAAAAGTCAGACACGACTGAGCACGCCCGTAGTCAAGTAGTTGGACTACTTGGCCATACTCCATGATGATATGGTACAGCTGCTGTAAACTTTTCCCACAAGATTTTAAGCCACAGGCTTGTTTCCTTTCATGAACTACACCACCATAACTGAATTCTATACATTCTCTACCCTCTACCTTCACTATAAAACTCTGCATTACCCACAACTCTAACCATTGTTAAATTTATCCAGATGTGTGTGAATGTGTGTTTTTACATAGAGACTATGTTTACAGATTTTGGAGAAGGAAATGGCAACCCACTCCAGTATTCTTGCCTGGAAAATACCATGGACTGAAGGCTACAGTCCATGGGGTCGCAAAGAGTAGGACACAACTGACCAGCTTCACTTTCTTTACTGATTTTATCATATTTTAAATTCTAAAAGGAAATCTTGAAGGCTTAGAATAAATTCCTCTCATATCCTCCAAATATTCCCCCACATTCAGCCACTAAGAAAGCACCATCCTCATCAATTACATGTGAAAAATCTGCCTGTCTTTCATAAACGCAAATTAGCACTTTGTTTTCCAGAAGAACTTAACATAAGCTTCAGAATGATCACTAGACAAATAGGTTTTTCCTGCTGAAGAGGAAATTACTATTCTACATATTTAGCAGGGGGGATATTCCCGTGATGATAAGACATATCTGTTTCCAACAAATAAGAAATGAAGTGGCGTGGGGGTGGGTATGGAAGAGAAGGTTCAGGAAGCCCATCTCAGAACCAGTGAGCTCTGGGTGGCATGTGTGAAGTTCATTGGAAAATGGCAGCTGTTCCTGGGTGAAATACAAGATTTTGTCCAACCTGTTCCTGGATTCTTCTGTCATTGTGAGAATAGCAAGTACACCCTCAACTTTGATCCAGGCTTCTCTGGATTAATAATGTTGGAGGGAGAAGCATGCAGAAAGGGAAACTAAGAGTCTGAAGAAGGCTGGACATTCCTGGTCTGTTGATTTCTGTAAGATGCTGAGGTCCTACATCTTAGGATGGTTTTCATTCACCAAATGCAATTCAAATTTGAGTATTTTCTTTTTCAATGTCTCCTCTAATTCTACTGCTGTTCCCCAACATGGAGAGACAGTGATCTCTTCAAAGAAGTTCACCCAACTGGTCTGATTGCTAGAGATCTAGTTTCCACTCTACGCCTTTATGTCCTCTGAGGGTACCGTATTTTCTATTGGCTTTTAGTGTTCTCAACAAATGGAAAAGTTCTTCCAAATGGTGTCTCCTCCACAAAGCTGTTTAAGCAATAGCCGTTGTAGCAGCGACACATAGGCAAAGTATTTGAGAAATGGCTCCTCATCCCTTCAAGCATTGATATTGACCACATACAACACAAAAGGGACTTTGACAGTGATCTTGGCTTCTGCTCATTGGGAAGCAGACTAAGACCAGAGCATCTTTTTTCTTTCTTTCTTTCTTTCTCAGTTTATTGCAAGAGCTGAAGTTTGGAAACACACAACTATCAGTGTGAAGTTGGACTCTTAAGTTTAAGTCATGCTACATCTTTACATTCACCAGACTCCTAACAGTTCAGCCTTTGGCCCTAAAGCAATCGCATGCATACTTTCACTTGACACTAGTTCTAAATTTCAGACTTATAAAACTTTTGAGACAGAGAAACTCTGAATGTCAATAGCCTACATTGTGTAAAACTCCTTCAAAGTATGAGCATGAAAGAAAAACCAAACAAACAACAACACAATAACCACACATGTGAGCATGCAAACACACAGACACACACACACACACACATACTAGATAAAAGAGGAAGAGGCACAAAGCAAAATGCAGCAACATTCCTTAAGAGGTTTATTTTTCTTGTATTTTTCTCTTTAAGTATGAGTTAGTCTCTAAAAGGGGACATTTTTCACAAGTCATTTCCAAGGCATATAAACAACTGCCTTCTAAACCATCCTAGCAGAAATCAACATGACCATCTGTGAAATAGATTATAAACTTGAGTAGATGTTTCACAATAATTGTTAAGCATGAAAGACTGCATCACTGATTTGAGAAGTGTGGAAAACACTTTCTAAATTATATAGATGTGAGCTTAAGCAATCATTTTCCCACTGATAATTAAATCCTCTTATAGCTTGGTACCACATCTTCGATTCACGAACAAGGGTTTGGAAAGTCACTTTTTAGCAACGTAAGACAGATCTACTGTAGCACTAAAAATGAGTACCACTCAGTAGACAGAAACATTTCTGGAAATCAGAGGCAGAGAGCAAAACGCCCTGTATATCACAACACATCAGGGGTTGATGAATGCTTGTTATGGGACTAGCATGGGCAGAGCCCAGCTGTCAACAGACCACTTCTTCTAGTACTAACAGGGAACTGGTGATACTGAGGGTCCTTGTTTCTTGGAAAAGACGTTCTTCCTTTGGATAGCTAGCCTATCACGGGCTGCTATAGCCCCTCACCCCCTCTTTGTGAGTAGCAGCAGCACCCATCCATTTCACTAGTTTCAATTCCAACCACCACCTTCAAATTCTTTAGCTTAATGTTATTAAGACTGCATGTAAAACTCTGTCTTACGTTAACAATCATGTAAGAAATTGAAAAACACAGAGTCCTTGAGCAGGCTGATTTGAATAGCAGGATCTGACAATATGAGAAGTAACACACTTGATACTCTTGACGTTCTCAGGTTTTGGGTTGAGAAATAAAATGCAGGTCCACTGAACAAACAAGGCACAAATATACTAGATATTTGCATGAATCATTGTTTTCATTTGGGAACAGTAGTTGTCGAAATAGGTAATAGGTAATGTCCAAATGGCTAAAGTACTTCCTACCATTACAGAGGAAACAAATTCCTGAACTACATTCTTTGTCATGTAGTAGGAGATCAGATGCCAGAGGTCTGGTCAGTAATTCCAAAAGGGATGGAAGCATCTCAGATGATTTTTACAGATTCAAAAGAAGAAAAACGACATATAAGCAAAGACATGGAGGTGATGGTGGTGGAGAACAAATTTTTAGTTTAGGGAGGACTTTTTAGCTATAAAATCTTTATTATTATTTATTATCAAGTAACACTTCATTGGATTCAACCAGTTTTCAGTGGGCTGAAAACTGAAATCTTTGTTTCATAAATTCATTAGTGCTTTAATTGTCTCAGGATGAGAATTAAAGAGTAAATATATCAAACATATACACATATGCACATGTATACAATATTTTTAAGTGTACTGATATTTCTTATTTCCTCCAGCAGAGGTCAGAAAATAGCAATACAGGAACATGAAAATCTATGTACCAAAATAATATTTTAGAGTGATTTTCTCTAGATAAGATTATTGAAGGGGTTTTTAATTGTTTTTCTCTACCCAAGTTTTCTTCTTATATTTTTGCAATAAACCTGCTTTCCTTTTGTAATAATTTGAAAGCAATAACATTCATTTGAATTTCATGAAGACCGATGTTGGCATATATATTTATTCTGTAACAAATCAGAGATAGCGCTTAATTATTTTCTTAGCTACATGTGGATTATACGAAATAGCTAAAGAAAGAAGCATATTTGGTCATCACTCTGAAAATTTCAAGTATAACATCCTTGCCACAATTGATGACTATGAGCAATCTGTTTCAAGCAAGGAACATAGTGTCGGCGGAAAGATTTCCTGAAAAAACAAAGCGTCCTGAACATAGCCCCTGACTGCCAAGAAACTCTGCCCGCACAAAGACAGAAAAATGAATTTAATTTCTAGTCATCATCTCCTTTGTCCAGAGAAATCTAAAAGAGATCCTAGTGTTTTGGGAATTCAGTCTCTGCAAGTCTTAAATGTTAGGACATGAAGACAAAAGAAATCAGTCAAGATGATCTACATATAAAAGCCAGGAACACAATGAACGATGTTTACAAAGAGTTGCTGATGAATGTTCAATAAATCACACTATCACCATGCTTTATTTTCATTTCTAATTCATGTGTCTCTTTTCCCACTAGACACGTATGGAAGCAAGGTGAAAAGGCTCATAAAACAAAATCTGAAGGTCAAACATTTCTTATCAACGTTACCCACATTATACCAAATCAGATAGATTTAAATTTTCTGTTTCATTAAACAATTCACAACATATAGTCTATTATTTGTCCTTCTTAATATTATCACCCACAAATAATATACACGTCAACACTTATGTGATTCAAAACTAACTGTTGATAGTTTCTTTCTTCTGTCTCCTAAGGGTATAATATTTTTCCAGTGAGGAACTTGTCTCTATATTGCTCAATTCTATTTAAGGAGATAAGTGAGGAAAAGAGGAAAGATTAAAATTAAAAATCTCTGCCAGTCCTTCTGTGGGACTTTAGAGTAGGATCCAGGACAGGTGACTGTTTGTCAGAGAACATCAGTGACATTTTGGACCAAGACAGAGATGCTGGGAAAACAAGCATCAGGGAGCTGTGAGAAGAGTCTAAAGGGAGAAACATGGTGGGAGACCGGAATCCATAGAAAAATGTGGCCAGTGAGAAATCATCAAGGGCACCCGGTTTGAAGAGCTTCCTAGAATTACAATGTCCAATATTCAGTTCTAAGTTGTTTGTTTCTGTGATTGAACCCCTCACCCCCACTGTTCAAAACTTCAGTCCAGTCTACTGTACACAAATGCTTGGGGTAGTCCAAAAAAGTCAAAACAAAGAGGTGAATTCTAACCCACGTTGACATAGAGCAAAGGAAAGAAGAGAGTCACAGGCCACGAATGTGAATGAGCTTATGTGTCATGGAAGCAAGAACCGTGGATCACAAATGGTCATGAGAATGTGAGACCCAGTAAACTCACAGAAGTTTGAGGGAGATCAATGGCGCTTTCCCACAGATGAAATTTGGGACTGGACCTATTTTTATGTAAATTTCCAAAAGAGAGTGAGTTTAGCCTGTATATAGGACATAATAACCAAATTTCAAAATAATTACATTAGGCATATTGCAAATACTCTATCACATGATGTCTAAGATAGCATTTGTAAAACTGTACACAAGTTTTTGTATCACATGAAAGAGCCCTAATTATTTTAATAGAGGTATTTAATAAATCACAAATGTTTTTTCTCTATTGGTTTTGCTCAACATGTTACCAAATGGTTAATACCACTTCATCAATAACCTTCCCAAATAGGTTTAGATTTAGCCTTTGATAACAGTAAAAAGAAATTCTTAGAATGGTTGAAATATACTTATAAAATACATACGCATCATTCAAGGATGAAGGAGATTGTCTGAGGGGAGGATCTGGAATTTGTACTAATATATGGAAATACCGAGGAGAAGACAATGGCACTCCACCTCCGTACTCTTGCCTGGAAAATCCCATGGATGGAGGAGCCTGGTAGGCTCCAGTCCATGAGGTTGCTGAGGGTCGGACATGACTGAGCAACTTCACTTTACTTTTCACTTTCATGCATTGGAGAAGGAAATGTCAACCCACTCCAGTGTTCTTGCCTGGAGAATACCAGGGACGGCGGAGCCTGGTGGGCTGCCATCTATGGCGTCGCACAGAGTTGGACACGACTGAAGTGACTTAGCAGCAGCAGCAGCATGGAAACACTGATAGAAAAATCTCCAAATCCTTCAAAGGTTGTTCCAAGCTTACCTTTGTATGGTGAATCAGACGCTCTACTTCATTCACTTTGTAGGTCTCCAATCCTAGCTCCTTGGATAATCTTAAAATATGATTCTGAGTTGGCCCAACATAAGCTCCTCCAAGGTCCACATATTTAACTTTTTGGTTCTGTTTTCCCATGGAAAGAAATAAAAATTTGTGAAATGTTATTCTTAAGATAAAAAGATAGCCCTAAAAAAAAAAAAAAAAAAGCAGATTGGCATTTCACAGGTTCTAGACACACCTTGAGGAGTATCTATAGAAAGTTGGACTCTGTTCTCAACTCTACCTCATTCATGCAACTAAACAGTTATTGCATCATTCCTAATTTTAAAGCAAAATTGATTGGACTTGAAATAAGCAAGAGATTTCTGAACCCCATCATTCTCACTATATACCACAGTGCTCTGGGTTTTACTGGCTTAGATTTGTAAACTATGAATTATTAATGAACTTCTGTTTACTTAGCATTTCTGGCTAATTTTGAGGCACCTAATGCTAGAGGAAAAGCAAGAAAGGAAAGGACCACTTTTTTTTTATTGAAGTATAGTTGATTTACAATGTTTCAGGTGTGTAGCAAAAAGATTCAGTTTTATGTATGTGTGTGTGTGTGTGTGTGTGTGTGTATTCTTTTTCAGATTCTTTTCCATTATAGGTTACTAGAAATTTTTGATATACTTCCCTGTGCTTTACAGTAGGTCCTTGTTGTTTGTCTACTTTATATATAGTAGTGTGTATCTGTCAATCTCAAACTCCTAATTTTAATCCCAAACTCCCTTCCCCTCTATTCACTTTGGTAACCATAAGTTTGTTTTCTATGGGAGTCAGTTTCTGTTTTGTAAATTCATCTGTATCATTTTTAAAGCATTTACATATAAATGATATCATATGATAATTGTCTTTCTTTGTGTGACTTTCTCCAGCTAGTATGATAAAGTCTAAGTCCATCCAGGAAATGAACATTTCTCTTGTGGTTTGTTAATCCAGAGACTTGAAAGATAGCATTAGAGTCCTAATTTAAACCTTTGAAATTGCTCTTATGTTCAGTAGAAAGGTTTTCATATGGTTTTGAATTAGCTTCATTTGCAATGACTAAGGACCAACTTTTAAAAAGAGTGAACACATCCAAACATAACTGGATTCCTAATAGGAGGACACTAGAGCAGGTCCTCCTTTTCTGCTTTTGTTTGTTTATTGTATGGTGGTTTGGTTTAGTCGCTAAGTTGCATCCAATTCCTGAGATCCCATGGACTGTAGCCCGCCAGGCTCCTCTGTCCATGGGATTCTCCAGGTAAGAATATTGGAATGGGTTGCCATTCCCTTCTCCAGGGGACCTTCCCGACCCAGGGAGGGAACTTGGGTCTCTTGCATTGGCAGGCAGATTCTTTACCAACTGAGTCACTATAGCTCTCCCACTTAAAAAAGAGGGAAATATATATTTCACAAGGGCAGGGAATCTTTGTTTTACTCACTAATGTATTTCAAACATCTAATCATTGATGCAGTCGTTTATGGGGAAAGTGCCAAGTGTTATGAGGCAAGAAGAGAAAAGGGCCAGAAGAAAGCCATGGAAAGAAAGCAAATTGAGAGGCCATGGAGTCTTTTGAAGTAATTTTCACTCTCTTGAAAAGAGTCAAGTGAAGTTCAAGACTTTCAGAAAGAAAAAAGGAAACTCAGTTTCAGGGTCACATTTTTCCAGGCAATTCTTATTGTCTTACCCTAAGGGTGTAAGTCCTGCCTCCCACGCGGTCCCGGGCTTCCAGAACAATCACATTCAGGCCAGAGTCATGCAGAAGTTTGGCTGCTGCCATACCTGGTAGAAAATACAAGAAGAAATCAGAACCAAACACTCAACTCCAGATAAGCTCCCCGTGCTAACAGCCAATGATTAAAGTCCATGTTGGCTCATACACATAGCGTATCATCACGTTCAACTTAACCAGCTTACTGGTGTCTAGGGTTTCTCTATAGAGACCCAGATTCCAAGTCTGCGAAACCAACTGCTATTTCTTGAAAGAATAAAAATGGGTTTCATTTTTAGTAAAAGTCTCAAACCCTAAAAACTTCTTTGGTCACTATATCGAAATGTTTATCTTTAAAGACTAAATTACATGGTTATGTGTCTGACAACATGAAAGAAAACACAAAGCCCCACAAAAAGAAATGTATAAGCCCCAGCAAACCCAGGACCAAATGGAGCAATTGACTTCATTCTCAAGGTAAATCTGAAAATTCAATAAATTTAAGTGAAGGAGCAAAGGGAGGAGTCAACCTTCAAAGCATGTGAAAGCACCTAAAATTCACTATTAAAACTGAACTTTTGCAAGTTGATGTAAAGTTACAAAACCAAAGACAAAATGCAACTCATTTAATTGTCCTCATTCCCCATAGGATCCATCACTGAAGAATAAAATGACTCCATTCATTTATTCATCTATTAATGTAGTCAAAAATACTTTATGCCTGCTACAATTTCAACATCATGAATTCAACATAACAAAACAGCTTATTGAGATACGTTTACATACAATAAACTTTAACCAGTGAGTTCAGTGAGTTTTGATAAAGTATAAGTTCAGTTCAGTTCAGTTCAGTCACTCAGTCGTGTCCGACTCTCTGCGGCCCCATGAATTGCAGCACGCCAGGCCTCCCTGTCCATCACCAACTCCTGGAGTTCACTCAGACTCTTGTCCATCGAGTCCGTGATGCCATCCAGCCATCTCATCCTCTGTCGTCCCCTTCTTCTCCTGCCCTCAATCCCTCCCAGCATCAGAGTCTTTTCCAATGAGTCAACTCTTCGCATGAGGTGGCCAAAGTACTGGAGTTTCAGTTTCAGCATCATTCCTTCCAAAGAAATCCCAGGGCTAATCTCCTTCAGAATGGACTGGTTGGATCTCCTTGCAGTCCAAGGGACTCTCAAGAGTCTTCTCCAACACCAAAGTTCAAAAGCATCAATTCTTCGGTGCTCAGCCTTCTTCACAGTCCAACTCTCACATCCATACATGACCACAAGAAAATCTATAGCCTTGACTAGATAGACCTTAGCCAGATAAAGTATAAAGCTTAGTGTAAAGTTCAAATATGTAATTTTTGGTATAAGTACATCCTGAATGTAGTTTCTGATCTCACAAATCTTAAAATTCTGCATCTTTAACTTACATAGTTTAGTAAGAGTTTTTTCAGACAAGATAATTGGTATTCTTACCACAATGAATTGAATTTACTCAGTTCCAAATACCTTACTCATTTGCTTTATGAAATCAAATAAAATCAAGGAAATGCCAAGATGCTGTGCCTTACAGATAAATGAAACAATTTCTACCTTGTCTTTTAAAAATAATAGTTCTGGAACTTTTAGATGAAACGGCAACCCACTCCAGTGTTCTTGCCTGGAGAATCCCAGGGACGGGGGAGCCTGGTGGGCTGCCGTCTATGGAGTCACATATAGAGTTGGACACGACTGAAGTGACTTAGCAGCAGCAGCAGTGTGAAAAGCAGAGAAGGCAATGGCACCCCACTCCAGTACTCTTGCCTGGAAAACCCCATGGACGGAGGAGCCTGGTGGGCTGCAGTCCATGGGGTCGCTAAGAGTCAGACACGACTGAGCGACTTCACTTTCACTTTTCACTTTCATGCATTGGAGAAGGAAATGGCAACCCACTCCAGTATCCTTGACCGGAAAATCCATGGATAGAGGAGCCTGGTGGGCTACGGTCCATGGGGTCGCAAAGAGTCAGACACGACTGAGCAACTGAGCACAAGTGAGAAAAAAAAAATCCCTACAAAAATAGCTCATATTCCTATAGTGTGCACAACGTTTCTGATGCTATTCTGAGTGTTTTATTGTATCAATTCAATGAATTTTCACAGCAATCCAGTTTTTAAAAAGGATGATATTCCCATTTTATGGCTGAGGAAGCTGAAGCACAAAAAGGTGTCCAAGATCACATAATGAGCCAGCAGCAAAGCCAGGCAGTTTCACTCCAGTGTCCACTTTTATAACCACTATGAGCATTAGTTTCCATGGGGCCGCGGAGCCATCTTTTCATAGATCGCATCTCTCAATTTCTGCTTCAGGGAGAAATTACATTTCAAAAGTGTTTTTCACTTTGTTTGGGTCACCATGTTTTGAAAGCACACTTGTATCTTGAGTTTGATAAGAATCCACGGAACATAAGAAATGAGTCTACCGTTGAAACCGTAATGAAAAGACGAGGCTCCATTCACCCTCTGTGAGCTGTCCTGAAAGAAGAAGCCCATTTTTTTTTATGAGGCTGATGTGACATTTCATTATTTAAGTTAATCCACTTTCTGATAACTGCCCTTGGGGTCAAGGCCAGAACATCCAGCAGGTGGTGGGGTGATGGTGCCAAAGTCCACCCCCCACTCACAGTGTGCACGAGCATTGCCCAACCCTAATTTAGAAATACAAGGCTTGGATTTTTAACTACAGTTTCCCAATTTTACCTCCATAAGGAAAAAAAAAAGAAAACCTTTCTATTGAGTCAAAATTGCCCACGATTCAATGCCATCTCTCTTATCAAGCATTAGTTCAACAAATGAAATATGAAATAACATGCAGCCATAGTAACAGTAGTTATCATGGAATTCAGATAGACTTGCTAAGCATGTTGAGGCTTAAAAAGTGGCTCAGAATGAAACACAATATCACTCAAATACACTAGTATTTTATATTCCACAAAAGATACTACCAAGTAAGTACCTGATGCTATACAGAAACATTTACTAGAACGAGCCAGGGTCTTATCAAATCATTGACTAGACTTCTCTAGGTTCGTGTGCCATCAGTTCATTTCAGTTCAGCTGCTCAGTCGTGTCTGACTCTTTGTGATCCCATGAATCGCAGCACGCCAGGCCTCCCTGTCCAACACCATCTCTCAGAGTTCACTCAGACTCACATCCATCAAGTCCATGATGCCATCCAGCCGTCTCATCCTCGGTTGTTCCCTTCTCCTCCTACCTCCAATCCTTCCCAGCATCAGAGTCTTTTCCAATGAGTCAACTCTTCTCACAAGGTGGCCAAAGTACTGGAGTTTTAGCATCATTCCTTCCAAAGAAATCCCAGGGCTGATCTCCTTCAGAATGGACTGGTTGGATCTCCTTGCAGTCCAAGGGACTCTCAAGAGTCTTCTCCAAGGCCACAGTTCAAAAGCATCAATTCTTCGGTGCTCAGCCTTCTTCACAGTCCAACTCTCACATCCATATAGGACCACAGGAAAAGCCATAGCCTTGACTAGACGGACCTTAGTCGGCAAAGTAATATCTCTGCTTACGGCATAAATAGAAATTACAAAAGTATCTTTAAATAGAGCAATACAAAAATATGTTATGGGAAATACCTCACAGTTTGTCTCACTCATGCTCATGTGGGGTGGTATTCAAAATACTTGTTGGACATCAACTGACAAAGACTGATTTGAAAAATAATTGACCCAAATAACAATGGCTTAAAGAAAGTCCCTGCGGTTTGTTTCTGTTCAGTCGCTAAGTTGTGTCTGACTCTTTGCAACCCCATGGATTTCCCTGTCCTTCACTATCCCCTGGAGTTTGCTCAAACCCCTGTCCATTGAGTTGATGATGCCATCCAATCATCTCATCTGCTGCATTTTAGGAAGAGGGAGTTTTAGGGTACCAAAGAAACTGAGGAGTTGGTGTCTGGTCCGGAGGTTACTAAGATTGTCAAGATGTATAAACAACAAGGTCTTACTGTACAGCACAGAGAACTATATTAAATACCCTCTGATACTGAAATAATTACCCACTGAAAAAATAAAGACAATTTAAGCTGGTATGTTTTCAAAATCTATAATACAAAGAATTTTAAAGGTAGCCTCAATGGGTCTATTTTTCACAGTTCTAACAGTAAGATATTGAATTACTAAGAAGTAATAAACCTTTAGTAAAACAAACTAATACATATTTTAAGAATAAATACAAATGTAATAAAGCTATTTTTTAAAGCCAAGGGAAGGGGACAAAGTGTATAAAATCAGGGTGGAGTTTTATTGTTAGGGAAGTGAGTTTACTGAATGGTGGCTGTGAGAAGGGTAAGCACATATAAATGTATAGATTATACAAGTAGTGCATAGTATATATTGTATAGTTCTAGTTCTTAATTTGGATGATGAATTCATGGTTGTTCTTTGTTGCTTTGCTTCATAGTTTATATGTATTTTGTGGGTATTTTTATGTTTATATCATATATGAACTCATATTTATAAAAAGGTACAAGAGAAATAATATCTCTCATTGGGATATAAAAAGAACAACAACAAAAAATATCCTCTGATAAATCACAATGGAAAAAACACCTTAAAAAGAATATGTGTATATATAGAGAGAGATACATATAACAGAATCACTATGCTATGCAGAAGAAATTAACCCAAATATTGTAAACCAGTTATATACTTTAATAAAAAAATTTTTAATAAAGAAAATTTAAAAAATTGTTTACACGTAGTTCTCAAGGGAAGGGCTTCCCAGTGGCTCAGTGGTAAAGTATTTGCTTTCTAATATAGGACACAAGGAGATGTGGGTTCAATCCCTGGCTTGAGAAGGTCCCCTGGAGGAGGAAATGGTAATCCACTCCAGTATTCTTGCCTGGAAAATCCCATGGACAGAGGAGCCTGGGGAGCTACAGTCCACAGTCCATGGTGTTGTTCAGTGTTACACAACTGAGCAACTGAGCTCTCAAGGGATTCCTCACTGATGACTGGCAAAAAGATTAATGGTTTGATTAATCAAAAGATAAGCAAACAACTAAGGACCCAGAGTCCCCTGGGCTAACGACAGGGTTGTTTCCCAAGAGTTCATGTTTATGTCAGTAATTTGGAACTTTTAACACATTTTGCCATAAAACAAAAATAGGAGAGATGGTATATTCTCTTGGAAGTCTGAGAATTTTAAAATGTAAAAAATAATATAAAATAGAAACACTAAACAATGTAATCAGTGCTGTTGAAACCCTTAGGCAATCATTTCCTGACGCAATGCAGTAATAGCTAAATAAAGGAAAAGAAAATATCTGCGATAATAACAAACGCCGTCATAAAGCATTGAACGTTGCTTTGCTCTGTGTGAAGAAGTAGCATTTCACATAAAAAAAAACCCATTTGATTTTCACCACAGTACTGACAGGTATTATTATCCTCATTTTAAAAAAAAAAAAATGGAGATTAAGAGACATTCACTGACTTGCCATAGACTATACAATTAGTAAAAGGTGAGGGTTCAGCCCCAAACTGGAATTCTTAGCCACCATCCTTGGACCAAAAAGCAAAAGTTAAAAATGCAGTAACTCTATACACAGATTGATGCAATGTCTTAAAAACATTCTGCTGCCCATCTAAACAGAAGAATCTTAAAATATTGGTTTTTCTTTTAAGGTAAGGTAAGGTAAGGTGAAGTCGCCCAGTCGTGTCTGACTCTTTGCGACCCCGTGGACTGTAACCTACTAGGCTTTTCCGTCCATGGGATTCTCCAGGCAAGACTACTGGAGTGGATTGCCATTTCCTTCTCCAGGGAATCTTCCCGACCCAAGGATCGAAGCCAGGTCTCCCGCATTAGAGGCAGACGCTTTAACCTCTGAGCCACCAGGGAAGCCACCTTTTCTTTTAAACAGAGATTTAATTTTTGCAATCAATTTGAAAGTGAAAGTAAAGTCTCTCACTAGTGTCTGACTCTTTGTGACCCCATGGACTGACTGCATGCAGCCTGCCAGGCTCCTCCATCCACAGGATTTTCCAGGCAAGAATACTGGAGTGGGTTGCCATTTCCTTCTCCAGGGATCGAACCCAGGTCTCCCACACTGTGGCAGACTCTTTAGGCAGCCAGTTTAGAAACAAGTATACAATTGCTGCCTACTTTTAAAAAGCTAATAAAACCTTGAGTTTAATATGCAGGATCAATGAATATTTCACAAACAAGTGATTATTTGGCACTTTCAGAAGTAGCCCCTACGTGTCCCAGACAGGTCACTGATAAGATCACCTCACTTGTTAGTTCTAAATGGAGCAGGATCTATGGTATTTTGCCTCAGGGAGTCTCCTTTGGATGAATAAGCATAGTATGGCATAGCTGACTAAATGGTAGACGAAAGCCTAATGGCATGAAATGATCAAAATACTGCATCACCCTTTCTACGTAGTTCACTTGGAAAATGTTTCCTCAAGGTGATGACTATCTCAATTATTTGGATATTTCAATCTGTAGTAGATACCCAAATTATTTCAAATACCTAGAAATCAGTGCTTTGCATCATTATTAACATTCTATGCGTCCTGTTTTGTGCCACGGAAAAGGGCTTAAGAGTTAGAGACTGTAGGAGACTGAAAAGTACACAGTGCAAGGAACAAAAGGGCCTCTTTTAAGAGTCTTAGGAACAGTGAAGGAGTTGGGATTTGAAGGAAGATAAAAATCAAAGTCACCATCTGCCTCACTCGTCGCTTTGTCAGTCTGTCTCTTGTCCTTCCTATCAAAAGCTGATATTTAACAGAATTTTTCGGCATTTTGAAATACAAGGCTAATTGTTCTGAAAACATTATGAAATATCAGTACTTCCATGTTACAAAGCACTTTTTCTCAGTTTAAAGTTACCAAAAAGTATCATGTTGATCAAAACTGAGAAAAAAAAAATTCACGGTACCTCAAAGCATCTCTAAACTTATAACCATAGTAAACCTTATAAGCACACTCTTAGGAAGGAAAAAAGCCAAAAACATGCAAATAGCCCTCATCACCTCTGTCATCTCTGACAAAGCAATGGTTTTATGAGAAAATTCTAGAAACAACCAAGTGACCTTCTAATCAAAGAACTGGAATTCTTTGATGTCTACAAAGAATGCCTTTTCAGTTATTTAATACATGCACACACACACAAAAGAGGCTGGGGTAAGAAGAAAAAATATCACCAATGTGAGACTAAATTCATTAAAGGAAAGTGGAATTTATAGGTACAATTCAGACATTAATTGCTGAACTCTTCAACACAGAGTATAGAGGCAGGTGGACATGGGTTCAATCCTTGGTCAGGGAACTAAGATCACACATGCCCTGCAGTGCTGTCAAAAAAGAAAAAAAAGAAGAAGAAGAAAGAAAGTTGTGATCAGTGAGTTCTCAGGAAAACGGAGTCAGTCTGGACTTAAACAGGAGGAACTGTTTGGTCAAAGCATTTCTCAATGAGTAGTTTAGTGGTTTACTTCCCAAAAGACGGGAATATTTTGAGCACTGATTATATGCCAGTTTCAATTCCAAATGTTTTACAAATAAGAATTTATTTATTCTCCTAACAACTCTATGAAGTTGGCAGATGTAAAAAGCAAAGCACAGAGAGTCAAGTAATATACCCAAGGTCACACAGCTGGCGACCAGTAGAGCCAATATTCAAATCTAGGCAATGTAACTCCAGAAAACAAACATGGAAAGCAGTCTTCCTCACACTAAATGATGAAACACTGAAAGCCCTCTGTAGAACATCATGAACCACATAAATACTAGGGCCACTGCTAGCACATTCCATGCCTTTGTGTAAATTACAGGAAGAAAGAAGAAATTACACTTGTAGCAGGTAAGTTTCAAAAAGCATCCTTTCTCAGGTGAATACAGCTCACACTGATGCTTGGCTAGCAGTGTGTGGGCTGGATTGCATCCCCCCTCTTTCACTGCATCAGCCTGAATAGCTCATGCTGTGGCCTCAAAACTCAGAGAACTTATTTCCTGAATGATAAGAATTTAATTACCTAGTCTTTGTGTTCTCAATGTGAGTACACAGTTGGCACTTACCTGGATTCATTTAATAGCCTTCAGCAAAGATGATATTTAATTACTTAGTCAAGAAATAAACAACTACCTGCAGTGGTGTCTATATAACCATATTTAATATAGTATAAGAAAACTAAAATATTTATGCACATTGAAATTGATTTCTTCTTGTCACACCAGAAATGGTAAAGGGATTTTACCAAAGAAAAAGAGCTGGAAAAAAAGCCAGCCAATCAATTATAATAACCACCTTACATTGGTACAGTGCTATAGTTTCCAATGCTCACACACATTCAGTTCTTAACAATAAGCCTTTGAGACTCACGTTGTTTATCCTATTTTTCAGATTAGAAAATGGAGGCTCAAAGAGATTCTCAAGGGCTTGCTCACTGTGACACAATTAGCGATGGCAGAGCCCGGTCTAAAGTCTAGCTCTGTTTCTGTGTCCTGGGTGTTTTTCATTAGTCACGTGACTTCCTATAATATACAAAGGCCAAAGTTGCTTAAAACAATTTCTCAAACTGTTCTGAGTTTTAAAAACAGAATATTTCTTTATTGACTTTCTTGGAAAGGATATATTGATAAAAACCACCTTAAGCATATCAGTGTGCAAAACCCCAGGACCATGTCATTCAGACGTGGAGACAGTAGGACACCTCCACTAAACTACTGATTAGGAGATGCTTTGGCCAAACAGTTCCTCCTTCTTAAGTCTAGACTGACTCCTCCTTCCTGAGAACACACTGATCACAACTTTCTTTTTTTTTTTTTCCAGCAGTGCCACAGTGGCATGTGGGGGAATCTTAGATCCCTGACTGGGGATTGAACCCATGCCCCTGCTTTGGGGCTGCCGAGTCTTCACCACTGGACAACCAGGGAAGTCCCACAACTTTCTTGAAAACTGAAATAACACATGCTATAAACCAGACATACCAATGTGCACCATCCATTTGATCACAGAGAAGCAAAGTCTAGAATAAGATTATTGACATCTTGCTCCCAAATACAAAAAACGTAAGACTCCAAGCCTTCTTGGAAGCCCTTTGCTCTGTTTTCTCTTAGACAGTCAAAATATACAACCCCCAAAACAAATGGCAATAGCTGCTAAAATATAGGAGACCTTTACTGAAGCCTTAGGCTGTAGAATGATTTATGCTCTTGAAAAGGAGAGAAAAAAAAAAATCAAACTTTCATGAGTTGCCATAGAAACCTTTCTCCAGATGTGCTGCTTCTGAAATACTACAATGAGAGTGACTTCCAAGGCCTTTCAGAATACATCTTCTGCTGCTGCTAAGTCGCTTCAGTCATGTCCGACTCTGTGTGGCCCCCACAGACGGCAGCCCACCAGGCTCCCCCGTCCCTGGGATTCTCCAGGCAAGAACACTGGAGCGGGTTGCCATTTCCTTCTCCAAAGCATGAAAGTGAAAAGTGAAAGTGAAGTTACTCAGTCGTGTCTGACTCTTAGCGATCCCATGGACTGCAGCCCACCAGGCTCCTCCATCCATGGGATTTTCCAGGCAAGAGTACTACTGGAATGGGGTGCCATCGCCTTCTCTGAGAATATGTCTAAAACCATACAAATCATTTCATCATGCTTTATATGTAAATTATTGCATTTTGCTAAAATGTCAGCCATCATCATGAGTCTTGTTTCATAGCCAAGCTCTTGTCTTTAAGTGTGAAAGGAGTGGGGTAATCTTTTGTGTTCTTCAATCGTGGTGGACAAAATTTTTTCTTGTCTTACCTCAGTATGATCTCCCAAGAAAAAGGAGGCAAACCCAGAAATTCCAGCTTGGTCTTTCCCAAATATGTGTGTTATAGTCTTCGTTTTTAAAATTGGCACATAAAACTATAATCATTTAATTCACCTGCCTTGAATCCTTCTGGAAATTCAATGAAATATATATAAATAAATCAACACACTCCTTTAGCAATACTATTTTTGAAGTATCGAAAATAATCATATGATTCCACCATAATTTCCTTGACTATGATTTAAGGGTGAAATATCTCATTGCCATGATAGCAGCCCTCCTATGGATTACCAACATGATTAAATTTTTTTTTTTACCAATATGGTTTTTAGAATCACAAACATCCTTAAGGTAGAATATAAAATTGCAGAGATATCATTCCCATTTCAGCTCACCCACTCTCTACACCCTAGTCTCTGAAAGAGCTGGGTGTTACAAATGCCCAGAAAAGGGTCAGAAGTCTGCTGTAGAATACTTTTAATACTTCTCATTTAAACAGCTCCATTCACCAAAACTGAGATGATCAACTTGGAATTCCAGAAGAGAATGAAATGTGGGCATTGTTAAGGAAAGGAAATCTGCATAAGATTAACAAGTAACTGGAAGAAATGAAGTTACAAGGCAGTCACTTGGGAGCCTAGTTTGGAGCCTGGCCCAGGAGTTTTACTTCACCCTGGAAACACTCTTTGAGCCAGAGACCAAGGCAGTCAGCGGTGTGCAAGGACTAGAGTGAAGGGAAAACGGAGCCTCATTCAAGGACAAGGCATTCTGTAGAAAAGCATGAGTCCTCACCTGTCTGGCCCTCACTTTCCCCATCTATAAAATGAAGTGATTAGATCAACCCCCTTTCCATTCTGTGATTAGTCTACATGAGACAAGACAACAACTTTAAATAATCCAAGATTTCATGATAAAGGTGGTGCCTTCACAACCCCAAAGCATTATCCCAAAGCCTGCCCTGTGGAGAATGAAATTTGAGTGACCTCCAGAGGTGTTAATTAAAAACATGTGATTTTTGTGCTCTGCTGGAACGAGGAAATGCAGATCCAAACAAAGCTGGTTGAGGATAGGCATGCTAAGGTAATTAGAGGTAAAAGGTTCTGATGCTGTCATTCCCTCTGAAATGCATCACAAAATAAGAAGGATTGATGGATCAAGAGCAAGATGGATAGACAGATAATATAGAATAAGGCAAATACAGCAAAAAAGTTAACCACAGAATTTAGTTGGTAGGTATATGAGTGTTGACTGTATAATTCCTTGAAATTTTTCATAATAAGAAAGACCTGGGGGAAAAAAAAACATTAAACCAAGTAAGTAGTCAAAAGGTACAAACTTCCAGTTATCAACTAAGTCATCGTGATGTGATGTATAGTATGGTGACTATAATTAATAATATTACATTGTACATATGAAAATTGCTAAGAAAGTAGATCTTCAGAGTCTTCATCACGAGAAAAAATTTGTACCTGTGTGGTCAAAGTGAAGTCGCTCAGTCATGTCTGATTCTTTGCAACCCCATGAACCAGTCTCCTCCATCCACGGGATTTTCCAGGCAAGGACACTGGAGTGGGTAGCCATTTCCTTCTCCATACACATCCACACACATCACCTATGTGGTTATGGATGTTAACTAGACATATTGTGGTGATCATTTCATAGATATACAAATATTGAAACTTTATGTGGTGTACCTGAAACTAATATAATGAATGGTACATGTCAATTGTAGCTCTATTTGCTAAAATTGGCTATAAAGTCAAAATTATGATGATGATTATTTGAAGTGTGAAATAGGTGGATTTTCTTAGACTATATATATATATGTATATATATATATATATATACACACACACACACGCACACATATGTATATCTTTAATTGCAGAATACTTAAGGTTCACCCAACTTAAAGATGAGTAAAGCACTGTTTAAGTACAAACATTCAAATGTTTGCTGACATTTTCTGTATCAACAATGGCTGTTAGTAATATGTTACCAAGCTGCTGTAAAATAAAATACACACACACACACACACACACACACACACACACACACACAAGTTAAACTGGTTTCTATACAGATGGACTTTCAAAGTCTTTAATTAACGTACTACATGTCTCCATCAGGGCTTCCCAGGTGGCTCAGATAGTAAAGAATCTGCCTGCAATTCAGGAGACTCAGGTTCCATCCCCGGGTCAGGAAGATCCCCTGGAGAAGGGAATAGCTATCCATTCCCTTCTTCTTGCCTGGAGAATTCCATGGCCCAAGGAGCTTGCCGGGCTACAGGTCATGGGGTCGTAAAGAGCTGGACATGACTCAGTGACTCACACACATACCTGCATCAGCAGATACTACATATGCATGCTTGTGTGCATGCTCAGTCACTCCAGTCGTGACAACTGTTGGCGACCTTATGGACTGTAGCCCGCCAGGCTCCTCTGTCCATGGAATTCTCTAGGCAAGAATACTGGAGTGGGTTACCATGCCCTCCTTCAGGGGATCTTCCCCACCCAGGGATCAAACCCATGTCTCCTGCATCTCCTGCATTGCAGGTGAATTTTTTATCTACTGAGCTACCTGGGAAGCCCCAGGTGCTGTATGTACTATTTATATCATTTCTTAGTCTCTATAACTTATTGGGCGACAGGGGGATGAAAATGACTTTCTCAAAGGCAGAAATGTCTCCTTATATATTTTGGGAAATACTATCCTAAAGCAACTGGTCCATTTGGTCAATGTGACTATAACCAGTGGTAGGTTGGTCACAGAAACCCCTCTCAGAAAGAGTCCTCCTGTCTTTCCCCCGACATGTCAAACATTCTCAACCACACCATTGTCCTTAAGCTGCACATAGTCAAGAAGTAGATTCCCAAGCATGATTTGCTTCTAGATGAGAACAATGCCCAACAAGAGAGGCAGCAGAGCAGTGGGAAGAAGATGACTGTAATGTATTTGGAAAGGGAGCTTCCTGGAGAGGCTGAAAAGTGTATTTAGTTCCACCAAGTGGGAAAATAGTGAAACGAGAAGGAAAAAGTGTCCTACAAAGAATGAAACTAGAAGTTTCTCTCTTTCTTCTTCTTCAAGACATGCAGTACAGTAGGAAGGCCCATGGGCTACCAGCTTAGAACCTCTGCTCTAAACTACTATCTGGGCCTCAACTCATTAATAGTGCAAAGGACACCATTTTCTTGGTTTTTTACTGATGCATTAGCTTCTCACATGGCTTCAAACATGGCAGTCCTTCCAACTACAAAGCAGGGCTGTTCATCAAACCTAGTTTTCAGGATATTTACAATGTAGGGATAACTGACAAATCTGAAACTTGTGAATGATCAACTCCTATCCATTTTCCCAGGTATTTTTCTGACTCATAACCTGGGCCCAGTCATTTGCCCAAGAGCCCATGGAATGAAACCTGGAATTCATCTTTTAATTTTCCTGGTCCTTTCTCCCATCTTACCCTAATGTCCTAAAGATCCAGCATGACTTCATCCCTGCCAACTTTTCTGTCTTTATCCTTAGACTCCCCACCTGGCACCTTATACTCCAACAATATTGAAATCCTACCCCACCCACCCCCCTCCCCATGATTCTTTCCATATCCCACACAATTTAGTGTTTCTGGACCTTTGTTATACTGGAAAGATTTCACTTAGTTTCATCTCACTGTGGCTCAGGCTCTAGACAATTTGCCCTAACCAACCCCCCCACCCCACCCCAAGGTGGGTTAGGAGCCCAGAGTCGAGGTTTTCATAACAATGAATATGTTTCCCCCTTTTAGATCACCTACAATAAGAATGAGGAGGCCATTTAGGGCTGAGACAGAATTTGCATCTAAATCTCCAAGACTATTTTGAGAGTTCTATTATTTTAAATTTCTCACTCAAGTTACTTTTGGAAAGAGGATTTTCCTGTTATTTCATATCAACAGTTCAGAGATAGGTTGAAAGCACTCCGTGTCTGTTCAAAACTCAGCCTGTGGTTTGATAAAAGCCTTTCAGAAAGCCAAAATGAGCTGGCAATGTCTGTGAAGACAAGGCCTCAGACGGAACTCGGATGAAATTACTTATGTGTTCATTAGGTTCAATTCTTTCTAAGGAAAAAAAAAAAACCCTCAAAAAAAAAAAAGTAAAAAAAAACAAATTCTAAATTTCAGTGAGAGGCCCTGGATTCAGTTGTCAGGTTAATATCAAAAGAGGACCTGCCACACAAAAATGAATACGAGTGCCAAAATGTACAGGAAAACAATAGCTACTGCTGTCTAGGCAAATTATTTCAGGGGTATCTGTAGCTAGGATCTAGTTTCCTCATTCACCTTAGGACATCTACTCAGTTATTCCAAATCAGAAACAAATTTGGGTGCTTTTAGCCAGAATATCTAGATTTCATGCTGAGCAGTGGGCCCCAACCTTTACAATTCAATTGTCTTTATTAATTCCTTGTGTGAAATTGCCTTTATATCACTTTAAAAGGAAATGTTCTTCTTTCTAAAAAGTTCAACCTCTCTCATATTCATAGTCTACCATGAATTAGGTGATTAATTCATGTATCCTCCTTCTTTAAACCTCAAGTCCCTGATCTGTAAAGGAGTGGATGTATTTGTTGTTGTTCAGTCGCTCAGCTGTAGCTGACTTTTTGTGACACCACGGACTGCAGCACACCAGGTCCTTCTCTCCCAGAGCTTGCTCAAACTATGTTCATTGAGTCAGTGATACCATCCAGCCATCTCATCATCTGTCACCCCCTTATTTACTCCCTACCTCGTCAAGTAGTTGTAAAAAGAAATTGAGGCCAAATATATAAGGCTCTCAGCACACTGCCTGTTGGATGGTGTATACTCAGTAAATAACCGATGGATGAATGAATCCAGCATCTTAGGAAGTATTTGGCCTTGAAATTGGAAGAATGAGGTTCCAATCTCACTCTGCCCCTTAGGTCCTGTGAAATCTTTGGCAAGTTACTTCCGAACTCCTTTTAATTCCAGTCTGTAAAACAGGGATGTCCCTTGCAGGTAGAGTTGATAGAACAAAAAAATGACTGGATCTTAAGCCACTTTATTTTTAACCTATACAAAACAAATGGATAAACTGTATCATAGACTATATGAATGCCCACTGACCATAGCAGAGAAGAGGTAAAGCAAT
The DNA here is from genome assembly GCA_917880005.1 of Nanger dama. Taxonomy (NCBI): domain Eukaryota; kingdom Metazoa; phylum Chordata; class Mammalia; order Artiodactyla; family Bovidae; genus Nanger; species Nanger dama. Next base: position 6,067,009 of record CAKJTW010000088.1, read on the forward strand.
TTTTTCTCTGTTGGTAACATTTTTATCACGGACTTGGAGCAATCTAAGCAATATCTTTTGATTAGTAATCCTTGGAATATTGCAATCTCTTTTCTAAAATTAAGACCATTGTATTTGACAGATTGTTGTTTAGTCACTCAGTCATGTCTGACTCTTTGTGACCCCATAGACTGTAGCCCGCTAAGCTCCTCTGTCCATGGGATTTTCCAGGCAAGAATACTGGAGTGGGTTGCCATTTCCTTCTCCAGGGGATTTTCCTGACACAGGGATCAAACCCACTTCCTCTGCATCTCTTGCATTGGCAGGTGGATTCTTTACTGCTGAGCCACTCGGGAAGCCTATTTGACAGATATCTTCACACATCCCACTGTCCAGAATGGCTATTTCATACCATTTCTTCTTAAACCTCCATGACACTAACCCTTGACCCCAGCCCTCTTCAATTAATGACTCTGCTTCATTTTTTATTGAGAAAATAAAATAACTCTTTTTTTTTTCTTTTCATAATAAATCCAGCTAGATACCTTCACCTGTGCCTATATGTGCTGCTTTACCTCCTATGACTCAAATGAAGTGGCTTCTTTAAAGAAGTCAACCTTCACGGCTCTCTTTGGATCCTATTCCCCCAGGGCTTTGAACCTCTAATCATATACTTTCTCTCTTGCAACATCAATTTCTCCCTCTCTCTTGGGTCACTGTTATCAGCAAACAAACCTGCTCTGGTATCTCCCATCTTCACAAAACCTAACTGTGTCCCAATATCTCCTTTAGCTAAAACCCCTTCCCTCTGCATCTCTTCATAACACTACAAAGAGTTATCTTCAGCCATTGCCTCTGTTTCCCCATTTCACTGCAATCAAATTTTCTTCCTTACCATTCCATCTAGACTACTCTTGTCAAGGATGCCAATGATTTTCATAGTGCAAACCCCACAGTCCAGTCTTGGTCCTTAAATTATTTGTCCTCAGCAGCTTCTGGTCTTGTCCTCCTTTTTATCCTCCCTCTCTCTTTAAATATTTGTAGGATCTGCACTGATGTCTTTATTTTTAGGCTGCACCATGCAGCTTTCCGGATCTTACTTCCCTGACTGAGAATCAAATCCAGGCCATGGCAGTGAAAGGCTGGAATCCTAACCACTAGGCCACCTGAAACTCTCATCTTCCTTCTTGACCCACTCTCTTCACTGGTTTTTGGGCTACACACTTCCTTGAGATTCTTCCTCTCTAACTCTGATCCTTCTCAGACTCCTTTGCTGTATTCTCTCCCTTTTCCAGCTTCTAAATGTTGGAGAACCCGGGACTAGGTTTCTTGGACCTCTTTTAAGAAAATCATTTCTGGGTGATTCTTAATTATGCCTTCAGCTGTTTAAAAAAATTATCTCAAACTGAACACATTCCAAACAGAGGTCTTGTGTGAGTCCCCTCCCCCAAATCAGTTCTTGTGCATGCTTTTCCATCTCAGTAATGGTACCACTTTTCACCCAGTTGTTCAGGCCAAAATCCAGAATTGGTCTTTGATTCTTTTCCCCTGGCCACTCCAACCTCCAATCAATACATCAGTAAGTCAACTTGACCTGAATACAACCATTTCTTAGCATCCATACTACTACTACAACCTTGATCTCAGAGGACAGAATCTCTCCTTTGGATTATTGCAATAGCCTTGCAACTGCTTCCACTCTAACGTCTCTAAAGTTTAAATTTACATAGCATAGAATATCTTTTAAAGCAAAATCAAATTTATGACATTTCCCTATTTCAAATCTTCCAATGACTTCTAGTGCAAAGAGACAACCTCACCTCATTACTTAACTTACCAGGACACATATGAACACTTGTCTATGTATCCTGCCTTCCTATCCACTTTATTCCACTCTAGCTTTGTTGATTTTCCTTCTGTTCCTTGAACACTTCAAGGTTTCCCCACCATAGGGGCTTTGGATCAATTGTTCCCATCTCCTATGATAATTTTTCCCCCTGATATTTACATGTTCAGCATCTCTGATCTCAACTTATATTTCAAGTCTAAGGAAGAAATATTCCCTGACTCTGCTCCATCACACCATCTATTTTATTTTCATGGATTACTTACCACTGGTAGTACTTTGTATATATATATGCAGGCAACTCAGCAGTAAAGAATGTCCCTGCAATTCGATCCCTGGACCGGGAAGATCCCCTAGAGAAGGAAATGGCAACCCACTCCGGTATTCTTGCCTGGAAAAATCCCATGGACAGAGGAGCCTGGCAGGCTATAGTCCACGGGGTTGCAAAAGAGTTGGACACGACTGAGCAACTAAACAACAACAATGTGTGTAGGTGGATAGGAATTTATCTGGTTGATTTATTGGTTATCTATTGTATGATCTTCCTTACTAGATTATAAACTCTATGAAGGCAGGAATCTTACTTGTTTTGTTTCCTACTTTATTCCCAGCATCAGGGAGAGTATCTGACATGCAGACATTCTCAATATTTGTTGCTGGCTTGAAACAAGTCAGACAAGTTAGTTCAGCTGTGAAAGGTGAAGAGGGGCTCATCTTGCAAAGAACTTACTCTAGTGGGGTCACCATAATGCATTTCTACTCAAAATCTGATGTATCATGAAACTTATTTTAATGTCAATGTGACCATTTGATCACAAGTGCCCTTTAAAATATTCAACCCCAAATTTCCTGTTCTAAATATCTTTTTAATCACAAACTTAACATAAAATTTTTCAAGGGAAAAAGTATCAGTATAGAAATAGAGCCTTCCATCTGGTTAAGGATTCAAATAAGCTCCCAAATATTAACGGTACAATGTCAGCTCCATAGCCTGCCTGCCTTCCTCACATCTAAAGGCTTTGCTGCTACTGCTGCTAAATCACTTCAGTCATGTCTGACTGTGCGACCCCATAGAAGGCAGTCCACCAGGCTCTGCCGTCCCTGGGATTCTCCAAGCAAGAACACTGGAGTGAGTTGCCATTTCCTTCTCCAATGCATGAAAGTGAAAAGTAAAAGTGAAGTCGCTCAGTCATGTCCGACTCTTCGCGACCCTATGGACTGTAGCCTACCAGGCTCCTCCGTCCATGGGATTTTCCAGGCAAGAGTACTGGAGTGGAGTGCCATTGCCTTCTGTGTCTAAAGGCATTAGAGTTCCTTTTAACCAATAACACAACCTGGGCACTGGTCAGAAAACTAAACTCAGTCGAAGATCACTGGAGCAACTGATATTTAAAAGAGGTATTTTAAAGGCTTTGTTAATTACTAAATCCTCTGGGGCATTTAAATCCTAAGCCTGCACCATGAGATTATGGGACAGAAAGGTACCTGGCCTATGTTGAACTACCTACACAAATTTCTTATACATTAAATGTGTTTTAATATATTCTAGCTGAAATTGTGTGTGTGTGTTTAAGTACCTTAAACAAACTCTCTGTACTCCCAAGCTCTGGGCATAGCCCCTTCCAAATTGAAAGGAGAAACCACTTCTAATGGGAAAGGTCACTTCATTTTGTTAAATGGAGGTAGAATCCAGAACTAGGGATCCTGTGATCTTTGACAAAATCCTTCTAGATGAAGGAGCAAATGGAACTGAAAATGCCAGCGTCATCACTTATAACCCACAGTTGCAAAAATTATATTTAACAGCCTTTAGTAACAAAATTCTAAATCTGGAAAGTTATGCTGTGATATTCTGTTTTTCTGTGCTCCTCTGTCTCCCTGAATTTCTATAGATCTAGTGAGTCTATTTCTGGGGCTCCTCTAAGTGTGTGGGGCTCCATGTATTTAATACATTCTTAGCTCTGTCTTACTATGTCCAACTATATCCCATACTTCCACAGTTCCTTCTGTCTCTCATAACTGACCCAACTACAAAGCCAATAGTTACTTATTTGTCGTCCCATTTGTTGACTTTAGCTGAAAATAATAGCAATTTGGGACTCATCTTAGCACAGGTGAAGTTTGAAATCACTCTTTCCCGTAGGAGTGCTTTGTGAAAGCAGGAGAATCACAGCACGAATTTTGCATAGAATAATACCTCAAGGAAAACATGTTCAAGGATGTTTACTTATTGGATTAAGCCACTTTAGTTATAGTATCAGAACCATCCTATGGCTACTGGCCATACACCTGGGTGTGAAATCTGTACCCTGAATATCTTGGTTAAAATGTTTCCAGTATTAGTTACTTACCAGTTCAAAAACATATACATAAATATTGGTTTATTAAAAAGAATAGATTCCACCCCATATTCTAACCACAAATTAAGAAAAAGAATGAAATAATAGTAGCCTTTCCAGAAAATGTAACTGACTAATACATACAAGAAAAATGTTCAACTTTTCAGTAGTAAAAATTACAAACAACTATTATACCTCTCAATTTGAGAAACAGAGAAATACCATTTTCACTCACAATTTAAGAAAGTTTTGGGAAAAAAGGATGGTATTAAAGGCTGCCAACAATGTGATGAAACAAAGCTGGCTGGAATAGTAATTCATAAGACATTTGAGAAAAGCAATCTGGCAGTTATCTATCAAAACCTTTAAACTGTCCATATCTTTAAATCAGATATTGTTACTTTATGATTTAATTACAAGAAATAATATCAAATGTGGAAAAATATTATTCCTAAAGATCTTTGGGTTAATGTCATTTATAATAACAATACTCATACAAAAAATATAATGTCCAATAATCTGGTATTAGTTAAGTAAGCTATGGTAAGCTTATTTGATATTAAACTGTGTTCATAAAGACTCTAAAAATGTAGAAAATGTTCATGTTTTAATATCAGGTGAAAAGATATAAAATTGTGTCTGTACTATGACTATAAATATCAATGTGTCACACACACACACACACACAGAAAACCAAACAAATGCATGAAAAAGACTGAAAGAAAACACATCCAAGTGTTAAGAGTGGTTGTCTTTGGATGGTAAGACTTAAAAATGAACTTATGAAAATAATTCATCCAGGAATAGTAAGAAAAAAATTATTGTGATGCCAAATGAGTAGTTTAGTTTATTGGGCTATTTCCAGGATTCACTGTGTAAATGATTGACTTTTTGTTATAAATTTATACTTTTTAGAGACCTAAAATTAAGCACTTATAGCCCATAGTTGCAAAACTTCTCTTTAAATCATTGTCTGCCTTTATATTGACACCAACCCTTCCGATTTCAGAAGAAAATTGCATGCAAGTAAATTCATAGAAGTGCTGACCCAAAGCTGTCAAATCTAATAAACTCAACTACTTGATATTTTATGAAATTTACTCCAATTACAACCTAATGATGGGATTGGGGGAAAAAGCAAAGGATGTACATTATTTTTTTAAGGTTCGGGAGCTGTTTCCCTTAACTGTTTTTTGACACCACCAATATATCTTTATTAGATTACCCTGTAAATATTGGAACTTAATAATATTGTTTATATTGTGCTTTCTAAAATCATGAATACAATGTAATTATCATTCACCCATTAAGGGACTGAATTTGGCATCATAATCTGTATTCCAGGCTCACAGGCCAACTAAAATTCTCCAATGTTCATAGAAAAATTGTAACTAAGAAAAATACTTCTTATATGTTAAATACAATATCTAAATATACACATAAATATACTCCTGTAAATATACACATTCTCTATATAAGCATATACTTAAATATATAGGTAAGTATTTTCTTTGGTCAGGGTTTTCATGTGAATGTTGGAACATTTTGCCCCAAGGATCTCTTTCAGTCTCAGTCATCTGGGGAAAGCATATAGGAGAAGCAGGCAAGTTCTCCCTGTCTCATTCCAACTTCCTGGATTAATACAGTCAACTTCTTCTCTCAGAAGGCAACAAAAATATCAACTTTCTAGCTGCATCCACACAGCGTGGTATCCAGAAAACCACTGAAGGTGACATTTAAAAACCTTAGGTATAGAGAACAGATTTGTGGTTCCCAAGTTGGGGAGATAAGCAAGGGAAGGAATGGGAGTTTGGTATTAGCAGAGACAAGCTATTATATACAGGACAGATAAACAGTACGGTCCTACTATATAGCACAGGGAACTATATTCAATATTCTGTGACAAACCATAAAGGAAAAGTACACACACACATACACACGTGGGGCTTCCAAGGTGGCTAGGTGGTAAGGAATCTGCCTGCAGTGCAGGAGACATGGGTTCTATCCTGGGTTGGGAAGATCCCCTGGAGAAGAGAATGGCAACCCACTCCATATTCTTGCCTGGAGAATTCTATGGACAGAGGGGCCTGGTGGGCTACAATTCATGGGGTTGCAAAGAGTCAGACGTGACTGAGCAACTAAACAACCACAATATAACACATATATGCATACAAACTGAGTCACTTTGCTATACAGAGGAAATTAACACAGCATTGTAAATCAACTATTCTTCAATAAAATCTTAAAAAATCTTAGGAAGATTATCCTTAGAAGGTTACACATAGATTTACCATACAACCGAGCAATTCCACTTCTAGACATCTATCCACTCCCCCAAAATATGACAGCATAAGTCCCCATATGCATGAATGTTCATAGCAACACTATCACTGTCCATGATAACTCCAAAATGGAAACAAACAAAATGCCCATCAAGTCATGAACAGATAAACAAAATGTGGTATATCCATACAATGAAATATTAGTCAGTCATAAAAAGGAATCAAGTACTCATACATGCTACAAAGTAGATGAACCTTGAAAACCTTATGCTGAAAAAAAGCCAGACACAAAAGCCATTTATCGTACGATTGCATCAGTATGTAATGTCCAGAACAAGCAAATATCTAGAGGTATAAAACAAAGTGCTATAGGAAGGAAGAAGTGGGGGGTGCAGGGTAGTGTGCAGAAAGTTACTAGATAAAGAGACTCTCAAAAAGTAAGCTTTAAAATAAACTCTGAAAGATAATCAAGTTGCCAAAGTGATAGGTAGGAAGGAGAAGCGCTAGGAAGAGATCCACATGAAGAGCAAGTGCAGTGGCCAGAGACTGCGGTAGACCGAGAACTTGAAAGTGGACTAGTGTGGCTAGAGAGGGAACCAAAGAGGTCATGGGAGATCAGGCTTCCTCTGTAGGCAAGGGTCAGGCATGCAGCATGTCTGGGCCAGAGTCATCATTTTGGACTTGATCTTGGGTGTAATGGAAGGCCACTGAAGGGTTTGAAGCACACGAGTAACTTCATGAGATTTATATTTTGGAAAGATTATCCTTCCTGGGGAAAAGTCTGGAAAGATACATGCCAGACTGTCAACACGAGTCACCTCTGAAGGGCTGAGATGGGATAAAGTCTGATGGGTAGTTAGCTTTGTCTCTGAATAACTTTGTTTACATCACTTCTGACAATATATTTTTTTTTTTTTTGGTCACTTGGAAACATCAAAGTTGTGCTTTCCCATTGAAAACAAATTATTCTTCTTCCTTCAGTTGTAAGAATGGACTGGATGGCTGAATCTTGAGGGTATTATGCTAAGTGAAATAAACCAGACAGAAAAGGACAAATATTGCATGATTTCAGTTACATGAAGTTCCCAGAGAAGTCAAATGCATAGAGGCAGGAAGTAATATGGAGGTTACCAGGGGCTGAAAGGATTGAGGAATGGGGAGTTAGTGTTAAATGGGGACAGAGTTTCAATTTAGAGTGCTGACAAAATTCTGGAGATGGATGGTGGTGATGGTTGTACAATGTGGATGTACATGACACTACTGAATTGTGTGCTTAAAATGGTTACAGTGGTATTTTTTACATTATGCATATTTTGTCACTGTAAACAAAGAAAAGAATGGACTGGAGAAGGGCTGGACCAAATGACAGACATAAATGAGCAGACTCAGAGCTAGAGTGGCCCACATGCTGAACCCCAGATGCACAGGGACACAGAGGCGGTGAGATGGACAGATCCAAGTTATATTTTGAAACTGCAGCTAATAGGGCTTTAGGAAGAAGAAAAGGAGAAAAGAAGAAATGTCTAATATCTCAAAGCAGACCATGAAACAAGGAGTTGGATGCCACTAGTTTATTTGTAAGGAGACCTCAAGAAGCCCAGGTAGGGCTCAGGGCAAAGAAGAGAAGGGGGGGTAATAAAGGTGTAGTAGCCAGCAGACTGTCACTGTGGGCGATTGATGATGGATCATGCTCAGGACCTCTGAAGACTGTGTGGAACACGCCTTGGTGATTCTAAGTGGTGAGCCATCGTGTCAGTCTTAGGAAGATGGCTGCTCTTGGGGGCATTAACCCCACCCCACTGCTGGCCTGTCCTGAGTGGGAGCCCCTTATGGGTTCCAGTGGTCAAAGACTTGCAGCACTCGGAAGCCATAGATCCCCATACAGGAGAGTGCAGAGGGACAGTGGGGCCCCTCCAATGTCTGCTACCAATGTCAAGGGGCTTGGCTTGAGAACTTGGCTGAAGGTGATTCTGTTTCCCAAAACAGGGGACGCTGGACGTGAAGGGTGTCGATGCTACCCCAGGAGACGGAAGGAGCAGCTAGAGAAGGAGGAAGGAAGCATGAAACAGTGGGATTGTGGGAGTAATGAGAAGTGCTGTTTTAAAATGCTTGGTTAATACATAGCATAAAAAGCTGAAAAATCTTTTTTTTCAGACAGTGGGAACTCTTTTGGAAAACAGTTATTAAATAAAAGGTTACAGTTAAATACAAAAATAAACACCCTTATCCTGTACCACAAGGCTCAGATGTCAAAGATGGAGGAAACATTATTCAACCTGACAACTCACAGTGAGTGAAATAAAAGCTTCCAATGCAATCCCACATTCCACCTCTTTCTGAACTTCCACTATATGTAAAATCATACAAATCAATATACTGCACATACCACCTTATAGGCAGGATGTATTTGGGGAGGAAAAAAATCCTAATATTGCCTTTCTTTGTATGTTCTTATATGTACAGAAGGTCCTTATATTAGAAATCAAGGTCCTTTAGCAATGTCAGGCAGATATTTTTGTTACTATATTTTGCACATGTGCTTTGTTCTTCACACCTTGTTCCAATGGTTTCACAAGATGGAATAAGCTCTCACTTTACCAATTACTTGTAATTTGAAAAAGACAGATATCATTTTTCACTGTCATTGAGGTCTTTATCTACCATATTTAAAAAACACTGAAAAATAATTCTAAGAGTTTCTATATAGAATGCACGATTTGAATACTGATTTAAATTCTAATTGCTGCTGCTTCTAAGTCGCTTTAGTCGTGTCCGAATCTGTGCGACCCCAGAGACAGCAGCCCACCAGGGTCCGCCATCCCTGGGATTCTCCAGGCAAGAACATTGGAGTGGGTTGCCATTTCCTTCTCCAATGCATGAAAGTGAAAAGTGAAAGTGAAGTCACTTAGTCGTGTCCAACTCCTAGAGACCCCATGGACTGCAGCCTACCAGGCTCCTCTAATTGCTAATACTGTTTAAAACCCTTATCTTTCTAAGAAAAAATTAAATCCCTAACACACAAGCATTCTTTGGAAATTATAATTCACTAGTGCTTAGAATTTTAAAGATTGGTTTTAAACTTGCTCTCACATCTAAGGGAAAGGAAGTCAGATTTAAAAGATACCTGTTTACTGAAATATACCTTTTAAAAGAATGCAGTAAAAGAAAATGCTTTCTCATTTCCATCACTTCTCATACTATTCTGTTCACAAACTAAAACCCAGAAATAAAGCAAGCATAAACCCAAAAGATTTTTCTTTTGCAAATAAAATATTTCTGCCTCCCTTATCTTACAGTCAGCTCAATCTTTTGTACTTTTCCCCATTTTTCAGACCTGTCCACTGGAAGTGCAATATTGTGGGCCAGCAGACTGATTTATCTATAGAAAACTCATTTCCCTTTGGACATATTCTTCATGAAATCAGAAAGAAAGGACCTAGGGGAGAAAAGCAGACAACAGACAGTGTATTTTGGATGTTCTGCCTTTTATCAACTAGGGTGGACCATGTGATTTCCTTTCAAATTGTGACTGTTCCCACATGCAACCCAATTTCTGATGACAGAAAAGGCGTTTGTGATGTTCTCCTCTCCTCCTGAGGCCAGAAATATTGCACTATCTATGAGTAAGTCGAAAAAAGCTAGGATAAGACATAATACTTGGAAACTCAACCCCAAGTTATCTTAGCATCTATTCTGACTTGGTCCAAGGGTGATCTCTTGAAAGATACCCAGAAGCTTTTTTTCATCAAAATAAAGGACATTTTGGTGCATGCAATAACAATAAATGGGCACAAGAAATGTAATTTAACATCTTTCCTTGTGTGTGCACCTGGTTAAACTGGAACTGTTTCTTGACTGTTGGCACTTGGCATGTAGAAGGCTCTCACTTCAGTTCAGTTCAGTCACTAGTCGTGTCTAACTCTGCCACCCCATGGACTGCAGCACATCAGGCTTCCCTGTCCATCACCAACTCCTGGAGCCTACTCAAACTCATGTCCATCAAGTTGATGATGCCATCCAACCATCTCATCCTCTGCTGTCCCCTTCTCCTGCCTTCAATCTTTCCCAGCATCAGGGTCTTTTCCAATGAGTCAGTTCTTCATATCAGGAGGGCAAAGTATTAGAGTTTCAGCTTCAGCATCAGTCCTTCCAATGAATATTCAGGACTGATTTTCTTTAGGATCGGCTGGTTGGATCTCCTTGCAGTCCATGGGACTCTCAAGAATCTTCTCCAGCATCACAGATCAAAAGCATCAATTCTTCGGCAATCAGCTTTCTTTATAGTCTAACTCTCACATCCATACACAACTACTGGAAAGAACCACACCTTTGACAAGATGGACCTTTGTTGGCAAAGTAATGTCTCTTCTTTTTAATATGCTGTCTAGGTTGCTCATAACTTTTCTTCCAAGGAGTAAGCGTCTTTTAACTTCCTGGCTGCACTCACCATTGGCGGTGATTTTGGAGTTAAAAAAAAGTAAAGTCTCCCACTCCATCGTTTCCCCATCTATTTGCCATGAAGTGATGGGACCAGATGCTATGATCTTCATTTTCTGAAAGTTGAGTGTTAAGCCAACTTTGTCACCCTCCTCTTTCACTTTCATCAAAAAATACAGTAGCCATCATAGTAAGCAAAAGAGTCCAAGATGCAGTACTTAGATGCAGTCTCAAAAATGACAGAATGATCTCTGTTCGTCTCCAAGGCAAATCATTTAATATCACAGTAATCCAAGTCTATGCCCTGACCAGCAATGCTGAAGAGGCTGAAGATGAATGGTTGTATAAAGACCTACAAGATCTTCTAGAACTAATACCCCCCAAAATATGTTCTTTTCATTATAGAGGACTGGAATGCAAAAGTAAGAAGTCAAGAGATACCTGGAGTAACAGGCAAATTTGGCCTTGGAGTACAAAATCAAGCAAGTCAAAGCCTAATAGAGTTTTGCCAAGAAAATGCACTGGTCATAGCAAACATCCTCTTCCAACAACACAAAAGAAGACTCTACACATGGACATCACCAGATGGTCAATACTTAAATCAGACTGATTATATTCTTTGCAGCCAAAGATGGAGAAGCTATATGTAGTCAGTAAAAACAAGACTGGGAGCTGACTGTAGCTCAGATCATAAACTCCTTATTGCCAAATTCAGACTTAAATTGAAAGTCTGAATTGAAACGGAAAACCACTAGGCCATTCAGGTATGATCTAAATCAAATCCCTTACTATGATACAGTGGAAATGACAGATAGATTCAAGGGATTAGATCTGATAGAGTGCCTGAAGAACTATGGATGGAGGTTAGTGACATTGTACAGGAGGCAGTGATCAAGACCATCCCCAAGAAAAAGAAATGCAAAAAGGCAAAATGGTTGTCTGAGGAGGCATTACAAATAGCTGTGAAAAGAAGAGAAGCTAAAGGCAAAAGAGAAAAGGAAAGATATACCCATTTGAATGCAGAGTTCCAAAAATTAGCAAGGAGAGATAAGAAAGCCTACCTCAGTAATCAATGCAAAGAAATAGAGGAAAACAACAGAATCAGAAAGACTAGAGATCTCTTCAAGAAAATTAGAGCTACCAAGAGAGCATTTCATGCCAAGATGGGCACAATAAAGGACAGAAATGGTATGGACCTAACAGAAGCAGAAGATATTAAGAAGAGGTGGCAAGAATACACAGCAGAACTATACAAAAAGATCTTCATGACCCAAATAACCACGATGGTGTGATCACTCACCTAGAGCCAGACATCCTGGAATGTGAAGTCAAGTGGGCCTTAGGAAGCATCACTAGGAACAAAGGTAGTGGAGGTGATGGAATTCCAGTTGAGCTATTTCACATCCTAAAAGATGATGCTCTGAAAGTGCTGTGCTCAATATGCCAGCATATTTGGGAAACCCAGCAGTGACCACAGGCCTGGAAAAGGTCAGTTTTCATTCCAATCCCAAAGAAAGACAATGTCAAAGAATGCTCAAACTACCACACAGTTGCACTCATCTCACACGTTAGCAACATAATGCTCAAAATTCTCCAAGTCAGGCTTCAACAGTACGTGAACTGTGAACTTTTAGATGTTCAAGGTGGATTTAGAAAAGTCAGACGAACCAGAGATCAAACTGCCAACATCTGTTGGATTATTGAAAAAGCAAGAGAGTTTCAGAAAAAACATCTACTTATGCTTTACTGACTAACCCCAAACCTTTGACTCTATGGCTCACAACAAACTGTGGGAAATTCTTCAAGAGATGGGAATACCAGAACACCTTACCTGTCTCCTAAGAAATCTGTATGCAGGTCAAGAAGCAACAGTTAGAATTGGACATAAAACAACAGACTGGTTCCAAATCGGGAAAGGGGTACTTCAAGGCTGTGTATTGTCACCCTACTTATTTAACTTATATGCAGACTACATCATGTGAAATGCTGGGCTGGATGAAGCACAAGCTGGTATCAAGATTGCTGGGAGAAATATCAATAACTTCAGATATGCAGATGAAACCACTCATGGCAAAAAGCGAAGAAGAACTGAAGAGCCTCTTGATGAAAGTGAAAGAGGAGAGTGAAAAAGGCTCTCATTTAATGTTTTCCCAATCTAAGACTAGCAGCAGATGGATAGAGACAGATTGGCATGCTGCCAGCCAAGATTTTTGGTAGATTGTAAACAGAAGAAGCTGAATCACAGGATTAAAAAGTAGACCACAATTTCCTTTTACAGACATTTCCATAAGTCATGGGCTTCATCTTTTTCAATCAGAGAACAGAATCCTCCAATTGTCAATGTCATTATAATACTAATAGTCTAGCTCTACAGCGTTTGATCTGGTGGGGCATGGGAAAGATGGACTTTCTCTTTCTCTCTCCTCTGTTTTGCCATGGAATGGGACAGTGTGTTGTCCCTACTGGACTTTACATAATGCTGCATTATACATAGCCCTTGCCTTTTTCTCTGCTTTTCCAATCATCTTCAAGATTCCTGCGTTTCTCAGTTCAGCAGAGGGACCTTCCAGACATCCCTAAACTTAGACTAAATGACTAGTTGTCTCCTCTGCCCAACTGTAAAATAGCAGATTAATTACTTTTTTAGGCATTTATTTTTCTGGCCTTTAAACCATTCGTTGAATCACACAGAGAATCCCATCTCTGGATATGCTGATTCAAAATGTTGCAGCTCATGTAAATGCTATTAATGGTCATTTCCAAGAAGTACAAATCAAAAGGTTTTCTGTTAAAACACTATAGCACTCTCCCTTGCAATCATGATCTTCTATCTTTCTAGTTCACTTGTTCAAATCCATCTAATATGAATGCCCTTTAACCCAAGATCCTCAATCTATTAACCTTTCCACTCAAATCCCATCACCAGTTCCCTCACAGTGTCACTTTCTTGTTCATCTGGGATTCCATCATCCATTTCTGTAATCACTTTCAGTATCTCTGATTCCTTGTGAGAAATCCTACAGGGAGCTCCATAAAACGGTTGTAGATTAGGGGAAGAATAGAGGTAGATACCAATGTAGATTTAAATGTCAAGCACATAACACTATATTTGATGGAAGAATATTTGAATTGGCTAACTATCTTTCCAATAAATCCTATCACCAAGTCTTCCTTCGGGTCCTCTGAGGCCCTGAGATGAAGCTGCCATATTCCTCTCTTTTGTATCACCTGAACCAGATGAATTTATCTTTCTCAGCACCCACCACCGCTCAGAGAATTCACCTGTATGTAGCTGAATGTGCCTCCCTCTGCTTGGTGTACCCTTCAAAGAAAGAAACATGGATTACCCATCTGTATATTCCCATGTCTAGCCCCATGCTTGGTAAATAGGGCCCTCGATAAGGGTTTATTGGATGAATGGATGAATCAACAAATTAACAAACAACTTCTTTTTCTCCCCTGCAGAAACAACAAAATAAAACACGTTTGATGAAATGAGGATAACATCTGAGTGTATGCGTTTATGGGTGCTTATCATCACTACTTAATAAGGGCTATTTAATTTTAACAAGCATAGCATAAAAGGGCTATTCTGAAACAGCCAACTGTATCTTACAGAACTCCTAAACAAACCAAAATCTATCACAGGATTTGAATGCAAACTGGAGAGGAAATTAAAATGTAAAACATGAAACAGCTGTTTGATTAGCTTTTACAATAGACCTTGGACCCAGACAATATTCATTTCTTATCTAGATGGGCAAAATTAATCATAGAAAATGGTTTGCCACAGGACTATTCTTTTTCTTTTCTGTGCTGAAACACACAGAATGATTTAATTAATGATATCAAACTTCTAGAAGCACAGGATAATGTTATTCATAAACTTTTTAGGCACTGTATAATATATAAATACCTAGTAAACAGTGGTAGGCATAAAGCATTCATTGCAAAAGTGGTTTGCCTGCATGTTATAGAGAGCAAGAATTACAGGCCACCACTGAAATTTTATGGAACTAAAGAACATTTACAAAACCTAGTACCTACAACTTCATTAAATTACAACTCTGAACTGGTGAAGATCCCTGGTTTTCTTTGTGTTGTGTCAAAGACAGAAAAATACTGGCTTCCTACAGAAGTAACTAAGATGCCCATTATTAAAATGTTACCTTAAATTGACAAAACTTTCTTGGAGTAACAATTTTGTGATCATTACCAAATGCCTTAAAATGATTCCTAACACTTATGTCTAGGAATTTCCTAAAGAAGTAATCAGAATTATGCACAAAGGTTTAGGTACAAGGATATTCACAATAACTTTGTTTAAAATAGAAATTTGGAAACAACACAAATGTTCAGCAATAGAAGATTGGTAAATAAATACAATCTAATATAAAGTTATTAATATTGTATAGAAGAGAATTTAAGACATGGTTAAACATTCATGATATGTTGTTACTTATGTTAAAAGGGCTACCAGTGAGTATGGTAAATCCAGTAGATGATTTGCAAACAGAAAATACAGGTGAAAATTGTAGCAGTGGCTTTTTGGTAGGAATCAATTATAGACTATTTTTGTTTTCTTTCTGCTCCTTTCTGTAATTTACACATTTTCACAATAAGTATGTATTATTCCTGAACTCACATTATTAAAAGACATTCCTACCTCCCAAAAAAAAAAAAAAAAACTCCTTAAGCTGTAAATAACTAAGAAGGAATGTGATTTCATCTTTCATTTACATCAGTGGTCTTTCTAAAAATTTTCGAGGGGACTTTGGTTATTAATTTGATTATTAACTCTTTACCCGAAGTTATCTGAAAGGGGGCCATGTTGGATAACAAAATTTTTCCAAAGTTGCTTTAATGTAAAAATTGGAAAATAACCCAAAAAGTGAGATAGAATTAAACATGATTATAAAGACACAATTTTTAAGACAGAAACACGACTGAGATCACAGGAATAAAAAAAAAAAAAACACAAAAGATGAGGTCAGGATTCCAAATTCACTACAAATGAATCATTGGAAATGTCTGCAAGATAAATTAAAAGCGGTGGGGGGACGGTATTTAGGTTGGAAGGAGAGCAAATAAAACTAAATACCTAGGAAAGACACTTTCAGCATTGTGCAATTCTGACAAATGTGTTTTTCTTTTTTTTTTAAGTTTATAACAAGTTAAGACTGCTTGAGGTACAAGGTGCAAATGGATGCTTCTCAAAATGAATGAACATACAAGTCATTATATATAATAAAAGCAGTATGTACATGTCAATCCCAAACTCCCTAACTATCCCTTTCTCCCAGCCTTCTTCCCCATGCGTGTTTAGTCGCTCAGTCGTGTCCAGCTCTTTGTGGCCCCACGAACTATAGCCCACCAGGCTCCTCTGTCTATGGACTATCACTGGAGTGAGTTGTCATTACCTATTCCAGGGAATCTGCCCGACCTAGGGGGTCAAACCTGTTTCTCTTGTGTCTCCTGCATTGGCAGGTGGATTCTTCACCACTAGCGTCACTGGTTTCCTTCTCTAAGTTTGGGAGTCTGCTTCTGCTTTATAAATATGTTCATTTGCATCATTTTTTAGATTAAATGTTGATGCTGATGCTGAGTTCAGAGTGAAAGTGACCCAGGTAAGAGATGACTAACAGAAGATCAAGAATATAAACTTCTGACTTAAAATGGAAATTAACCAGAATATGACATTTAAGATGCCATTAAACAGAGACTCTGGTAACATAACTAACATTTGAAAGGTCAAACTTTGACCTCGCTTTCTGATTTTGCCCTCTCTCACACAAAACAACAGGTTTCAATGAAAACTCTTACATTACAAAATAGGATGAACTATTCACTTTGTGTTTGAGATTGCTCAAGATGTGTGTTTGTCATTTGGTAAGCTGGGTCACAACCCTTAGAGAGAAAATCTCTTTGATCTTATTTTTCAAAAAGGAAAATTTTAAATACAATCAAGTCCTTCCATTTCAACTATGAAACCTCAGGGGGAAAATACAAACTAATTTTTGTGATATCTCGTTTCTAGGTATTTTCTCAGTAAAACAGAAAAACTTCCCATTCTTGCCTCCCCTCACTTTCTCTTGCAATCTTGCTTTGAGCTTCAGGATAACTCAGTTCATTATCATCAGCTAATCACCTCTCAACCTATTCTTGAATAACTACCTATCTCTTGGTTTCTTTGGCTCTAGGGCTGCCCTCTTTCACAACTGCCCACTTATCTTTTTAGCAAAAACTGTCAATGCTTCCTTAGTTCCAACCACTGAAAAACGTAACAAACTCACTTTGCTTTTCAACATTTCATTGTTTGATCCTGCCCTCCTCCTTCCAAATTTATTACCCATATCTCCATAGCTTACTATCTTAGACTTATTATACTTTTTACCTTCTTATAAATAGAAATATCACCTGTAAACTGGAGCCTATGGCATTATGATTTATATTATTCCTCCCATCTTTAAAACCTCTCTTTCTCTACCAACCCCAAACCTTGACTGTTCTTCAGGAACTGTTCCAATTTCACACCTCTAAGAAGAACTTCTCCAATTCCTGGGGTCTTCTGTGATTTACTTGGGTCCCACAGTACAGAACTCAATTATTTATTATTTCTAGTCATTTCTTATTGCCTGTATGTGCTGGGCTTGTGTCTGCAATTGCATTTGAAGTTTTCTGAGAGTAAGAACTTGTTCTTACAGAAGACTTTCTGTACCTCCCTTAAGTAAACTGACAGATGACAACTTGAGATCATGGCTTACAGATCTTCATTTTCTGTAGTACTTTGTTTACTGAGTTAACCAAAGAGACTGAACATGGATCCGTTTTGTAAACTTGAAAGTAAAAACAGTACATTCAAAATGTTAGTCATTTTTATCTTCCACATAGCATCATTTGGTCAGGTTCTTGTTCCAACTTCCCTTTCTCCTGAAGCTGAGGGTTCATCCTCCAGAACAAGGACTTTACTCACTGGAAAACCTGGTGCTGTCACTAGTAGATAAAACTAAAGATGCTTCCATTTTCAGTCATTAGGGACTCTATTAGAGCAAAAAATTTTTTTCTGCACCACGTGGCATGCAGGATTTCTGTTCCCCTGCCAGGGATTGGAGCCATGCCCCTCTGAAGCAAAAGCACAGAGTCCTAACCACTGGACCACCAGGGAATTCCTTAGAACATGTTTTCAGCTCAGAAGAAATTTATGGGATTTGGATGTTCAAAGTCAGGAAAAAATTTTATACCATTATCAAAGGAATTACTGATTTCTAGTCAGTGAAAGTCACTCAGTCTTGTCCGACTCTTTGTGACCCCATGGAATAGTCCATGGAATTCTCCAGACCAGAATACTGGAGTGGGTAGCCATCCCCTTCTCCAGGCAGTGGCTAAGTGGCTTCAGTCGTGTCCAACTCTGTGCAACCCCATAGACAGAAGCCCACCAGGCTCCTCTGTCCCTGGGATTCTCCAGGCAAGAATACTGGAGTGGGTTGCCATTTCCTTCTCTGATGAATGAAAGTGAAAAGTGACAGTGAAGTCACTCAGTTGTGTCCAACTCTTCGAGACCCCATGGACTGTAGCCTACCAACCTCCTCCATCCATGGGATTTTCCAGGCAAGAGTACTGGAGTGGGGTGCCATTGCCTTCTCCACTCCCTTCTCCAGGGGATCTTCTCAACCCAGGGATTGAACCCAGGTCTCCCACATTGCAGGTGGATTCTTTACCAATTGAGCCACCAGGGAATCCCCCAAAATACTGGAGTGGGTAGTATAGCCCTTCTCCAGGGGATCTTCCTGACCCAGGAATCAAACCAGGGTCTCCTGCATTGCAGGCAGATTCTTTACCAGCTGAACTACTGGAGATGTCCTTAAAAAGCTAAGCCCAAGAAGCTTGGGGCCCTTGCAAAATGATAATGCTGTATTTTCACATGAGGAAATTCCTAAAGTATTCTATTATGGGGACAAAAACCCCTCATCCTGAACATGGCCTCTCCATTTGGCTCAGTTTTGGGGACCTAGAAGTGTATTCAATCTTGTACATTTCCAAGATCCCTCATTTAAGCCCTGCCTGCTGACTTGTAAAAATAGCAGAGTTAACACTGATTGAGCATCCCAGGAACATCACTCCACTTAATAAGTGAATATCTGGAGGCTGAGGAAGTAGGTAACTAACCAAAGCTATACAGTTAGGGACACAGATAGGATCTAAACCCAACTGTTAGGCTCCTAGGGTTTTTGCATTTAACTTCTGTGTTATCCTGCTTCCTCCAGGAAGTAAAAAGTTAGTCTCATCCTTTCAATAGATCTCTGGTTGTAAGGCTTACCTTCTCTGAGCCCAAAGCCTGAGAAGACCCACAATCTTGATCAAGGGATTCTATCAATTTAATTCAATTTCTGAAGGCTAAGGTGAGCTGGGTTCTTTGCTAAACACCAGAGATAGGGAGATACATTGTACAAAGTCTTTGATTTTGAGCAGCCTCTGATCAGGTGAACGTTCACAGATGCTTAAACAAGTAATTTAAACATGGTAAGTGAGATCCAGTAATAGACACACACATGGAACACTGCTAAGACTATATGTATGAAATGAAAGTGAAAGTGAAGTTGCTCAGCTGTGTCCGACTCTTCGCGACCCCATAGACTGTAGCCTACCAGGCTCTGTCCATGGGATTTTCCAGGCAATAGTACTGGAGTGGATTGACATTTCCTTCTCCAGGGGATCTTCCCAACCCAGGGCTCAAACCCAGGTCTCCCGCATTGTAGACAGATGCTTTACTGTCTGAGCCACCAGGGAAGTCAAGACTCTATGTATAAAGGCCATCAAATCCAAAGATGAAAGAATAAATCAGCTGCTTTAATGATTTATACATTTTTGTCAATAAATATACAGATGGGCTCTGACTCAAATTTATCCTGTGAACTTGATAGTTTAGTTTCTAACTTATTTCTCTAATATTTTGGGCTTCAGTGGCATTTTCATGTTCTAGTGACACAATAAAGTCAATAAAATGTTCCAGTATCAAGCATTTCTCCAGATATCAGTAATGACAACCAATGTTGCTATCACCGAATTCTAATGTTTGTACATTTCTTTATTCTTGTCAAGATTCAAAGTTTATATGCACATGCCCTTAACTGATGTACACTGAATTAGAACTGCATTTTAAATAACATTTAGAATTAGGCTGACTCAATGAACGTGAGTCTGAGTGAACTCTGGGAGATGGTGATGGACAGGGAGGCCAGGCGTGCTACAATTCGTGGGGTCGCGAAGAGTCGGACACGACTGAGCGACTGAACTGACTGACTGACTGACTGAATGTTGAATTATTACAGGTGGCAAGGTCATAGTATAATGTCACCTGGGACACCTGGGACAAATGATATGTGTACAGTAGCATGTCACTCTGATTTGGAACTCACACTAATTTTAGTTTCATCTTTGGATTTGATGGCCATTATACATATAGTCTTAGCACCCGGGACAAACTAACTTTTAGAATGAGTTCCTCCTCCTAGAGGAGGTGGCTAGTGGCTTAGTGGCTGTGCATGTACATGTGCCAACACACACACACACACTCATGGAATATTGTTTTGTAACAGGGCTCTGTTTCACAGCCCTACTTTCTTGGCTTGTATATGATTTACCAACACAGATGATGTAAGAAACATAGCAGCTAAACTGAAAGAAAAATTTGAAATTCTAATTATTTTTTGTAGATAGTTAAGAGACAAATATGTCAGAGATTCTAAACACAGAACAGATTTCTACACTCAAAGTTTGAATTCATTTGGTGCCTGGCAGATGCTAATATTAAGATCACCTCACTGTTACTCAATTTAACATGTAGACAGCACTCAAAATGCTGACTCCTCTATTATTATTAAATAATTAATATTATTCAAGAGATAAATAATAATCCCATTTATTATTTCTTATAATTAAGATGGATGTCAGGTGGCTGAAATGGAGACCAGATCAGAAAGGGAATAGCAGCCAGGCTGGGGTAGTGATGAAATACAGATCGAGGGCTTTGAAAATTTCTTCTGATAAGAAACACAATGGGTTTGGTGGCTCTGAAGCCCAGGATAAGCCTGAGTTCTCAGACTGCTCATTGGAGGGACTGAAGGGATGGGGGTGGGACAGGATGAGGTCGGAATGATGCTTGTATGGATCCTGTAGTCACAGCATCCATATAAATACTTGTAAATGCCTCACAGCAAGAAAAATGACTGGTTAGTAAAGAGGAAAACGTGATTACAGAGATGCCTGCTTCTGCTACCACATATTAAAAACCCTAGGAGAAAAAAAAAGGATGTCTTTTCCAAAAAGACAAGCTGTCTTTTTAGTGCAAGCTGTCGCCATAATGGCCTCTTGTGCACAGTCCTTTATGTGCATTCTTTCTATCCCTAGCAACAAGCTCTTGGCCAGTGACGGCACTGGGAATCTCATTTTAAAGGCAGCTGAAGAACAGAGAGGTGAGCGAAATTTACAGTGACACAATAGCTAAGTATAGGAAACAGAATTTATAACACGTCTGTTTGACGTCTGACCTATGCTCTTTTAACATTGCATACTGCCTCTTTATAGCCTGCCTTTGGGATATACACATTTCCAAGCACTTCCATCCAATTACCATTTCTTAGAACATTCAGGTGGGTTATAGGCGTCCAGGGAAGTTCTCCATCTTTCTTTATTAAAGGTGAGGCGGGGGGCTTTGCCATTAACACGCAGGCCTAATCTGCCTATCACATCCCTCAACTCATGATCCCCTGTGGGCCCTCTCTGATGCGCCCTGCCTAGGCCAGCCCCTCCAGCCTGCAGCAGGCTTACCCCCTAGCCCTTCTGGCTGGACAAATCACCTTCCAGGTGTTGATTACCACTTGGAAGGCTGACTTTGACTCTTCAAGGCTGTTAGCCCAGTGCCTGCCACCCTCAGATGGCCAGATCACTTCTCTCAAGCCTTGGGAAAAAAAAAATCTCCTTTCTGTCTCAAGTTTCCCTTTTTTTAGCTTTTATTCTGAGGCTTGAGCAAGAGCCATTCCAGAATTGCAAAAGATAGTTTCCATGGTTCTACCAAACCAAACATTAAAATCGAGACTCAGAACAGAAGCCGTATGCTGTTGTCCAGCTCCATGTGGGAAATGCCATTACTCTGCCAAGTCCCCAGAGATGACCTGCTCCTCGGGTGAAAGAGATGTCAGCAGGTGCGTGTTTATATGCCCCACACATTTCCAAAAACAAAAAGCTGTTCTACAGTCGCCTTGGAATTTTTCAAACACTGAAAAAAAAAAAAAGGTTATATAGTAACCATCCGTACCCCAAGTCCATCTCTGCTTATGCCAAAGGGAGTGGTTAAAATTTGCTGACAGCTTCGAAAACTATCAGAGAACTACTAGAATGGCCCAAGTTTAATAATTAACAAAGTTAACTGCGTCAGTCACCAACTAATCCTAAAATTCTGATTTTACCATTTTTCCCTTACTCAATAAGATTTGGCAGGACATGCAAAAGGGTCAGGAGTAAGTGGATGTGAATTTCAGATGCAATCAACTGCTGTTTTGTGGGGATAATGTTAAAGTTTGTTCATTTAACACATTTATTGAGTGCTAACTAGGCCAGGCAGAGCTCTGGAGCTGGAGTTTGGGGGTTCTCCAGGAGACATAGAAACACTTCCCAGTGCTCCAGGGGCTTACAGTCTAGTGGAGGAGAAAATGATTGAACAAGAAATGACACTAAAATGTGAACAATTAAAATCTCAAGGAAAAGAACAAGACGGCAGAGGAGTTAAACAAAGGCATCTCAACCCATTTGGAGTGATTTGGGAAGGCTGCCCCTGGTAAATGACATATGAGCTAAGATTTGAGATTAACCAAGTGTTTTCCGGAGAAGGCAATGGCAACCCACTCCAGTACTCTTGCCTGGAAAATTCCATGGATGAAGGAGGCTGGTAGGCTGCAGTCCATGGGGTCGCTATGAGTCGGACACGACTGAGCAACTTCACTTTTCTTTTTCACTTTCATGCATTGGAGAAGGAAATAGCAACCCACTCCAGTGTTCTCACCTGGAGAATCCCAGGGACAGGGGAGCCTGGTGGGCTGCCGTCTATGGGGTTGCACAGAGTCGGACACGACTGAAGTGACTTAGCAGCAGCAAGTGTTTTTCAGTTTCTCAGTTTCCTCATCTCTCTCATCAAACTATAAAGACTGAAATATCTTCCTCCCAGTGGAGGAGGTGAGCACCCCCTCAACCAGTTCCGTCCTAGGCGTCCTCTCTTCTCTCTCCACTCTTGGTTTGGGTCATTTCACAGACTTCAGGGGCTTCAACTAAAACGTCTCTGTCACACAAATCTGTGTGACAACTGTTCAACCTGTTCTTTGCACTTGCAGCTGCTAGACATCTCTCCCTGGGTGTTCTATCAGCACCTTCAATTCTAGATGCTCCATCTTTCCCCAAACCTACTCTTCTGCACATTCCTCTTCTTGTACATCATATTTCTGTCACTTGACATATCACTTTGTGAATGAATAATCATTAGTGGCTATTCATTGACTGCATGTGTGCTAAGTCATTCAGTCATGTCTGACTCTTTGTGACCCTATCCTCTGTCCATGGGATTCTCCAGGCAAGAATGCTGGAGTGGGTTGCCATGCTCCCCTCCAGGAGATCTTCCTGACCCAGGGATCGAATCTGCATCTCTTATGTCTCCTGCACTGGCAGGTGGGTTCTTTACTACTAGTGCTACCTGGGAAGCCCCCAAAATTAGCCACTCAATCGTGTCTAACTCTTTGTATCAAAATGCACTGTAGCCCGCCAGGCTCCTCTGTCCATGGGATTTCCTAGGTAAGAATACTAGAGTGGGGAAGCCATTCCCTTCTCCAGGGAATCTTCCTGACCCAGGGATTGAACCTGGGTCTCCTGCATTGTAGGTGGATTCTGTACCATCTGAGCCACCAGGGAGCTAAATCTTTGGGTGATGATATACAAGGCTACCTACAACTTATCCCAACCCACCTTTGTAGCTTGGTCTTCCACAAGTCCCCCTCAATTCTCCACACTGAAGTTCTTTCATTCTTTTTTTTTTTTTAATGAATTTTTCCTGTGGACCATTTTTAAAATCTTAATTGAATTTTTTACAGCATTGCTTCTGTTTTATGTTTTGGGTTTTTGCCTTGAGGCATGTGGGATCTTAGCTCCCTGATCAGGGATTGAACCTGCAGCCCCCTGCATTGGAAAGGCAAGTCTTAAACCATGCAAACACCAAGGAAGTCCCTGTGCTAAAGTTCTTATCTTTCCTAAGCATGAAAATATCTCACATATTTGTGATTTAAGCTATTCTGTAGCTTCAGATACTTTCTTCACCCAGTCTCCTGGTGAATTCATATTCATTTCTTAAGATCTACTTCACCATCCCTGTGAAGTCTGCTTGGATATTCTCAGGCAGAGTTCAACATCCACCTAGAGTTCAACATTCACCTTTCCTATAACCTTCAGTAGGAGGTCCTATGAAAAGGCATATATTGCAGGTCATTAGTATCACTCGTTCACGACTCTGCCTCCCACATCAGCTTGTGAGTACCCCAGGGGCAATGGCTCTGACTAATTCATCTTTCCTTCCCTTTGGGATAGGATGCAGGACAGGAAGCAAATGTTCCTTGAATGAATGGATAATGAACTAATGAATGGACCTCTCTCGTGGCACCTACCACTTTCTACCTTGTACTGTCTCTGTCTGGATACCGCATCTCTTTTCCTAGACTGACAAATCTTCCAGGATAAGAAAAATGTGATCTAGTTTTGCATCCTCAACCACAGCCTGCCCTAATGTGTACTGTTTGAATAAATGAGCAAAACTCTTGTAATCCCTTGTGTCAGATTTTGCAAAGCCATTTTCACACACATTGCTTCACCTACCATTTAGAATGATCTTGTAATCTAGCTATGACTAGTTGGTGTTATCCTCACATAGCAGATAAAGCAATTGAGTAAGGCCTTGGAACCCTGCTTTCTCAGTTTTTAGAATAATGCTTATTCCATGTGACATTCTTGAGAAAAGGCAGATCTACTCACCAGCCCCTTGTTTGGAGAGTTTAGGAGTCAAAAGCAGAGATTCACCACTGCTGTAAAAAATAGCTAAACCTTTATCTATCTTTCCAGTACGAGTCTTACATGAATAATCTGAGTGAGCGTGAAGGTTTGGAGAATGAATCAGAAAAAAATAAAAATAAAAAATAAAGGGGGAAACGAAAAATTGGAATATGTTAGACATAGTTTGGGTAAGAAAAAGACTTTGAAGGTCTGGAAGAGAGGTTTCTTCTTCCATACAATGGGAGTGCTGTGCAAGGCAGCACGGCCACTCACTGAGTTCCTCTAGGAGAGATGATGTCTAAAATACTGAATGAAAATGGAATCTATATAGCCAAAGCCCACCACAGCATGCTGTTGTACTTAAAGAATCTGTATCCCTGTGCACAGAGCCTGGCGTGGGTGAACCCAGGGAGGGGGTGGAGGACCCCGCAAACAGAAGGGATAGCCTGAGGTCTGAATCAAAGGTGAGAAAGCTAGAATGGAGGCATGGCATCTGATGCACCTTGCTTTCTTCACCTGCCACAGGAGAATCTGAGGGCCTCTGTCCTGCTCGCCTCCCAGGGAGCAAGTTGGAGGCCGGCTCCTGACGTCTGGTTAGGGCACGTCTTAGTCAACACAGTGGTGGATTTTGGAGGTGTCCTCGTTATTGCTCAAGTACCTGGAGGTCCTGGGGGTTGGACCAAAGCATTCTCAGGGGTCTATGAGACAGGCTGTTCTGGAAGCATCACTTAATATTCCACTGACCCCTCCCCATAGGATCTGCCTGACTCTCTTCAGAAGGTGGGTTCCCCAGCTGACCCCATCCATCTTCTGGCATCTGTTTCTCGAGGCCCAGTCCCACTTCCCTTCCCCGTGTCTATGAGGGTACTTTCTGTCCCCCATCCTTTCTAAGCCTTTTGACCACCCTCCACTGAATGTGGGGGTAGGGAGAAGGGGCAGAAGGAGAGGAGACATTCGACAAGAAGGCGTTTGACAAGAAGGCCCTGCAGCCATAGGTAGACCCATGGCAATCGTGTAATCACAAAGAATCGGGATCAAAAGGGTCGATACCCCAGGTTCCAATCCCTTCTTTTTGAACCGGAAGTTGGTCAAGGTCGTTTTCCTGGTTCCTGAATAACAACACGTCGTGGTCCATGCCTGCTCCAGGTGAGGGTGTCGAGTGTCCACGTCCGGCTGGAGCAAAAGCACTGACCTTTGCTTAGAGCAAGTGATTGACCTTAATGCCACCCCCTAGTGTCCCAGGGACGGGGGAGCCTGGGTGGGCTGCCGTCTATAGGGTCGCACAGAGTCGAACACGACTGAAGTGACTTAGCAGCAGCAGCAAGAGTCTCTCCCTGGCCGTTTTCTCACCATCACCACCCTCTCTCCCCCGCCCCCACCCCCTCCCCCGCGCTTTGAAAATTCCAGCAGTCTCAGGCTTGGCAGCTGTCCGGGGCAGAAGTTCAAAGTCTAGCCCCAGACCTTCAAAAGACATCCTCCGGCTTCTGTCCAGAAAGGGGAGGGGGCCACCAAATCCTTCTCCCCCTGAGGGAAGATTCTGTGTGAGACGCTTGAGACCCTCTAGATCTCCTGCGCACGGAGAGTCTAGGGGCTCCGGGGGACATCCGCCGCACGGCCGCCCCGCGTGTCGCCCGGGGCGGCTACTTGTCGGAGCCCGGGGAGGGGGGAAAGAGGGCGCGTAGCCGCCACTGACCTGAGATGCCGCCCCCCACCACGACCACGTCGCATTTGCTGCTCATGTTGCTCGCCCCTCTCCGGGCCACCCGGGTGCCAGCTGCTTCGGTGTCTGGATCTCGGCCCCCGCCCACAGCGCTGCCCCCGCGCACTAGCGCCTCCGCCGAGCGCCTATATTGGTGGCCCAGGGCTTCCGGGTCGCGGAGCCCCGCCCGCCCGCCCGCCTACGCGCCGGCGGGGCTGGAGCGCACCGCCCCCGTTCCCGCCCGGAGGTCTGCGGCTCAAATCTGGGGAGGGTGGACGCCGGGGAAGAAAGGTTACCCAGGGCCCCCAAGAGTCCATCCCCGGGGCCACCACTCCCCGTTGGCCTTATGCACTGCGCGATATTTTCCCATCAGCTTCCCTGGTGCGCTGTTCAGCTCGGGGGCTGGGAGGATGGCAGATCGGGATGTCCTCCTCCAGCACCTCAAATGACTCCCTGGAATGGAGCAATAGAGAAAGGCAAACATAATGTGAAGGCTTTTCTGGTACCAGACACCGTCCTCAGCATTTTACATGCACAATTCCAGTTAAACCTTACAACAACCCATTTTATGGATGAGGAAAGTGCGATAAAGTCGTTAAGGATGGGCAAAGACAAGAGAAAGAGTCAGAAATAACAATTTCCTGAGGGCCAGGAAGATTCCAAGCCCTACTTTGATCTGCTACCCAGGACTGTCATTATCTTGGCGTTGTACTTGAATGGGAAATAGATGGGGAGAGAAGCGAAAACAATGACAGACTATTTTCTTGGGCTCGAAAGTCACTGCAGATGGTGACTGAAGCCATGAGATTAAAAGATGCTTGCTCCTTGGAAGAAAAGCTATGATCAACCTACAGAGCATATTAAAAAGCAGAGACATTACTTTGCCAACAGCAGTCCATCTAGTCAAAGCTATGGTTTTTCCAGTAGTCATGTATGGATGTCAGAGTTGGACCAGATAGCTGAGTGCCAAAGAATTGATGCTTTTTTTTTTTGTATAGCAGAGTTTTATTAAAGTATAAAAGGGACAGACAAAGCTTCTGACATAGACATCAGAAGGGGGACAGAGAGTGCCCCCTTCACTAGTGTTAACAAGGGAGTTAGATACTTTTTAATTAATTATTACAATAAATCAGAAGAATGTCTCGAAGTTGTAAAGATCTTACTAGATCCACTCTCATAATTTACATTTTAAGATAACAGGATTAGCCAGAAGGTTCTCAGGAGGAGAAACTGTCCTCAAGCAAGGCTGTTGTTATATAATCCTTAGTACAGAGTTCAAACTGAGTTATTTGTTGTGTAATCATCAGTTCCAAGCTTAAAGAAAAAACACATTTTATGTGACTAACACTAAGGAATGTAGAGGAAAAAAAGATGTTTGCCCTTTCCTCCTCCTTGAAAATTCCAGACCCCTCTCTCCTCCTCAAGAACCCCAGACCCCTTTCTCCTTGAGGACCCTGGACTTCTTATCAACCTGCCTAGGAACTGACTCTCTCAATTTCCCCCTTTTCTTTTAAGAGAATTATGTTGAAAAGGGAAAGGGGGATCGTTCTCATTCCATAACTACTTCTTGCTGTTGAAGGGCATCATCCCAAAATTGTTGAGGCAACATGTTCTCCTACACCTCATATGGAGGGTTTCTGATCCAGAGGCCCCAAGTAACAGTTGGAGGAGGCTATGACACTCATAGGAGCCTGGACAACCATTTGTAACCTAAAAGCCTTCATACAGTTAGAAACAAACCCCGTTATATAGTTACAGATGTAAGGTGAAATAGTCATTAAATCAAGTTAAAACAGGAATGATGCCAAAGCTGAAACTCCAGTACTTTGACCACCTCATGTGAAGAGTTGACTCACTGGAAAAGACTTTGATGTTGGGAGGGATTGAGGGCAGGGGGAGAAGGGGACGACAGAGGATGAGATGGCTGGATGGCATCACTGACTCGATGGATGTGAATCTGGGTGAACTCTGGGAGTTGGTGATGGACAGGGAGGCCTGGCGTGCTGCGATTCATGGGGTCACAAAGAGTCAGACACGACTGAGCGACTGAACTGAACTGAAAACTTAATCAAAATTAAAAGTTACATTATGTCCATAGTTACATCAGTCCATCTTAGGATTGTTAGATGTCATCAGATCAAGAAGAGGTGTCACATATGATTGTTGTTGGTAAAGGTATTCGCAGAGCTGAAGAAAGTCCTTTCCTTGAAGTGGAGAACCCACCATAGGAAGCCTTCAATTGATGAGGAGGTTGAAAAGCTGAAAGCTGACTCAAATAGTTCTAAGGTTTTAGGACAGTCCCTTCTTCTTAGGGGTAGTTCAAGCCCTCATTAAAGCTATAGGTAAAGCTTTAAACTGTCTTGTGTTTCCTGAATTAGCTTACACGGATGTCTTTTAATAATGTCATTAGCCTTTTCAACTTTTTCTGAAGATTGAGGTGTTAGTTCAGACGGTAAGGCATCTGCCTGCAATGCGGGAGACCCAGGTTTGATTCCTGGGTCAGGAAGATCCCCTGGAAAAGGAAATGGCAATCCACTCCAGCACTCCTGCCTGGAAAATCCCATGGGCAGAGGAGCCTGATAGGCTACAGTCCACAGGGTCGAGAAGAGTCGGACATGATTGAGTGACTTCACTTTCACTTTTTAAGCCCTCATTAAAGCTATAGGTAAAGCTTTAAACTGTCTTGTGTTTCCTGAATTAGCTTACACGGATGTCTTTTAATAATGTCATTAGCCTTTTCAACTTTTTCTGAAGATTAGGGTTTTCAGAAACAGTGTTAAGTGATATTCTATTCCTAGAGCTTTCGATATCCCTTGAATTATAGCAGCTTTAAAGGTGGAGCATCTTTGCTCTGAACTTTAGAGTTTAAGATCCCACTTACATCAAGAGAAGTCAGTACAGTAAAATTTTGCCCATTAGTAAACTTATGAGCTTTAAGCATTAGCAAAACAATAGTAACAATTACCCTTAAGCAAGGTGGCCATAGCCTGTCGTTTTTTTTTTTTTTTTTCCCAGTAACAAACAAACTCTGATCCTGTGGGCAAGCTCAAAGTGGGAGCCTGCAAGAGAGCAGTTTGAAGAGCCTTAAAAGCCTTTTGAATCTCTGGGGACCAAACCAGCTAGTGAGTTTGCGCCTGTTGTCTCAGTTATAAGTTTATATAAAGGCTGGGCAAGTCCTATAACCTGGAATCCAAATGCAGCAATAGCCTGTAATGCCCAAGAATCCTCTCAATTGTCTTAAAATCATAGGTAGAGGATGATCTAATATAGGTTTAACTCTAGAAAGCATCCTTCAAATAAATGACTGAAAAATATTTGGCTTGTTTAGGAATTTCAGACAATAAAGTATAAGGATTAGACACTTATTATTTGTATATCTTGAACAAGTCTCCACTTATCATTTGACTTTTTACACCCAAAATAGGAGTGTTGTATGGACTGTTACAGGGAATTAATAACCCCTGATCCTTTAAATTTTCAATGATTGGTTTTAACCTTTCCTTAACACTTCAGGCTTTAATGGATACTGCTTTTAATGTGAAAATAGGTGAGGGTCATTGAGCTGATGACGACAGAAACAGTATTTTGTGCTTGACCCACAGTTTTTTCATCAGCCCGCACTTTAGGATTTAAATTTTGTTCAATTAAAAGAGCAGGTTCCATATTTATGAAAACAGAGGCCTGGACCTTGCTCAGTATATCCCTACCCAGAAGGGGTGAGGGAGACTCTAGCAAGGTTAGAAACTCAAGAAAATAGCACAGAGTCCCAGTTTCAGGTTAAAGGATGACTGAAATAATAGCATTTGGGTTGTCCAGACAGCCTCATTATGGTAGTGGATCAGGAGGAAAGCAGACCAGGGGCTTTAGTGAGCAGAAAGTTGCCCCAGTGTCCAAAAGAAAATCGACGGGGCCCTGATAGGCCCTCCATAGATATTAATACCTGGAGTTCCTCAGGTGTTATTAGAATAAGGGCTTGTGTGGGGACCCCTGGGCACCTTCAGTCCCAATTGTCTTGAGATTCCACCTTTGGGGCCTACACCTCGGAGGGCAGTCTCTTCTCCAGAATGGTCCTTTGCAGACTTGACATGGAGCCAGGGGCAGCTTATAGATGCCTGAGGGCAATCTTCCTTGAGATGCCCCCCCTTTCCACAGTAATAACAAGTCCATCCCTTTTCACCTGGGTTCCTCTGGACATTTTTCCTCAGGCTGTTTCAGAGCAGATCTAACTGTCATTGTTGGGGCTTCAGTCTTTTGTTGGTTCTTTTTTTTTCCTCCTTGTATTCTTTACCATAATATACTGTCTGGGCCAGCTGTGACAGTTTTTTTAAAGACTGATTTGGTCCAAACTCCTGTTTTTGTAACATACAGCAAGTATTTGGAGCCAACTGAGTGATCTATCTTTTAAGGTAATTTCTCCCTCTGAACTTTCGGGATCAACATCAGTATACTTGCAGAGGGCCTCATGTAGTCTACCTAGGAATTTACCAGGAGTTTCTTCTCTCCCTGTTCTATGTTAACCAACTTAGCATAGTCTAAAGTCTCAGGATGCGCACTCACGTGAGTCCTTCAAAACTACACCTAACAAACTGGCTCTGTTATAGGAACTGCTTGGCTCCCAATAGGGGGCAGGAGGACTATTTTGTGTTTCCTCTTTCCCCTTATCTCACATTCAAGCCATTCATCTCCAAAAGTAGTAACTTCTCCCAAAACTCAAGTTTTCGAGTCAGGAGTCAGTGTCTGTCCCAAGTAAGTATCTCTCCAAGTAAGGTCATAATGTAAAGTTAGTACCGTAAAGTCTCTGTGATCCTCTCTATAGTCTCAACTGTAATATTTCTACTGAGACTGAGGCAACCCCCTCTGGAAGGGTGCCCTTATTCTAAGTCTGTTCAGTTGGGAGCCCCAGATACAGGGGCAAAGTAAGAGAACAGGAGGCAGCTGAAGGTTTCACACCCAAATTTGCACTCTTAAGACATAAGACTTGCATGTCTCACAGAGAAATAAAGAGCAACACATATGGCACTTATACCCATTTCTCTTGTTTTCTACAGAA
This sequence comes from Nanger dama, assembly GCA_917880005.1. Taxonomy (NCBI): domain Eukaryota; kingdom Metazoa; phylum Chordata; class Mammalia; order Artiodactyla; family Bovidae; genus Nanger; species Nanger dama. Next base: position 6,098,723 of record CAKJTW010000088.1, read on the forward strand.
CTGGTCTAGTTGTAAAACAGTAATAATTGAAATCCTTCAACAGGTCAGCATTCCCCATCTTCCAAAGGATATCGTGGCCATTCAGTATCACAGATCAGGCGTGTCTTTTTAAATTCTGGGGATCAAACTTGTCCCAGTTTTTTTTTTTTTTTTTAAATACATTGTAAAGGAGTGGTTCTGAAACTGTTAGCTCCCATCTGTAAGAGACAAAAAAGTGGCATGCAGAGCTGTGGCTTCTTTCCACTGGAGGCATCCCTCCCTGCTCTACATGGGGGTGGAGGCAGACTTTCCACTGAAGCTTTCCTCTCTGGTTGGACTTAGTCTGTCCCTTACCGATGCAGGCGCCTTACGTGTCCCTCTCGGTTCTATCATCGAGGCGGAGTGGAGATGCACCAGAGGTAGACCTGCTGGCATCCCAAATTGATTTAGTTTCATACCACCAAGACCTTCAATTTGATTTGCTCTTTTCTCTGATGCCACCCAGAGTGTAACAGAGTAGCTTTCCCAGAAATGTTTCCTAGGCTAGGCCCTACTAGGGGAAGTACCCATCTTTGTGTGTGTCTCTACACATTCCTGAGTACAGTCCTGACCACAGTAGAAGAGGTGAGTCATAAAGAGATGAACAACCAAGATGTCCCTTCTCTGAGAGTCGCCACACCAGTATATGTGATAGCAAAAGAATTAGTGAAGGGTCACCCATGGAGGAAAAAGTGATTTTTCATCCTCAAACTATTAGCACCAATGTTTTCAGTTCATGTCCACAGATTCCACAAAAGGATTATCTAAGGAGTTGAGACAAAAGCTACCAGAGAGCCTCCTCTGATCCACTAATAGCACTACCAAAGGAAGAAGCCAGCTGTACTTCCAATCTGGGATTCTCGACCTATGTCCTTAGAAACCTCGTGCTTTCTAGCAGTGCATCCATCCATATAGTTTGGAGGCACAGCTATGACAGGGACTCACCTTCAGGTCGCTGGCCCCTGAGGTAGGCAGCCAAGAGAAACGCTGCTGAAGCTAGAATTCCACGTCATTCCCAAACGTGCTCCTAGCAAGTCTGGGTGTCACATGACTATTCCAAGCTTGAGGTCTGAGAAAAAGTACACAGTAATGGCATGGATCACAAGTTCCTCAGAAATCTATGATCTGACAGATTTGGTTAGTACTTCTAATTCCCCACACAATTATGAAATGGTCAAAGAGACCAGGAAAAGATGACCAAGAAAGGAAAATCCACTTGCTTTGCCCACTTCTGGCTGCTCCCCCCCACAGGGATGTTGGCTGTCTCTTGGCACTGGCAGGTCTGTATAAACCCCCAACAAGGCTCCCCTTTTGGGACTGCCTTCAGTCATTAGGAGGCACTGCAAAACCGCAAAGCAGGACTATCACTTGCTTCACACAGGGCATGTTATTCATTCACACAAGCACACTGTAGAGTTAGTAAAGTAAAGCAGAAAAATGCATATACTGAGAAAGCAGAGAGACTAGAGCTCTGAGTGTTCTTACTTTGTCCTGAAGACCCCAGATGCGCCCCCAAGATGATAGCTTATGGTGAATGGTTTCAGATTTGTGATCTCCGAAGAAGAAGATTTAACTTCAGGACAAGGGACCAGGCTTGATCACTCAAGAGCTTTTGTATAGCAAAGTTTTATTAAAGCATAAAAAGAGACAGAAATCTTCTGACATAGACATCAGAAGGGGGACAGAGAGTGTCCCAAATTGATGCTTTTGAACTATGATATTGGAGAAGACTCTTGAGAGTCCCTTGGACTGCAAGGAGATCCAACCAGTCCATCCTAAAAGAAATCAGTCCTGAATATTCATTGGAAGGACTGATGTTGAAGCTGAAACTCCAATACTTTGGCCACCTGATGCAAAGAACTGACTCATTTGAAGAGACCCTGATGCTGGGAAAGATTGAAGGCAGGAGGAGAGGGGGATGACAGAGGATGAGATGATTGGATGGCATCACTGACTCGATGGACATGAGTTTGAGTAAGCTCTGGGAGTTGGTGAAGGACAGGCAAGCCTGGCATGCTGCATTCCATCGGGTTGCAAAGAGTCAGACATGACTGAGCAACAGAACTGAAATGAACTGAACTTGAATGGGATCTTTAATCCTTCTCATGGTCTTCCCAGGTGGTTCAGTGGAAAAGAATCCACCTGCCAGTATAGGAGACATATGAGACATGGGTTTGATCCCTGGGTTGGGGAGATCCCCTGGAAAAGGAAATGGCAACCCACCCCGGCATTCTTGCATGGAGAATCCCATGAACAGAGGAGTCTGGGGGCTACAGTCCACAGGGTTGCAAAGAGTCGGACACAACTGAAGCGACTGAGCATGGCACAAACCCCATTCATCCTCCTTTTGGATACCCACTCTGTCCCCATTCTCCCTGCCCTGAAGCCCCCAGTGAACTCAACCAGGCTCTTCCCTAGTATTGCAAATGCAATACATAAAGGTTTTCTTAAAAAGTCTCATGTTTGCAAGTGATCAAAACAGACAACCACTCCTGGAGCAACCCAGTGTGTCCCCTCTGGGAGCTGCTGAGGCAGGAGCCCAGGAAATTGGTGACATCCAGGCAAGACTTTGGAGGGGCAGAGTGGAATTCAGAGCTCTCCCTGAAGCAGCAAGGGAGAATTAGCTATGAGCCTGGGATATGGGCTTTGCAAAAGTAGGGTGATTCAGTGAGATGTTAGGTGTTTAAGCTGAGTAGTAAAATAGAGGTGTATTTCTTCAGACCACACAAAAAGCCACCTCTGAGAACCAAAAAGAGAAAGAAGTGGTGTAGGGTGGCTTTTCAAGAACTAATTGAGAAGTTCTTCTGTTCAGAATAGGGAAGCTGGGGGACTGGTAAGGGGCTGGATCCAGGTCTGGTGAATTGATAAGAGCCTGAAGTGAGCCCCTGTCTTATCACACCCCAGTCCCTATATCCACTTGGTGCCAAAGAATCCTGAATTTCTTCTGACCTCAGATTTGCTGTTGTTCACTTGCTCAGTAGTGTGTCTCTTTGCGACCCCATGGACTCCAGCACATCAGGCTTCCCTGTCCTTCAGTAATCCCTGGAGTTTGCTCAAACTCATGTCCATTGAGTCGGTGATGCCATCCAACCATCTCATCCTCTGTCATCCCCTTCTCCTCCTGCCCTCAATCTTTCCAGCATAAGGGTCTTTTCAAATGAGTCAGCTCTTTACATCAGGTGGCCAAAGTATTGGAGTTTCAGCTTCAGCATCAGTCCTTCCAATGAATATTCAGGACTGATTTCCTTTAGGATGGACTGGTTTGATCTCCTTGTTCTCCAAGAGACTCTCAAGATTCTTCTCCAGCACCACAGTTTGAAAGCATCAATAACAACAGTGAAATATTAACAAGGAATAAAAGTGGGAAGCATTGTGTGTATGTGCGTGTGCAAGCATGTTTCTCTTCCCAAGTAGATAATAAATTCCTACAGGAAGAGATCATGCATTATCTTTTATTCATCCATTCCAAAACAATTTGTTGAGCACCAACTTTGCATCAGTCACTGTACCCCTCATTGGAAATATGCCCTTATCAATAAGAAGTTATGTTAATCCTAGGAAAAACCAAATATGAAAACAGACAATTACCATGAGCCTAATTCATGTTCCAATAGATATGATCCTCAGCATCTATAACCAAGAAGCACAGAGGAATGCTGTTTGCTCTGAGCAGTGTTTATCTGCCTTTTCCAACTTGATGAAATCTGTGTTTCTTTCATCAATTAAAATGAACTTACTTTCTTTTCATTTTTTTTATTAGAAGCCTGCCAAAGAGATAAACTGTCCTTATTACTTCTTTCTTGCTGTCTGACTTTTCATTAACAGATATCTCAGTGAGTCTCCTATGATGCTACAGGAGGTTTCAATAAAGAGGCAGACTGTGCAGAGCAGAATTCACCAGATATTATCTACATTGTACATTTCACTTTTTTTTTGAATGCTGAAAGCTTGACAAGGGATAGAAAATTTGTTTTAAAATGAGATCCTTTAGAGTTTACCAGTTTCTTTTCCCCAACTTCTCTGTTAATCTTTTTTTGAAACATAGGTGGAAGGATCAAATGATGAAAGGGTCTCAGCCATGCCTTCTCTGTAACAATGTTAAATAAGAATTTTAACAACTTTTAGCAATGATTAAATGTTATAGGACCTCTGGTTCTGCCCAGTGAAAAATCTGTCATCAGTTTGGATCCTAATCTGAGAGTGTCCAAATCCTCTCCTTGCAGACAACAAAAAGGCAGTAGAGAAACTTTCATTGGGCCAAGACTTTACTTTTGGCTTCAAGGACTTACTTTAGAGGGGAATCATATCCTCAAACAGCCAGAGAGTCAAGGGAGCCCAGCTGCAATCCAAATCAAAGCCCTTCATGGGGCATTGGGCTACAAGCTTGAGATCCAACTCAAAAGTCCAAACGCTGGTTTAAGATGCCAAAGGCCAAGGGACTGGTCACGAATTGGATCAAAGTACAGTTGGCAGGGTACAAGGCAAAAAACTGGTGGGTCTGCATGACTTCCCTTAACAGGCCAGCAGTGAGATGGATGCTCTGAGCTGGCCCATCGACACAAGATTGAGAGGGAAGAGAAAAGACTCTTCCTGCTCAAAGAACCGAAGGATGGCTCTTTCCTCCATGACCTTATTGCCACAACAGAGAAGGATGGGACAAAGGGGCACAAGAGACAGAAGCAGGCCCCAGAACTCATGGCCTCAGGCCAAAGCTACCAAGCAACAAGGCTTCCAGAAAGACAGAGGTCATACCTAGACATGTTGCAGAGTCTGATGAAGAAAAACAACTCTTATCTGCAGCCTATAAGTGCTAAACCAACTGGACCAAACTGATGTTTGTTTGTTTGTTTGTTTGTTTTAACAGTGACTGCATGTCGAGACTATTTCCAGAAATCATAATAAAGTTTCCTAAACAAGGGTGATAATCAGAAGGCAAGGATTGTAGGGGACCCACAGAGGAAGAGCAAACTGCAAAATATTCAGCTTTGGAAGAAGAGAAGCTCAGAACAATTCCCAAGAACACAGTTAAGTGTTTTCACCAATTCTTTGGGGGAAGAAGAAATCAGAAATGAGTATTAGAGCCCCAACACTCCAATAACTATTAGAGTATTGTTTTATATGTGCTAGCTATTGGTTATTCAATAAAGTTATTTTCAATTAATTATTCTTTATATGATTCTCATTTCATACTGTGAGGTCATGGATGCAGAATGAACACTGGATATCTTTATGTAGTGCTGCATTAAATAATCTCCCCATGCTTTCATTTTTTTTTCAATATGTACTTATTTGACTGCACCAGCTCTTAATTGCAACATACAGGATCTTTAGTTGTTGGTGGCATGTGGGTTCTAGCTCCCTGACCAAAGATCGAACTCAGGCCCCTTGCATTGAGAGTGTAGAGTCTTAGCCACTGGACCACCAGGAAAGTCTGCCATGTTTTCTTATAAATAAGACGTTTGTGTTACTTATAAAAATGGACTCCAGAGGACGATTGCAATCAAGTCTGGCAACCATGGTAATTAGATGAGAAGAAGAGCTACCGTTATGGATGGCTACCACAGCAAGACATGTTCCTGGCATTACAAAATGATGTTAATAGCAGAGGTTTTCATTGACTTGAACTCTTCTCAGTAGTAGACATTCACTTTATATGAAATGATTGAAATCAATGTATTAAAGAAGGAAAAAATTATTCTTCACTATGGATGCTGTGACTTTTAGGGATTTAAACTATGAATAACTGTAAAGATAAGTGAAGCAGGAATTGGGCAATCTACTGCAAAACCTGAAAGGTATTACAAAGGGTAGAAAACCTGAGCATACCTCTGCTATATAACCTATAGTAATATATTGAATATAATAATAGAACTACATATTGCTGTTTTAGTTGCTCAGTCGTGTCTGACTCTTTTGCAACTCCATGGGCTGTAGCCCACCAGTTTCCCTCTATCTATGGGATTTCTCCAGGCAAGAATACTGGAGTGGGTTGCCAGTTCCATCTCCAGAGTGTCTTCCTGACCCAGGGATCAAACTCACATCCCTTGAATCTCCTGTGTTGGCAGGCAGATTCTTTACTGCTGAGTCACCTGGGAAGCCCAGAGCTATATATTACTTATACGTATGTTAATATAGTCTATATTAATTAATTATGTATTATAACTATTCACATACAATAATATATCTTAAGTAGATATAACACAAGTAATTAAAATGAGTCTTTGACAGCTCACACTGAGATCCTCTTGTCTGTGGCAGATTGTGGAACTGCAGCTGAGGATGTAGAGGCAAAGCTGAGCTCTACAGAAGATGTACATAACATCATCATGTTTTTAAATTCAGGCACCCACATCTACAAGGAAGAAAAATATTCCACATGAGAGGGAAAACTAGAGACACTGCAGGAAGTTACTGTCCCTCAGGAATATAGTGGTATCATACTGAGACCGAGATAATTTTCTTCAAGGACAGAGAGTAAAGCATGAGGCTGAGGGTACCATGTCTGATCCCGCAGGATTGAGGAGTCTGTACTCACAGATCAAGTCAAATCCTACAGCCTGGGTCATGGTCTAGATTACTAAGGAAGCAGACTCTGAAATAGAGGTGTTCAAAGATAAACTTTGCCCACCTCATGCGAAGAGTTGACTCATTGGAAAAGACCTTGATGCTGGGAGGGATTGGGGTCAGGAGGAGAAGGGGACGACAGAGGATGAGATGGCTGGATGGCATCACTGACTCGATGGATGTGAATCTGAGTGAACTCCAGGAGTTGGTGATGGACAGGAGGCCTGGCGTGCTGTGATTCATGGGGTCGCAAAGAGTCGGACACGACTGAGCGACTGAACTGAACTGAACTGAAAGATAAACTGAGTAACATTAAAAGTTACAGGAGTTTATTTGAGCAAAAATCTTTTCCAGTGGTGTGCTTAGTCACTCAGTCATGTCTGACTCTTTGCGACCCCGTGGATTGTAGCCCTTCAGGCTCCTCTGTCCATGGGAATTCTCCAGGCCAGAATACTGGAGTGGGTTGCCATTTCCTCCTCTGGGGGATCTTCCTGACCCAGGGATCGAACCCAGGTCTCCTGCATTGCAGGTGGATTGTTTGCCATCTGAACCACCAGGGAAGCCAAACTGAAAGTGATTGGAAGCATTCAGTGTTAAAGGCAAGGCTTTTTCACACAGCAGAGAAGAAAGCAAAGCAAGGAAATCATTCAGTTAGCTAGAGATTAAGCAGTTGCCTATCCTGGAAAACCTAGTTGGCCGTTTATGACTGGCTGTTCCTAAGTTTCCATTTCTCAGATACATGTGCATGAACTGCGTTAGGTATCAGTTTGCTCACATAGGCTAGCAATGCATCAGACTGTTTAACCACTTTGACTGAGGTTAGTGAGCAGGAGATTTATTAGGGAGTGCTCTCAGGATCTAGGATCCCTGAAGGGAAAAGAAGGGAGCAGGAAGCTGAAGAAGTTGACCTGTAATTCAATACCACTGGAAGATTTGGCCAACTGTGCAGGGAATTCTGGGACTGGACCGCCCCTATAGACTTGTGTCTCCTTGGAGCAGGCCTTTGAACTCTTGCCTTGATCCTCTGCTGGTTTGGGGCTGCTTGGGGATGGTGACATGAGTTTTTAACAGCTGAGGCAGCCCCTAAAGGAGGCTGACAGATTTTACTGGGATCTGTTAAATTTATAAAATTAACTTGGGAAAAACCAATGTTTCCATGACATTGACTCTTTTTATCCAAGCACATGAAATATTTTTCTACTCAATCAAGTATAATTTTATGTATTTCCAAACTGTTTTGTAATTTTTTTCACATAGGTTTTCGATATATGGTGTTAATTTTATGCCTAGATTTTTTTCTATTGTGAATGAGGTCTTTGGTTTTATTATATCTTTGAATATTCCATTTCTATTGTTTTATTGAGATTTTGCATGTGTGCTAAGTCACTTCAGTCATATCTGACTCCTTGCGACCCTATGGACTGTAGCCTGCCAGGCTCCTCTGTCCATGGGATTTCCCTGGCAAGAATACTGGAGTGGGTTGCCATGCCCTCCTCAGGGGTTCTTTCCAGCCCAGGGATTGAACCTGCATCTCCTGCACTGGCAGGCAGATTCTTTACCACTGAACCACCTGGGAAGCCCTCACCTCTACCATGTGCTGTGCTTAGTTGCTTCAGTTGTGTCTGACTCTTTGCAACCCCATGAACTGTTACCCACCAGGATCCTCTGTCCATGGGGATTCTCCAGGCAAGAATATTGGAGTGGGTTGCCATGCCTCCTCCAGGGTTTTTCCCCAGCCCAGGGATTGAACCTGCATCTCCTATATCTCCTGCATTGGCAGGAGGATTCTTTACCACTGAGCCACCTGAGAAACACTGTATCTTATTCCTCATCAAATATTCAATGTATTTCCCTTACTATGTACAACAGGATGGACTCAGGGATTCTTATTTTATTCAATAGATTCTAATCCACTACTATATTTATTTTGATGTTCAAATTGTCTGTGAGTTGGGGTGCCCCTTCAAGCTGACTTCTTTGTCTTTCTGATATGTCACCCCAAAGATGGAGCTATTAATAAATGGCACTTAAATACCTAGATAGCCATAAAGCAAAAGATAAAATTGAATACACATCTCACATTATATACCAGGATATATTCTAAATAGATCAGTAATTTAAATGTAAATGATTATACAAGTGCTCAAAAAATACTTTATAAACTAGGAGTAAGGAAAACTTTTCTAACAATGACTCAGATACAATAATGTTAAGAGAAAAGATGGGAAAATGTCCTATGCTGAAGCCCTTTCTTCATTGTGATGATATTTAAGTGTAGGGCTTTTGGGAGGTAGTTTGGTTTAGACAATGGCAACCCACTCCAGTATTTTTGCCTGGAGAATCCCATGGACAGAGGAGCTTGGTAGGCTACAGTCCATGGGGTCACAAAGAGTCAGACATGACTAAGTGACTCCACTCACTTTCACTTTGGTTTAGACAAGGTCATGAGGGTGGGGCCTAATGACCTAGTGTCCTCATTAGCAAGAGACACCAAAACCCTCTAGTGCTCTTTCCCTCTCCTCTCTCTCTCACTCTCCCCTGCCCACTCCCTATGCCAGATAAGAAGGCAGAGGGAATGAGAAGGTGGCCAAGTACAAGGCAAGAAGCCTCGCCACAACTCGACCAGGTTGGCATGCTGATCTCAGATTTCCAAGCCTCCAAAAATGAGAAATTTCTGTTGTTTAAGCCACCGAGTGTATGATACTTTGTTATGGCAGATAAATGCATAATGTCAGGGTTTTTCTTTCTCCTCTACTCTTAGCCCTTTTCAGGTCCTTTCTTCTCAGTTGTTTGGCTGAAGCCCCATGTACCTTCAGTGTTACTGCTGCTTGATTTTTTTTTTTCCCTCTTGGTCTGCTGCCATTTGGTTTCCCCAGTTTCCTGAACCTAGCTAGCTGCTTTGATGAAGTCTCTTATCCTACTAGAAATAGTGTATTTTCTCTTTCAGCAAATCAAATGATCCATTAGCTCTTCCTTGACATACCTTACACCCATGAAAAACCTTGCAGTAGAAACATCTTCAAATTTTACTAATACAGTGATTTCTCTAATAAAAAGCTTGACTTTAGGTAGATATTTTGGAAGTATTTGCTTTAAATTGGAAAATGTTAGCTAAAGCATTTGTACGACAAAGCCAACAAAGCTCAACTAAGTCCTTTACACATTTTCTGAAAGAAACTATGTGACAAAGACCATGATCTTTCTTTGGTTCTTTGTGTATCACTTGGAAGAATCTCTCTATCCCAAAGTCCTAAACCACAGTCTTATATTCTGCATATTATTAACCACTTACTCACAGATATCCAGCCATGTGAAGTATAATTATTATTATACTATGAATCCCAGAAGACTCTGAAATTCTGGAATGTTTTCTAAATTGTCCAGTGAAGAGATTAAATTGTGCTCACTATAAAAGAAACAAGAGACTCAACCAAATGCAATGTGTAGAGTTGTTTGGATCTTGATTAGAGTAAACCAATTATATCTAGGGGACAGATGGAGAAATTTGACTATGGATTGGCTGCTAGATTATATTAAGCAATTATTGTTCATTTTGATATATGTGATAAGGGCATAGTGGTTATATAAAAATACCTTATCAATTAGAGATGTATACTAAATATTTATAGTGTAAAACAATGTAATATTTAAGATTTGCTTTAAAATACACTAGGAGAAAATAGAAAATAGTGACTGATGTAAATAAAATAAGACTGGCAAAATAGTGACAGATATTGAAATTGGGTGCTAAGTAATAGGTGCATGAAGAAAATGTTATATATTTTCTATATTTTTAAGTTAAAATATAGTTGATTTACAATATTCTAGGCATACTGCAAAGTGATTCAGCTGTATATATATTATATATAATATAACATAATATATATAATATATATATACCCTTTTCAGATTCTTTTCCCATATAAGTTATTGCAAAATATTGAGTATAGTTCCCTGTGCTATACAGCAGGTCCTTGTTGCTTATCTATTTTATATATAGTAGTTTGTATCTGGTAATCCCAAACCCCTAATTTGTCTTTCCCCCTCTTTCCCCTTTGGTAACCATAAGTTTGTTTTCTATGTCTGTGGGTCTGTTTGTGCTTTGTAAATAAGTTCATTCATATCATTTTTTAGATTCCATATATAAGTGATGTTCATATGGTATTTGTCTTTCTCTGACTTACTTCACTGTGTGAATTTCTACTTATGTACATTCATGAAAACTTTCAGAATTAAATGTTTTAAAAACTTGTTGACTATATTTTGTTAAGCATATTTCATCATGCTCAAAAGATTTAAAAACTGGTAATTGGTTGATAAATTTGTGTTAATCTGAAAAATACTGTCCAGTCATGTTGGATAATAGATTTGCTGCATTTCAAAGAAAATAAAGTTTCCTCCCCAACTTCCTTACTTCCTATTCTTATAAATCATTCAGTTATTTGGTTTTCCACCTGGAATAATCTGGAACAAATTCAGATGAAGTTTTGTCTCCTCAAGACAGATAAGTTAATACTTTTCCAACTTAAGAGAACGGATGATGTGGGCCACAGAGCTAGAAAAGACATTTGGAGCTATTTGGTCTACATCTCCACAAGTAAGCCTGGGGACCAAGGCTCAAGGTCTGAGTCAGGTAGGCCCTAATAGTGAGGCATTCGGACAGAAGGAAGGTTTTAAGTAGGAACAGGAAGCAATATCATCTCAGACACCCCTTTCTCCTATAAACAGCAGCACCCATTTATATAGCCAAGATTAGAATGCTGGACTCCTGGTGATGAAAATCAAGTATTAAAGAGCTCACGTTGTGAAGTTGCCGTGGCAGTAATTTTGTGTGACAGTAATTCCTGTTTATATCATACTTGGGCTGTCTATGTGTGTGTGACCCTCACCAACACATTCCATGTAGCGGGGCATTTTCAGGCTCCAAAAAACAATACTTTTAGTTGGCATTGCAAATAGAAACCTGCTTGGCTCAAAATGGATGCTATTTAACAGTAGATGTTTATGCCTTCTGGGCGTTTAAGTTAAGTCATTTCATTGATGCTGAGATTTCAGGAGCAGCTCTGGGTATATTCAGTTACAATGTTGACTGTAGAAAAAGCATAGTGTTCTTTGACTGCAAAGTGCTAGATTGAAAAGAAAATATTATTCGTGGTTAAATTTCCATAATTGATTATCCAAATAATTGAGACTGAAACAAGTTGTTTCCCTGCACTATCAATATTACCAATGCCCTGTGTGAAACTCACCCTGGAATGGATGGGACTAAAAGACAGACTCTCACCCACTCGATCCTTATGGGGAGAAAAAAATTCTTAGAGCCTGGATTCTCTTCTCTCCTAATTTGATATTTTAGAAGTTACATCCTAAACCCCATGATTTCCTGGAAGCCTGCTCCTGCTTCAGATCACAACTGATTTAACTATGATGTCACTATCAACTAGAACAAAATACTCACTGTCCCTACCTTTGGAGGAAAAAATATTTTAACTTTCTGTGTTCCTAAAAGGAATGAGACAACTGCTAATAAGAGTGTTTATTTGAGTCCTGACTGCACATTCCAGGCCTCTCTCATATATCTTTGGAGATGTAGGAAAAATACTAGAGAACTCTTGCTCTAAATGGGATTGCCACATTTGGCAAATAAAAATGCAAGATGTTCAGTTACATTTGAATAATCTTTTTAAAAAATTATCTTATTGAAGTATAGTTGATTTACAATGTTGTGTCAATCTGCTGTATAGCAATGTACAATGTATATATATATATATATGTGTGTGTATGTGTGTGTGTATATATATATATATATATATATAAATATAAATTCCTTTTCATATTCTTTTGCTTTATGGTCTATCACAGGATATTGAATATAGTAAAAGAATGAAACTAGAACACTTTCTAACACCATACACAAAAATAAACTCAAAATGGATTAAAGATCTGAACATAAGACCAGAAACTATAAAACTCCTAGCGGAAAACATAGGCAAAACACTCTCCAACATAAATCACAGCAGGATCCTCTATGACCCACCTCCCAGAATACTGGAAATAAAAGCAAAAATAAACAAATGGGACCTAATTAAAGTTAAAAGCTTCTGCATGACAAAGGAAACTATAAGCAAGGTGAAAAGACAGCCTTCAGAATGGGAGAAAATAATAGCAAATGAAGCAACTGACAAACAACTAATCTCAAAAATATACAAGCAACTCCTGCAGCTCAATTCTAGAAAAATAAATGACCCAATCAAAAAATGGGCCAAAGAACTAAACAGACATTTCTCCAAAGACATATGGATGGCTAACAAACACATTAAAAGATGCTCAACATCACTCATTATCAGAGAAATGCAAATCAAGACCACAATGAGGTACCATCTCATGCCAGTCAGAATGGCTGCGATCCAAAAGTCTACAAGCAATAAATGCTGGAGAGGGTGTGGAGAAAAGGGAACCCTCTTACACTGTTGATGGGAATGCAAACTAGTACAGCCACTATGGAGAACAATATGGAGATTCCTTAAAAAACTGGAAATAGAACTGCCTTATGACCCAGCAATTCCACTGCTGGGCATATACACCAAGGAAACCAGAAGTGAAAGAGACACGTGTACCCCAATGTTCATCACAGCACTGTTTATAATAGCCAGGACATGGAAGCAACCTAGATGTCCATCAGCAGATGAATGGATAAGAAAGTAGTGGTACATATACACAATGGAGTATTACTCAGTCATTAAAAAGAATATATTTGAATCAGTTCTAATGAGATGGATGAAACTGGAGCCCAGTATAGAGTGAAGTAAGCCAGAAAGAAAAACACCAATACAGTATACTAATGCATATATATGGAATTTAGAAAGATGGTAACAATAACCCTGTATGTGAGACAGGAAAAGAGATGTAGATGTATAGAACAGTCTTTGGACTCTGTGGGAGAGGACGAGGGTGGGATGATTTGGGAGAATGGCATTGAAACATGTATATTATCATATATGAAACGAATCACCAGTCCAGGTTCGATGCATGATACAGGATGCTTGGGGCTGGTGCACTGGGATGACCCAGATGGATGAGATGGGGAGAGAGGTGGGAGGGGCAATCAGCATGGGGAACACATGTATACCTGTGGCAGATTCATGTCAATGTAATGGCAATCCACTCCAGTACTATTGCCTGGAAAATCCCATGGACAGAGGAGCCTGGTAGGCTACAGTCCATGGGGTCACAAAGAGTCGGACACGACTGAGCAACTTCACTTCACTCTCATGGCAAAACCAATGCAATATTGTAAAGTAATTAGCCTCCAATTAAAATAGATTTATATTGATTATTTTATTGAAGTACAGTTGACTTACAATGTGTCAATCTCTGCTGTACAGCAATGTACAATGTGTATATTTGTTGTCTGAATAAACTTTTAAAATATAAGGGTGAAACATCCCTGCTGGCTCAGGGTAAAGAGCCTGCAATGTGGGAGACCTGGATTCTATCCCTGTTTTGGGAAGATCCCCTGAAGGAGTGCATGGCAACCCACTCCAGTATTCTTGCCTGGAACCCAAAGGTGTTTCACACGACATTTGCAACACACTCATACTGAAAACATTAGAGAGTGTTTATCCAAAATTCAAATTTAACTGGATGGCCCATATTTTATCTGGCAACCCTAGCCCCAAGATATTTTGTTATAATTCAGAAGGAGAAATCAATACCAAAAAGTCAATTTGAGAGTAAAATATAGCAAGATATAATTATTAAATTGTGGGTTGTAATGAAAGGGAAGTGTTAGCAGAGGTTAGAATTCCTCCAGCAATGAGTTACTTAAGGAACTCTGTCTTTAGGTTTTTTTCGATGCCCTTAGCCCTTAGCATAGTGGTAGAGATGTTTACTAGATTCTCAGTGTGTGTAATGAATGAACAAGTAAATGAATACACCCATGAGTGTTAGGGAACTTGAGGTGGGTCTTGAAGGAAGACCAAGATCTATAGGTAAAAAGCAGTAGAGAGAAGGCGTGAACTAATCTTGGCAGGAGTCTGAGCGGGAGGAGCTGTTCAAAAGAAAAATTTTCCTAGCAGTGGTTCTCAATCATTTTTTGACTGAGAAAGACTTCAGCAGAGAAAAAGTTTTCATAACTGTTGATGAAACTGATCATTGCACTTTCCAGTGGGAAAAGAACTAGTGCAACAAAATTCAGTAAAAGTCTATGGGATTACATGTGATCAGAAACACTAAAAATTTACATTTTTAGGTATATTTACAGCTTTGCAGGGAACCCTTGTCACTCACTAGTGGTTTAAGGATTGTATTTTGGGAAATGTCTAACTAGAATATAGGTGTTAAGTTTCTTGACATGGAACACTGAAAAGTGAGAGACTAAATCTTAAATCTCTAATATTTTGATATGAAAGTGTTAATAGAACAGCATACTCTCTGGCCTGGCAGACTTCAAATGCATTTTTATAAGTCTTTTAAAATAATCTGAGACCAAGAAGGAACATGATTTAAATTCTGAAATGGCTAGATCAGGGTTTCCCAACCTCTGCCCAGCTGACCCTTTGGCCAGGACGACTCTTTGTTATAGTGGCTGTCCTGAGCATTGCAAGATGCTTGGCAGGACTCCTGGTGTCCTGGTCAATGTTCTGTGTCAAACTGACTGGCCACAGAGTGTCCAGATTAAACATTATTTCTGGGTGTGTCTATGAGACTGTTTTTGGATGAGGTTACATGTGAATCTGTGGACTAAGTAAAGCAGATTGCTCTCTCCAATGTAAGTGGGCAACGTGCAGTCCACTGGCCTAAATAGAACAAAAGGTGAAGGAAGGAGGGAGGAGTTTGCTCCTCTTGTTTTCTGCCTGCCTGCTTGACTTTGAACATCTCATCTGATCTTTATCAGCCCAAAGACTGGAATTTAAACCATTGATTGATACTTCTGGTTCTCAGGCTTTCCGATTTGGACAGAATCACATTTTTTGGCTTTCCTGGGTTGCCGTCTTACAAATGGCAGATCAGATTGTGGGACTTCTCAGCCTTCACAATGGTGTGAGCCAATTCCTCATCATCTATGTATCTCCATCCTACTGGTTTTGTTTCTCTGGAGAACCCTAAATGATGCACCAGGCTTCTACTCACTGGATACCAGTAGCAGCACCACTGCTCTCCCCTTCCCCGCCATTTGCATGTAACAAACAAAAATGTCTCTAGACATTGCCAAATGTCCCCTGGTGGGGGCAGGGGGGACCAGCCCCTGTTGAGAACCATCGGTCTAGATGAAAGCACCTTATACTGATTGAATTAGATGTCTAGCAAGTCTCTAATATAATTCTTTTCCTATCCAACTGAGACAAATCAGGGACAATTTGAGCAAATAAAGCCTATGCATTTGAAAAGCTCATTTCTAAGATGAATAAAGTTGCTGCCAGACATGAATACATGATGATGAAAAGGCAAATGATGAATTGTATCCATTAAGATCACACACATTCACTTCAAAGATCTTGATTTTAGCCGTCCTGGGTTGACCTCATCAGACTTGCTCATTAAAATAAGTGCATCTGAAAATGAAAGGGAAATCATCACTGGCTAATTATAGCTATGATTACCTTTAATAAATGCTTCTATATCTACAATTTGGGGGGAGAAAAAAAATTCCCCATGATAAAGGAAAAAAAGAAAGACCCTTGAAAATCTGGAAGCCCTCCTAAGAGGCATATCTCTTTAGCTGATAAACACTTCTGTTAATTCAAAAATACTTGAAAATCTTGCATATTCAAAATTATTCCACCAAAACAGGTAGTTGCCATATTGTTCATCTCTGGCTATATTATCCTAGAGAGTTCATTTCTTCACTTTGAGAAACAATTTCTACTGCTAATTACTTTTTGGCGCTTCCCTGATGGCTCAGCAGTGAAAAATCTGCCTTCCAATGCAGGAGATGAGAGTTTGATCCCTGGGTGAGGAAGAACCCCTGGAGAAGGGAATGGCTACCCACTCCAGTATTCTTCCCTGGAGAATCCCATGGACACAAGAGCCTGGGGGTAGCGAAGGAGTCAGAGACAACTTAGCAACTAAACAACAACACAGCAAGCTACTATTTGGAAGTTAATTAAGAATTGATCTCTATGGGAGAGATAAGCAAGATGTATTCATAGCACATTTTTCCTGATTCAAGAAAATTTTCCCTTTAGTGAAGTTAGAAAAAAAATCACTTTTTCTAGGAATTTATTAAGTGCAATGGATTAATGGATTCAAAAAATGGATTAAATGAATGTATACTTTGAATGCACACTGTTTTAGGGAATTATTGACCAAATATTAGAAAAACTATTTTATCCTTGTTTTCTTTAAAAGTAAAACATTGAGTGAAAGTTTTGGAACTCCAAGAGATAATCAGTCAAGGGATTTTCAGTAAAGTCCCTTAATTTCCTACTCATGCTAATAATCAGATATAGGACTTCTATTTCCAGCAACATGATGTATATAGTAGATGCCCTGAAAAATTTTCCAATACAAAACAGCTAAAAATGCTAGATAAAATATAACAGACATCACATAATGCAAAACAAAAGAAGGCTGACACAAAAGGTCACAGATAGAATGATACTATTTATATGAAATATAAACAATAGGTAAATCCATAATTACAGAAGGCAGCATAGCAATTTTCAGGGCCTGAGGGGTGGAAAACAGGAATTAACTGCTGGATGGGTTCAGGGTTTCCCTTGGGGGTGATAAAAATTTGTAGAAATAGACAGAGGTGGTGATTGCACAACAAAACTGTGAATGTACTAAATATCACTAAACTGTACACTTCAAAATGGTTAATTTCATGTTATGTGGAATTTCTCTCAATACAAAACAGAGAGAGCTGTAACAAACATCTATTTACATGTGTGGCCAGGTTAACAATAAAGTGGTAGAAATTATGAAGAGCTAAAACTTAGGAGGCAGATGGAAATGCAAGTGATCATATGAAACTATAGCTCTAGTGGGGCTATATGATTTTCCTAATGAAGGGAACTGACTTTTAAAGGCAGCACAGGGCAGGAGGCAGTGCTTTGGATACATGCTGCATCGGATGAGACCACTGGATGAAGCCACCACACTGAAAAGAATGGTTCAGTGAAAGGGTTCATTGGAAACAAGCCACCTGCATGAAAGGTAGAAGAACTTATCTCAGCTTGAGATGTAAATGTGGGGAAAAAAGTTTATTTCTGAAAAAACTGTAACGGGAGGTTTCAGTTACAATGAATGCTAGAAATGATGGGGAAAAGTAACAGTTGAAAACATATAATTAAAAGGGATATTTAGCACATTAAACAGTTACATAAAATTAAACAGAATGGTGAAAATATAAGGAGTTGAAATGAAAATAATTGATTAATGTCTTGAAATTAAAGAAGAATGAAAATACTGTAAAGATAATTTTTTAAATGAAAGATCATATAAAATGAAGAGATGATCAAAAGGAAGAATTTTTAAAGGAATAAATCTTAGAGTCGAAGACCAGAAAATGATGTACTAATCCATAAAAAAAATAATATAAAATAGGCTAAGCAGAGTAAGGGGGCTTCCCAGGTGGCTCAGCGATAAAGACTCTACCTGCCAATGCAATAGATGCCAATTCGATGATCCCTGGGTCAGGAAGATCCCCTGGAGAAGAAAATGGCAATCCACTCCAGTATTCTCATCTGGGGACTCCCAAGGGTAAAGGAGCCTGGTGGGCTACAGTCCATGGATGTCACAAAAAGTTGGTCACAACTTAGCAACTAAAGAATGACAATAAAACAAAATAAAGGATGTACAAAACCATAAATGTCAAGGTACAAATAATTCTAAAATAGAGGGTATATATACTCCATTACTGTGAGCAAAAATAACAGCCTCGCAAGCAATAACAAAGTGATTGAGACCTCCTAACTGGGAGTGGCCACACCCAGAGTGAGAACTGGTAGAGGCCCTCAATGTCAGAGGGACATTGGTGGCAAAGTCCAAATTCCAGAGGTCACAGACATATCTTTGGTTATTTATAAGATGACTTGAAATCCAAGTCACCTCCTCAGTAAAAACACACGCAGACTGGGAGGCAGGAGATAGATGGACCCCAGACTGAACAGTTTCTCCCCTGTGGACAGAAACTCCATAATAGTAGAAACTCCATAAAAGCAGGATGATGGAGGAGGCTGGGCCCTGTCCAGATAAGAGATAAAAGGCCACATAGTCCCCATTCTCGAAGTTAAGAAGACCTCCACAATTACGCATGCACAGAAAGGCTCCTTGGAGGTCAATAAAGGAAGAGGAGTAGTCCCCTCATAATGAGTGATGTCAGCTACCCATAGACCTCTTCGCTGGAATCCATCTTGGCCCCCAAAACGTGACTCAAACCACCATGAGGGCACAACCCTCCCTCTGAGTCTGCCCATGTGTTGTATCTACCTACACACACTGTACTCTTTTATCCCCCTAATAAATACTTGCTTCACTACTTTTCATCTTTGTGAGAATTCTTTTCTGCAAAGCCACAAGCCAGGGCCTTGTCACTGACTACTGGTCTAGTGGATAGGATTTGGTGCTCTCACCTCGACAACCTAACCTCAGTCTCTGGCTGGGAACTGAAATCCTGCTTCAAACCACTGTAGGCCAAGGGCCACTCAGGATCAAGAGTACCACGGATAGGGACTTTTCCAACATCACACAACTGATAAGTGACAGAACTATGAGCATATGTCTGGGCAAAACTGTTACTTCAAAAGTGGGGACAAAGGATGTGCTAGGAGGATTTGAGGCAATGCACCTGAAGGGTCTGATACAATGTTTTCGTCAAGTAGAAGGATCCAGAAGCAGTTGCCTCATGATAAGCAACAAGCTTTCAAGTGAATCTTCAGTTGAATTTAATGCTCTTTCCATTAGCCTGTAGCACTTCTGGCCCAGTGACAGATTCAGTGGGCAGGAAGTTCTTCTTTTTAAATTTTCTTTCTTTCCTTGAGGGGCTTCCCAGGTGGCTCAGACAGTTAAAAAATGGCCTGCAATGCAGGAGACCAGGGTTTGATCCTTGGGTTGGGAAAATCCCTTGGAGAAGGGAATGGCAACCCACTCCAGTATTCTTGCCTGGAGAATTCCATGGGGTTGCAAAGAGTTGAACACGACTGAGCAATTAACACTTTCACTTTCTGGTGTACAGCAAAGTGACACCAATATATATATATATATTCTTTTCGATTATGTTTATCACAAGATATAGAATATAGTTCCCTGTGTTATACAGCAGGACCCTGTTGCTTATCCATTCTATATATAATAGTTTACATCCAGGCAGATGTTTCCTAACACACCATGCAACCAACCCTAGCTGAGACTCTAGCTGGTGTCTTCAGGTTTCTTCCTTCCCAAGGTCTCTACTTTCCTCTCATATTTGCACAGTGACTGCAGTGATCTGCTCTTTGCATAATGACTTGATAATTCAGTCTCAAGTTTTACTGCAATGGGACTCCTTCAATTCTCCATGGCCTAGACTGGCTCAGTCCCAGCCTGGGTCAGGAATAAGGTGTCACATTTGTACAACCCTGCTAAAGTTATAGAACATTTTCACATGACATTTCTTGTTTAACCTTCACATCAGCCCTGGAGGAATCAATTTCAAATAGTAAAAGTGACAGCTGCATTCCAGAGGTAGCATAGCTACCAAGCCATAAAATATTAGGATTTCTAACAATGTTCTTTCCTCTTAGATTTTACATTTTGTTTACAACAATCTGGAAAAAATAGCTCTTAGGCCCAAATAACTTTCTTCTTACAAATTAAAGGTAGGACATTGCAGTGACCATCTTCTGTCACAGTTGCCATTATTCTTGAGTAAGCAACTGAAATCAATTCTATCTACCTTATGAAACAAAGAATGTGTTGGAAAGATACAGGTTGGTTAACAGAATCAGTGGGAAGACTTATGAACTAGGCTAATAAATAAACAGGAATCAAAGTTAGAGGGTTGGCTAGTTTATGTTTAAGCAGCTTAAATCAATAAAGCCTATTTCTTACTCAATCCACATGTCCATTTTGAGTTGACAAAGGATCTCTGCTCAACATAGTCCCTCAGGGCCCTAGGTTGATAAGGCAGCCACTATCTCAAACCTTGCCAGTAGTCACACCAGAAGGAAAAGATAGTTCTAGTGGATTGTGTGGGTGTGTGTTCTGTTCCTTAGTCATGTCTGACTCTTTGCAACCCCATGGACTGTAGCTTGCCTGGCTCCTCTGTCCATGGGATTCTCTAGGCAAGAATACTGGAGTGGGTTGCCATTTCCTCCTCCAGGGGATCTTCTCAAGCCAGGAACTGAACCTATATCTCCTGCATTGGCAGCTGGATTCTTTACTAGGATCCACCACTTGACCAACTCTCAGTCCTGAAGGAACACTCTTCACTTCCACTCCAGTTCACTGGCCGTAACTGGCCACATGGCTCCACCCAACATCAAGGCAGTCAGAAAATGAAATTGTACCATGTTTCCAGAGGAAGGAAAGAACTGGAAGTCAATGACAAATAGTACTCAGGACTGACACAGTCATGCAGAAGGAAAATTCACTGGTTAGCATGTCAACCCTGGGCACTGTTGGCCACCACTAGCAATGGCAGAATAAAGCCTACACTCTCCTTATCATTCGTTCTGATTTCCAAACCCCGAATGCATTCTGAATTCAAAGTCCATATCAATTGGCTGGGCTTGGGTCACATGACCATGCTCTAGTTGTCAGGACCTGTCTCCCACCATGTCGTTGTGTGAATTCAATAGTAGATTCCCCAAATTCAAGAAGGAAATTTAGATCCTGGGCAATCAAAAGGGAGAAAAATGTCTATTAAGCAACAAATGTCCAATATGCTTAGCCTGAAGAAGAAAATTTTAAAAAATATATAAATGACCTTATTTGAAGTGTGTTTTCTATTTGTTCTCTGATTCATTTGGAAATTAGTGCTACATGGTACATTCACTCATATCCACATTCATATATTCATTTAGGCAACAATGTTCACAGAGAGCTCATCTATTTCCAGGCATTCTGAGCACACCAAGATGAATAAGACCCGGTCCTCTGGAAGCTTATGTTCCAATAGTAAGATAGACACTAAATAAATAATTGCAATACACACCTGAAACTAACACAACATTGTAAGTCAACTATACTCCAACAAATTTTTTTTTAAAAAAAGAAAATATTTTCTCCCATTCTGCATATTGTCTTTTCAGTTTGTTTATTGTTACTACAGCAAATTTTTAATTTGATTGTCTCTTGTTTATTTTTGCTTTCATCATTTGAATTTTTGGTGTCAAATCTTAAAAAATCATCCCCTAGACCCATGTCAAAGAATTTTTCTCCTATATCATCTTCTAGAAGTTTTATGGCTACAGTTCCAGTTGCGTCCTTAATCTATTTCAGGTTTTTAAAGTGGTATAAGAGAAAGCACGTGAATATTCAGTAATTTGCATGTGAATATTCAGATGGTAAAGAATCTGCCTGCAACACAGGAGACCTGGGTTTGATCCTGGGTAGAAGATCCCATGGATAAAGGCATGGCAGTGCACTCCTGTTTTCTTGCCTGGAAAATCCCCATGGACAGAGGAGCCTGGCGGGCTACAGTCCCTGGGGTCACAAACAGGAGGACACGACTGAGCAGTGAAGCACATATGCGCATTCAGCTTTTCCAATGCTACCGACTGCAGAACGCCTTTTCCCCACTATGTGTTTCTGGCTCTTTTAAAATATTACTTGATAATAAAATGTAATAACGTCAATACAATGTTATGTCTTTATATAGAGATTAATGTTAAAGAATGGTGTTGGCACAAAGTAGAGAGTAATTAACTTTGGAGGGACTGCATGGTCAGAGATGGTCATTTTGGGAGGATACTATACAAGTAAGATGCTGCCTTGGAGAAAGATGATTACGGTAATGTATCAGGGGCATAGATGAGCAGATAGAGCTAGGGCTAGAATCCAGGCTGCCAGATTTAACAAATAAAAAAATAGGATGTCCAGTTAAATTTAAATTTCAAATGAACAATAAATACTTTTTTTTGTGTATGTCCCATACAAGGGTACATCTTTACTCTAAAAATTATACTAAAAATTGTTTGAGTAAGACAGATTAAACTGTGTGTCTGTATTGTATCTGGCCACCTTAACTGGAATGCTTTGTTACTCACTCTTTAGGATACATTTCAAATGTCCTGACCACCTTGGTTTGCCTCAATACCTTCTTCTGGGCCCTTCTGGACTCACACATGTGCCTCTATCATAGCATAGAGAACATTTTTGTGAAGTTATCCCTGGTACTGGGTGAATTGTCATAAAGAATTCCAAGAAATCATATCATAATCTTTGCAAAGCAACAAAAAGTTCAAGCAACATAGAAGTTTGACTTTTCAGTGTAAATATATGTTTGACATGAAACTTTAGAAAAAGGATATTTTGCATTTTTTCTATTTCAGAATGCTGACGAAATGATAAGTACATATGAAGAATTAGTGCTTTAAGAGGAAAAGCATTATTTAAAAGGTAAGTCATTAGGTAACCTGGCAAGGAAATCTAACCCATTTCCTTGACTTGAGATAGGAATCATATCAGCAAGATGAGAATCCAGCTAAGAATCAAGTGTCCTTTTACAGGTACAGAAATTAGGACTCAGAGAAGCTAAGTAACTTGTCCCAGGTCATGGAACTAATTAGTGACTAAAGGTTTAAAGGTCTTTGATCTCCAGCCCAGCACAGTGGTGATTGTCTACAAAAAACTTGGATGGACAATTTCCAAGGTCATTTGAGTGTTTATTAGCTTCTTATTATCAAAAAGTCCTTCTTTCCTTCCATCTTATTTAAGAGCTTCATCCTGCTAAATTCTTGCTTTAGTTCTTCTTCAATAAAATGGAAAAATAAACCTCAGTCTCATTAGACCGTGCTTTGTATATTTAAAGCACTATTAAGTTGATTCTTAGGTCATCTCATTCTTGGGCAAAAATAAAGACAGTTTATTATGGAGTTTGTTCTCCTGGACCAAGTGACTCTCTTTTGAACTATTAGGTCTTTAGATATGTCCTACATCAGAGAACATGGAATAGAAATGGCATTTTAGCATGGTTCTGCTCATTTTGAGAATAAAGAACTACAATCAGTACATTTTCATACATCCCTATTTTATGATCACATTTCTTTTAAAGAAAAAAGATAGAGAAAATGGCTTTTAATTGGTGGTTCATGATAATGTCACCCACTTTTAAATCATGACATAATTTTACGGCTACCCATAGTGAGTCCCTTGTGATTCAGCTGATGAAGAATCAGCCTGCAGTGCATGAGACCTGGGTTCGATCCCTGAGTTGGGAAGATCCCCTGGAAAAGGGAAAGGCTACCCATTCCAGTATTCTGACCTAGAGAATTCCACAGACTGTGTAGTCTATGGAGTTGTGAAGAGTTGGACACGACTGAGCAGCTTTCATTTTTCATTCATAGTGAGTCCACTGAGATCCCAGTGCTTCTGCCCTGTAACTAGGTATTAATATCTCATGTGCCCTACACCTTAAAGGGATTACTTTGCCAAAGTAAGCTGAAACTCATTCTTTTTGCTATTCTTATGCTTTCCCTTAGATGCATTTTACTAAAAAGCCATGAACATGCAGACCATTGATATTAACTAGGGCAAAATGTATTACATTTCAAGGAATTTAAGTCTAGAGTTTCTTCTTCGCCAGTTCTCACTGATGTCCCAATATCCTTTTACTTAATCTCCCTCACAGCCCTTTAGTATGCATTGTCCTTATTTTTAATCTACAAAGTCTCTAATTGCCCTGTAATAAAATAAGCTTATCTTCTTAGGGCATTCCCTTATACATTACAAATCTTTAAAGGTACATGATGTCTGTACTCTAACTTAGAGGGTAAACACGAATATCTACTCATAAACTGTAATACCAGGATCAGAATAAATACTAAAACCATTCTGTTCAGAATATGGCATAATTACCTTTTCTTCTAATACTTTTGTTTGAACCTTTCTTTCTTGCCTAAAGAAACCTTCTCTTCTCCTATCTAAGTCCTCCCCATTCATAAAGGTTTACCTTATCATCTCTCTCCTCTATGATGATTTGCTGACCAAAGCATTGTTACCATACTTACTAAACACACACACCTTTTAAACCTACCTTTAAGTAGTACCTGTTACTTGAAAATTAAGTTTTAACTAGGGAGGCTTTCTGGAGAATGTTACAAACAAAAATTCATTTTGAAGAAGTAGGAGTTTACAAGATGAATAGACTGTATTTGAAAGATTTATAACTGTGAGAAGGGTATAGAATAGCTATATAAACGCAGCAGAATATCCAGGCAATCTTAATGTTCCCAAAAGGAAGAGAATCTGAAGGGTATGATAGAAGGTATGGTGGAGAGACACAGGAGCATAATCATGTTGCTTGCATAGCAAGGATAAAGAATTTGAACAGTTCAGTTCAATTCAGTCGCTCAGCCGTGTCCGACTCTTTGCGACCCCATGAATTGCAGCACACCAGGCCTCCCTGTCCATCACCAACTCCTGGAGTTCACTCAGACTCACGTCCATCGAGTCAGTGATGCCATCCAGCCATCTCATCCTCTGTCGTTCCCTTCTCCTCCTGCCTCCAATCCCTCCCAGCATCAGAGTCTTTTCCAATGAGTCAACTCTTCGCATGAGGTGGCCAAAGTACTGGAGCTTCAGCTTCAGCACCATTCCTTCCAAAGAAATCCCAGGGTTGATCTTCAGAATGGACTGGTTGGATCTTCTGGCAGTCCAAGGGACTCTCAAGAGTCTTCTCCAACACCACAGTTCAAAAGCATCAACTCTTTGGTGCTCAGCTTTCTTCACAATCCAACTCTCACATCCGTACATGACCACAAGAAAAACCATAGCCTTGACTAGATGGACCTTAGTCGGCAAAGTAATGTTTGTGCTTTTGAATATGCTATCTAGGTTGGTCATAACTTTTATTCCAAGGAGTAAGCGTCTTTTGATTTCATGGCTAAGAATTTGATATATATCCCAAAATTGAAGAGAAACCACTGAATAATTTTAAGCTGGAAAAGAATTTGTGTTTCAGACTGATCTTGCTGACTTCAGCAACCTAATGTGATTTGGGGGACTCTAGACTCTTGAGAGTCCCTTGGACTGCAAGGAGATCCAATCAGTCATTCTGAAGGAGATCAGCCCTGGGATTTCTCTGGAAGGAATGATGCTAAAGCTGAAACTCCAGTACTTTGGCTACCTCATGCGAAGAGTGGACTCATTGGAAAAGACTCTGATGCTGGGAGGGATTGGGGGCAGGAGGAGAAGGGTATGACAGAGGATGAGATGGCTGGATGGCATCACTGACTCGATGGACGTGAGTCTGGGTGAACTCCGGGAGCTGGTGATGGACAGGGAGGCCTGGCATGCTGTGACTCATGGGGTCGCAAAGAGTCGGACATGACTGAGCGACTCAACTGAACTGAGACTGTCAAGAAACTATGGATTTCCATCATCCAGGAAAGGGGTGGAGAGGTCTGAATCAAAGCAGATATAATTATGTCATTAGTTGCCTCAAAAGGGGAGTTTTCTTTTTAAAAAAACCTTTGATTTTATATTGGAGTATAGCTGATAACAAGGCTGTGATAGTTTCAGGTGCACAGAAGAGTGACTTAGTCACATCTATAAATGTATCCATTCAAAGAGGGTGTTTTAAATACCAATATGTCCGACTAAAATTTACTTAATATTTACTACTTGGGGATTATCTAGAAAAAAATAAAATAAAATATTTGACAGAATTAAAAACAAAAAGAATATACATTTTTTGGAATTTGGGGTATTTTGAGAGATTGTTCAAATCATTCAAGAGTTAGCTTTAACTATATTTCTAGTGAAAAGGACTCTTGGGGTCAACTGCTTTCACCCTCTTTCTTACTCTAAATGTACTTGAGCATAAAAACAAACCAAAATGTCTCACAAGGAAGCCAGCACATGTAGTTCCACAGTTCATTCATGCACACAATCCAGACACATTAAAGTTTTACCTTAGAGAAAAATAAATTGACGAAATTAATATTTGAGTAGGGAAGTCCCACATATTTAGGTTCTGCTGGCAAGTTATACAGTATGATCAGAATTCAAGCTGGAGAGACATAAACAAGTAATCTTGAGGTTAACTTTCTATAAAACTGCTAAATATGTAAGAAACGAATCACCAGTCTAGGTTCAATACAAGATACAGGATGCTTGGGACTGGTGCACTGGGATGACCCAGAGAGATGATATGGGGAGAGAGGTTGGGAGGGGGGTTCGGGATTGGGAACTCATGTACACCTGTGGTGGATTCATGTCAATGTATGGTGAAGCCAATACAGTATTGTAAAGTAAAATAAAAATAAATAAATAAATAATGAAAAAAAAAAAACCTGCTAAATACTGAGGTTCAAATATACGTTAGTTTCAAATAGCAACAAGTTTCCAGAGTTGTTAGATTTTAAAAAGTTGTGCTTAATGGACTTCACTAGTGATTCAACGGCTAAGGCTCCATGCTCCTAATGCAAGGGGCCAGGGTTCCATCCCTGGAAAAGGAACTAGATCCTACTTCGACAAACAAACAAACAAACAAACGGATCCTACAGGATGCCACTGAAACCCAGCACAGCCAAATAAATAAATAATAATTAGAATAAAAGGAAAAAAATTGTGACCAAGTTATATTTCTATCTTTCTTGACCACAGTCTCCTCTCATTTCCATATGAAAACAATAGCAATTGTCCATCTATTTCTTTAAATGCCCCCAGAGAATCTCACTTCCTTTAAAGAAGCCTGGTTTTGTTTGTTTACTCACAATTTTTAGGGATAGAGAGCTGCAGCTTGTACATTGTCCTGTGTGCTTCAGACTTCAATACTTCCTGTATTTTTCCTCCGCTATTGAGCCCATCTGTTAATTCAAGATACTACCTTTCATTTAGCTGGTGCCCTTTAAGTCATTCTGAATTATGTCGATCCAGGGTGCTTCATATCTAAGACCTCTTTATAGTAAAATAGCATATGACAGAGCTTGATCGAAACTGTCCTGAGGACAAGCAGGTGCTGTTTAAATTCTAAAGGGAAAGCATAGCTTTTTAATTTGATTTTCAAGGTAATTGCTGAGATCCAAACCAATCAATGCAATGAAAAATTTTATCTGGAATAGATTTTATTATATTATCCTCCAGTTGCTTCAGTAACAACCATAAATTATTCAATTTTGATCATAATAACAAGCATTTTAAAATAAATTGGTCAGATGTCTATGCCTGAGACAAAGCAATGGAGAGGGTGTGTGTGTACAGAGACATAAAACAAAGGATGAATTTCATGGATTGCAGTTCTGATATTTTCTTGGCAATAAGATCAGAAGTTATGAACTACATGAACCTGAAATCCTTCCTAGAGGAAAACAGTGTTTCCTTTATTTAGCTCAGGGCTCTCAAAACAAAAGATGTGGCTTCAGATTCCAGAGGTATTTAAGCCTGGCTATGAAGCACACAAAACATTGTTCTTTAAAACATTCTTTAAAATTCTATGTGAATCCATACATGTTTTCATATACGCTTATTTTTAAAATGCAAACTCTTTTCTCGTTTTCACTTTTGCTTGGCTGCTCCATCTACCTCCCCTACTCTCATCCACAATCACCCCCTCCTGAAGAGGAAAAGTTTAAATTTTACATAACCTCTTGCTCCTTCTGCCTCTATAACTCAACTTGCTCCTTGCAATGTCTGGATCATGTAGGCCACATAGTCTCAGAAAGTGGGGACTCACAATACTAGGAACTGGAGCTTATCTACCTCACCTTTGTCCTACTCGCTCCAATCGCCCAGCCCCTGCAAATCCGCTTAATCATGCCTGTCCGTGTATAAAAACTGCAACCCCTTTGTTTGGGGCTCAAAGCTTGAAGTGTTAACTCTTTTGGGCCCGCCTGCATAATAAACCTGAGTTTTCCAACTCTTCGAGTATGGTGCTTGGTTTCTGCAACATTTCTGGAGGCCCCAGTGAGATTCCTTTGAGCCGGACTGGTGGCCCGGTCCAGAACGAGGTAAGGAACCCCAGGAGGGAGGAGGAGGTGCGCCACCTGATGGCATTCCAGGTTCTCTTTCAGACCGACGTTCCCACTTTCCGGACAAGCCCCAATCTGACTCCTTGGAGAGACAAACCAACTCACCGGGAATCACGGAAGGCCCCAGGGCCCCTCCCCAGTCAGGTCCTACCCCAGCGGGTAGAAGATCAGACTGATCACCTCCTTGGAGCTCCTGGGAAGGGAGCAACAGTTCAGGAAACCTGGGGACTCAGGAGAAGGGGAGCATTGTGATAGCCTCTGAATGATTGTGAGTGCATGATTGCTGATTGAATGGAGTGAGAAAAAAATTTCTTTTTGAAAACTGCAAAACCAATTCTTTTTGCATATACAATTAAAAACAACTAGCTTGTTAAAAGTCCTGCCTAGGGAAAAGCTTAAAGTTAACCATTTCCACATCCTTGAAATACACAGACAACTTTGCCTGAGGCCTCAGCCTTGGGCAAATTAGAACTTCAAGCAAAGGAAAAAAAGGGGGTCAAAGAGATCTTTTAAATCTCAAACAGAAAACTATAAGATTTCTGTCTGCCTGTATTTTTGTATGTCTCAGCGTATATCTTTTGTTTTTTTCTGATAATATTGTTGAAGTTGTAAATGAATTCTAATTTAATTGGCTTAAAAAGTAAGCGCTTGAAAATCAAACAATTCTAAATACAAGAAAAATTAACCTAAATAAATTTCAGATTCACGTAAACTGGGAAATATTCAATATTAAATATCTAGTATAAATGTTTGTTTGCTAATCTAATAAGGAAGTAGGATGTATGTTTTTAGTGAAGAAGACATAAAAATAAAATTACATTTTATAAAGGGAAAAGAAAGAAGGTCTGACTTACAGGTGGCTGTTACAGTAAGTGGATAAAAGTTTGTGGAAGGTGGACCCTGAAAAAAATTTTGTGCATGGTTAGGACTGACTAAGTTTAAAATAAATTTAGTTAAGTTAACCTAAATGAGTTTAAAGTAAGCTGGTACAAACTTGAATTCAGCCTTTCTTTCTGTTAAGAAAATATACTTTCTTCAGATGTTGAACCGCTTTTAATAATAGATTTAAGTTCCTTTACCTCTTAATTGATCTGTTCTATATTTACCTTTGAAATCTTTTGTTACCTTTGGCTAAGTAAATAACTATTATTTCACAGTGACTTATATGATCCTACCTGAGTGTTATAAACCCTTTTGATATTTATTCACAAAGCTTCCTAAATAACTTGACTTCTAGCTAACTGTGGGATGCTTCAGAGGGCCCCTGAGATATCCCAAAGAGCTATTAAGCTACCTGGGTTCACTAGACATGTTAAATTACATCACAAGTACTGTTGAAGGGGTGATAAATCTTTTCAGGTTACACTGTATGATTGATGTTACTAATATAGATATCCTAGAATTATGTGAAATTCATATAGATCTGATATGCCCTGATAAAATATGGTCAATTATAATTTTAGTTATCATATTAAAGAGTTACCACCAGGTTTCTTTGTCAATTACAATAAAATCAGATTTTAAACATGCCTTCTATGGTTTTACTCTCATGCCTTTAGAAAAATACTGCTAGTTCTTCAAAATTTATGGAAAAGACTTTTTAAGATTAAACAGAGAAATAAATGTTGTTATTAACAGTAAGTTGGCACCAGATTGGAATTTTGCCTTCTGTTTAGAGAACAAAGATTTTTAGAATGCAGCTTGCAATAACAGATTAGGAATTTCTTTGTCTTTAGGTGATTTACCTTTGTTTTTAAAATCTTTTTTTTTTACTTTGATAAAGTAAATAAACATTTAAGATTATGGTACATGTAGACAAAGCTGATTCTGCATGTACAAAAAATAACCCCTCACAGTTAGACTTTTGCTACCCTGATGTCATTTCTCTGATGACTAGTGATGCTGAGCAGCTTTTCAGGTCCCTTTTGGCCATCTGTATTTCACTTTGGAAAAATGTCTATTTAGGTCTTCCACCCATTTTTTAATTGGGCTGTTTGCTTTCTTGACATTGAGTTGTATGAATTGTTTATATATATTAGATACTAACCCTTATCAGTCATGTCATTTGCAAATATTTTTTTTCCATTCCGTAGGCTTTCTTTTCATTTTGTCAGTGATTTCTTTTGCTGTGCAAAAACTTTGAAGTTTGATTAGGTCTCATTTGCTTATTGTTGCTTTTATTTCCTTTATTTTAGGAGACAGATCTCAAAAAAATACTGTTGCTGTTTATGTCGAAGAGTATTCTACTTATGTTTTCCTCTGAGTTTTATAGTATCTGGTCTTGCATCTAGATTGTTAATCCATTTTGAGTTTATTTTTGTGTATGGTGTTAGGGAGTGTTCTAATTTCATTGTTTTACATGTAGCTGTCCAGTTTTCCCAGTCCCACTTATTGAAGAGACTATCATTTCTCCATTGTGTATTTTTGCTTCCTTTGTTGTAGTCTGCCTGATAATTTTTGGTTGGTTGTTAGACACTGTGAATTTTACCTTACTAGTAGTTAGACATTTTCATATTCCTAAAAAAAATGTCAAGCTTTGTTCTAGGATGTAATTAAGCTACTTGAAAGTAGTTTGATTATTCGGGGGGCTTTGTTTTAAGCTTTGTAAATGAGACCTGAGTAGCCTTTAGTGAACGTCTAATTTTTAACTCATGATTCAGTTAATATCCATGTGATTACTCTTTGTCTGCTGTTTTTGGATAGCTCCTTTCCCCAGCCTCTGGTAGTTCTTTTATACACATTCATTTCAGCCCTCAGTTGAGGGGGCCCTAGGTAAACCTCTGGAAAACTCTCTTTGGATACTGTCTTCTTCCTTATCAACTTCCTCAAAACTCAACTCAGGGAAATCACTAAGCTTCATTGTGGTTCTCCCTCCATGCATTGCTGCCAGGAAATCCTTTTTGAGCAGCAGGTACAGCTTCCTCAACTCATTTGTTTATCCTCTCTCAGCGACCTATGTCTTCCACTGCTTGATGTCCAATGTTCGAAACTATTGTTTCTATTCAATTTTTCTAGTAAAATTGTTTTGCTAGTGCTGCTGCTAAGTCGCTTCAGTCGTGTCCGACTCTATGAGACCCCATAGACGGCAGCCCAACAGGCTACCCCGTACCTGGGATTTTCCAGGGAAGAACACTTTTTAGGCATGTGTTATTCCATTTTCAAAATTTATTTATTTTTAATTGGAAGACAATTTCCATTTTGAATGGAAGTAGAAGTTCAAAATAATTTTTAACATGCTTTATGAAGGTTCAATTATTAAAAGCTTTTTTTAGCTGATGCAAGAATTCCTTGACAGATCAATAAATCTGTATATCATTGACAGGTAGTCATGCAACGTGTGATAAAGGTGGCATCATAAATCAGTTTTCAAAAGGAGGAATTAATCAGTAAAATGAGTTGGAAAATTACTTAGCTATTTGGGAACAAAATCAATTTATATCCTCACAACACAATATACTTGAAAGAAATTTCAGTTGGAGTAAAGAATGACTGTAAGTCAAAACCAAGCAAATATAAGCAATCCAAGAAGTAAATACAAAAATAGACATGAGTTTATTTAATCCCTCAAAGCACAGAATTTCTAAGTTTAAATTTAAGACTGTGTTTGGAAACACAGATCTGATGGATAGAAAGAAAATACTGCAGGTCAAGAATTATTAAATACAAACAAGAAAAGTTGAATTATTTTCAACATTTATACACATTAATAAATTTTTGTAAGTTAAAGTGAATTGAAATTAACACAAAATAAATATGATCTCAAAATATAAATGATTCCATGTTATTAGTATATATCCCTCAAAATTCTAAATATGATTACTAAGTAAGCTTGTGATAAAGTACTGAAAATGGTAGTTACCAAATTACTGCAAACCAGAAGTAACAATTGGAATCTGTTTTTAAAGAAGTTTAAATCTGTTTAATCTGTCATATTAAAGAAGACTAAGAAAAGATTAAACCCAAAACTGACAAGGAAGGGGAAATGAATTGAGTGTTTATCTGTATTACCAATGAAAATAAAAATAAGAATTATCTTTATGAACATAATTTGGCAATATTTATCAGCAGTCTTAAAAGTGTTCTCTTCTGTTTCTATAATTCCATTTCTGGTCACCTACCCTTAGCAATAATAATTCAAACTGCAAACATTTATTTGTACATTAAAAAATTCAAATTACAAAATAATGGAAACAGCCTAATATTGATTAAATAAATGACATAGGTAAATAATAAAATGGTACTGCACTATTAATAATATTCCCAAAGAATATAGTTATTAAGTTTTAAAAAAAACAGGAACAAAATCAAATATATAGTAAATACTCTACCATGTTAAAATTTCATGCAACTAGTGGCCAGAATGACATTCACAAATGTGTTATGATCACTGAAAACAAGAATACAGACTACTGCATTTTCTTCCTCATATTTCTCTGCACTTTATGAATTTTCAATGATAAACATACATTATTTTTATAATCGGCAAAACGATAACACTAAAAATTACCAGTCCTCAAGATGAATTTAAAACATGCTGCAGAGTCTATTTTATTTTTTAATTTTTAAAAATTAATTATGGTGGCTCAGACGGTAAAGAGTCTGCATGCAGTGCAGGGGACCAAGATTCAATCCCTGAGTCGAGATGATCCCCTGGAGAAGAAAATGGCACCCCACTCCAGTATTCTTGCCTGGAAAATCCCATGGGTGGAGGAGCCTGGCAGGCTGCAGTCCATGGAGTCGCAAAGAGTTGGATATGACTGAGCGACTTCACTTTCACTTTTTCTTTCATTATTGGACCCCTTAGCCAAGAATGCTGTCATGTCCTGCTCCCCAGCTGCTGCACATGGTGGGGTGTTGCTTTAAAACTGAGCTTTAGACATGTAAGTTCCCCTGTTTAATGAGTCATTGCTATCTCTGCTATTCCTTTAGTCTCGACGCTGGCAACTATAATGCTTGTAGGCCTGCGTGGTGCAGATTGGTGAGTCAGCCATTAGGCCGAGGCAACTCCTGGGGGTGCCAAGATGTTGGAAAATGAGGAAAAGGAACAGAAAATTGCTGGGGTGACCTTGAGGTGACCATTCACTAATGTGTAAGGCCGTGTGGCAGCTGTCTACCATGAGATACGTCAGTGTTTGTCTCGTTTTATTATACTGACAGTATCCTATTAACTGGGCTTCCTCAGTGGCTCAGCACTGATTCCACCTGCAATGCAGGAGATGCAGATTAGATCTCTGGGTCAGGAAGATCCCCTGGAGAAGGAAATGGCAACCCACTCCAGTACTCTTGCCTGGAGAAACCCATGGACAGAGGAGTTTGGGGTCTACAGTCCACGGGGTCGCAAAAAGTCAGACACGACTGAATGACTAAACAATTCTGTTAAATGCAGAGTCTCCTCCTAGTTTAAAAGTAACAGCCCTATGCTCATGGCTCATTTGATTGCATGGAGATGGCTGGTAAATAAGCCACTGTTGGACAGCTGTGTGTGAGATACAGGACCCCAAGGACATCAGTAGACCAAGGGATCCACTTTGTAGGCCATGAAATTCAGGAATAGGGCAATAAGAATAACACAGCATGGGCATCTCCACCTGCCTCACAACCTCACTGCTGCCGGATTGAGAATGAGTTGCTTCAACAACAATTGAGATGAGAAACATGCTCCTTCAGCATGTGGACACATCTGAGGAGTGATCTTCCCAGTACCATAGCCTTGGTAACTCAGAGGCAACAAGTCAGCCCCATCTGAGTCCAGCTGTTGACCACCGAAGGACTGTTGCCAACTATTGGTCAGTACAGTAACTCATGTTTGCCACAGGATCTGTTCCCTGGGGAACATATTATAACATGGCCCTGAGATGAGCAGTGGATAGAAAACAAATCCTTCAGCAAGAAGAGAAGCAACTGAAACAGCACTATGCAAATGGATAATAATATTATTATAACATTACAGAGAAGCAGGAAGAGGGCAATTCCATAACCAAGGGAACAAAAATTTGGAACTTCCCTAGGAGGGACCTGGTTATCTATTTGCATAATTGTGTTCCCTGACCAGTAGTTGGTCATTCAATGGTCAACAACTGGACTTGGATAGGGTTGACTAGTTGCCTCTGGGTTATCATGGCATTGACACTGATATAATCAGTACAATTCCTGCTGGATATTTATCTTAAAGATAGTGGCTGGCTCTGAATTATTTCTCAGCTCAATATTTACCATGCTCTACTCACTGACAGCTGAATTTGGAGAAGCTTTGGTCATTATTTGCTGAGTAATCAAGGTACTCTTTGAGGGATAACACTAATAACTCATCAAGTAGCCTGGAAAAGACCCTGATGCTGGCAAAGAATGAGGGTAGGAGGAGAACAGGGCAACAGAGGATGAGACAGTTGGATGGCATCACTGATTCAATGGACATGAACTTGGGCAAACTCCAGGAGACGATGAGGGAAGCCTGGTGTGCTGCAGTCCATGCGGTCACACAGTAGGACAAGACTTGGCAACTAAACAACAATAAGTAGTCTGGATTAAGTGGGCTCCTCACCTGAAACAAAGCCAATTGACCATTCTGAGTTTATCAGGACTTCTGCTAGGACCCTGTACTGTCCTAAATATAACTGAATTGATCTGTGACTCCCTGCGATGGCTCAAGGTCTTTTACACTTTTGGTGCTTCTGGCTGTACCTTAAGTCTTCCCTGGTTCATTCTGTTTTATGAGGACCCAAAGAATCACTTATATATAAGCATCAGTGAGAAGGAATATGTTGCGTCCACCCTCGTCCAACATCAGGTCATATGGCAGACATCTTCCAGTGCAGGAATATTCTCAGTATATTCACCATCCAAAACTCTTCACCTATCAAGGACTTCTCCTTCCTGCCCTCTTCAACTTGTGCCTACTTTATCTGAGTTCCAATTACCATGGCACTATGATTTTCCTGATAGTTGCCAATGCAAGATGAAGCTTTTCTGTGGTTGGACTATTGATAAATGTCTTGGATATTGCTTCCAGTTCAGTTCAGTTCAGTCGCTCAGTTGTGTCCGACCCTTTGCGACCCCATAAATCGCAGCACACCAGGCCTCCCTGTCCATCACCATCTCCCGGAGTTCACTCAGACTCACATTCATTGAGTCCGTGATGCCATCCAGCCATCTCATCCTCTGTCGTCCCCTTCTCTTCCTGCCCCCAATTCTTCCCAGCATCAGAGCCTTTTCCAATGAGTCAACTCTTTGCATGAGGTGGCCAAAGTACCGGAGTTTCAGCTTCAGCATCATTCCTTCCAAAGAAATCCCAGGGTTGATCTCCTTCAGAATGGACTGGTTGGATCTCCTTGCAGTCCAAGGGACTCTCAAGAGTCTTCTCCAACACCACAGTTCAAAAGCATCAATTCTTCAGCACTCAGCCTTCTTCACAGTCCAACTCTCATGTCCATACATGACCACAGGAAAAACCATAGCCTTGACTAGATGGACCTTAGTTGGCAAAGCAATGTTTGTGCTTTTGAATATGCTATCTAGGTTGGTCTAAACTTTTCTTCCAAAGAGTAAGTGTCTTTTAATTTCATGGCTGCAGTCACCATCTGCAGTGATTTCAGAGCCCAAAAAAATAAAGTCTGACACTATTTCCACTGTTTCCCCATCTGTTTCCCATAAAGTGATGGGATCGGATGCCATGATCTTCGTTTTCTGAATGTTGAGCTTTAAGCCAACTTTTTCACTTTCCTCTTTCACTTTCATCAAGAGGCTTTTGAGTTCCTCTTCACTTTCTGCCATAAGGGTGGTGTCATCTGCATATCTGAGGTTATTGATATTTATCCCGGCAATCTTGATTCCAGCTTGTGTTTCTTCCAGCCCAGCGTTTCTCATGATGTACTTTGCATAGAAGTTAAATAAGCAGGGTGACAATATACAGCCTTAATGTGTTATGGATTTCTGAAAGAATTTACAAATGTAATTGGACTGATAAGAGGATGAGTTGCTTCCACTGTGACTGGAATCATGCTTAGTCAGTATGCAAAATCTCCCTGGCTTAAAATCATTTTCCTCATGGTAGCCAATGCTGTGACAAGCCTAATCTTCTGCCTTATATTTCTTAAAGCAGAAATTCAAGACTGGGCCAATGAAAGAAAAAAACACATATCTCTGAAGGTATAAAGTCCTCTCATTGGATGAGACATTGGCTCCTCTGAGACCAAGGTATCTCCCATGTAATTTGGTGGTTTATTATCTGAAGATGAAGTGTGTCCTGTTGTGTTAAGATTTTTACCTGCAAAATGGAAATAATAAAATCTACTTCTTAGAACTGCTAAGTGTTAGAAATAGTAGGTACAGAAACCACTTAGTAGCCATACAATAATCTGGGGCTGTTGTTATAATTACTAGTAATAATATGTTGTAAAGGCTAAATAGACATTTCTTGCTGACAGATGGAAGGGATACCACTGAAATCATGTAATCGGTTGCACTCTACGGAAAAACAGGAAACCAATCTGGAGATGCATTTTTGCACACTATTATTTACATATGGCATACAAGTGCAGCTGAGAGGACCTACCCCACGTCCAAGGTCAGGGGTAGTGGCCAGGAGGAGCTACCCCATGTCCAAGGTAAGGAGCCGTGGCTGCACTTTGCTGGAGCAGCCATGAAGAGATACCCGACGTCCAAGGTAAGAGAAACCCAAGTATTACGGTAGACACTGAGAGAGGGCATCAGAGGGAAGACAGACTGAAACCACAGTCACAGACAGCTAGCCAGTCAGATCACATGTACCACAGCCTTGTCTAACTCAGTGAAACTAAGCCATGCCATGTGGGGCCACCCAAGATGGATGGGTCATGGTGAGAGGTCCGACAGAATGTGGTCCACTGGAGAAGGGAATGGCAAACCACTTCAGTATTCTTGCCTCAAGAACCCCATGCAAAGTATGAAAAGGCAAAATGATAGGACACTGAAAGATGAACTCCCCAGGTTGGTAGATGCCCAATATGCTACTAGAGATCAGTGGAGAAATAACTCCAGAAAGAATGAAGGGATGGAGCCAAAGCAAAAACAACACTCATTTGTGGATCGGACTGGTGATAGAAGTAAGGTTCAATGCTGTGAAGAGCAATATTGCATAGGAACCTGAAATGTTAGGTCTATGAATCAAGGCAAATTGGAAGTGGTCAAACAAGAGATGGCCAGAGTGAACATTGACATTCTAGGAGTCAGTGAACTAAGATGGACTGGAATGGGTGAATTTAACTCAGATGACCATTATATCTACTACTGTGGGCAGGAATCCCTTAGAAGAAATGGAGTAGCTATCATGGTCAACAAAGGAGTCTGAAATGTAGAACCTGGATGTAGTCTCAAAAATGACAGAATGATCTCTGTTTGTTTCCAAGGCAAACCATTCAATATCATGGTAATCCAAGTCTATGCCCTGACCAATAACACTGAAATGTTTTATGAAGACCTACAAGACCTTCTAGAACTAACACCCCAAAATGATATCCTTTTCATTATAGGGGACTGGAATGCAAAAGTAGGAAGTCAGGAAACACCTGGAGTAACAGGCAAATTTGGCCTTTGAGTACAGAATGAAGCAAGGCAAAGGCTAATAGAGTTCTGCCAAGACAATGTATTGGTCATAGCAAACACCCTCTTCCAACAACACAAGAGAAGACTCTAAACATGGACATCACCAAAATCAGATTGATTATACCCTTTGCAGGCAAAGATGGAGAAGCTCTATACAGTCAGCAAAAAACAAGACCAGGAGTGGACTGTGGCTCAGATCATGAACTCTCTATTACAAATTCAGACTTAAATTGAAGAAAGTGGAAAAAACCACTAGACCATTCAGGTATGACCTAAATCAAATCCCTTATGACTATACAGTGGAAGTGAGAAATAGATTTAAGAGACCAGATCTGATAGAGCGCCTGATGAACTATGGACAGAGATTTGTGACACTGTACAGGAGACAGGGAGCAAGACCATCTCCATGGAAAAGAAATGCAAAAAGGAAAATGGCTGTCTGGGAGGCCTTACAAATAGCTGTGAAAAGAAGAGAGGTGAAAAGCAAAGGAGAAAAGGAAAGATATATCCATTTGAATGCAGAGTTCCAAAGAATAGCAAGGAGAGATAAGAAAGCCTTCCTCAACAATCAATGCAAAGAAATAGAGGAAAACAATAGAATGGGAAATACTAAAGCTCTCTTCAAGAAAATTAGATATACCAAGGGAACATTTTATGCAAAGATGGGCTCAATAAAAGACAGAAATGGTAGGGACCTAACAGAAACAGAAGGTATTAAGAAGAGGTGGCAAGAATACACAGAAGAACTGTACAAAAAGATCTTCATGACCCAAATAATCACAATGGTGTGATCACTCACCTAGAACCAAACATCTTGGAATGTGAAGTCAAGTGGGCCTTAGGAAGCATCACTATGAACAAAGCTAGTGGAGGTGATGGAATTCCAGTTGAGCTATTTCAAATCCTGAAAGATGATGCTCTGAAAGTGCTGCACTCAATATACCAGCACATTTGGGAAACTCAGCATTGCCCACAGGGCTGGAAAAGGTCAGTTTTCATTCCAATCCCAAAGAAAGGCAATGCCAAAGAATGCTCAAACTACTGCACAATTGCACTCATCTCACATGCTAGTGAAGTAATGTTCAAAATTCTCCAAGCCAGTCTTTAGCAATACATGAACTGTGAAGTTCCAGTTGTTCAAGCTGGTTTTAGAAAAGGCAGAGGAACCAGAGATTAAATTGCCAACATCCACTGGATCATCTAAAAAGCAAGAGAGTTCCAGAAAAATATCTATTTCTGCTTTATTGACTAAGCCAAAGCCTTTGACTGTGTGGATCACAATAAACTATGAAAATTCTGAAAGAGATAGGAACACCAGACCACCTGACTTGCTTCTTAAGAAACTTGTATGCAGGTCAGGAAGCAACAGTTAGAACTGGACGTGGAACAACAGACTGGTTCCAAATAGGAAGAGGAGTACGTCAAGGCTGTATATTGTCACCCTGCTTATTTAACTTCTATGCAGAGTACATCATGAGAAATGCTGGGCTGGAGGAAGCACAAGCTGGAATCAAGATTGCCGGGAGAAATATCAATAACTTCAGATATGCAGATGACACCACCCTTATGGCAGAAAGTGAAGAGGAGCTAAAGAGCCTCTTGATGAAAGTGAACGAGGAGAGTCAAAAAGTTGGCTTAATCCTCAACATTCAGAAAACAAAGATCATGGCATCCAGTCCCATCACTTTATGGGAAATAGATGGGGAAACAGTGTCAGACTTTATTTTTCTGGGCTCCAAAATCACTGCAGATGGTGACTGCAGCCATGAAATTAAAAGACGCTTACTCCTTGGAAGGAAAGTTATGACCAACCTAGATAGCATATTAAAAGGCAGAGACATTACTGCATCATTAAAGGTCCATCTAGTCAAGGCTATTGTTTTTCCAGTGGTCATGTATGGGTATGAGAGGTGGGCTATAAAGAAAGCTGAGAGCCAAAGAATCGATGCTTTTGAACTGTGGTGTTGGAGAAGACTCTTGAGAGTCCCTTGGACTGCAAGGAGATCCACCAGTCCATTCTAAAAGAGATCAGTCCTGGGTGTTCACTGGAAAGACTGATGTTGAAGCTGAAACTCCAATACTTTGGCCAACTGATGCAGAGAGCTGACTCATTTGAAAAGACCCTGATGCTGGGAAAGATTGAGGGTCAGAGGAGAAGGGAATGACAAAGGATGAGATGGTTAGATGGCATCATCGACACAATGGACATGGGTTTGCGTGGAGTCCGGAAGTTGGCGATGGATAAGGAGGCCTGGCATGTTGCAGTTCATGGGGTCGCAGAGTCAGACACAACTGAGCAACTAAACTGGACTGAACTGATTTACATACTTGCTCCTCCTAATAGTAATATTTTAAACAAGATGCTTAGAGGGGCAAGGTCTTCACCTAAAGAAGGCACTTTAAAAATCACTTTAT
The DNA here is from genome assembly GCA_917880005.1 of Nanger dama. Taxonomy (NCBI): domain Eukaryota; kingdom Metazoa; phylum Chordata; class Mammalia; order Artiodactyla; family Bovidae; genus Nanger; species Nanger dama. Next base: position 6,139,417 of record CAKJTW010000088.1, read on the forward strand.
TGAGGCATGACCAATATACAACAGTTGTAGATACTTAATATATACAATTTAATGTGTTTGGGGTGAAAGCACACACCTATGAAGCCATCATCTCTGTTAATGCCATAAACTTATATATCACCTCTGAAAGTTCCCACATCCTTTGGTTTTTATTTCGTTTTGTCATAAGAGCACTTAATATAAGATTTACTTTAGAAATTTTTAAAGTATACAGTACAGTATAGTTGATCACAGGCTCTAGGTTGTAAAACAGAGCTACAAAATTTAATTTGTGTAACTGAAACTTTGTCCCGTTTGGTCAAACCTCCCCATTTTCCCCTTCATCTAGCCGAGAAACCACCATTCTACTCTCTGCTTCTATGTGTTTGACTAATTTAGGTTCCACATATAGTTTAGTTAGTTAATTGCTCAGTTGTGTCCAACTCTTTGCGACCCCATGGACTGTAGCCCACCAGGCTCCTCTGTCCGTGGGGATTCTCCAGGCAAGAAAACTGGAGTGAGTTGCCATGCCCCCTTCCAGGGGATCTTTCCAACCAGAGGACTGAAGCCAGATCTCCCGCATTGCAGGCAGATTCTTTACCATCTGAGCCACCAGGGAAGCCCCCACAGATAGGTGAGATAGTGCAAAATTTTTGTGTCTGCCGTGTTTCGCTTGACAAGAAGAAACTTCTAAGAGCACAACTTAATAATGTAGGAAGTGATCTAGAGAGTGATCTGGGAGCAACAGGAATCATCCCAGAATAACCTCCAATCTTCCTTACTTTTCTATGGGTATGGTCATCAACAATAATGATTAAATCATAAAATTTCAGGCACAGACAAAATCTTGAATATCTTCCTTTCCACCAACCCTTCAGAGAGGGAAACCAAGACCCAATGAGCTGAAGGAATCTCCTTGAGGTATAGAAGAGGCAGTCCTAGAAGCCAGATCAGGCTTTGGGGTTCCCAGTTGAACCCTCCCTGATACTATATTTCAAGATGAGGTGAGAAGGAAGATATCTGCAAAGGTGATAGTGATGCTGCTGAAGAGAAGTCCCATATGTGTAAAGTCTTCTCTTCACCTTGTTCTACAGAGGGACACTGATGTGCCATAGCGTGGTGTTATGGGCTGAATTATGTCCCCATCCCCACCCCCTCAACCTGCCAAATTTGAATGTTGACAACTTAACCCACAGTACCTGAGACTGTAACACTATCTGGAGACAAGGTCTTTAAAGAGGTCAGGAAGTTAAAGTGGGATTCATTAGAGTAGGTGCTAATCGAATATGACTAGCGTCCTTTTAAGAAGAGGAGGTTAGGAAGCAGACAGCACTAAGTGATCACCATGTGGGGACACAGCTAGAAGGCGGCCATCTGCAAGCCAAAGAGAGAGACCTCAGAAGGAATTAAACCTGCCAACACCTTGATCTTGAACTTCCAGCCTCCAGTTCTGTGAGGCAGTAAGTTTCTGTTGTTTAAGCCACCAGTCTGTGGTATTTTGCCATGGCAGTCTGAGTAAACTAATATATATTGCAATTTTGTCCTTTTATGAAAGCAAATAGCCAGCTATTTGCATTGATTCCTCCTGCTGATTAGAGCTAGTCCTGATCACTGTGCCCTTCTCATGGGGGAAATCTTTCATGAGTGAAGGCCTGGGAGAAAGGAAAGAAGTCCAAAGATGAATCAACAAAGGAATTCAACCCTAAACAAAGTAGAAGAGGATAGAGAATGAAGTTGGTTAAAAACTGACAGACAATATAGGAAAAATATCACCCTTGTGAGTGAATTTTTTCTTGGGTTTAGGAAAATTTTCTTTTTGTTTACAGGGATTTCAGTTTTGATCTAAATGTATTTCCCTCCTTTAAAGCCTTTCACCTGCAACTTCTTTTTTATTTAAAATTAATTAATTAACTTTAGTTGGAGGCTAATTACTTGACAGTATTGTGGTGTTTTTTGCCGTACATCAGTATGAATCAGCCATGGGTATACCTGTGTCCCACCATTCTGAATCCCTTCTCACCTCCCTCCCCACTCATTCCTCTGGGTTGTCCCAGAGCACCAGTTTTGGGTGCCCTGCTTCCTGCATCGAATTTTCACTGGTCATCTATTTTACATACACCTGCATCTTCTTTATCATTGTATTTAATTACATAACAACTATATTTTGCATTGATTTTATAAGTGGAAAAAACAAGGCTTCCATGGTTCAATGAATATGAAATTATAAAAATTCCTCATCATCCTGTACATAACAAATCACATCAACTGAAAAAATAGCAAGATACTTATTTTGATCTGCTATGACATGTCACAAAGGAGCCCATGTCACTTGTGTGCATACAAGCAGCTTTAACCTGCAAATGAGTGTGTTCTCATTGTGAAAGCAGGCCACTCTTGGACATTCCATTTCACCAATTAACTGAGTGCCTGCCCACTTATTATTTACCTCAAAGAAAAGATTTATGCCTCTGGCTCAAATCAGTATATATTTGTTTTTTAAGATGTTGATTACAGCTTAACTTATTTCATGCTTTATTGTTTGTTCTCTTTCACAAAGGTAATGATGACCTGAGAAAGAAAGGATAAGTAGTGTATACTCAGATAGAGACTTATTTTAACTTAGAAACCTTTGACAAATAGAGTTACTGCATTTTCAATCTACGTATTTACATGTCCAAGACTAAAAATTCCTGTTTATCAGTATTTTAGCAAGAAACATCAAGGCTTACAGAATCAAGGTGCTTTTGTAGGGTGTTGTAGATGAACTTTTATTTTTAAATTGTGAGTCTTACCTTATCATCAAATAATTTCTTCATAACTTAGACACAATGCATATCTCATGATAACTCTCCAGTAACTGATTATATAAGCCCTGATGGCAAACTTATAATTATGAAAGGGCCTTTTTTTTCTTTTCAGACAGAGAAAAACCTTCTTGGATAAGTCTCTCAAGGTCAAGATGTCATATTTCTAGCTTTTTCTTTGAGATCATTTAAATTAAAATTGAAGCTGAAAAACAGTATGTCAAATATTGTCTAGTGATTTCAAATACCCTGAGTTCATTAGAACAGCAAAATACTTGCTAAGAATTTATCAGAAACTGAACAAAGTGGTACCTACCAGGTGAAGCAGAGTATATTTAATATGCAGCTTAATTAAAGAGTAAAAGATTGTGATGATCATATGAATCATATATTTTCATAAGACAAGTGACAGAGGGAGGGGATATACGCACATATATAGATGATTCACTGTTGTACAGCAGAAGCTAACACAACATTGTAAAGCAATTATACATTAATTAAAAAAACAACAAAAAAGTGTCCATAGACATCTAGGTAGGCCATAATAAATTATAGTAAAAATCCTTGTAATTTTAACTTTTAGAATGTTCTTGAGAGAATGAAGATTTAGTTTGAGTAGAAGTTTGAGTGCCAGGCAATTGTGTGCATGAAATTTAGATTTCATAATGACTCATCAGATGGCTTTATGTAACTTTGGGCTTTAGTTCTTTCACACCATGGAAGGAGTTACAATTTATTTTCTCACATAAATCTTGGTAAATGTTGGTTTTAAAAAAATCAGTACATCAACCCAAAGCATTTTATTTGGAGCCTTCTAGGCACATGTGGTCCCTCTGGTTCATGACTTTTTTCAAAACAGACACAAAGAATGATTAAGAATAAGCCATTTGCATACAAACATGAGGAGGTGGTCTTCTTTTCAAAAAGCATTTTAGTTTCCAGAGTTTGGGGACCTAGAATCATGAGACAGAGGAAATACAGTTCCAATTCCTCAAGTAATGCATCCACTCTCTGGAAGTTGAAAAGAAAATTTTTCCTTCTTTTTACCACACAGAGGATTCTTTCTTGGCAGACTAAAACACCACCTAACAGCCTTTATTTAATTTTGGATTAAGTGCATTCTGCTGGGAGAGTGAGACAAATTAATGACAATATGTCAGTTCTCATAGTTATCAAGAAAAGCAGTCGCAACAATTTTAACAGAAATTTTGTCAGAATTTAATATCCAAGGGTTTTTTATTCGCAAAGTCTCTGCTGTCCCTTATAGCTGTGCCATCCAGTTATTCAATCTGTTTACAATCTCTGTAAGCATAGGACAGAGATAGACTGGTAGATATAGTTGTGGAACTGTATGGATAACTCTTGTGACAAATTGCTCTGGTTTCAGTTCATATATGATGTGCAAGGATATTATGAAAATAAACCAATTTCCTCTTCCAAAACATTGTCAAAAGCTAAAAGCACAAAAGGTTGTGCTGGCTATCTCACCACCTTCATCTGACTTCTGAGGCTTTCTTAACCTGCAAACAGTTCTCATACTTCTCTGAGAAACCTATATGTTACTGTACCAGTTCGGTTTTTGCTACACAGCAAACTACTCCAAAATTAAATTACTTAAAACTCCCATTGTTTAATTTGCAATTTTGTGGACTGGCAGTTTGGACCAGGACCGGCTTCTGCTGGTCTTGACTAGGCTTCCTTATCGGTCTAAGGCGAGGGTCAGCAAACTTTTTTCTGTAAAGGGCCAGATGTAACTATCTTGGGTTTTTAAGGCAATACTATCTCTGTCATGATTATGCAACCCTGCCAGTATAGCACTAAAGCCATAGGTAGAAGTGAATGAATGAGCTTGGCTGTTTTCCAATAAGACTTTATTTACAAAAACAGGCAGCTAGTCAGTCAACCTCTGGTCTAGAATCAGTTGTTTGTCTGCTGTGAGCTGACTGGTCTAGAAGGGCATCAGCTGAAATGATGAATGTTTTTCAAGCTACTGTTGACATTCTGTTTGCTCACTCCCCATCAACCAAAGGAAATCACCAGGCCAACCCAAATTCAAGGGCTGCAAAAACAGACTACCCCTCTTGATGGGAGGGGAAGTGTTTGTGGTCATTTGTGATCCTTTAGCTCCCAGCCAATCATATGTGACTTATCTAAATGATCTTTGGAAGTACACAGCTAGGGCTCATAGTAGCCAGGCATAGACAGGCTGCCTGTGTTGATCTTGAATGCTGCCTCTGCTGGCAGAGCTAAAATTCACAAAATCTCTTTGAAGGGTTCTCCTTTCTAGGATTTGGGCAGATGGCCTTGGAGAGATTGCCACCCTATGCATCTTTTAAAAATGTTTTCTTTTATATTGCAGTATAGGTGGCTCCAGTGGTAAGCAATCTGCCTGCCAATTCAGGAGACACAAGAGACATGGGTTCCATCCCTGTGTCAGAGAGATCCCCTGGAGTAAGAAATGGCAACCCACTCCAGTGTTCTTGCCTGGAAAATTCCATGGACAGAGGAGCCTGGTGGGCTACAGTCCATGGGGCAGCAGAGAGTGGGACACGACTGAGTGCCACACACACACACACACACACACACACACACACACACACCGATTAACAATGTTGTGATAGTTTCAGGTGCACAGCAGATCTACTCAGCCATTCATATACTTGTATCCACGCTCTCTGCATCTTATGTGTATTAAATGACCAGGTAGTCTAACCTAAGAATGAGAACGCATCAACCACCACCAATAGCATATCTTTCACCATTAGAACCAGTTCTTTGGAGTAAACTATAGGGAAGCACCTGTCCTCGGGGCCATCCAATGTGCAGTCAGGCCACGGAAAGACCAACTTATAGCTCTGATTTACCATCTGCCATCTTGCCAAGCACCTTAGAACCCAAAGGGCACCACTGTGTCTGTCGGCTGCTCTCACACCACACACAGTACTTTCATGTTGTTGTGTAATGGTCTCTTCATGACTGTTCTATTTGTTCCTTGTCATTGAGAGTAGGAGCAGGCCTTATCTACCTAATATCTACTCAAGGGCCACTCAGATGTAAATTTAGGGCACAGATGTTAAGTACAGCAGAGGGGAGATAAAGTGTGGACACAGAGGGCACATGCTTAGGAATGTAAATCTTAGGGAAGTATTACTCAGGCCTGTTAATGACAACATGAAAACATCTCGAATCAAATGAATACTGTTTCATGACTTGCATGGAAGAAGCCTTTCATCAACTGAGCCTCTGCCATCTTATCTGCCCATCTTTAAGAACTTGACTTACATTCCCTTATTTACTCTTCCTAAGAAGTCCATGGTATATGTATTATTGTGCCCATTTTATAGATCAGAAAACCAAGACTCAGAAAAGTTCAGTCAATTGCCCTAAACCATTCAGCTAGTAAATGACAGAATCAAGATCAAAGCTCAAAACATGTTCTGACAACTATGCTTCCTCCAAAATGGATTATATGGGTGTTTCTTCCTTCATATTGTCTCATTCCTTCTTATCAGGCAACATTAACTTTCCCATTGTTTGACACCCAAGCTTTCCTTTACACTTTGGTCTGATGAGTCTTCAAGACTATGCAGTGATCATCAGAAACAAATGGTAGTTTGAGTTTGGACCATGACACATGATACTCTCTACTCTGTTTTCAGAATCTTGTCATCTCTTATTAGAATTAAGACAGACCCAAAGAAATAGTTCATCTTGTCTGGCCCTCACTCCAAGGTTGAGAAGCTGCCTCAGTCTCTCTCAGATTGCTATCTTGTTCCTTTCTCAAGGATCTCTGGCAGAAAATCCATATCTTTTGCCCTGCATACTTCTTCCAATGTTTTCTTCTCTTGAAAGAAAGGAATTTTTTTCTAATTAGGATCTAAAGTTATTGCAGTTTTGACTTAAATCTTTTACTCTATTTCTGTCTTCTAAGAAGATAAAGAAAAGTGACCCAACTTATCCCCATGAAAATTCTACTATATGTTTAAAGACAGTAATCATGAGTTAGATGGGGAAACAATGGAAACAGTGGCAGACTTTATTTTCTTGGGCTCCACAATCACTACAGATGGTGACTGCAGCTATGAAATTAACCTTGAAAGAAAAGTTATCACCAACCTAGATAGCATATTAAAAAGTAGGGACATTACTTTGCCAACAAAGGTCCATTTAGTCAAAGCTATGGTTTTTCCAGTAGTCATGTATGGATGTGAGAGTGGGACTATAAAGAAAGCTGAGCACCAAAGAATTGGTGCTTTTGAACTGTGGTGTTGCAGAAGACCCTTGTGAGTCCCTTGGACTAGAAGGAGATCCAACCAGTCCATCTTAAAGGAGATCAGTCCTAAATATTCACTGGAAGAACTGATGCTGAAGCTGAAACCCCAATACTTTGGCCACCTGATGTGAAAAGTTGACTCATTTGAAAAGAACCTGTTGCTGGGAAAGATTGAAGATAGGAGGAGAAGGGGATGACAGAGGATGAGATGGTTGGATGGCATCACCGACTCGATGGACATGAGTTTGAGCAAGCTCTGGGAGTTGGTGATGGACAGGGAAGCCTGGCGTGCTGCAGTTCATGGAGTCACAAAGAGTCGGACACGACTGAGCAATTGGACTGTAATCGTTCCTTCGGCTCCTCTTGATTTCCTCTACTTCCTCAGCTAGTTTTTGGCATGCTTTAAGAATAATAATCATTTATTATTAACATAATAATCATAATATTAATAACATAATTATCTATTATTAACATAATAATCATAATAATAATCATATATGTCTTTATCTTTAGAGACTACTTATTTACAAAGACTAGACTGATGGTCATAATTCCATCTCTTAAGAGATGAGCCTTTGGACTTGATCATGTGAAGCAATAAAAAGAGCAAGGAATTTGGAACTAGAGAGTCTAAGTTTCAGCCCTGGGTCTACTGATGATTAGTTTATTTCCTTCTGGGCCTCAGTTTTTCCTTAAATATATTTTATTTGTTCTCTTTCTTTTTGGAGGGAGACACAAGAGATGCAGATCTTATCCCTGGGTCAGGAAGATCCACTGGGGTAATGAAATGGCAATCCATTTCTATATTCTTGTCCATGGGAAATCCCATGGATAGAAGAGGCTGATGGGCTACAGTCCACGAGGTCACAAAGAATTGGACACAACAGAGCACACACACATATATTTTGACATTTGGGAAGTTTTATGTTTTTGTTGGAATCTAGTATTTAGTTACTGTGACAAAAAGAATAATGCCTTCTCCAAAGGTGTCTTTGTCTTAATTCCTAGAACTTATGAATATTTTATATTACATAGTAAATGGAAGTCTCAATGGACATGAGTTTAAGCAAGTTCTGGTAGATGGCAAAGGACAGGGAAGCCTGGCATGCTGAAGTCCACGGGGTCACAAAGAGGAGGACACACTGAACGACTGAACAACAACATAGGGGAGTTAAGGTTGCAGATGGAATTAGAGTTGTTAGTTAGCTGACTTTAACATAAGGAGATTATTCAGGATATATGATGATGGAAGCAAGGTCAGAAGGATGCAATGTGAGAAGCACTTGACTCACATGATGAGCTTTGAAAATGGCGAAAGGGGACCACGAGCCAAGGGATGTGGTATCTCTAGAAGCTGGAAAGGCAAGAAAATGAAGTCTCCTCTAGCATCTCCAAAAGAAATTCGGCACTACCAGCACCTGGATTTTAGCCCAGTGAGACCCATTTTGGACTTCTGACCTCCAGAGCTATAAAACAATAAATTTATATTGTTTAAGCTGTTCTTTACCAACTGAGCCACCAGGAAAGCCCTTAAGCTGCTAAGTTTGTGATAATTTGCCATGACAGCAATAGAAAATGAATATGATTACCTATACACTGTCTTTATCAATAACCTTAATCCTTTTTGTTTATATTGTCTACAATGAGCAATTTTAAAATTACTCATAAACACTTTCTAACCCCTCTGCCTCCCCTAGTATATAATTTTGATCCCAATTTATGTATATGTAAGACAGTCAACAAATTTATCCTACTTTCTGTGTATTCTCTCTCATTCCATTTTTTGAACACTACATTTACATGGTCAGAGATAACCATTACAAACTACTTTCTTCCTTATCACTACGATTTTAGTCTTAGGTCATTTTTTGGTTTTCCGAAGCTTATTTTTTAGTAGATTTTTTTCAAAAGGGGCTTAGGAGAATAATATTCCCCAAATTCTTATAGATTTTGCAACAGTTTGCCTGTGGCCTCTGTATTTAAAGGTCAGTTTGGTTGCTTATCAGAAACATTGGCTCACATTTTCTTTCCCTTAGCATCATAAATGGAGAAGACTGGAGAAGACTCTTGAGAGTCCCTTAGATTGCAAGGAGATCAAACCAGTCAATCCTAAAGGAAATCAACCCTTAATATTCATTGAAAGGACTGATGCTGAAGCTGAAACTCCAATACTTTTGCCACCTGATTTTAAGATCCGACTCACTGGAAAAGACCCTGATGCTGGGAAAGATTGAGAGCAGGAGGAGAAGGGGACAACAGAGGATGAGATGGTTGGATGGCATCACCGACTCCGTGGACATGAATTTGAGCAAACTTCAGGAGATAGTGAAGGACAGAGGAGCCTGGCATCCTGAAGTCCATGGGGTTGCAAAGAATTGAACGCGACTTAATGACTGAACAACAGTGTCATAAATATGCTGACTCCATTGTCTTTGGGCATAAATAGTCTAATGTCAACCTGATTTATCTCCCTCATCAATGACATGGTCTTCCGGCTTGAAAACACCAATAATTTTCTTAGAATATGTCTTAATGCTAACTGTTTTGGTGAATTGTCCTAAATGGCTTTCCAAGTTTTCTTCATTTTTTTTTCAGGAAGATTTTCTTGAATTCCTTCCTGAGCTTTGCTGTCTCACTTATTCTTATTTTTCCTTGCCTCTAGAGCAGCTCTTTCTACTCATGTGGGTCTATTTATTAGGTCAGCTTTGAGAGTTTCTAGGGCACACATCACTCCAGTGAAACTCTACCTTAACATGGTTCCTAGATTGGAACCTAGAAATACCCTTGCTAGTTTAGCTCTTCTCAGGTTGACTCCTGATCTTTCCATGCTAAGGGGTGTTTTGGAGAAATCAATGGGCAATTTTTGGATTATCTCTTTCTTGTGGTCACTGAAAATTCCCATTCTTTTTCCCTCTTTTCCCCTGGACAGTGGCTGGTTCTATACCAGTCTTGGTGGTGGTGGTGTTTTGTCCCAAATCTGTTTCTCTTTCAGAGTTGATGAGGACACCTTGCCACTTGCTTTTATTACAGATGTTTTTAGATTTACTATCTTAGTTTCTCTTTATTTTGTGTGTGTGTGAGCAGATTCAAAAGATATGCTGCTGTCAACACCAGTACCTTCCTAGGATTCCCTTCAATAAAATGAGATTGATAAATGATAGTAATAAAACTTATCTTGTGCCACAAGGTTGTTACAGAAATCAAGTGAGATAACGTCCATATCATGTGTAAGACATGGGATAATCCACACATGTTTCTTTGAATTGCTTGTGGGAGAGTCTATAGCCCTTTCATTTCTCAGACCACATTCAGTGCAGCCTCCACCCAATAGACATTCACAAGCTCAATTTCATGATCATTGATGGCTCAGTGTCACATGGAGGTAAGGAGCAATCAGATCCCATACACTGAAATCAAAACTCTTGTATTTCCAGAGGATTAATGCTATACTATTAAACTATACACTGGAAACACACAAGTATTTAACATCTTAGTACTCTAATCCTCAGTACAACATTCCAGAAGCAAAACCTGATCAAGATGAAGATAAGGAAGAGGAATAAAGGGAAGAAGGAGAAAGTCTAAATAAAATAAATTGGTTGAGTAAAAGAAGTCCATGGGAAAAGGGAAATTCATATTATCATGGTTGGATTTTCTCTAAAATGTTCCCAGATTTAAAACTATAGCTGTACTACATGAAACAGAATGAAATTAGAACACCCTATGACTCAGATGGTAAAGCGTCTGCCTACAATGTGGGAGACCTGGGTTCGATCCCTGGGTCAGGAAGATCCCTTGAAGAAGGAAATAGCAGCCTACTCCAGTACTTTTGCATGAAAAACTCCACACACTGTCTGCTAAGGAGCCTGATAGTCGACAGTCCATGGAGTCACAAAGAGTCGGACACGACTGAGCACCTTTCACTTAACCCCACACACAAAAATAAGCTCAAAATAGATTAAAGACCTAAATGTAAGGCTTGATACTATAAAACTCCTAGAGAAAAACATTAGGCAGACCACTCTTAGAGATAAAGCACAAGATCTTTTTCGATCCACTGCCTAGAAAATGAAAACGGAAGCAAAAATAAACAGGGCTTAATTAAACTTAAAAGCTTTTGCACAGCAAAGGATATCATAAACAAAACTAAAACAATGGGAGAAAATATTTGCAAATGAAGCAACCGACCAGGGATTAATCTCCAAACTATACAAACAGCTCATGCAGCTCAATATCATAAAGACAAAAAAACCCAGTCAAAAAATGGACAAATCTAAAGAGACATTTCACAAAAGAAGATATACAGATGGCCATCAAATGCATGAAAAGATACTCAACATCACTATTTATTAGAGAAATTTAAATAAAAACTACAATGAGGTATCACCTAACAGTGGTCATAATGACCATCATTGAAAATCTACAAACAATAAATGCTGGAGGTGTGGAAAAAAGGGAGCCCTCTTACACTGTTGGTGGGAATGTAAATTGGTACAGTCACTATGGAAAACAGGATGGAGGCTCCTTAAAAAACTAAAAATAGAGCCACCATATGATCCAACAAGGGCTTCACAGGTGGTGCTAGTGGTAAAGAACCCCCTGCCAATTCAGGAGACATAAGCTACACAGGTTCGATCCCTGGGTTGGGAAGATCCCCTGGAGGAGGACATGGTAACTCATTCCAGTATTCTTGCCTAGAGAATCCCATGGACAGAAGAGCCTGGTGGGTTATAGTCCATAGGGTCTCAAAGGGTCAGACACTACTGAAGTGACTTAGCATGCATGCACATTAGATCCAGCTATTCCACTCATGGGTATACAACTGGAGAAAATCATAATTTGAAAGTATGCATACACCCCAATGTTCATGGCAGCATTATTTACAATAGCCAGGACACAGAAGCAATGTAAATGGCCATCAACAGAGCAATGGATAAAGAAGATGTGGTACATACATACAATGGAATATTACTCAGCCTTAAAAAGGGATGAAATAATGCCATTTGTAGGGACATGGATGGACCTAGAGACTGTCATACAAATTGAAGTAAGTTAGACAGAGATAGACAGATATCATATAATTTCACCTATATGTAGAATCTAGAAAAATGATACAGATGAACTTATTTGCAAAACAGAAATAGTCATAGATATAAGAAAACAAACTTATGGTTTATCAAGGAGGGAAGGAGGTGGGATAAACTGGAGATTAATACTGACATATAAATACCACTGTGTATAAAACAGATGACTAATGAGAACCTACTGTACGGAATTTTACTACTTGGTGCTTTGTGGTGACCTAAAGGGAAAGGAATCTTTAAAAGAGAGGATATATGTATATATATAACTGATTCACTTTCCTGTACAGCAGAAACTAACACAACATTGTAAAGCAACTATACTTAAACCAAAATTAATAAAAATTAGAAATATAGAGAATGGCCCCCCAAAACCCTACAGCTGTAAAACCCTATAGTTATTGACATAAACTTACTTTTAAAATGATTTTTTTTAATGGGCTCAATAGAAATAGCTAAAAGGAGAATGGTAAAAGTGAAAAAAATCAATAAAAATATGGAAATCCATTTTAACGATACCAGAGGCAAGATTTGGGTACTGAAAAATAATGGAAGTATGCAAACATATTACAGAACATCAAAGCTCTTGTCAGTTTCCTGACTCCTTACAGTAATTATCCTGAAAGGTCAGAGAACAGTTCTCCTGACTATGCAAGCTAAGACAATAAATGCTGTATTAAAGGCAGTAGAGGACGCTGGAGAACAATAGGTTTGTGTCAGCAGGTTCTGGATAGGGCAGAGTAAGCCATAGGAGCTCACCCCTCTGGACTCTTCCTCCCTCCCTGCCCAGGAAATCTGAAAAAGCCTGGTGGATTTGCTTGCTAGCTTCATTTCTGCAGCCTTTAGTCCCCACCATCCACCTCCCCTGGCATTGGGGCCCCTTTCCTCTACACTTTGATGGCAAGTCTCTGACCAAGGTCACCAAAGATTCCCCATAATGCCACTAAATCCTCTAGTCTTCACACAATCCTTGGCTGGATGACGCACTGCAGACTACCCCCTGGATCTTCGCCAACTCCCACTTCCTCAACTCCTTTCCTGATTTTGCCTCTGCATCTCTGACAGAAAACCACTCAGATGTCTCCAGAAGGGACTGTTTTTTACTTGCCCCTTAAATGTGGGTGGTTCTAGGATCCCCTGAAAGATTTGCTTGTTCTCATGACTTCCACTGCCATTTCTGTGCTGAATACTGCTATACCTGTGTCTGGTTTTGGCTTCCATCTTGCCCTGCCCAGCCAAGTGCTTCTAAGGATTTAACACTCCACCTACTGCAGACTGTGCAGGGAAACTTACAAATAGCCCATTTTACCACCACCTCCAGAATCTAAACACCTAACCTCATCTGCAAGTCACTTGTCCCTTCTTTCTCTATTTCCTCCTTCCATTATGCCTTCATCTAACCCTTAGGAGATGACAGATGTCACCAATGGAAAAACAACCTTGGTCTTCAGATACGATCACATCATTCCACTAGTAAATGTGAAGTGTTCACTCAGATGTTCCCTGCTCTGTGAGTACTACCTTGTCCATCCAATTTCAAACCTCTTTCACTTCCCCACAAGTCTTCCCAAACCCCTTTACCTTTGCTCTACTTTTTCTTTTTTCCATAATATTTACCACCTTCTGGCATACTGTACAATTAACTTATTGATGATATGCATTTTTGTTGTCTGTCTCCCAGCTAGAATGAAAGCTACAAAAGGGCAGAAATGTTTACTTTATTCTCTGGTGTATCCCCAGTGCTTAGTGCTAAACTTTCAATAATTCATTTTTGCATGAATAAATGAATAAAGCAATAACACAAGAGCAATTCACGAGGCATATGAGAATCAAAAAAGAGATACAGGATGCAAATGAGACCAGAGGATATGGTTCAAAGTTCCATCCATTATAGTGTAATAAGCATTAGTAGGGTATTATTAGGGCATTCCCTGGTGGCTCAGAAAGAATCAACCTGCAATGCAGGAGACCCAGGTTTGATCCCTAGGTCGGGAACAGGGTATTATCAGTGGTTATGCAAAAGAGAATAATCAATGAGCTTAAAAATGCCCCCAGCTAATATATTAGATGAATACTTTCAAGTCAGAAACACTATGCTATATCGTATGTTTAGATCCTGAAATTTGTGTGGTTTGTTAAATCCCACATGTCAGGTAACATGGTAGACAAAAGCTGACCACAGAAGGAGGCTTTCCCAATAGTTTCCTGCTTCACCTTAAGTGGGGTGTCCAGGATATATTAGTCATGGTTTTGTTTTTTTTTAAATTTTCTGTATTTTATGATGCTTTGGCATCTTGGGACCTTTGTGGACTTAGAGGAGGACTACTTCCTCCCCTAGGGATAGTTAATTCCTAAAAATAGCAAACAACTTGCTGCAAACCAACCAATCCTAAGTCTGTACCCTCCATCTACCTCCTTTTATCAGGATCCTGCCTCCTAAGGCAATATCCCTCTGCCCTAAATCACTCCAGGGCTAGGTACCAGAAAACCAGGGGCCATCCTCATGGCCCAGAGCCTGTCAAAATTATTCACACTAGTCAAGCCTGCTCTGTTGGCCTACTCTGCCTCACTCATTCCTTTTCACAAAATCTGCACTAAACGCTCTTGCTTACATTTCGCCTTGACTCTTTTGCCTCCTGACTGACCCTGTGCTTCCCACGTGGCCCTGAATTGTGTGGAGTGCTTCCTGATCCTAGGAATCTGTAAGAACTTATTCTTTCATGGCAGTCATTTCCATGTCTGTGCGTCTTACCATAATTTAATAAAAGAAATCCCAGGAATGTTTTAAAATACAGGGCCTGTGACGCTTCTGGTCAGACTTTTACAACTCAGAATTTCTGACTAAGAAACCTCAGCTAAACTGAACTGGCAAATGTATTCCATTTGCTTAACTAAGTAACACAAGGAAGGTATTAAAAACAAGAACAGTTTGGGAACGTTCTGTTTGGACAAGTGTACTGACAAATGTTGAAGGCTTGTGTTGCTCCAAATGGGCTTCTGTTTTCTTTTTTAAGATTTTTGAAATGCTTAAGAGAATTTGATCCACTAAATGTTAGGAAAGTTTTTCACATTAGATTTGTGAATCTGCCTTTGTAGCTGTGAGAGAACCAAATGCATTAACTTTGTAAATATAGTTTGAAACACCTAAGATCATTCAATTAATTCAAGTTGAAGCTGATGCTAAATATTGAGGAAAATTTGGTTTGTCAAATTTATGAAATAAGAGCATATTAATCAAATAACCAATTAAAGTGATGGGTTTTTTTCTTACACAGAAATCACTTAGGTTATAAATATAGCTTATATGTTGAGCTTAAAAGCTGAAAAGTAATGGTTTTTATATTTATTATGTTGATAAATTAAATAGTAAGACACAAGTAACTGTAAGAATATTTTTCTGTGCATGAAAGCTCTTGGCACAGAAAAGTCACTAACACTTAAAATTTTTCAAAGGCTTCACAAGGCAGCAAAAATCAAGTCTAAAATCCTTATCACAGTGCAAAGTACCAGAGGCAAGTCAGCCAGTGCATCCCTTTCCTTGTCATCCCTATGCTCATTTACCCTCTGCCTCACTCCCCATACCCAGTCTCTGGGGATGCCTATTGCTGGCTGCCAGCTTCCCTATCCCCATAGGTGCCGGTGTCATCTTAACCTTCCTCTTCACCTGGCTCTTTTGTTCCCTTCCTTCAAGTCTCAGCTTGAATGTCTCTTCCAACCAAGCCCCCTCTGAAACAAACACATGTGGTATTCTGTATTTTGCAACTAAAATCCACATTAGAATTCCCAACTATGAGGACTTCCGTGGAGGACCAGTGGTTAAGACTCCAGCTTCCAATGCAGGCAGTGAGGGTCTGATCCCTGGTTGGTCAGGGAACTAAGATACCATACGCTGTGCAGTAAGGCAATAAATAAATAAATAAGAAATAAGAATTCCCACCTGTGTGTTAATTTCTCTGTTCTCCCCTGGGCAGGAACAACTTCCCCAGAGTGGTGGTCTCTAATAGGTGTTTTTTTGTTTTTTTTTTAAAGCAATGAGCAAGTCTCTTGTCTTCTGCAATTCAACAAGAAAACCACAAGTGACCCTTCAGACCCCAGGACTAATCCCAACTACTGATGTTTGAGGCAAGACAGTGCAAGCCCTCTGCCCCTCATATGACCATCCCTTCCCAATGTAATGTCCTCTTTGTCCAGTCTTTCATTTGAGCGCAATCTTTGGCCAAATCCCTTCATCTGTGAAAGATATGATGATTAGCATAATAATAATATTCTAAAGAAATGGAACTGGCCAGTTGTATAGAAAACAAAGAGAAACTTGGCTTCTACCTCACTCCATTCACACACACACACAAAATTATTTTGGGGTGTATTATAAATTTAAAGGTGAAACTTAGGACTACAAAAGATTCCATAAGAAGGCCTAAGAAGAGATTTTCACCACTTTGGAGCAGACAGATTTCATACACAGGACACAGAAAGCCTTAATTGCAAAGGGATGGGGTTGTTGAGTTTTTAAAATCTTTTATTCTGCCATACTGGTAAGCACAATAGGATATACTTGCCAAGCTGATATTTGAAAACTGATATTTGATACAGACCCTTTCACTTCTGAAAAATCCAAAATCTTAAAAAGCTCATACTTGTTAGCATCACCAGAAATGTATCCTAGTGGATCCTGAAATCAGAGGGAAAAAATAGTTACAAAGCATACCATTCGAATAATTGCTGAAATTTGAGTATGGAGTGTATAATTTTACTCATGTTATGTAAAGTAGTGAAAGTGTTAGTTCCTCAGTCCTGTCCGACTCTTTGCGACCCTATGGACTGTAGCCCACCAGGCTCCTCTGTCCATGGGATTTTCCAGGCAAGAATACTGGAGTGCGTTGCCATTCCCTTCTGCAGGAGATCTTCCCAACCCAGGGATCAAACCCAGGTCTACCACATTGCAGGCAGATTCTTTATGTCTGAGCCACCAGGGAAGCCCCAAGTTATGCAAGAGAATGTCATTATTATGAAATGCATGATGAAATATTTAGGAATATAAGGATATTTACATGTCATTTACATTCAAATGAGTCAGGGGAAAACACATGAGAAAGAGTGAGAAAGAGAGAGACAAGACAGAGATAGGGAGCAAATGTGGCAAAATATGAACAACTGAGGAATCTAGATCAACAACATATGAGTGTTCTTTGTACTATACTTGCAACTCTTTGGTAAGCTAGAAATTTTTTTTTTTTAATTAAATTTATTTATTTTTAAAATTACAATACTGTATTTGTTTTGCCATACATTGACACGAATCAGCCATAGGTGAACACAATCTCCCAATGCCGAATCCCCTCCCACCTCCCACCCCCCATCCTCTACTTGAATCATCCTGTGCATCAGCCCCATGCATCCTGCATCCTACATTGAACATAGATTAGCGTTTCGTTTCTTACGGGAAAATATACATGTTTCATTGCCATTCTCCCATACCATCCCACCCTTTCCCTCTCCCTCAGAGTCCAAAAGTCCACTCTATACCTCTGTGTCTCTTGTTGTCTCACATGTAGGGTCATCATTACTGTCTTCTAAATTCCATATATATGTGTCAGTATATTGTATTGGTGTTTTTCTTTCTGGCTTACTTCACTCTGTATAATCGGTTCCAATTCCATCCATCTCATTAGAACTGAGTCAAATTTATTCTTTTTAAGGGCTGAGTAGTATTCCATAGTGTATATGAACCACAGCTTTCTTATCCATTCATCTGCTGATGGACATCTAGGTTGCTTCCATGTCCTGGCTATTATAAACAGCGCTGCAATGAACATTGGGGTACATGTGTCTCTTTCACTTCTGGTTTCCTCAGTGTGTATGCCCAGCAGTGGGATTGCTGGGTCATAAGGCAGTTCTATTTGCAATTTTTTAAGGAATCTCCACACTGTTTTCCATAATGGCTGTACTAGTTTGCATTCCCACCAGCAGTGTAAGAGGGTTCCTTTTCTCCACACCCTCTCCAGCATTTATTGCTTGTAGACTTTTGGATCGCAGCCATTCTGACTGGTGTGAAATGGTACCTCATTGTGGTCTTGATTTGCATTTCTCTGATAATGAGTGATGTTGAACATCTTCTCATGTGTTTGTTAGCCATCCGTATGTCTTCTTTGGAGAAATGCCTATTTAGTTCTTTGGCCCATTTTTTTTATTGGATCATTTATTTTTCTGGAGTTGAGCTGCATAAGTTGCTTATATATCTTTGAGATTAGTTGTTTGTCAGTTGTTTCATTTGCTATTGTTTTCTCCCATTCAGAAGGCTGTCTTTTCACCTTGCTTATAGTTTCCTTTGTTGTGCAGAAGCTTTTAATTTTAATTAGATCCCATTTGTTTATCTTTGCTTTTATTTCCAGTATACTGGGAGTTGGATCATAGAGGATCCTGCTGTGATTTATGTCGGAGAGTGTTTTGCCTATGTTCTCCTCTAGGAGTTTTATAGTTTCTGGTCTTACATTTAGATCTTTAATCCATTTTGAGTTTATTTTTGTGTATGGTGTTAGAGAGGGGTCTAGTTTCATTCTTTTACAAGTGGTTGACCAGTTTTCCCAGCACCACCTGTTAAAGAGACTATCTTTACTCCATTGTATATTCTTGCCTCCTTTGTCGAAGATAAGGTGTCCATAGGTATGTGGGTTAATCTCAGGGCTTTCTATTTTGTTCCATTGATCTATATTTCTGTCTTTGTGCCAGTACCATACCGTCTTAATGACTGTGGCTTTGTAGTAGAGCCTGAAGTCAGGCAAGTTGATTCCTCCAGTTCCATTTTTCTTTCTCAAGATTGCTTTGGCTATTCGAGGTTTTTTGTATTTCCATACAAATCTTGAGATTATTTGATCTAGTTCTGAGAAAAATACTGCTGGTAGCTTGATGGGAATTGCATTGAATCTGTAGATTGCTTTGGGTAGTATACTCATTTTCACTATATTGATTCTTCCAAGCCATGAGCATGGTATATTCCTCCATCTATTAGTGTCCTCTTTGATTTCTTTCATCAGTGTTTTATAGTTTTCGATATATAGGTCTTTAGTTTCTTTAGGTAGGAATATTCCTAAGTATTTTATTCTTTTCGTTGCAATGGTGAATGGAATTGTTTCCTTAACTTCTTTTTCTACTTTCTCATTATTAGTGTATAGGAATGCAAGGGATTTCTGAGTGTTGATTTTATATCCTGCAACTTTACTATATTCACTGATTAGCTCTAGTAGTTTTCTGGTCAAGTCTTTAGGATTTTCTATGTAGAGGATCATGTCATCTGCAAACAGTGAGAGTTTTACTTCTTCTTTTCCAATTTGGATTCCTTGTATTTCTTTTTCTGCTCTGATTGCTGTGGCCAAAACTTCCAGTACGATGTTGAAGAGTAGTGGTGAAAGTGGACACCCTTGTCTTGTTCCTGACTTTAGGGGAAATGGTTTCAATTTTTCGCCATTGAGGATAATGTGAGCTGTGGGTTTGTCATATATAGCTTTTATTATGTTGAGGTATGTTCCTTCCAATCCTGCTTTCTGGAGAGTTTTTATCATAAATGGATGCTGAATTTTGTCAAAGGCTTTTTCTGCATCTATTGAGATAATCATATGATTTTTATTTCTGAGTTTGTTAATGTGATGAATTACATTGATTGACTTGCGGATATTGAAGAATCCTTGCATCCCTGGGATAAAGCCCACTTGGTCATGGTGTATGATCTTTTTAATGTGTTGCTGGATTCTGATTGCTAGGATTTTGTTGAGGATTTTTGCATCTATGTTCATCAGTGATATTGGCCTGTAGTTTTCTTTTTTGTGGTGTCTTTGTCAGGTTTTGGTATTAGGGTGATGGAGGCCTCATAGAATGAGTTTGGAAGTTTACCTTCCTCTGCAATTTTCTGGAATAGTTTCAGTAAGATAGGTGTTAGCTCTTCTCGAAATTTTTGGTAGAATTCAGCTGTGAAGCCGTCTGGACCTGGGCTTTTGTTTGCTGGAAGATTTCTGATTACAGTTTCAATTTCCGTGCTTGTGATGGGTCTGTTAAGATTTTCTATTTCTTCCTGGTTCAGTTTTGGAAAATTGTACTTTTCTAAGAATTTGTCCATTTCTTCCAAGTTGTCCATTTTATTGGCATAGAAATTTTTTTAAAAATAAAAATAGATCAAATTTATCTTAATATCTAGTTTTATTTTTAAATTAAAGCTATTGGTCAGTTTTTTTATAATTTAAAATTCATTATCAGAGGTGAGGAAAGAATTAATAAGCTTTTAACTATTGATAACAACTAAAATTATGAACCATGCATTTTTATTTATTTTTATTTTTATTTTTTGGACTTATTTTTTTTTTGTTTATTTATTTATTTATTTTTTAACCATGTATTTTTAAAAGCCATGTTAGAGTAAAAGTTCCCGTTACACTACTTAATGAAGGATCTATCCTTTAACTCTTTATTTCTAATTATAGTCTCATTTTGACATAATGTACACCTTTTCATCCAATCAATACTATGCCAAACAAAAATTTTCCAAATGTTAAGCCTTTCTTTACTATTTATGAAATTTGACTTAACTGTTACTCTTAAAAGTTCCTTAAAGGAAATTTGAAATTTTAATTTTCACCATGAACCTGTTTGATCAAAAAGGTAAAGGATGTCACTACCACATTAATTAAAACAGAGAGTAGAATAAAAAGCAAAACTGGTATTTATATAATCAACAAATTATCTGAAAAAAATTTAAACCACTTCACATTTCTTCTTAGCACAAGTGAGAATAAATTGGTTCCAAGGTACTACAGCTTTTGCATTTTTACTACAAGCTTTAAATCATATTGTTACTATACTCAAATCATCTCTAAGAAAATGGTGGTGTTCACAAGTACAAAAATTATTCTATCCAGTAAGTGGTGCTCTACACAGCCACGATCATAAGAGAATTCTTTACAAAATTATATTTTGAAAAATGCAGACTGACAATTACCAGTATCACAAAAGCTAAAATGAGAAAAATACAGAAAATAAAAGTACTCATTAAATAATATTATTTTGCTTTGAGGAAGCCAGAAATGATTCTATTTGAGGAAATAAGTGATAATGGTAAGATGCAATTAATACACCCTATCTCTTTTAAGCCAAAGTCTGCTTTTCATCTCAGGACAATTCTGATTTTTGCATTCTTAATCTCCTTTATCCAGAACAGGACCCCATTTTAAGCCATTGTTTGAATAGAGTTCATGATCTAAAGCCATTTTTCCTCCACAGGATGTTTTCATTTTAGTATTAATACATAAGTTGCAAAAAGGCAAATGACTAAGTCAGTTACAAAGAATTTGTAGCATAATAAGAGCCAATTTATAGTAACTGTCAACCGACTTCTATACTGAAAGAAAAGTTACTACAGTACAGGTGAGAACTAACATGATTCTTCCATATGCTCAGACTTTGTTTACTAAAAATACCATCATGAGATCTGAAAAGAAACCTTACTGGGTCCTTCCAGAGCTGAATAATTTTCCAAACGATTTTCCTCTGGTTGCAGAGCCTGTTCATGCCTTCAGTGTTTTTTCAATCATTTAGCTTTTGCAATATTTTTTTGATATTTTTATTTCTTCTTTTGCTCCTTTTCCCAATCATCTTAGCCAGTTTCCAAGACAATATAGCACTTGCTAGAAACAGTGATGTTAGGGCCAAAATAACTGTTGAAAAGAAGTCATATGGGTCCTTTGAAGCCCATTCCACAACATACTCAGCCTAAGCCTTTATATCAACTCTTTGCAACTCCCGCCAAGCTGTTCTATCCATGGAATTCTCCAGGCAAGAATACTGGAGTGAGTTGCCACTTCCTACCCAGGGGATCTTCCCAGCCCAGGAATAGAACCTGAATCCCTTGCATCTCCTGGATTGGTAGGCGGATTCTTCACCACTAACACCACCTGGGATTATTAGCCAATCATAATTTCATATGATCCTTGGTTGGTTGTCTTCTTCTTTAGCTCTACCATAAACTTTGACTGAAGGCTTAAATCTTTTTTTTTTTAATTTGTTATTTTCTTTTTCTTTTTAAAAATATAAATTTATTTATTTTAATTGGAGGTTAATTACTTTACAATATTGTATTGGTTTTGCCATACGTCAACATGAATCCACCAAAGGTTACAGTTCCCCATCCTGAACCCCCCTCCCTCCTCCTTCTCTGTACCATCCCTCTGGGTCGTCTCAGTGCACCAACCCCAAGCATCCAGTATCATGCATCAAACCGGGACTGGAGATTTGTTTCGTATATGATAGTATACATGTATCAATGCCATTCTCCCAAATCATCCCACCCTCTCCCTCTCCCACAGAGACCAGAAGACTGTTCTATACATTTGTGTCTCTTTTGCTGTCTCGCATACAGGGTTATCGTTACCATCTTTCTAGATTCCATATATATGCATTAGTATACTGTATTGGTGTTTTTCTTTCTGGCTTACTTCACTCTGTATAATAGGTTCCAGTTTCATCCACCTCATTAGAACTGATTCAAATGTATTCTTTTTAATGGCTGAGTAATATTCCATTGTGTATATATACCACAGCTTTCTTGTCCATTCCTTTGCTGATGGCTCTCTAGGTTGCTTCCATGTCCTGGCTATTATAAACAGTGCTGTGATGAACATTGGGGTACACGTGTCTCTTTCACTTCTGGTTTCCTTGGTGTGTATGCCCAGCAGTGGGATTGCTGGGTCATAAGGCAGTTCTATTTCCAGTTTTTAAGGAATCTCCACACTGTTCTCCATAGTGGCTGTACTAGTTTGCATTCCCACCAACAGTGTAAGACGGTTCCCTTTTTCTCCACACCCTCTCCAGCATTTATTGCTTGTAGACTTTTGGATCACAGCCATTTTGACTGGCTTGAAATGGTACCTCATTGAGGTTTTGATTTGCATTTCTCTGATAATGAGTGATCTTGAGCATCTTTTCATGTGTTTTTAGCCATCCGTATGTCTTCTTTGGAGAAATGTCTATTTAGTTCTTTGGCCCACTTTTTGATTGGGTCGTTTATTTTTCTGGAATTGAGCTGCAGGAGTTGCTTGTGTATTTTTGAGATTAGTTGTTTGTCAGTTGCTTCATTTGCTATTATTTTCTCCCATTCTGAAGGCTGTCTTTTCACCTTGCTCATAGTTTCCTTTGTTGTGCAGAAGTTTTTAACTTTAATTAGGTCCCATTTGTTTATTTTTGCTTTAATTTCCAATATTCTGGGAGGTGGGTCATAGAGGATCCTGCTGTGATATATGTCGGAGAGTGTTTTGCCTATGTTTTCCTCTAGGAGTTTTATAGTTTCTAGTCTTACATTTAGATCTTTAATCCATTTTGAGTTTATTTTTGTGTATGGTGTTAGACAGAGGTCTAGTTTCATTCTTTTACAAGTGGTTGACCAGTTTATATACTCCAGGGTGGAAGCAGGAAGGCAGAAGCAGTGGTCTTCTCAACCCACCCATGGGCCAGTGCTCACCTGGATCCTAGAGTTGTTGTTGTTTTAATTTTAAGAACAACAACAACAAAAAATTTCTTGCTGAAACTGAGTTGAATCCTGTCTCCCAAAGATTTCCTTCTCTTTGGATCTAATTCTGTCCCTTCTGTGATCTTTCCAGACAAACATGTTTTTCCACTGTAATACCATTTCAGACATCAGAATGATGGTATCATGACTCTCCCAGCTTTTTCTCAGCAGATAATCTGGGTGGGAACTTCACCTCTTTCCTGATCTCTACCCTTCTTTGCTCTGTAGTTGTTCTTTCTCTTCCACTCAGGGCATATATAAACACAAGTACACACACACAAACACACTCACAAGTTTATATATTGTGTGATGTCTTACTTTGGGAACCTCTGTCAGCTCCTACATATACAGAGCTGTCCATGGGAATGCACAAGGAGTAATTTTCTTGCGAGCATAAAAATCTCAACAATGTCAATGAGACTGTGACACAGCCTGTCACTCACTGCATTGGCAAAGAAAAACTAGAGAGCAAAGCATTGTCTGTTTTGGCAGGACTGTGAGACGAATGGAGTCTCAGGAACTCACAGTGTGTGGAAAAGAGAAGAAATAAGACATACAAGCCCACCGTAGAAAGGTTGCTATGGTGTGATGTGTTTCCTCCACCCTACCACTCTTTTCAGAGGCAGAAAAAAATGAATGATAGTAGATTTCACCAATTCTTTCATAAGTGAATGAATGAGGCTTTCCTGAAGAAAACTGTCTCACAAAATGAATGGCTCCATTACACAAATCTGGTGACACAATCAAACATTAGGAACCAAGATAACCACAAGTTCTACTCAGTGCACAAAGGCACAGATGGATCTGAATTCTGAGGATGTTTATTCATATTGATAGTACTGACTGATGGCATGAATTGCATGAGATCTACCAAGAGTGAAAAGTGAAAGCGAAATTGTTAGTCTATCAGTTGTGTCTGACTCTGTGACCGCATGGACTGTAGCCCACCAGGCTCCTCTGTCCATGGAATTTCCCCAGGCAAGAATACTGGAGTGAGTAGCCATTTCCTTCTCCAGGGAATTTTCCCAATCCAAGGATCAAGCTCAGGTCTCCTGCATTATAGGCAAATTCTTTGCTGTCTGAGCCACCAGGAAGCTCCAAGAACACGAGTGGCTAGCCATTCCCTTCTCTGGGGGAGCTTCCTGACCCACTAATGCAAACCTGGGTCTCCTGCATTGTAGGTGATTCTTTACCACCTGAGCCACTCCATAAAATACATTCAGCAAGACCACAACCTAGCTATAGCAATGAACGCCTCTGAAATGTATTTTTACCGAGATAGCTCCAAACCTATTTGCCGGTATGTTCCCAGGGCTTAGAACAGGAGGTTTGAAATATAGCTAGCTTCTCAAGGTCCTTTCTACCTCCTTGATGCTGAACAGAGTTCTTGCAGACTCTGTGTTAAAAGTAGAACATTAGCACCATCTAAAGGCTACATTCCAAATGTCTTGCCAGTGTAAGATATGTTGCCTGAAATAGTGTTTACTGTGTATTTTTGGGGCTCCAAAATCACTGCAGATGGTGACTGCAGCCATGGAATTAAAAGACACTTACTCCTCCTTGGAAGGAAAGTTACGACCAACCTAGGTAGCATATTGAAAAGCAGAGATATTACTTTGCCAACAAAGGTCTGTCTAGTCAAGGCTGTGGTTTTTCCAGTGGTCATGTATGGATGTGAGAGTTGGACTGTGAAGAAGGCTGAGCGCCGAAGAATTGATGCTTTTGAACTGTGGTGTTGGAGAAGACTCTTGAGAGTCCCTTGGACTGCAAGGAGATCCAACCAGTCCATTCTGAAGGAGATCAGTCCTGGGTGTTCATTGGAAGGAAGGACTGATGCTGAAGCTGAAACTCCAATACTTTGACCACCTCATGTGAACAGTTGACTCATTGGAAAAGACTGTGATGTTGGGAGGGACTGGGGGCAGGAGGAGAAGGGGACGACAGAGGATGAGATGGCTGGATGACACCACCGACTCGGAGGACATGAGTTTGAGTGAAGTTCGGGAGTTGGTGATGGACAGGGAGGCCTGGTGTGCTGTGATTCATGGGGTCGCAGAGTCGGACACGACTGAGCGACTGAACTGAACTGAAAGCTTTGAAGTACTGACACTGAAGATTTTTGCCTACCGAGAATGAAGCAGTGGGCCAGTATCACATGCTATGTGTCTGAGATGGTTATATTTCTGAAGAGGTATGTGTTATCTGTAGTGCTTGCCTGTTTGAAAGAGTAGGCCTTTTAAAAATTTTTATAGAAATATTGATTTACAATGCTGTGTTTCAGGTGTACAACAAAGTGATTCAGTTATACCTATATGTATAAACACATACATTAGTTTTTTTTTTTTTTTACATTCTCTTCCCTTATAGGTTATTGTAAGATATTGAGTAGAGTCCTCCATGCTAAACAGTAGGTCTTTGTTGTTTATCTGTTTTATATATAACAGTGTATACCTGCTAATCCCAAATTCCTAATTTATCCTTCTCTCCCCTTCCCAAAAGTAGGTCGTGTTTATCAAAAGCTGTACTGGCTTGCTGTATTGTAGGGACCTGTTATTCCTTAGCTCAAACTGCCAATGGGTCTAGTCTGAACTTGGCCATTGGTGGGAGGGAGGCGGTTGAGGGGCGGGGAACTGGGCAGTTATGAAATAGCCATTAGCCTGGTAGGAGAGATGGGGCTCCAGATCTGCTTTGCTGTTTGCTAGGTTTGTGGCTTTAACCTCTCTGATCCTCTTAGGCATAAAGCAAGGTTGCTCAACTAGATTATCTTTAGGGACCTCTCCTTTTCTACCATCAGTGTGGCCCTGCGTTTTGAGATGATGATGTAACCTGGTCCCATACCTCTATTTTATATCATTTTGGGGAGCAAAAGAAAATGATCCCTGAAACTTTCTGTTATGTTAAACCCAGCTGAGTTGTACCCAAATCCTTTGGGTTCAAAGGCAAGGAAAGTCTGACTTAAAGTTTCTTTGTAAAGTTTCCAGGACCCCAGTAGTAAGCTAGAGTCCCCAAATTCCCTAGCAGTTATTAAGGACCTATTAGATATAGGAGCTGGTCTTTAAAAGACTTGGGTGGTAGGAGGATTTTTACAATAGATTGACCCTCTGATACAGTCATCCAATGGAAATGTGACTTCTGAGGGTCAAACCTTGGCAGGTGTGGGGACAGAGAGTGGATGCAGCAAAAGAAAAAGAATTAAAAAAAATATATATATATGTTGTCAAAAAAAAAAAAAAAGAAAAGAAAAAGAATTTTAAGCTTAGTAGATAGAGATCTAGGGCTTCCCAGGTGGCGTTAGTGGTAAAGAACCTGCCTGACAATGCAGGAGTCGAAAGAGACATAGACTCGATCCCTAAGTCAGGAAGGTCCCCTGGAGGAGGGCACAGCAACCCACTCCAGTATTCTTGCCTGGAGAATCCATGGACAGAGGAGCCTGGTGGGCTACAGTCCATGGGGTCACACAGAGTCAGACACAACTGAAGCGACTGAGCACACGCACGTGCAGACAGAGATCTGTGGTTAGTTTGCCTCTGCCCCTTACTGGTCATGAGACTCAGGACAAATCACTCAACCGCTCTAAGCTTTGGTTTCCATGTCTGTAAAATGCACCTAACAACCAAGTTGTTGAGAGGATTAAATTAGACATTGTACTCATCTAGTCTAGCCCAATACTGGATGCAGCATAAATATCCCATGAATGATGTCACAGGCTTATTATTTTAAAAGCAGACTCTCCCGTTTAAGGCAACACAGTGAACAAAGAAAGGTTTGAGATTCTTGTGCATTAGCACAAGCCCCAGCAATAGATTTTGAGTCTCAGATCTAACAATGCTTGCCAGGTTCCTCTGACACACAGCCCAGGTTCTTGCTTTTGTCTTTCAAAATGGCCTCTTAGCTCTGTGCTTCTTGAGTGCCTGCCATCGGTTGCACCTTTCCCCTGCACCATCTTGCTTCTGCTTTTAGCACAGGTGGCTTTGCTGTCAGGGTATTTGAAGTCTTCCTTTGATGGCCCTGCAACTAAGCAACTTAATTATGAAGGAACACTCTGCCTAAAAGCCTGTATCGCTGTGCTCTTGTTTTTGTTCAAGTACCCCTGGCATATAGCCAGGGACTCAATACACAAAAGCAAAGGGATAACCAACCCACCCACCCACCACTGAACGACCCCACTCCCTTCCCATCCATCTGCTGCTTGCTGCCTTTGTTAGAAGGGAAGAGAGGAAGAGTGAGCTATGAAGAAAAGATCATGAAAATGTAATACATTTTTGTGAAATATATTGATAATATATTTATTTAACCTTTAAAAAAAAGTTCTCAAAATGAATAATGCATTATCAGCAATTCATTCTGTTCCAAGATTGGTCAAAGCTTATTTTTATTTTTAATCCCTTATATAAAATCTCACCCATGTGCAGCTCTTGAAAAGAAGAAAAGGAAACATGAGAAACTCAATAAGTAAAAGTACAAGGTTTCTTTGTGGTGAAAGTACAGCAGAAACTTTATCTTAAGAATAGTTAAGTGTTAGAGCAGGGCTGTGTGTGGGGGGTATGTGAGTAGAATATTCATGATATGGGAAGAGATCTTCATCACCTGGTCTATAAAACTGAGTAGTAGAAAGCATAAGTGATGCTCTCTGGATCACACAGCTGGTTGGTGGTGGAGCCAGGAGGGCATTTGGATTTCCTGACTCCTAGATATTATTGAGCAAGGCCATGTGGACAGTAAAGTCTCCAAAATGCCCAAGTAACTCTTGCTTGTGTTACTGTTGCTTTTGAACTGTTACTAAACCAGTTCAGCCTCTTTTTATGTTCCCTCAACCTCTTTGCTCTTGTTCTGAGACTTGTCCACTATGTTTGCTCCCTTTTTACACAAAGATTTAAGTTCATATATTTCAAAAATAATATATGGTTGGAATTGGCATGCACTGTGAATGTAAAATAAGCACCAGATTTCAAAGACTTGATATGACAAAAAGAATGTGGACGATCTTAGTAATAACTTTTCTTATTGATTATATGTTGAAACAATATTTGGGATAGATTGGATTGAGTAAAATATGTTGTTAAAATTAATTTTACCCTGTTTAAAAAATTTTAGTGCTGCTACTATAGGGTTAAAATGATTTATGTGGCTCTCACATTACAGCTTCAATCATGTAGAATTATAATCTTCCAATCTGAATTACATATTCTACTCTTTGTTCAAGTCCAAGATTTGCAACAAAGGCTTCTGGCTAAGGGTACATGACTACTGTTTTGGCAAAATAGAATTTAAAGTAAAAAGTAATTGACTTAGGTATATTAAGCTGTGCTAATCAATAATTGCTCTGTTTGGGGCAGATTATATAAATTATACTAATCCATAGTTGTACTATTCTGGTAAAGTAGAAATTAATGTAAGGCATAAATGATCTAAATACATTAATTTGTACTATTTACTATAATCCTCTCTTCCTTGTGGTGGAACATATAGTCCCTGACTCTCTGGTGTCTTTAAATTTAAAAGTAACCAAAAATGTTGCCTTCATAAAGTTCTTCCAGCAGGCCACTACTCAGAACACACCTCAAAATAGGCTCATTAACTCACAGCTGTAAGCTGTTATTAAAGGGTGGGGTGTGGAGCAGAGGGAGAGAAGACAGGGCTTTTGAGAATAACTGAATGATGGGAGGAACAAAAGGCTGTACATTACTTCAGAATAAATTAATTTCCCAGAAAAATATTAAAAAGCTTACACACTGTTTTCATCTAAGCCTGATTCATGCAAGGAGGAGGACAAATAAAATGATCTAATAAGTGTCTTCTGCCACTTGAAGGAATGTAATTTTAAAGCAGAATACGCAAACTAAAAACTAAGCTATAAAATAGAAGCCAACTTTGATTTATTTCTACCAATTTAGTATTATAACCTTAAAATGAAAACTTTTTATTGTATAGTAATAGAAAATCTTAGGAACGCATAAATTTTTCTGGGGAAACATATGGATAAGTACACCATTCAGCTAAGGCAAAGCTCTATTTGAGAAGCTGCAACTTGTTCTAACTCTGAATGCATAATGCAAATGGCTGTTAATACTCATGAGTGCCACTCAGTGCCAGGCATTGTTCTGGGTTTCTACACATCATGCATTAACATACTTAATTGTCATAATAGAACCATGAATTCTATTCATAGACTCATCTTACCTTACAGATATGAAACCCAAGGCACAGAAAGACGGAAAAGCTTGCCCAGAAGTCACATGGCTAGTAAACAGCAGAACAGGGGTGTAAGGCAGTCTTGCCTCAGAGTTCATGACCTTATCATACAACGAGCACTCTGAGTTAGTGAGTAAAAGTGGCCAAATGGTTAAAGAAAGTCTTAGAATATTGGTTTCAACAACAATAATGAAGAATTCATTTGCATGGATCATGGGAACCTGCCATGAAAGAAGAATCAAGGATTTAGCACTGGCCAATGGCGTCAGCCTTGGTTGAAAAGTCGGGAGACAGGGTCAGAAGCCTCTATAAATAACAGTGGTCCCCAACCTTTTGGCACCAGGGACCGATTTCATGGAAGACAATTTTTCCATGGACCAAGCGGTTGGGGGAGCGGTAGGAGAGTGGTGTCTGAAAGATTCTCATAAGGCGCATGCAACCTAGATCCCTCGCATGCACAGTTCACTGTAGGGTTTGAGCTCCTATGAGAATCTAATGCTGTCGCTGATCTGACAGGAGATGGAGCTCAAGCAATAAGAGCCATGGGGAGCAGCTATAAATACAAATGAAGCTTCACTCCCTGGCCCATGGCTCACCTTCTGCTATGTGGCCAGAGGGAGGGGTGTGGGGGGGAAGGATGGGGAGTTGAGGAACCCTGTTCTATAGAGTGAGACAGTGGGATGACGTGCCCTGCATGTACCTTTATCAGACCAATTATTCTGTTAGTATTATGGTTTCTGAGAGCTTCTTCCAATGACAATTACCTAAAAGTCATGAATCACAAATGAAGTTGTGGAATTTAATAAGGACATGTGAGGGAGACTGTCCCACTGCGAAGAGGAAATAACTGGATGCTAGGATTACGGAAAAACACTGCTGGTGTTGACCAAAATTGAAGAGGACACATTGTTAAGAATTTAGTTATTTAAAACCAAACGCAGGGTTTAGAATATCCGCTTTTACCAGGAAAGATCTTTACCTCTTTAAATTTTTTTCCACTGCACATATGCATGGACAGTTACTTTAATACACTTTGTGATGATGATGGCAACATTAGCTTTAGTGATTGTTTTGAAGATGATGAAGAATTCTCGGATATCAAAGAAAGTCTGAATGATTCGAAACCATAAGAACTTACTCGTACTATCTGTAAAGTGAGGGTAATATTAACTTCACAGTCTGTTGGAAGGATTGAATGAGATAAAGCAGAGAAAGTGCTAAGTTCAGTGTCTGCTTCATTATGCTCTGTTAATCAAGTTTAAAAATGATGCCAGCAACAATGATGATGACGATGACAGGCCACACAAGTCAAGCTGTACTAAGGGAGCCATGTCTAACTCAACAATTTTAAAATAAAACATTCAGTTTAACATGTATACATGAAAATATTGAAGCTATTCAAAAGATTACAACCAAATATGACAGGATTTTAAACTCACAAGCTCAGCTTTGGTTTCATATATAACTTGAAATACATTTATTTTCTGTAGAAGCTTATTTTCAAATAGCATATTCTCTAAAGTTCTATTGAATCAAGCCCCTCATGCTTTGTGTCAACAAGCTCTTTACATTCTGGGATGGTAGTTTGCTAATGAGAACTGAGAGATGCCAGCACAAGATGGTTTGGTGGTCACTGTCTTCTGTTTTCAAATTTCAGGGAAAAAAAAAAAAAAGGTGTCACAGAATTGCAAAGAACCTCTAGTTTCTTATCCAGGAGATTTTTGTAGTAATTAATTTACCTCATAAGGATGAGATACCATCTGTGCAAGTGGTGTACCATTATAATGTTATTATTGAAAATCATAGCCCCTTGGTTTAAAAACGGCCTCCTTAAAACCAAGCACACAAAAGCATCTGCTTGTGGATTATCTCTGTGTGTCACCAGTGAACTTATCATAGTCATCTCTCACCCTCTCTAGGTTGTACACGTATGAAAATCAAGGCTATGGCTTTTTCACCTCAGTATCTCCAGCACTTAGATATTGGTACATATGTTGAAGCTATGCATTTAGAGGAAGTAGAAATATTGATTTGAACCCTAAATATTATGGGCCACTTCAGAAGACAAGATGACTTAGATGCACTTGCTTCCTTTTCCAGGCCAATAAAATGTGTAGAAGTTATTGTTGCAGGTTTGGTTCCCAAGACTCAGAGGCTGAGATGGAGCTTGTGATGCAAGGTATTTATTAGGGATCATCACAAACACAAAGAGAGAAGCACACCTGGCCAGAAAGAGAAGTAGAGCTGACATGCCTCAGCTAACCCAGTTGGACAGCTCTGGCTAGAGTTGTCTTTCATCAGAGTAATATAGCCAGGCTCTTATGACTCCACCTACCTTAGCCACTGGATGTGAAAGCCACCCCTGGAAAAGCATACCCTTGGGCAAAGTGACTCTGCAGCTGAGGCAGTCTTGGAGAAGACTGACAGCTGAGGCAGCAAATCCTTCCTTGGTGCATGCATGTCCATGTCCACCTTGGTCACCAAATTTTAAATGTTCTGTCTACCATGTGAGAAGATGGCATTAACATGTCTTTAAGAATTGATGCTTTTAAACTGTGGTGTTGGAGAAGACTCTTGAGAGTCCCTTGGACTGCAAGGAGATCCAACCAGTCCATTCTGAAGGAGATCAATGCTGCAATTTCTTTGGAGGGAATGATGCTAAAGCTGAAGCTCCAGTACTTTGGCCACCTCATGGGAAGAGTTGACTCATTGAAAAAGACTTTGATGCTGGGAGGGATTGGGGGCAGGAGGAGAAGGGAACGACAGAGGATGAGATGGCTGGATGGCATCACTGACTCGATGGACATGAGTCTGAGTGAACTCCGGGAGTTGGTGATAGACAGGGAGGCCTGGCGTGCTGCGATTCATGGGGTCACAAAGTGTTGGACATGACTGAGCGAGTGAACTGAACTGAACTGAACTGAATCAATGAGAAATTTGGATTACATTCATATTTAAGTTAAAGAATTTACCCATGTTTTCATAGATTTCTGGTAGAATCTACCAAAATATTTCATAAATATAGTGAAGAGTTCAGGGAAAACTTTAATTTGTTGGCATACGATGTCATTTTCACATGAACTATTGTCCTTCAGCAAGTGGTGGCTGGGTACTTGTTAATACATTAAAACAGATGTTACTAAGGTGTTTCAATGGGTAGTCTTTCTGGGATGTAACAATATACCTATGGCAGAGCTTGGGTAGAACATTTCTGCCCAGATCCAAGCCTTTCCATTATTCTAGTTCCTGAAGGGAATGGGCTTGTCTGTTTACACAGATATGGCTGTGTCCTGGGGTCATGAATCAGCATCAGCAGAGTATGGCTTCCATTTCTGATCTAAGCCTTCCCAACTACCCATGCATTTGGTGTTTCATCTTGTGTAGCTGTCTTAATTCAAGTGTGTATGTTTCAATGGGGCCTGAAAAAGTAACCAAAAGGAAATCTGTATCTTAACTTCTCCAAGGTCACAAGAAAGAAATCAACTTACCCAAACAGTTCCCCAGTCATAACATGTAGGCACCACATTCTACCTAATACAAAATCATAGGTTGAGTGGATTAGCAAACACTTGAGTTTAGAAGACAACCAGTTGTTATTTCCTCAAGACTCAAACCACTTGAATTGTTCTTCATTCTAAGTTTCTGAGGAAAGTTCAGGTGGTTACATGAAGAAAACTAAAGTGATTGGTCTGGGAAATTGAGAACTCGAGAAAATCAGTTCAGTCCATAAACCTCTCCATTTTCTACTGTGCTATTAACACATTATTATTAAATGCTTATAAATTATGAGGGTAAGATCAACTTACCCTGAAGGAAATCCTTATCCTATCCTAAAGGAAACCCTTATCCTTATCCTAAAGGAAATCAGCCCTGAATATTCACTGGAAAGACTGATGCTGAAGCTAAAACTCCAATAATTTGGCCACTTTGATGTGAAGAACTGACTCATTGGAAAAGACCCCGATGCTGGGAAAGATTGAAGGCAGGAGGAGGAGACGACAGAGGATGAGATGGTTGGATGGCATCACTGACTCAATGGACATGAGTTTGAGTAAGCTCTGGGAGTTGGTGATGGACAGGGAAGACTGGTGTGCTGCAGTCCATGAGGTTGCAAAAAGTAGGATGCAACTGAGTGACTGAACTGAACTGAAGATCAACTTATAAGAGGCTTGCCCTTCACCACTGTGGATTATCACATACATTTTAAAGATGTAAGTTGCTAAAATTATAACATAATTTCCCTTTATTCATTCAGAGCAAATGGGGAAGACATTCCTTCAGCATTTCAAGAATGCAGTGTTTTTAACTGATCAATGTTTTCATTTAGTTATCTATCAATCCTTAGGGATAGACATTAACATATGGCTAAATATGCTTAATTTTTTTAAAGATATAGTGCAAATTCCATAGTAACTTACTATCCAATAATGTCTAAATTCTCTCCATTCCCAGGGCTATTTTTAGGTCTTTTGGAAAACTATAACTCTTTTTCCTTTTTCTCAGCCTTGATATGCCCCATTAAATTTTACTCTGTCTCGCTATGCTCTTTTCCAGCCCATTCACCATAGTCAACATCCAAAATCCTGAGAAAAGCAGGACTCCTTTCAGGGGCAATGGGAAGGGAAGAACTCATGGTTGTGGAGAACAGGAAGTCTGGGTTCTAGTCTGAAATCCAAGACTAAGTGTATGACTTTGGGAAATTCCAGGGTTTCTGCAGGTCTCCATTTGCTCAGAGAGAGGAGGACGGAAGCTTTTTAATGGGCCTCCCAATGCCACTGTTCTCTAACGTTCCAAGCATATTCTACTTTTTTCCATGAGGGAAACTTTGACAATAGACCACGTAATAGAATTGGAAGGAAACACTTTCTATGGCTTTCAGAGAATTTGGAAAATATGAGTCATAAAACTGTCTCCATCCAGTCCCACACTGGTAGCAAGGAAATAAAGATTTAGTTTAGGGCATATGACTCTCAAATCAAATTGTTTTCCAGCCAGGAAGAGATATTTTAAGACTAGAAACACTATTTTCACTTTTTGATTAGTGACATGAAAGAATAGTTATAAATGTGACCAGCAGTTAATACTTTTGTTAAACAATTTAACTTTAGGTGTTAAATTTAATTCTTTTTTATGACAAAATTTATCTTCTATAATGGTCCAAATCACCACTTCACATTTGCCTTCAGAATGAGGAGAACCTCCAATTTAGTGGACTGGCTGGCTCTGTCACCATGAAGGTTAAGATCAAGGTCAAGGTTTAATAGTATTAGTCTCATTCTGTTCCAAAGCCACAAATATAAATTTAACCCTGCTGGCTTTCTTAAAAATGTGTGAAAGTTATACCAAAGAATGTATAAAACCATCATCACTACAGGAAATGTAATGCATGTGTTAACTGTACTAACAGTGGGATGCACCGCCATCGCTGGTGAACCAAGAGAGCAAGGTGTCACAGTTGCCTTGGAAGCTGAGTTGCCAGCCTGGGTTAGTGTTGAGATACTTAAAGTGGACACAGTACTACGCCAGCGCCGTGAGTATTTTTGCAATGCTCCTAAGTACCACTGGCACTGGATCAATGGGCACAGAACGGCACAGAAACCATTGTCTGTGAACTATTTGTTCTCCTTCTGGTTCTTCAGACTTCGTTTATGGATATTTATTTTCTTCTGAGAATAGTGCCTAAGAGATGCACCAGATTTTGTGCCCATTCAATAAGCTAGATTCTGAGACTAAAAGCCGCATTTCATAAGCCCCCACTACCCTAGTACATTGATTTTCAAACAAATGTCCCCACCCAGTATCTTCTGAAACCTTATCTCCCTCTATTTCTGGATCCCCCTCACACACCATACGGGATGCGTCCTAGTAGTTGAGGAAAAAACAATCCTTACACAGTCAAGATTTTGAAGATACTCTCTTTTTATTTCAAAACATGGGAATAACTCCAATTTTGAGCCTCAAGTACCAAAATCTATTTGAACGAAATATTAAGACGATGAGCCAGGCCACCATTTTTGGCAGCAAGCGTCCCATGGACAAGTGGATATGAAAGAATGACGCCCACGACATGGCTAAAGCTATAGCACACCCACAAAGATATTTGTACTTGGTTGTCTAATTTGCATGCATGAGTATAGAGCATTTTCCATGCCACTAGTACATATATGCCTTTTTCAAAGTCAGTGCAGGATCCATATTTGTGCAGGTCTTTAAAAGTCTGCTCTCTTACCATACGTTACCATAATTTATCCGAGAGAGCTTCAAGGTGACAAATTCTTTATGCCATTTTTACTTTCCCAAAGTCACTTCTGAATAATAATGATGGCTATCAGGAGTTCCAGCATCACATAGGAAAATCTGCTTGTTAGTGATTTTAACATCAGTTAGCTGGCTGTGAATGAACCTGGCCAAACATATCCACATGCTTGGTGCCTGGAATTTGAAATTGGTAATATTTAGGAGCAAGGGCAACCTTAGACCCAGTCACAAGACTTAAAAAAAAAAAAAAAAAAAAGCCAGAGGATGTGCCAGAAAGAATTCGTCTTTCCTGCTTTCCAAAGCAAATGCTTTCATTATCAATACTAAAACTGTGACAGCCTGACTCACTCTTGCCTGGAAGCCCACTTTTCCCACTAATGCTGAATTGTTGGAAGCCCAGATGGCATTCAGCACCAAAGGGGGAAATGCCCGAATCTGAAAAGGAACCAAAAGAAATTGTACCAGGGAAAGGAGATAAGAACGGAAAACAAGTTCCCAGAGTATCTCTGTCAACAAGCATGTAGACTCTTTATTACTAGAATATGCAGAATCCGTGGGAATTGCTACATATACATATATATATATATATATATATATATATATTTTTTTTTTTTTTGCCTTAACTCTGCCCTCGCCAGTCCTTCCCTGGCTGGTTGAACTGCCTCAGCAAGGGGGAGGGTCTGTCCCATTCAGAAGGCACTCAACAGCAGGCCTCAGGAGCTGCACTCCTCACAGTGACAGGAGAGGATGTACCGGTAGGTGGCAGTGAGTCGCATGCCCCCTGAGCAGCGCAGCCGCAGGGCCTTCAGTTTGGACGTCTGGGGCCGGCAGCAGTGACAGGAGGAGCGGAAGGGCTGCTTGAGGACAGTGCTGAAGGAGACCAAGGGCTCAGACCGTGACACCTGGCTGCAGTGTCCCTCACACCGGGCCAGGAGTACCATCTGGGGAGAGAAAAGAAGTGGTTACCCCACGTGTGTGCGTGCTAAGTCGTTTCCATCACGTCAGACTCTTTGCAACTCTAGGGACTATAGCCTGCCAGGCTCCTCTGTCCATGGGATTCTCCAGGCAAGAATACTGGAGTGGATTGCATGCCCTCCTCCAGGAGATCTTCTGGACCCAGGGATCGAACCTGCGTCTCTTATGTCTCCTGCATTGGCAGGCAGGTTCTTTACCACTAGCCCCCACCTGGGAAGCCCAATTACCCACGGGGAAGCCAAAATCTTAGTCAAGTCCCAAAGCATCCTTTAAAAGGCCTTAACACTTCTGGCTGGATGAGTTCCTGCTGGAAGAAACCAGTGTAAAAGTATTTACACACCTACTTTTAAGTCCACAGTTTAGCACTCTTATTGTTATGGCTTTAAAAGTTATAACACAAGATCTTTACATTAAGGACTGGAGGGAAAGATTCATTCAAAATAAAGCCTGATATATACATGCTTTTTGCTTCATTTTAAATACGTTAATTGTTTAAAGTTCCTCATTTTCCCATCCGGTGGTAAAATGTTAGTGCAACTTACATCAAAATAAAGTTTACTGCAGGCATAAATGAATTTTTCCACTTGAAATTGGCCTTTCAGCTGCTATTCAATGAAATTTCCCAACCTAAGTGGAAAAGAATCTGTATCTGTCATTATACATGAAAATATGAAATATGATAGTATCATCTGTGGTTGTTGTTCAATTGCTAAGTCATGTCCGACTCTGTGAGACCCCATGGACTGCAGCACGCCAGGCCTCCCTGTCCCTCACTATCTCCCAGGATTTACCCAGGTTCATGTCCATTGAATCAGTGATGCTATCCAACCATCCCTACACTGCTGCAAATTTGCTTCTAAAATGTCAACACTCGGGCCCCATCTCAGGCCAAGTGAATTTATATCCTCTGGAGTCGAGCCCAGACTTTTATGGTTTTCCAAGCTCTTTAGGTGATTCTGAAGGTGCGCTGGGGGTTTAGTACCACTGGACAGAGCCTACCACCATGATGTGCAAATAAAAACCAAAGAATAAAAGAAATTTTTACTGACAGGTGGTAGTTTACCATTGGCTCCATGCCAGTTCCATCAGTCTCAAAATGTAGAACGTCATTCCAAATAGCAATTGGGGGTAAATAAAGAATGACTACAGAAAAAGAAAAGAAATTTTCTATCTATAGGAAATTACTAAAGAAAAAAAAACATGGTTTCTGAAGAAGAAAAAGAGAATAACCTAATGATGCTTAGGAAGAACTATTTGGGGCACTACAACTTGAAATAAGAAAATGAAATAGAAACAGGGGATGTTTTGAGACCTGGAATCACACTTCTGGGCATATATGTTGAAGGAGACTAAAGTTATGTGCAATTTCATTTTCAGAGTCGTTTAAGGCAACTATTAGGATGCATTCGTTCTGACCATCTCCATTTCCAAAGGTAGGCTAGGGCAATAATAAAGCTTAGGTTTAAGTAGCAGAGGCTGTGTGTTCTTTATGAAACTGAAACTGTTAGTCACTCAGTTGTGTCTGAACCCACTCCAGTGTTCTTGCCTGGAGAATCCCAGGGATGGGGGAGCCTGGTAGGCCGCTGTCTATGGGGGTCACACAGAGTCGGACACAACTGAAGTGACTTAGAAGCAGCAGCAGCAGTTGTGTCTGACTCTGTGACTCCATGGACTGTAGCCCACCAGGCTCCTCTGTCCATGGAATCCTCCAGGCAAGGATACTGGAGTAGGTTGCCATGCCCTTCAAGGGATCTTCCCAACCCAGGGATCGAACCTGGGTCTCCCACATTGCAGGCAGATTCTTTACCACTTGAGCTACGTGAGAAGCCCTATGTTCTTTACAGGGGCTCTTAATGTGTATTTAGTAAAGAGACCCTTTAAGAATCTGATGCAAGCTACCAAAGTTTTCCGGCAAACAATAGATGTAAGCACAAACCTTATATTTTGCATACAGATTAAAAGAATGGAGCAGAGACTCATTTATGTGTACCATACATAAATGGTATCCTGGGAGTGGCAGTCATAGTGAGAGAAGGGTGGGCAGCTTGATTCATTAAGCTATAGAACATTATATATTGGGGCACAGAAGGTGGTGGAAACCTGAGATTATTGGTTTGTTTATGTGGGAGGGTCTTGTTTGGTGATGGAAAAAAAGTTGCCCTATACTTCCAGAACCCACAAGAACATAAAAAGTGGAACTATTCAAATAAAAGATTAAATAGATCATAAATATGCATGAAACTGTTTGACATTTATCTCATGGTATTTTAAGAATTAGCAATTATTATTGAAAACTCACCAGCTATTATCTCTAATATCATCCTATAGGACAGAATTTTTGCCCAAGAATTAAAAGAAGTAAATGGCTTGCCCATCTTTCCAAAAGGAAAAGATGACTTCTGGTAATTAGAACTCATTAACATCAATATCTGAAAAGATGCTGGGTAAATTCAAATAATCTCTTAGCAACCAATAAGAGAATATGAGACTAGCATGGCTTGGTGAAGGATATGTTGGACTAGACCTACTGATTTATTTTCTCTGAAAGGTCACAGAGGCAGGGAAAAAAATGGCAACTGTAAGTAATTTTGATTGTATTAAAGCTTTGATTCTACCCTGCCTGCTCTTCACATTGACAAGGAAAGCAGACATGATCTGAAACTGGTTTTGAGAGAATATGCCACAAATCTATATCACACATGCCAGTTATTGGTGCCCGCTCCATCCATCTAATGAGAGAAAGAGTTTAAGTCTTCCCAGTCTCTTCTCACCCTTGATAGTACATGGAAATAGTTCCTTCACATCTCACTTTGGAGTAATGTTAAAATTGCTCATCTCTAATGTGGATCCTCTATTAGGCAGATGAAGAGTTCTTCAAAGGATCATCTCTCCAAATGGAGTCTTTCGAGATTCAGTTTCAGTGTGGATGGATAGAGCTAAGCTGTGCCAGCAGACTTCATTCAGAAGGGCAAAGATATATGGTGTGTCATGTCCAAATGAGACATGGAGATGTAAGAGAGGCAGGTTCCATCCCTGGATCAGGAAGATCCCCCTGGAGAAGGAAATGACAATTCGCTCCAGTTTTCTTGACTGAAAAATCCTATGGACAGAAGAATCTATGGGGTCTCAAGGAATTGGAGACGACTGAGCATGCACACACCACCAATGATGGTGGCTAACATTTATCGAGTGCTTACAACATGTTATTTCATTTAATTCTCATAACAATCTTCTGTGAAAGGTACTATTATTATCTGTATCATTATTACATAAGAAGAGGCTGGGGCTTTAGAGAGTTTAAATAAATTCCCCAGACTCACCTATCTGGTAAAAGGCAGAGCTGAAATCAAATCCAGGCCGGTCTAAAACCAAACCCCTAGTCTAAGGCACTGTAATATCATGCCTCCTAATATTAAGATGCTTTCCTGAGGCATGAGCCAACTCACCCCTTACTGTTATCTACTTTGACCTGCCTACGATATGGAGTCCTGACCATATAACAAGTCTGACCTTTTTCTTATGTATGGGCTTCCTGGGACCCATAATCACTCTCTCTAAACTTAAGCACAGCTGAATCTTCTAAGAGCGATGGCAGTCCTAAATATCTCCTCCACTGTTAAGTCTCTTGCCTACCTCCATTCCCCAGTGATTCAAGGACTCCCACAACCTCCCAGCAATTCGTTGGATGATACCACACACCCTCTAACTGGTCACCAATCCATCCTTCAGTTTAATAGAACTTTGACACCTTCAAGCATCAGTTTACCTGGCAAAACACATTGGCCCCCAGCTTATGCTCAAGCACATTCCTCATACATGGGTGACCTGGCTGTATTTTATTAATTCCTCTGCATTTTTCAGTGCACTTAACTACTCTTAATGGAGACCATACACACTGCTCCATTATCAAATCAAGAAATGAACATATTTGGACAAAGAACCCACATGGAGCTGCACCCCTACAGGAATGGGTTCAATAGGTGGTTATCGCTCATACAAACTTCTATTGAGTTTTCACAGCTTGTGTTGTTGGGGGTGTGGGTGTGTGTGACAGATACATAGTATTTGCTTTTGGTCAGGTTCAATTTTTGCTATCTTATGGCTTGATGCTAGGAAGTTAAGCAACTTCTCCAGCAGCCTCACTGTATCTCCCCAACCTTGGAATCACTTGGTTCTGGCTGAATGTGAAATCTAGTTCTTTTTAACATAAACAGAGCTGCTGGGTACAGAGTATTTGCTCACACATAGACTTTTTCATGTTCTAATCTGATTTCCATGTGCTGAGGCTAAGAGCAACGAAGGTCCTTGGGTAGTAATAAAAGAATAATAATGATGATGATATATAACATGTATTGAGCATTTACTAGGCTCCAGGCACTGTGCCAAGCCCGTCACAGGCAACTTAATACTTAACAACCATTTCAAAAGGTAAACTCTCCCCACTTTGCAAATTAAGAAATTCAAAGGCAGAGGATAAGTTATCTGCCTGAAGTCACACAGCTGTACAATAGAGGGCCAAGATTCTGAACCAAGACCTCATGGTTCCTGAGCTCTCTCTCCTAACTGCGGTGCTATATTGTCAGGGCATAAAAGTCAGCCTTTCAAGCTCTCAAGTTTCTAGCATAAGATGCTAGTTGGTCATAAACAAGTTCAGGCTACACTGTGAGGGTTGTAGCCAGCTGTGATTCCTGGGTCCAGCCCAAGGATTGCAGCCAGATACCTCAGGCTCCCACTCTCTCTGGTGACCTACCACAGTTCTTAGATAGTTATGTCTTTTGCTGCAATACACAAGTGTCTTCCAAGAGGGAGAAAACCCAAACACAGATGGTTTTCATCACCTCTGTTGAAAGACTCACCCTCTCCAAAGCCACTTGCTTTTCCTGTCATGTGGAGACCCCATGAATTCCTGGTGCAGGTCATGGTCTCCATCACTATCAGAATAAAGACCCACCTGTTCCATCCCTCACTATCAGAATAGGGTTTTGGCTATTTTAGCTGAATCGAGTGAGAAAATTTTTTTGCGTTTTCTTAGCAGTGAACATCCCTTATTCCATGGCACCCCTTGAAGCACCCCACTTTCTCCTCAGGAACATGACTCTCCTCTGCTTCTCTCCTTCCTCACCTCACCAACATCATTG
This sequence comes from Nanger dama, assembly GCA_917880005.1. Classification (NCBI taxonomy): domain Eukaryota; kingdom Metazoa; phylum Chordata; class Mammalia; order Artiodactyla; family Bovidae; genus Nanger; species Nanger dama. The sequence continues at coordinate 6,181,665 of CAKJTW010000088.1, forward strand.
ATAAATAACTGTTCAGCTCATCTCCAGAGACCCAGGTCAACCTCCGAAGGGTCCATGTCAGGCTTAGGGCATCCACAAAATGGCACCCAGGGGGAGGAAGTAGTTGTGGGCGGTGGGGTGAGCTCTCATAGGGCGAGTGGAAACTTGGTGGATTCCAGCTAGAACCTGGTCCCTTCACTAGGGTTACAACTCAAACTGACATGAAGAGCCTTCTGCACACTGAACGCTTCCCTTTCCTCTCTCCCTGCTTTACTTGTAGGCATGATGAAGGCAAAAATGTAGCCTGTGTTTTCTTTTAACTTTTGTGCCTCAACTACCCACCACAGTATAAATTTGTTCCTTTCTTTAAAAATAATCAAGTCATACCCGTCTAGTAGGCAATTGTGTTATAAACTCAATATCACTGATTCCCCTCCTTTCTCCTACCACATGGTGAGTTTCATGGGCAGCACTAGGAAATGGCTCAGGGATCCTAATCACCTCTTCTCAACTTGAGGCTCAGCCTGGGCATCACAGACCCCCTTTCCTTAAGGAATTTCCCCAGGCTTTGTCCCCTGAATCCGCCTTCTTCTCCTTTGACCGCTGCCTGCTTGCTCCTATGGCCCTTCAGAGTTCACACAACCATACGTCCTTCTTCTTCACTCCTGGCTTGGTGCCGCCATCTCCTGTTCCTCATCTAGCTCAGACTTCACAGCCCTGTCCTGTGGGCTCGCTTTCCCAGTCTTGATTCCTGAATACCTCTCCTCGGTCTGAATCCAGAACACACCCTTCCAAGCCCTCCTTCCTCCGCTCACCTGAGAAGGGAGGTCAGACAGCTCGGTCTGTTCCCTTTTGACTTGGATCCTCCCTTTCAGCACCCAGTACAGTGGCTTACATTTACTTTGCCCCTCTGTGCGCTTCCCCATCCCCGCCAGGTCTCTGTGGTTAACAAGAACTGCAGTGAGCTTCATTTTCCTAATCCTTTAAGGCTGTAGGAGATCCCAATACTTATTGAGGTTTCAGTGGTGACTGAAATAGAAGAGTGAGTCTAAACACCTGTCCAGTTTAAAACTTCATCAAGATCACACTATCATTAATGTCTATTAGATGCCAGATATTAAGCTGGATGCGTTACAAATATTACCACCAATACCCAGACCCATACCTTATGGAAGACAGCATTAGCTTCACATAGGAAGAAACTGAAGCACCAAAGCATGCTGTCACTTGCCCCTAAGTCACCCTTAGTGGGTGTGAAGCTGGAATTTTACAAACTGGAGAGCTGGAATTGAAACCCAGGTCTCTCTCACTTCAAAGCCTGGGATGCCTCAGTTCCCTTGAAGATTCCCCAGATAACTCATTTCCACTAACCTCTAACCCCTTACTTGTTTGTTCTACAACCTTTACTAAAAATTCCAGGGAAGATTGTCAATGCAGCTGCCACTCCCTGAATCTTTTGCACCAAATCCTAGTAGGTGTTACTGAAAGTCAGCAGGTGCATCATAACCTGTGGCCACACTGACCTCCTTCGTGGACCATGGTGGCTGGTCCTTTCTGCTTGACTCTGTCAGCCCTTTCCAAAATTGCTAGGAGATAGGTGACAGGCCCCCGGGGCTGGCCAGCTGCAAGTTCAGAGTGAGGGGAAACAGTCTCATGGAAGGCTCCCAGAAAAGCTTTCCCTATTATTTTTATTTTTCTACAGATATTGTTGAGTGTAAATCATTATTTCCATCAGACCAGAAGTTGAGCCTAGACTTCTAAATACCAGCTCGCATTTGTAGCAACATGGATGGATCTAGAGATTACCATACTAAGTGAAGTAAATCAGAAATAGAAAGATAAATACCATACGATATCATTTATATATGGAATCTAAAATACGGTACCAATCAGTATATCTACAAAATAGAAACAGACTCAGACATAGAGAACAGATTTGTGATTGCCAAGGGGGAGAAGGGGGTGGGGAGAGAAAGAATGGGAGTTTGGCATTAGCAGAGGCAAACTATTATATATAGAACGGATAAACAACAAGGTCCTACTGTATAGCACAGGGAACTATACTCAGTATCCTGTGACAAACCATAATGGAAAAGAACATGAACAAGAATATATATATATGTATATATATATATATATATATATACACACACACATATAAATCAATATGTATGTAAAACTGAGTCACTTTTCTGTACAGAAGAAATTAACACAGCAATGTAAATCAGCTATACTACAATAATTTTTTTAAATAATAAAAAATAAATAGTGGCTCTTACATTCTATTTGCATATCTCCAAAATAGGAAGAGCCAGATGAAAGATGAACGAATTGAATGAAAGATGAATTGATAGATGAACACTTCAAGGCAGACATTGCCAATCCTGAGCTAACTGACATTGACCAATCTACTTAATACTTTTCAGGTTTCAGCTTTCCTTACCAGTAAAATGGGGATGATAAAGCCTTCCATCATAGGTTTGTCAGCAACGATTAGATCATAGAGTATGAGGTGCCTGACACATTTTAAAATTTTAAGCAAATGCTCTTTCTTCCCTGAGCATGTGTCAAAAGCTTCCCTTTATCTGTCTTCCAAAGACCAGACACCAGATAAACTAGCCTGAGTCTGTGAGAATAAAGACTTATAAAACATCTCAAAATGAAAAGCAATTTTTATTCCTGAATACATAGAGAAAATTTAATCCAGAGAAGGTCTGGGTAGTTGAGATTCTGCCAGGCATATTTTATGGCCAAGGAAGCAAGGTTTATAATTGCAAGCACCATTTACATAAAACTATTGCTATATTAGGGATAGTTTGCTATGTTTGAAAACAGATTGTTCCCATGAAATTACAAACGTTTTTCTACAATCACAATTTTACGCTATTTATCATGGTATTCTGGAAGAAACAGAGGTGAACAAAGGTGAACTAAAGTCTGTTTCTAGGACTCATGCTCAAACACCATGAGTTTGTTGGGTTCGAGTTAAGGTTATCTCTCCTTTCACCTTTCCTTAACTAATGTGATAATTGCTAAGCCGCTCCACCATCATTTCATCAAATCTCAGCTTGTTCTTTAGTTTTTAGAAACGTTTCAATTTTCCTGTTCCTTCCTATCAAGTGAACACTTTCTCTGAAATAATTTTATTTCCTTTCTTTTAACTAATTTTTGGCTTCATCTTGCAGCATGTAGGATCTTTTAGTGCCCCCACCAGGGATCGAACCTGTGCCCCTTGCAGTCAGAGTGCAGAGTCTTAACCACTGGGCCATCAAGGAAGTCCCTGATTTTTTTTTTTTTTTTAGAAAGAATTATTATTATAGAGGACAACTCAGTAGAGGGAGAAGTCATCCATGGAGTAAAAAACACGAAGTACTAGTGCTCTCTGCAGGGGGAGTGGAGGAGAAATGAGTAATTGCTTTAGTCCATCTCACCTCAGCCTACAGCTTCTCAGCAATCACAGCTGTGAGAACATGTCCTATTGTTTTTTCTTAATTTGTTTTATAATCATTCCTAAGAAGGAATTGCAGGCTTGTAAAATTTCAAGTTCATCTAGTTACTGCTTTTTTTTTTTTTTTTTTTTTTTTAGTTCAACAAGTACAAATAAGAAGTTTTGGTTAAAGTGAGTTAATCCAAATTCTGATCTCCCTAAACTAAAACAAGCCATCATCACTGAGCTATACTCAGAGATGCTATGGAAAGTTCAACAGGAGACAGAAGTCGTAATGTTTTTAAATGGAGAGAAGAGCCATTAACTTATATGGTCTAAATTTTAGTGGTTGATATTACCAAAACCTCTTAATTATACTGGTAATTTTAAAAATGCATGCCATATGAGTGGTTTTAGTCTCAGGGTTGGAAATGAAAATCTCTGAGGTTGGGCTAAACAAATTCTTATTTACCAAATGTAGGAAAATTTCATTCATATGACTGAAGGCAGTGACAGTCATGAGAAATCTCCTTCTGAGTCTATTTTCCCCTACTGTGTGCCTTCCTCCTGGGTGGTCCATGTGGCTGGCCACTCTTGGTGATGTTTAAGGATGGTATTACTTCTTCATATGCTCCATCTCAACACTGAGACATCATTTTTGCCTGTGCAAATATATATATATATATATATATAAAACCTGCACCAAACAAGAATGACTTGTATAATCAAGGTAAAGTAGTAGCTTATCAAAAGGCCATTTTTCTTTTGAATTCATTTTAACATAAACATGGCAGTAAGAGAAAGGCATGGACCAGGAAACTATTTGAAGAGCCCACCAAGAAGTATGTTCCAATGTACAATCATATTGCTTGTATTCCCTTCCTCTTCATTGCTGGTGGAGATAGAAGGAGTTATGATAACATGTAGACACCATTTTTCTTTCTTGAACAAGGATACCACTGCTCATCAGTTTCACAGCCAAGGATAAAACATATGTCTCCCACCTTGAGCCTAGCATCAGCTTTATTGTGGAAGCTTCTTACTGACTTTGAGCAGTCTGAATAGAATGAGGGTAGCTGGGTATGTACATGGTCAGTTAGGGAGCTTTATTGACAACAGTTGAAAGCATGGTGGGAAACCCTAAAAGCGTGATTCTGTGGCAGTCCCTATGGGTTAGTCATATAGCTCCCCATCTCTTGTTATAAGAATAGGCCTTCTCTCCTGTTTCTGGGAGTAAGGATATCTCACAAAGATCTTGGTCTTACCTTGGAGCTACACTTGTATAGTGGGTGACTGATAGAATCAACGTAGTGGTGCCTCATGCAGCGTCGAGGATCCGAGTCCATCATGAATGAGCTCTCTGTTTTGCTGTCTGTGTCTCCCATTAGCGCCAGCAGGGAGAGCATAGAAAAGGATGCAGCTAGTACATGATTTCTCATTGTTGTAAGGGAAAACTTCTCAAGAAGAACAGCAGAGGGAGGCAGAGGACTAAAACTGGAAATGCCTTCACCTCCTAGGCTCCAGTTCCTTTCACAGAAAGGGCAGGATCTGGTTGGAGCTTTCTGCTTGTCATTGTCCTTTGTATGTCGGAGTTTCGTCTTACTCTTTGCACTCACGGTCCATCATCACAGTATCTGCTGCACAACTGGAATGAAAGTAGAAATTATTTTCCCCAGAAACATTTATCCAGAAAAACTAATGGAACCCTGGAGGTACTGAGTAGAATTTTTTCCATGTCATTTATGAATTGAGAATATTGGTTTCTAGAGTGTCATTCTCATAAGCTGTCAGCCATTTTGTACTGCTTCCCCCATAGCTTATGGTATATATTTAAAATCATTTGAAGGTGGACACAATGGTTTAATGAAAGCACATGTTGACTCTGATCGCTGGAGTCCATGTTCCAAGGAACAAGGATCGTTTGAACCCATAGTCAAGATTAACCATGTGGTTCTGGCCTTAGCATAACTCAGTTGGGTGGTATCATTCTTACTCCTGGCTGGGGGGGCAAGAGGGTCTATTTAGTATCTCAGTAAGCTTTGATGTCCATGTCAGCTTCCAGGGCTAGAGAAGAAGCAAGTCAGCAGTAACGAACACAGGGCATGTCCCACGGGAAGGAAGCACATTTTCCATGTCCAAGTCCAACCCACCCATCCACCTAGTTTTCCATTTCTGCACTCTGGGCTCATCCTGTTTTTGTGTGAAGCTCCATGCCACCCAGCATCAATGATAAGCTGCATCGGAAATACACATTATGCTAACTGCTCTCCAGTGTGGTTAAGGCAACACATGTATAGTTGCCAACAGACTCACACATTTCTGAAGAGCCTTTGTAGCCCAAGCACATGGTATAATTTGAAAAAGTAAGTGGTTGTTGGAGCAGAGACTTGTCATTAAAGTGGGATCATGCCTTACCTGAAATTTGCCTCATTTTTTAAAGCATATACCTCTTGAACAAAGGACTCGGGCCCATAGTCAGCTCAAATCACTTCAGTAACCCCACCCCCAAGGCATGGCCAGCATTATCACACCAGAAGACAGAGAGCATCAAAAATATTTTCAACCATTTAGGAAAATTGGAGGACTTGACATTACATCAAAAACAAAAGGAACACAATAATTAAAGCTTCAGAGAAGCTTTCAAAGGTATTTCAGATAAAAGTTTGAATATTTTGCTTCATAGTACAACATTTTTTTAAGCTTCCTACTCATGAACAGTCTGAATAAACATGACAAAGTATTGATAAGATGAAGTTCTAGTTCATATAAGTTGGTTACTTTTGCTCTAACAGACTGGCCCCAGACCCCCTTAAACTCAGTTTAGCTATCTTGCAAGTGTGGGACAGTGGAATCCCAGGTGGAGAAAGGTATGTGACACAGGGCTGTTTCAGAGTGGAGCATCCCTAGCAATGGCAAAACTTGAGTATGTGTGTTTCAGGAAGCCGTATAAATTGCAGAAAGGGCAAAGAACAATAATGAGGGGACTCACCTGGATTCTAGCACTGCCATTCATTAGCTGGGGATCATGTACAGGATCATTTGAACTGTTTCAGCCCCGGTTTCCTCATCTGTAGAGGAGTTGGGAAAAAATGGCATCTGCAGCCCCCTCTTGATCAAAAATGCCAACATTTTACATACTTATGGATTCATTTACCTCCATCTTCATATGTAGAGAATAATCCTAAAGTTCAAGACACCATATTTGCACACAACTTTGCACCACTTTCCTTTATGTGCATGCTAATGGTAACATCTAGTGAGATTGATCAAACCTGATCCTAAATTGATCAAACCTGAACCTAAAGCTCCAAATCAGCAAAAGATGCAGAAGAGCATCTTTGCTTTCTTTTCAGCTGCATATTCTAGATTTTCCTCTGCATGTTACACTGAAAGTCAGCAAGACTTCAGCTCAAAGAGCCAGAGCTTTCTTCAGTTCCATGTCAAGAGGCTGAGGTATTACTGACCATTTCCTGAGTTTCACTATGACTATATTTTCCCAAGTGGTTATCTGTCTCTTTGAAGCCTTAATTAGTCTCAGAAAGAGAATTTATCGGACTGCTCCTTTCACCACTCTGGTCTACAGATATTTCCCCCAGGAATCAATGGCAAGGGGATGAAGGGGAAAAGCAGACATTCCAGTCCTGGCCTTCCCTTCCCACTGCCAACTTCTTTTCAGAGCCATGGCCAGGAAGTATGGTTAAATGAGCAAAACAAATGAAAGAAAAGCATGCATAGCATGATGGTAAAAACAAGCGACGACATTGACAACAAAATCCTATAAAGTGTGTGTATGTATGGTGGTATGTGTGCTCATTTACATTTATTCCACAGAAAATGAAATATAACAGGCCCTTAAATATAGAAGATGGCCACTCTCACTTATATAAGAGAAATGAAAATTAAAGTACTTTGAGATACCTTGTTCAACCAGTCAGATTTATAAAAATCCCAAAATCTAATTGTGTACTCTGTTGGCAAGGCTATGGGAAAACAAGCCTATTTTGGAGACAGTACAGTAAAAATTGGTACAAATTCTATAGAAGCCAATTTGGCAATATTTATCAAGGCAAAAATGTATATAATTTAGACCAGCAATTTCACTTTGGAGAACTCTCCTACATGTGAGATCACACAAGCATATGGTTATTCACTACAGCATTGGTTGTCATAGCATAAAACTGGAAATAGCACAAAATTTCCATTAGTAGGGGGCTGGTTAAATATATTATACAACATTCATACAATCAAATAATATGTACCTCTATAAAGAGGAATGCAGAAATTCTACTGATTTGTGTTAAAACAAAGAGGGATAAGAATATATATTTATGTTAATTTGTATTGACATAGAGAAGCTCTGAAAGGATACTCAAGAAACTATACAGTTAGTTATGTGTGGGATTTGGAGGACAAGCCTGGGAAAAAGACTTTTGCTATATATCTTTTTTAAATTTGTGGATGTCTGAACTTGCAAATGTATTACTTATCCAAAAGTTCATTAAGAAAAATATTACTTTCTCTTTTCAAATCAAATCTTGGCTTAGAACTAGTAATGAAGTTAATGGATGTTTGATGTTTGTGCCACTTTGAGTGTTTTAATAATATTAAACCTTTGTTCCTTAGAAGTATGGGAAGACATGTTAGTCTCAGTCAAATAGTTTTCCCCGTGGACCAGTTTGTTCTTGTGCACTACTGCCACCTAGTAGTAATATTCTGAATTGCAAGCACAGTTAAAATATTTTTTCCCCAAAAGGTGAATAAAATAATTTTGTAACCAAATGTTATGACATCTATACTGATAAAGAGCTAGTTAATGTCATACAAAATGTAACTCTATTATTTGATTTTCTCTTTAAAGATAATAAGCTGAGCCAAAAAGTAGTATTAAAGATAAAGTATAAAAGAATGACAGAAGAAATATTGCTTCAGCATTAATAAGAAATAGATGTTTTCATTTCAACACTCTCATAAAGCATGATACTTTTTGTTCAGTTGTTATATTAAACTCTGACATGAGAATGAAAGCAACAGTGTAAATATGCCACAGAACTCACAGAACCCTTGGAGCGTGAAAGTCTAATCCTTGCAACAGAGCACTGGGATTTTTGCCTTGTGCTCAAATTGAGTGAACCAACACTGCTGTGTTGAAGAAGTAAGCAGAATGCTCAAGAAAAGAGTGATTCTAATTAAGTCAAGTTGCCTTAACATTGTGTTGGTCTGGATGTGCACACGTGAGGGTGTACAGAGTGCCCTGGGAAGCACTCGCAAAGAGGAAAATCAGGAATGAAGGAGATTTACATCACTCAAGATGAGATCCCCCTTTGATGGCAGCCTAGGGCTATCTATGCCTGCCTTGTAGGAGCTTCTGTTATTTTTCTCAAAATTAAATTAATTGTAACTTGCTTTAATTTTATTAAAGCCATGTAGCATAAAAATCAAATGCTGCCAGTGAAGACTTAGAACCTCAGCCCAGCCAGTGATGGATTGAGTGAGAAAGTGACTGTCTCATTGAACCCGGTAGACCTGGGTTGCTCAGTGCTTCGGATACGGTCTCTGAGACATGAACTTGGCCGATATACAGAGCCCACATTCTAATAGCTCCAATGTGGAGCCTCTGCCGGCAGGAGAGGCACGTAGGCTGGCGTGCCCGACTTTGGAGCTACCCTCCAAATGATACCAGTGGAAAAGAACAACTGGTGCCCAGATTTCCCCACCTGTCACCCTCAGCGAAATAATATAGCAGAGCTTACAGTGGGCCCAGCCTCCTGGGTGAGAGATGGTGTTGTATCCACAGATCAACTCACTCTTGGGCTGACCTTCTCCCTGGCAAAGGATAAAGTGCTGGTTTCACACAAGTTATTCCAGCAGTCGGCTAAGACAAGTGTCATGTGCCGAGTGGCCTTATTCTTGCCCTGCTTGCAAGACAAGGGAGGGCGGTACTCAGCATCCATATGTTACCCCTGGACTGTTTTTCAGTATAATACATGCAGGTTTTACCTCCTGAACAGCTACTATGAGTCTCCTTTTGCTCTAGCAGATGAGACTTAAGGGTCAGGAAGAAAAATAGGTCCTATTCTAGTTCCTTCTTCCAGCTCACTGCATCCACAAGCAAAGAGTCTTGGCCTGTTGTCTTTCTGGGTAATCTTTTCAGACATGCTGATGAACTCGCTTAACATCTAATTCATATGCAACATCCATTGCATCATTCGTAAGAAGATCAAGTTAAGCAGATGAAATCTAATGACTTTGGAATGACGTCAGTGTGCCAGACTGAATTATTCAATGTTTACTATCAGTTAAAACAATCATCTCAGGCATGAGTAAGGTAAAGATGGCAGAACATAGAGCCTCTCTCAAAGGAATTGCACTCACACAAAATCAGAGATTTAAAAGTGGGAGAAAGCTTTCCACTAGATAACACTTCACACTAGAATTAGAAAAACAAAAACTTAAAGTCTCATCAGAGAGTGTGAAGTGCTAAGTAGCCCCTTCCCAGGAACTCAAAGAATTCCAATTGGATCTAGTCAACGAGATGCCTTGGAGAATAAGTCAGATGCTCTTCCCAAGGCACTTAATTTATAAACTGTAAACAGCATGCTGGATTTTATAAAGCATCCCATGTGCTCAATGAATAGTTTTTTATATTATTCCTATCTGACAGCACATCAGTAGCAACAAAGAGGTCAAGCCTGGGCTCACCCAAAGGCAGTCCTCCAGCCTGCCCACCCCAGGTATCTCCAAGGAGGGGCAGCCCCAAGGTCAGTGGGGAGGGAGCAGCTCCTACCCCTGGCATCTCAAGTATGGTGTCTGTTCTACACTTAGAGGTGGCAGAGCATGAGAGGCAATGCTTGCCCCCACAGAATCATCTTAGGAAAAGATGACATCCTTGGGATTAAATAACAGCTCTCTAGTCTCGGAGAGCTCTTTTCTCCCAGCCAGCATTACAAGGCATGCTCACTCACTCAGTCACGTCCAACTCTTTGTGACCCCTGCACTGCATCCTGCCAGGCTCCTCTGTCCATGGGATTTCCCAGGCAAGAATACTGGAGTGGGTTGCCATTTCCTTCTCCAGGCAGACATGGTCAAACTCAGGGGTGATGGTGAGAAGAGATGGAAACAAGCAAAGAGATGGAACAAGCAAAAGGGAACAAGAAATAGAGCCCAAGAAGGAAGCAATAAATCAAAGGCTAGGATAAAGAGGGATGTAAAAAGGAGGACTGGGAAAGAAGTAATTTCTGACCAACTGTCAAGTGGCGCCACCTGTGTGTGTGTCCTTGGATGGAATAGTTTTACTGTCTGGGGCAGGACTGGTGTGGGAAGACTGGACCTAGAACCTGCCTGAAACTTCAAATCCTGATTTTTCAGGAAATCCAGAGAAACCACTCATTATGATACAAACTCCCACCTAGCTACAGTTTTCATCTCTTCCTCCCCAAACCTATTTCTAGCCTGTGTCCTGCAACCCAGTGTCTTATATTTATTTAACAGAAATATTAGATAACTAGTCTACAACCTTCTGAAACTCAAAGGGCAGTCTACTGTTGTTTGCTCTGGCAGAAGGGAGGCCATATTGAGGAGCTGAAAACTCGAAGCCCTACCTGCTTCCCTGTCACTGGCTAGGTGATCTTGAGCAAGTCAGTTGCCTTCTCTGGGGCTCAGTTTTCTCATCCAGAAAAAGAACAGATTGGTCTAGATATTTCTATGGCTCTATCTGTTCCTAACATTCTCTAACTCTACCCAAGCTTATCAGAGTATACTTCTGCTTTGGGGCTACATGGTCCCCAAAGAAATACTACAGAAAAAGTTCTTTTCTTACTCAAGAAGTTAATAATTACAGAAAAGTCCAAACAAGTTCTAAAGTGGGGCCTAAGCCAAAATGTGAAGGTCAAACTATGAGAATTTGACACTTGATGAGGCCATATTGGTGCCCAGAAATAAAAATAGCCCTTAATAATCAGTTGGCTTGGTGTTTGAATGTACTATGATTTATAAATTAATAACATGTTGTTAATAGTAGGAAGCAGCTAATGAAGATACTTAACCAGTTTTTTTTTCTCTTAAAGCTGTCCTAAAATTTGAAGTGTTTCTTTCTAGTCTTCACCAAATGAGAAGAAAAAGACTAGTAGTAATCAATCATGGTAAAATTAAACTTCTTTCAATTGAGGATGTTGACGGTACAGGCTGAGTTCAACCTTCTTGCACCTTTCCTGTGAATGACTGCTATTCCTAATGGATTGAGTCATAGATCTTCATGCTCTAGGGGGCATTTGTGATGCTCTGGTTCAGGATAGAAGAAGAAGACTGGTTAGAAGAACTTTCTTCTCTGCAGATGTGGTCAAGAGCAAGGCACCTGAAGCTCTAGGTTGGGCATTAGTTAATGTTAGTCACTGAGTTGTGTCCAACTCTGCGACCTCATGGACTGTAGCCTGCCAGGCTCCTCTGCGAGTGGGATTCTCCAGGCAAGAATACTGGAGTGGGTATCCATTCCCTTCTCCAGGAGATCTTCCCCACCCAGCGATCAAACCCAGGTCTCCTGGGTTGCAGGCAGATTCTTTTACCATCTGAGCCACCAGGGAAGCCCTTCTAGGCTGCGAGTTGGACTCAAAGAGTTGTCCATTGGGTATGGGTTTTGGATCCTATGCTGGGCTTCTCTAGGATTCTATAGTTTCTATATAAAGACTCATTCTGAGATCTTAACAGTTGATATAACTGACTTTTAGAGAACAAAGCTTGCATAAATTGGAAATGACCAAGTCTGATTACCCATGTGTCAAGAAGTAGGATACAGTTGAAGACTTCTCCTGTGGAGGTTTGGATTATTTCTGCAAATCCACTCCACTAAAAGCTGTAACTGATATGGTGATGAGCTATCAGAAAATGTATAGGGGTGGCCTCTTTGCAGTGCTAAAAATCAACAATAGCCCTAAACATGGAGCCTGCTTCCATTCTTTCATCAATAATAGGGAGCGAGGAAGCCACAAAAGAAGTAACAGGAAAGATGGAGGAAGCATTATTTTTATGTTTCAAACCTGTCACTGCCCTTTCAGTGATTTCAGATAGCAAAATTCTACAAGGGGATGGTTTCCTTCATTTCACCCACTCTTTCCTAGGAAGGGGCTTTCACATGAGGACTGAGACATACTCCACCACTCACCTTGTGTAAGACCCTTTGGAAGGAAAGCAGGGGAGTTCTGAGTTACCCAGCACAGGGCACTCTGTCTCATCAAAACGTGAATATGCACTCTCCCTGTAGAAAAGAAAAGGTTCCCAGGTGTTCTGGGGACCCCCTGTGCTGATGTAATTTGATACTTGCTCTGCCACTGGACCACTGGCTGTGCTATGGCCTCGTAGAAGAGGGATAACCAATGTTAGCTCAGGGTACAAGCTCCTGTTCACCCTGGAGCCAAATGAGTATGTTGGCGTTTCTTCAAAGTGTCCAGCAAAGCATTTCCAAAGCTGTATTTGCATCTCCTCACCCACAACAGCGTTCTGGAATGGTGGGTAGTGATCTCACCTAACAGCTGTAGAGCCCTTAGTTAGAAATTGGGCATAAACAATAGAGCAACTCAGTATTTCCATTCCCCATCCAATTTGCCTTTTCTGCCTAGTGATGGGACTTGAATACTGAATCCCCTCCTGTGGCAATCCGGAAGCAACACTTGCAGACAAAGATTCATGTCAAAGGGGCAAGGTTAAAGCCCAGGGAACTCTACTCAGTATTCTGTAATAAACTATATGAGAAACGAATCTGAAAAAGAACACACACACATTTGTGAAAGTGAAAGTGTAGTCACTCAGTCGTGTCCAAATCTTTGCCACCCCATGGACTGTAGCCCGCCAGGCTCCTCTTCCATGAGATTCTCCAGGCAAGAATACTGGAGTGGGTAGCCATTTCCTTCTCCAGGGGATCTTTCTAACCCAGGGATCAAACCTGGGTATCCTGCATTGCCAACAGATTCTCTACCATCTGAGCCACAGGGAAGCCCGCCCTCACCACATACACACATATAACGAATTCACTTTGCTGTGTACCTGAAACTAACACAACACTGTAAGTCAACTATACTCCAGTACCAATTTTTTCAAAGTGAAAAAAAAAAAAAAACAATCACATAACAATGTGTTTCCTGGGACTTCCCTGATGGTCCAGTTGACTAAGACTCTGTGCTCCCAATGCAGGGGGCCAGGGTTCGGTTCGTGGTCAGGGAGCTAGATCCCATATGCTGCAACTAAAGATCCTGCATGCCACAACTAAGACTCCTGTGCAGCCAAATAAATAAATATTAAAAATGTGTTTCCCTCTATCGGTAATCGCTCTGAACTTATTGGCCTTTTGGTTTTCAGTTTCTATTTTGCTTTGCTTAAACCACACACACTTTGGTTATGTTTCTTGATTGTCAGCCCCCATGTGACACTTCTATTCTGCTGCCTTTAGATTTCAAACTTCAAAAGAAAAATTTTAATTCTGAAAAGAAGTCATTTCCCGTAACTGGGAGGAAGTCACAGAAATGTATTAAGCCCTTAAATACTGCCTTGAGCTTTAAGGAAAAACTGACCTTGATTAAGAATTGAATTTCTTTGACTCGTCACATCCATATTAGGAATGTGTATGCCTACATCATTTTACTTAGATGTAAGCAAGGGGAATTGTTTTTCATCTGAAGAGTTGGCTTCTTTTTCTAATGATAAGTAAAGAAGGCAACTTCAGAGTTCAAGTCCTTCTTCTTGGCAAGGAATAGGTGAAATTAAGGGAAGCTTCCCTTTCTGAAATTATGCTATTTGAAAATCTCCAGTAGCAGATTTTGAGCATCAAAAATAATCCTTTCTCCTTTTTTTTTTTTTTTTTGTTACTTCTCCCATGGCTACTCTTTTCCTATCTTTATTCCCTATTGATGAAAGGATGGGAGGAGACTCCATCTTTAGGGCTATTGTTTGTGAGTGGCACCACAGAAGGGTCACTCCTGAGCATTTTCTGACAACTCATCAACTTTCTTGAATGTATTAACCTGTTGCCCTTTCATTTTTAAAGGATATGGCAATCGGTTGGATCACAGCTTAAAAGAAAAAGTTGGGATTGAGCCAGGCTTTGGAAGAGAGAACATGGTATGAAAAGATTCTTAGCTTTTGTAGAAAAAAAAAAAGAAAAACATATCTACTGGAAATCTTAAAGAACTGAGTTTAAAGCTATAGACCATGTTCATGTACAGATTTGGACATGAGGGTGAAATGCACTCTAACTGGATGAATTTCTGATTCTAAGCATGAGGGATATATTGCCTCCTAAAGCTACCCATTCTTTGCATTTCTGAATCAGCAGTCTTTCTAACAAGAAAGTAGTTGTCCCAGACTGTGAACCCCCATCCAGGGAGTTACATTCTAACGACTGAAAATGGCTCTGGTAAGGGGAGGTGTGATTCTTAGCCGTATAGTCTTACCCACCAGACTCTGAGACCCTCTGATGAGGGAGACAGGAAGGATGGATGGTACCAAGCAAATTATTGCCAGACACACAAGAGAAAAGCTTTGCAGATGTGAGAACAGCTTGCATCAGAAAGCATGCTATGGAACAATCTTCCTTAAAAACTCCAGTGTGTGGGTGTGTGAATTTGCCACATGCAACCTGCGTGGCCAAGTCAGCACTCGCTGAAGTACCAGCTACTCCCACCCAGCTGCATATGCACTGGGCTTTCGGCAGGATTCTCCACCCTTTGTTTTTTTTCCTGGATGCCAACACAGAAGTTTATGGTTGCTGATCTGAAGGGTGAGGAGTGGGTACTACCAGCTGGAATGTTGCCACTGGTAGGAGCAGACAGGAAAATAGGAAGGCTCTTAATGTCCTCCCAAAGAAAACCTTTGATGGACAAAAGAGTGGTTGTATTTTTACCCTCTCTCTTCATGCTGCCAGGCGTCTTTAAATAGATTCTCTAGACTAGGGACTTGTATGGAATAATTCATATTAAAACCCAAGAAGTGGCAACAGAGGGGAGTTGGTTCTTTCTTCGCTTTCTTTTCTTTTCCTTCTTGTCAAGCTAACAGGAAAAAAAAAGACTCATTTTAATTCAGCTGTGTTCAATTTTTCCTTTTGGATCTTTTAATGAACTTTAGCTAATTCGGAAAGACTACCAAAGCCCCCAGGAAAAGAAAAGGAATAGGAAGCTGCGTTGTAGAGTGTTCCTTAATACCTTTTGGACCCGAGGACATTAGTAGCATCTTTTAAGGATGCTGCACCTAGGGGGTTACACAGGCTCTTAAATGGGAATGTCTAATTGCGAAGTCCAGTCGTTTCATTTGCAGCTCATAAACTGATCTGTTGTTCTGCTGTTTAAAGAGAGAAAAAGAGAATAAGTCCTCCCCACCTCCCTATCCCCATGCATTTTTCGTTCCACTCAACCCAGGAACCATTTCTCCCCTCTCTCTTTCACAAAACGGGTTTCCTAAAGACGTTCAACCCCACACTAGCCAAATTAAAAGTCCTGTCTGTCCTTCTTTTTCCTTGGTAAGGGAAGGATGTGGGAAGGACAGAGCAAGGGGGCGGGTCCAGGTCCAAGGATCCAGGGAGCTTTGTTTCAAGTCACTTGTCTCTCTCCCTGAAACAGAGAATAACCACATTTCTCTTAATGTAGGCCGAAGTGCATTCAGGCGTTCCCATAGCACTCCCACCCCCGGCCCTTTGCTGGAGATGTGCGGGTCACTGTGATGGTATGCCGGTCCCTGCCAGCCCGGGTCACTCCAGCCCTTCTCTCAGAAGCCTAAAGGGCAGCCTGAGCCAGGAGGCTGCTCCTCTCTGCGAATGGGCTCAGGCTCGGGGTGCTCCAAAAGACCCCCGATCCCATCAGCCCAGCAGAGCTGCTGCCAAGGATGACATCCTGGGAATACTATGGATATGGGGAGACCTCATGGGCTGTTGGCCTCGGATGGGACAGGACCCAGGCTGTCTGCAAAGCGGACTGAGCAAAGAGCCAGCTCACAATGGAAGGAGCTCAGGCGAGGGGAATAGGGGGCGGGGTGGGAGTGGTGGAGAGCAAAATCAAAGAAAAGCCACATGCCACCCAGGAAGATTCCAGGGAGGGCGGGAGGAGGTGGTGGAGGAAGGACTTGCAGGAAACCAGTACCCAGACATGGCACTGCCAGTCTAGCTGGATTCTTTTCTGAACTAGATTATGCGAAAGAAAGAGGGGAAATATATAGCCTGCCAGCTGTTCAAAGGCTTACAACCTTGCTTTTATTGTCCGGGTAAGTTGGTGAGGTGGGGCATCAGAGGAATTCCAAACATACCATCCCAGAGAAATTTTAATATGTTCCACAGTGTCATACACGAAGAGGAAATGACAGCTGATCACAGCCAGGGCAGGCTGCAGCAATCTGGGCCTTGGGGCTCACCCACCCTCCCATGGCCCAGCTTCCCTCCTCTCTCTGTCCTGCCACCTGCCGCCCCATCCCTCCTGCTCCCACTGGCTCAGCCAGGGGGCCTGGACAAAGTTGCCTTAGTTGACTGTCATGGGAAGAGGTGAGGATGAGCTTGAAGGCTGCTGGCCAAGAAGTTGAGGGCTGGCTGGGGTGAGTCAGCCCCCTTCCCCGCCCCCCCACCCCAGGGAGTCAGAGGCATCTTAATTCAGCCACAGGGGATTATCTGCTGATAAGGACCAAATCAAGGACTCTGGTGATGCTGCCTTCAGGGTCCCCCCACCCCCACCCCCAGTAACCTACTGGTGTCAGAAACAAAAGATTGGATTACTTGAAAGCAACATTGTTAATGGCTCTGATTGAGACCTGGGTTTGGGCAAGGACTTCCAGCAACTTCTTCCCAGGGGCCTCTGGAATTTAGGCCAGGCCTAGAGGTCATTGGTTTCGATCCTGGGGGTGGGACAGCTAAGTGGGGGAGATACTGGCTACATCATCCTCCGGGTGTGTTTCTAATTCAATGATTCATCAAGCAGCTCTGGTGTAAGCCACTGAGTAGGTGACTCATAGCTGTCCCTGATACAGACAGCACGTGGTCCTTTCCAAAGGGGGCTCAAGAGAGCAGAGAGAGGATAAACTGCCCTTTTGACAGGCTTCTCCTAGCCAGGAGGGAAAGATCTGGGCTGTGCTAGCTGTGAGTGACGTGTCCCCAGGATCCGATGATAAAGGCCTAAGGGGAACCCCGTTATCATAAATGGAGAGAAAACCAACCGATATGCGACCATCATTTCTAGTAAATCTGGGTACCAGCAGATATGTGAAATGGTTCTTTCTAACAAGGAACTCATTGACCAGTTTGCCCACTGGCCAAGTCCATGTCAGTTACAAAATCTAACTGGAAATAGCATAGAGACTGAGAATTAGGGCATGAGACAGTGTCTCATTCACCTTTGCATCCATCAAGACTGGCATAACATTAAAAGAATGATGGCATGAATAATTAACCAATAAGAAAAATAGGCCTTGAATTGTAAGTTCTCAAAATACAGTAAAAATTGCTGGCCACCACTGGTGGCTATAATTCCGAGAAATTCACCACATTTTTCAAGGGCCGAAGAAAATAAATGAGTTGGAAATTGTTAAATGTATTGAAAAGTGATTTATTTTCCCTTGACAGTGTCACTGGGACTTGAATTAAGGTTTAAACCTCCACAGACGTGTTTCCATCTGTGGCTGTCAGCTGATGCTACATGGTCATCTAGAAGGCTTCGGCCAACTCTCCTTCTACCTGAACCCAATGTACGCGAAAGTAAACAATGCAAAACATTGCGTTTTGTGCTCAGACACTCACATATTGTGGTCTGAATAATAGTTTAAAAAATTGTTTTGATTTGGCTAAATGCTTTGTTAACAGCAGTAGTTTAAAATTGTATAGCAATAGAATCCATGGTATTTTCTCAGACTTTCTCGAATAAATAATGACTCTCTCAAAGCTGTAAATTAGCTCATTCAAAAGCCAGATTTTCATTCAACAATGCTTGTTCGCTTCGTTATTAGAGAAAATCACACGAGTTTCCCCAGAAAGCACGTTCCTGCTCCACGATAAAAATTGGCCACTCGGATGCTAACGTTTACTTTCAGAAGCCAGATGGATGAGAAGAAAATAGGCAGATATTTACATTTGATCTAAACACACAACTGAGAAGCATCCGGCAGTCCCCATGGTAGGTATTTGGTAGACACCTACAGCCAACTCTGCATTTTAGGCATCTCTACGTTTACAAATGCATCTGGCATTTAATTTAGGTGTTGAAGCAGTTTGCCAATGCCAGCTCCTTGTAATTAACATACACTAGTATAAATGAAAAGAGACACGCTTCACAGCATTCGGATCTGCTATTCATGACAGTTTCCAAGCATAGAATGAGGGACTCCCCTCTTGCCAAAGAGTTTCCTTTCCTACACCTGAATCTCAGCAGAGAAGGAAGGCTACCTTTTTCAAGCAGGTTTACCTCAGCTCCTCCCCGACAATGAGCCTCAGTTACAGGGCATTCAGAGTCATTAACATTCTGTACACAGTCAAACTTCCCGTCCTCCAAGAGTTATGCCCAGGCCTCCTACAGCCCAATTGTTCATTTAAAGAGAGAACTTTTATTCAGGAGCTTGAAAGAACTCTCTGAATATTCCTCAGGTGTTTGTAGGAGTCATCCCTACATGTCCTGGTGCCCCGGCTGGTGGGAGCATCCTTTCCCAGTTACTTCTTGGGCAAGGTAGCATCAGTGCAGCTGTAGAGACAAGCTGATTTACTAAAAATAACCCTTTGCAATAAGGCCAAGGCAAACAACATACATTTCCCCGGGCTTTTTGCGGAATGCAAATCCTATAGTAAACCCATACTCCTGTCTCCCTGGCGCTCCTGACCGCATCTATGGAAGTGAAGATCTTGCAAGTTGGGAGAAAGGTGCAAAGGAATAGGATTCCTGCAAAGCGTGACACAGAAAGGTAGAAATAAATGTTGCCTATTGTTTGAAGTCATTCTAAGCACTCCGGCAGAGCCCTGGCAGGAGATCAGCAGCATACATAAGTAGTAATAAAAGTAAACAGTGCGCTTTTAAACTCGCAGGCTTGCCCGCGTTCACAGTGCCCCATTGTCGGAGGGATGAGGGCGGCGGGGAAGATAACCGGGGCTTCAGGAATCCATGTCAGCGAGTAGCTGCTTCTCAGTCTCCTTTCACGGGGACAAATAGAAGAATCATTACAAAGTTCCATCTAACTACGCAGAATCTGAAAATCCAATCCCTTTCAGTCCAACCAAAGGAGATTTTCCAGCCTCTCTTGGAGGCTCCCCTGCTCTGTCACCGACTTCAAAGACCCGTTCATTTACAAAACACAATGCTAGCGCGCTACAGATTAATGCAAATTCAATTAATGCAAATTTAAGTGGTATTTAAAGGTTGTCTCTTTGTCTGAGAGGAGGATGAAACGCTCGCTTTGGAAAGAAGTAATTTCCTAGGCAAGCCGTCAGCGCTGTTTTCCTGCTTACCTTGGGGGAAACGCAGGGCTCCTTTCTCCCCAGACTTTTCTGAGAGCTAGAAAGAGGTCGTGCTACTTCCAATTGCTTTTGTTCTTCTGTCCCTCTGTCACATGGCTTGCCTTTTATATTTGCAACACACAAAAGTTAGGACTGTTGTTTAAGCGACACAGGGAGAGAGAGAGAGAGAGAGAGAGAGAGAGAGGAGAGAGAGAGAGAATGTCAAATGGAAAAGAGCCATTGCAGTCATATATCAATCAGGCGTGCGGCCGCAGCAGCGCACTAGCAAATGGGAATGCCAGGGAAATGTGAGGCGCCCGGTATCGGGGACTCGCCGCCTCTGCCCACCGCTCGGCTCCCTTCCACCGAGCATCTTACGATGGGAACCGCATACGACTAACAAGGGCAAGGAAGTCCCCACCCACCCACCCCCACTTCTTCTTCTTCTTCTTCTTCTTCCTTTTTTTTTTTTTTTTTTTTTTTTGGTGTTTTGGAAATATTTAATGAGGGGCTACATAATATTCGGGATTTCTTTGGCAAGCATGCGGCTGCCCTAAAGAGGTGGCGTCCGCAAGCAAGACACAGAAATACAGAGTGGCACTCTGCTTAACGATTCAGCAGCTGACCAGGATGAAGTTGAAATTCTCAGAAACAGAGGAGAAACATGGGAATCCGAACTCCTTCTCAGGAGATGCTGTGGTAGCAAGTGCAAAAGGCTGCTCTGTTTGGTCACGCTGTGGGTGGGTGGTGAGAGTTCTCCTTTACTAAGTTGTTTATCCAGTAAATGATTTTTAGCGGCAGATCCATGATTAAATTCACAATAGTACTTAAATCAGCGCCTTCTTCAGCGTCATTTGAATAAAACTCTAGATCTGATTTAGACACAGTGACAAAGTGGGAGTCCTTGACTCCTGGAGTTCTCTGAGGGTGAGAATAATAACAGGTAAAGCCAACCCACTGCACCACGACTAGCAGAAAAATGACAAAGGTAACTATGTGTGTGGGCTAAATGCCTGCTAGCTGGATAATACTGTTATGAGCTGTGGGAATACAAAGGGAAATATTTCATAATTCTTGCCCTTAAAAGCTGAAAATTAAGACAGAAAACCATCAGCAATTTTTTGTGGAAAACACAAAGATCCATTTATAAATTTTTTTATGTCAGATGAACCCAGCTCCAGAATGTTTGGTTTTTTGTTTTAGAAATGAACACTGATGAATTAAACTGAGACTATAAAAACATGATATATATGTCATAGAATTTCAGAAGAAATTTCTTGTGAGACCTCCATATAATTGTTGATGCTGAAACTGTTATGTTCAACTAGATCACATCATTTATTATTCATTCATAAATAGGCAATCACATTATTACTTTCCCACAGAACCTTTACTTCAGTCACTGAAGTTTATAAGAGGTGTCTTAAATTTTTCAGTTTGATCTCTACACTTTTCTTTTTGCTTTACCAGGAAAATCTAGTCTACCTGGGACCAGCCAGTCACAAAACAGAATCTACTTTCAAGGATAAAGGACAAATGACAAGCTCAAAGCCTTGAAAGGAAATCTGGCACTTGGCCAATGATGATATTGGCCAGAAATGTCTTAAAAGCAGAAGATCAAAAAGCAAATGGAAATTGGACCTTAAAAATGGAAATAATCTGAAAGGGGAAATGACTTGTAGCTGAGTAAGAGCCATGGAAAGAGTCATGAACACATTTTCTGGCTCAATTTTGTGGGTCAGATCGAGAGGGTGGATAAATCCTTTGGCCACCAATATTTTCAAATATCTGAGCTTGACGTCCATCCACCTTTTCATTTCTCCTAATAATTTGTGGATTTTTTTCTTCAGCATGCGTTCATCACTCCACCCTGCTATCTTTTGAGGGTTCTCAGAGTCACTCTATCTGCTCTGAAGTAACATGAAAAGGTGTGGTTCTTCCTGGTTGGAATTTTCCAGCCTCCTACAAGCAATAGCACCACAGAGAATGTAAAAATCGCAAACACATTGATTGCTTGGCCTCAGAAGACAGGCTGCCTCCCAGATGGAGCCCCACTGCTTCCTCCAGGAGTTATTCTGTTAGGGATGGCAAAGAATACCATCTGCTGCCCCTTTCAAGAGGGAGATTTGCCTCCACCCTTTGGGCTCCAGAGGACCCGTTTCTCAGTAGGTATCTGGCAACATGACTCTTTTCATCACATCACCATGCTTTTCAGAAAGGTCACTGTGCCACCCATGGTTACTTTACCAGCCATCATTTACATTCCTGAGAAAGGAGGACTCTTTACATTTCTATCTATGACAAAGGGGGTGAAAACAGCCCTGCTATTATTTCATATGTGCTCAGGATGGGAAGAGTTTTGGAGAAGGTGCTGTCTGTAAGCTGGATGGGAAATTCTTCAGGGGACCCTCCTGACCCTTTTTTTTTTTTTTTTTCTGGTTCTGTTTTCAGTTTGCCTCTTTCTTGTTAGCTCTAGTGGATATTTACAGGAATCTCCCATCATCCAGTTAGCCCTGAAGGACGGGAAATCCCAAGGCTGCCTTCTCCCATCAGAACCTGTTCCCTCTGAACAGCTGGAGAGTCAGGTGTGACCAAGCTTACCAAATGTGCCATTCAGGAGGCATGGTTAAGACCTGCAGACATTCAGAGATTATTCCCTATGGGTGCACTGGAGATCCCAGAGGATACAGCAGCCAATGTCAAGGGCAACAGAGCCCAGCACGTGACAAAGGGTGTTCTGAGGACAAAATTCATGATGGTATTCTGAGCAGTCTGGTCTTTTGGGCTGCATCCATGTTTGTCACCATTTTGTGAGCCTGAATCTCCAGCTTTCCTGGTGATTCTGTGAACTGCCTCCCTCATCATCACACCCACGAAGATCCTGCCAATAAATTCTTTTCTGCTTTCATTAGCTAGAGAAGTTTTTGAGGTTAGCAACCAAGAGTCCTGACCTGAACAGTTCATTTTCCAAGTTTAGGTAACTAACATTATTAACATACAAATGGGAATGTAGCCTCTTCTTCTTCCTAACTACTTTTCCAAGCAAATAAATGGTTTCAGATTCATTGTCAGTCTGCTATAGCTACATTTTGAAAGTAGAAAATTTCTAGGTGGATGTATGATAGGATACACATATATACTGTGTGGACTTCCCAGGTGGCGTTAGTGGTAAAGAACCTGTCTGCCAGTGCAGGAGACATAGAGATGTGGGTTTGATCCCTGGGTCAGGAAGATCCCCTGGAGGAGGGCAGGGCAACCGACTCTAGTATTCTTGCCTGGGAAATTCCATGGACAGAGGAACCTGGCAGGCTATAGTCCAACAGCCATGAGTCAGACGTGACTGAACTGACTCAGCATGCATGCATGAGTGTACTATGTACTTATTAAGACGCTCACCAAAAACCAACAACATTTGACATCATGCCTACATGGATATAGATAGATGTGTGTTTGTGTGTAAAATCCCAACATACCAGCATAGTCTTCCAAGCATGATTTATAATTATCTATGAGAATACTAGACTTTACCATGCTCATGAATATAATAGTATTTATTCAAACATCTATTAATAATAATCTGCTGCTGCTACTGCTGCTAAGTCACTTCAGTCGTGTCCGATTCTGTGCGACCCCAGAGATGGCAGCCCACCAGGCTCCCTCATCCCTGGGATTCTCCAGGCAAGAACACTGGAGTGAGTTGCCAATGCCCACCTCCAGGGTATCTTCCCAATCCAGGGATCAAAACCAGATCTCCTGCATTGCAGACGAATTCTTTACTGTCTGAGCCACCAGGGAAGGCCAAGAATACTGGAGTGGGTAGCCCACCCCTTCTCCAGGGGAATTTCCTGACTCAGGAATTGAACCAGGGTCTCCTGCATTGGCAGGTGGATTCTTTACCACTTGAGCCACGTAGGAAGCCTAAGCAACTATTGTTTCTTTAATATTTGTTCCAGCATATGTAAATTTTTAAAATCTTAAATATTTCTTTGCTTTGTGTATACTTGGATGGTTAAGCTTTGTTTTGTTTTCTTAACTGGTGATTTTTAAAAACATCAGTCCTTGGATTTTCTAAGAAGATAGTCCTACTATATGATAACATACATACTATTATTATTCACATTTTAACCCCCTTTAAAAATTCATTGGAGTATAATTGCCTTACAAAGTTGTATCAGTTTCTGCTGTACAGCAAAGGGAATCAACTATATTTATACATATATCCCCTCGCTCTTGAGCCTCCCTCTCAGCTCCTATTCCAGCTCTCTAGGTTGTCACTGAATGCCAGGTTGGATTCCCTGTGTTATATAGCAACTTTCCACTAGCTACCTATCTTACATATGGAAGTGCATATGTGTCAGTGCTATTCGCCCAGTTCATCCCACCTCCCCTTCCCCCACTGTGTTCACAGTCTTTTCTCTGCATCTGCATCTCTGTTCCTGGATAGACCTGGAGTCTGTCATACAGAATGAAAAAAAGTCACAAAGAAAAAAGCAAATATCTTATATTAATGCATATATACACACACACACACATATGAAATCTAGAAAAAAGTACTACAAGCTAAGTTACTTCAGTTGTGTCTGACTCTTTGCAACACTTTCAAGGCAAGAAACAAAAACCTTAAAGATCAATGGCTTAAAACATAAGGACATTTATGGTGCTCAATCAGGCAGTAATAACTTGACAGTTGGTACAGTAGTCCTGGTATCATCAAAATCTCAAGCTCCTCCCACTTTCATCATGCTCAATACTGTTGGGTTCTGTTCTCCTCTGGAAGAGCAATTCATGCACACAAGATGGCTGCTGGAACTCTAGAAATTATACTGAAATTCAGGAGTCAGGAGGGAAAGAGAGAAGAGCTTGTTTTGTTTTTTTCTCTGCTTCGTCAATCAGGAGGAAGGTCTTTCCAGAAACCCCAAGGACTTTCCATTGCATCCCATTGACCAGAACCTGGCCACATTCCCACTCCAACAGTAATCTCTGCAATGTTGTTGCTGTTGTTGTTGTTTAGTCACCAAGTCATGTCCAACTCTTTGCAACCCCTTGGACTCTAGCCCGCCAGGCACCTTTGTCCATGGAATTTCCCAGGCAAGAATATGGGAGTGGGTTGCCATTTCCTTCTCAGGGGATCTTCCTGACCCAGGGATTGAACCTGTGTCTCTGAGTCTCCTGCATTGGCAGGTGGATTCTTTACTGCTGAGCTACCCACGGATGCCCCAATCTCTGCAAAGGAAGGCACAATTGCCATGACTGGTCTGGCCCAATCATGGTCCATGCCCTGGGGCTGGATGCATGGCAGACGAGACATAGATTCTTAGTGATGAAAGAGGATGAACTGTAGTATCTACTGCCGTGAGAGAGACAATATAAACACCAGGTGACTGCAGAGTGTGACAAATGCTATGAGGAAAATGAAATACTAATGAACTAGACAGTAACTGAAGTAGTACAGAAAGAGGAGTGAGTTAATAGTGTGCCTGACCAGAGTTGGTTTCTCTGTGGACATGACATTTGAATTTAAATGCTAAGATCAAAGTGGTCAAGCAGAACTGCCTGGAACAGAGTGAGAGGGGCAAGTGGTAGGAGATGTGATCAGAGATGAAAGCAGGGGCATATATACAAGCTTTATTACATAAAGCTTGATTGGTCAGTGTAGGGAGTTTGGGGTTTTGTTCTTGGTTGAATTGTGTCTCCTCCAAATAAGATATATTGAAGTCCTAATGGCACCCCACTCCAGTACTCTTGCCTGGAAAATCCCATGGACGGAGGAGCCTGGGAGGCTGCAGTCCATGGGGTCGCTAGGAGTCGGACACGACTGAGCGACTTCACTCACTCACTCAAAGATAAATAGTGAAGTCATTAAGATGGGTCCTAATCCAATATGACCAATATTCTTATAAAAAGGAGAATTTTAGACACAGAAACATACATACACAGAGGGAAGAAAATGTAAAGACACAAACAGCAAGAAGATGGCTGTGTGACTGTAGTGAAGCATCAGTAAGCTAAGGAAGATCAAGGGTTTCCAACAAACACCAGAAGCTAGAAGAGACAAGGACGGATGCTCCTCTGAAGCCATCAGAGAAAACATGGCCCTGCGGACAACTTGATTTCAGACTTCTGGCCCCCAGAACTGTGGGGCAATATATTCTTGTAGTTTTTTTTTTTTTCTCTCTCACAAAGATGGCTCTCTTTATTCTTCGACTCCAATACTTATCACTCACCACCTGAACATCACTCTTGTGTTTTCCAAGCAGCAAACATACCCTGTTTCAAATAACCCATATTTTGATACTTATTATACTCTTAAGAATTATTATGTAGTGTTTTAAAAGTTAACCACATGTCTGTTCTCATTACAAAGCACATTATCAAATCAGTGCCCTATAGTAGCAGTCACCATACCTGTCCTCAGCAGTGAAAGATAAGGGCAGCAGCACACACTTAATAACATCTTTCCCAGTACTAATTCGTCTGGCCTATTATTTTATTTCTCATCATGATCTTCTCTAATAACTTAGTTGAGGCACAAAAATTATAAAGAGACAATTTTCACATTGAAATGAAATGAAATCAGAGATAATATGTATTATCTCTGTGTAAAAATTTGAGACACTTCTTGAATATATACACATACCTGGATTTTTTTTTTCCTGAAAGAAGGTTGGATAACCATGGTGACTAGACTACAGCTTTTAATTGTGAGTCAGTCTTCTAATGGCAGAAACTCCATTCTCAAAAGTAATTAAAATATGATCACACACAGGTAGATGGAATCACACTCTATGTGGACTTGCATCATAACTTGGTTATGGATCTCTGTGTTATTTTAAAGTTGTTTTCCAAAGATAAAAAACTTTTAATTGGCTATTTAATTGCCTATTTTTATTATTTATTCATTTATTTTCTACTTTACAATATTGTATTGGTATTGCCATACATCAATATGAATCTGCCACAGATGTACACGTGTTCCCAATCCTGAACCCTCTTCCCACCTCCCTCCCCATATCATCTATTTTTGATAATTTTAGTTTATTCCAAAAGGGTATATGCTGCTGCTGCTGCTGCTGCTAAGTTGCTTCAGTAGTGTCCGACTCTGTGCGACCCCATAACAGCAGCCCACCATGCTCTGCCATCCTGGGATTCTCAGGCAAGAACAGTGGAGTGAGTTGCCATTTTCTTCTCCAATTTCTGTAGTTTTAAACCATCTAGGTTTTGGTACTTTGATATAGCAGCCCTTGGAAACAAACAAACAGTTTTGCTTGCAAGAGGATGGAAATTCACTGGTGGGTTTAAAGAAATGATTTACATTTTTAGAAACTCGCTCTGCTTCATATGTAGAGATGGATCATGGGCAGATGAGGAAATGGGAAGTGACAAAGAGTGGAAGGAGAGAGGTCACTGAAGTCTCCCAGGGGAGAGAAAGCGGTGGTTTGCACTGTGGTTGAAGTAGTCCAAGTGGAGTGGAGTGGACAGACTTTGGATGTATTTGGAGGGTGTAGAATATACATGACTTGCCTCTGAATTGTATACGGACAGGCCAAAAAGAGAAAACATCAGTCTTATGCTTGCCCCATGGTGGACTGAGGGAAGTACCGGTTGGTTTGATGATGTGTGGGGCTGGAATCATTCAATTCAATTTGGAACAGGTTCAGTTTAGCATTCTTATAAGACATCCAAACTGAAACTCAGAAAAGATAATGTGATATACTAGTTTGGATTTCAGGGGCAATTTCAGAGCTAGAGGAAAAAACATGTGGACATTGTCAACCTATGGAGGGTAGTTACAGTATGTGGGTGATGAAGATCACTGAGGAAGAGAATGTAGCTAGAGAAGAGGTGAGGAGGGACTTCCTGGGCAATCCAGTGGTTAAGAATTTGCCTTTCAATGCAAAGGGTGCTGGTTTGATCCCTGGTCAGGGCACTAAGATCCCACATGCCTCCAGGGCCAAACACCAAAACATAAAGCAGGAACAATATTGTAACAAATTCAATAAAGACTAAAAATGGTCCACATCAGAAAAAAAGAGAGAGAGAGATGGAGAACTAGGATAAAGCTGCAGAGCTCACCTACATTAAGTGAGATTGAAAAGATCAGAAAGGTAAGAGGAAAATCAGGATATTGGGCCATCACCAGAAAAACAAATAAGTTTTGTTTTCTTGTTTTTTAGGTATAGAAAGTTGTTGCCTAAAAGTAGAGAAAAGAAACTATGGCATTAGGCATCTGTTCCTCCAATTTAGAATTAACTAGAGAGTGTTACTAAGCAACTAACACACACACATACAGTGTTAAAATGCTATTGCCCAGGCCTCACTCAGATTAATCAAAACAGACTCTTTAGGGGTGAAGAGCTGGGCATTTGATATCTTTAAATGCTCTCCTTGCTTCCTCAAAAAAATTAAACATAGGACTACCATATGATCCAGCAACATCACTCCTGGGTATTTATCCAAAGAAATAAAAACAGGATTTCAAAGAGATATGTGTACCCTCGTGGTCATTGTTAGATTACTCACAATAGCCTAGATATGGAAGCAACTTAGGTGTCTATCAACAGATGAATGGATAAACGATATGTGATATTTGTATGCACATATGTGTGTGTGTGTATCTGTGTGTATACACAATGGAATACTATTCAGCTATGAGGAAGAAAGAAATTTTGCCATTTGGGACAACATGGACGAAATGTGAGGACATTATGCTAGGTGAAATAAGTCTGATATAGAAAGACAAATAGTGTATGGTCTCATGTATATGTGGAATCTAAAAAAACTAAGAGAGTAGAATAGTGGTTATCAGGAGCTACAGATTTGGGGAAAGAAGATATTGGTCAAACAGCACAAACTTTCAGTTATAAAATGAATAAGTTCTGGGGCTCTAATGTACAGCATGGTGATTATAGTTAGTCATCAGTTCAGCCGCTCAGTCATGTCCAATTCTTTGTGACTCCATGGACCGCACCACACCAGGCCTCCCTGTCCATCATCAACTCCCCGGAGTTTACTCAAACTCATGTCCATTGAGTCATTGATGCCATCCAACCATCCCATCCTCTGTCGTCCCTTTCTCCTCCTGCCCTCAATCTTTCCCAGTATCAGTCTTTTCAAAAGAGTCAGCTCTTTGCATCAGGTGACCAAAGTATTGGAGTTTCAGCTTCAACATCAGTCCTTCCAATGAACACCCAGGGCTGATCTCCTTCAGAATGGACTGGTTGGATCTCCTTGCAGTCCAAGGGACTCTCAAGAGTCTTCTCCAATACCAAAGTTCAAAAGCATCAATTCTTCAGTACTCAGGTTTCTATATAGTCCAACTATCACATCCATACATGACTACTGGAAAAACCATAGCCTTGGCTAGACGGACCTTTGTTGACAAAGTAATGTCTCTGCTTTTTAATATGCTGTCTAGGTTGGTCATAACTTTCCTCCCAAGGAGTAAGCATCTTTTAATTCCATGGCTGCACTCACCATCTGCAGTGATTTTGGAGCCCAGAAAAATAAAGTCAGCCACTGTTTCCACTGTTTACCCATCTATTTCCCATGAAGTGATGGGACCAGATGCCATGGTCTCAGTTTTTTGAATGTTGAGCTTTAAGCCAAATTTTTCACTCTCCTCTTTCACTTTCATCAAGAAGCTCTTTAGTTCTTCTTCACTTTCTGCCATAAGGGTGGTGTCATCTGCATATCTGAGGTTATTGATATTTCTCCCGGCAATCATGATTCCAGCTTGTGCTTCATCCAGCCCAGTGTTTCTCATGATGTACTCCACACATAAGTTAAATAAGCAGGGTGACAATATACAGCCTTGACATACTCCTCTTCTTATTTGGAACCAGTCTGTTGTTCCATGTCCAGTTCTACCTGTTGCTTCCTGACCTGCACACAGGTTTCTCAAGAGGCAGGTCGGGTGGTCTGGTATTCCCATCTCTTTCAGAATTTTCCACAGTTTATTGATAGGGATTACACTGAATCTGTAGATGCCTTGAATAGCATTGTCATTTTAACAATATTAATTCTTTTAACCCATTAACACAGTATGTCTTGTTTATGTTGCCTTCATTTTTTTTTTTTTTATCAGTGTCTTATAGTTTTCTGATTACGTCACTTACTTTCTTAGTTAGATTTACTACTAGGTATTTTATTCTTTTTGATATGATTATAATTGGGATTGTTTCTTTAATTTCTCTTTTTGATATTTCATTGTTATTGTATAGAAATGCAACTGATTTCTATGTATTAAGCTAGTATCCTGAAACTTTACCAAATTCATTGATGAGCTTTAGTAGTATTTTTGGTGGTGTCTTTAGGGCGTTGTATGTCACGTCATCTACAAACAGTAAACATTTTAGTTCTTCCTTTCCAACTTGGAATAAAATTTTCCCATTTGCAACAAACATGGATGGGTCTGGAGGGTATTATGCTTAGTGAAATAAGTCAGACAGAGAAAGACAAATACTGTGTGTTTTCACTTGTATGTGGAATCTAAAAAGTAAAGCAAATGAATGAATATAATAAAATAGAAATAGACTCACACATACAGAGAACAAAGCAGTGGTTTCCATGGGGGAGAGGGAACAGGAGGGGGACCAGATAGGGGTAGAGGATTAATAGACATAAACTAGCATGTATAAAATAAATAAACTACAAGGATATATTGTACAACAAAAAGAATATAGCCAATATTTTATAATATCTATAAATGGAGCATATTCTATAAAAATGTCAACTGACTACATTGTAAAACTGAAACTAAAATAATACTATAAATCAATATTCAGTTCAGTTCAGTCACTCAGTCATGTCAGACTCTTTGCGACCCCATGAACTGCAGCATGCCAGGCCTCCCGGTCCATCACCAACTCCCAAAGCTTGCTCAAACTCATATCCATTCAGCCGATGATGCCATACTACCATCTCATCCTCTGTCATCCCCTCCTCCTCCTGCCTTCAATCTTTCCCAGCATCAGGGTTTTTTCCAAAGAGTCAGTTCTTATCAGGTGGCCAAAGTACTGGAGTTTCAGCTTCAGCATCAGTCCTTTCAATGAATATTCAGGAGTGACTTCCTTTAAGATGGACTGATTTGATCTCCTTGCAATCTAAGGGACTCTCAAGAGTCTTCTCCAACACCACAGTTCAAAAGCATCAGTTCTTCGGCATTCAGCTTTCTTTATAGTCCAACTCTCACATCCGTACATGACTACAGGAAAAAACATAGCTTTGACTAGACAGACCTTTGTTGGCAAAGGAATGCCTCTGCTTTTAATATGCTGTCTAGGTTGCTGATAGCTTTTCTTCCAAAGAGCAAGTGTCTTTTAATTTCATGGCTGCAGTCACCATCTGCAGTGATTTTGAAGCAAAATAAATAAATAAAGTCTGTCACTGTTTCCATTGCTTCCCCATCTATTTGCCATGAATTTATGGGACCAGATGCCATGATCTTTATTTTCTGAATGTTGAGTTTTAAGTCAGCTTTTTTCATTCTCCTCTTTCACTTTCATCAAGAGGCTCTTTAGTTCTTCACTTTATGAGGTAAGGGTGGTGTCATCTGTATATCTGAGGTTATTGATATTTCTCCTAGTAATCTTGATTCCAGCTTGTACTTCATCCAGTCCAGCATTTCTCATGATGTACTCTGCATAAAAGTTAAATAATCAGGGTGACAATATACAGCCTTGACGTATTCCTTTTCCTATTTGGAACCAGTCTGTTGTTCCATGTCCAGTTCTAACTGTTGCTTCCTGACCTGCATACAGATTTCTCAAGAGGCAGGTCGGATGGTCTGTATTTCCATCTCTTCAGAATTTTCCACAGTTTATTGTGATCCACCCAGCCAAAGGCTTTGGTATAGTCAATAAAGCAGAAATAGATGTTTTTCTGGAATTTCTTGCTTTTTCAATGATCTAGCAGATGTTGGCAATTTGATCTATATTGTACTATACACTGGAAAGTTGCAAGGAAAGTAGCTCTTAAACATTCTCACATAAAAAAGAAAGAGTAATTATGTGACGAGATGGAGGTGTTGATGTTATGGTGATAATCATTTTGAAATATATGAGTATATCATGTCAAATCAACATATTGTACATCTTAAACTTATACAATGCTATGCATGAATTATATCTCAGTAAAGCCCAAGAAAAACCAAAGGAAGATGAAGATAAATAAATCATAAAGCTCCCTTTACAACATCAAAGGCACAATTCATTAAATAATTGAGCTGGACTTCATTAAAGTTAAAACTTCTGCTCCATAGCAATGTTAGAATAAAAAAGAAAAAAAAGCCATGGACTGAAAGAAAAATATTTGCAAAAGACACATCAGATAAAGGACTATTACCCAGAATACACAAAGAAATCTTAAACTTAACGATAAGAAAACAAACAGCCTAATTTAAAAATGGGTAAAAGACCTGAACAGATACCTAATCAAAGAAGATATACAGATGGAGAATAAACATATGAAGAGATTCTCCATGGTATATGTCATCAGGGAAATGGAAGTTAAAACAGTAATAAGATACCACTACATGTCTATTATAATAGCCACAATCCAGAAACTGACACCACTAAACATTGGTGAGAGTAATAGAAACTGATTTATGATGAGTAGGAATGCAAAATAGTAAAGCCACATTGGAAGATGGTTTGGCAGTTTCTTACAAAACTGAACATACTCTAACCGTATGATACAGCAATCATGATCCTTGGTGCTTACCCAAAGAAGTTGAAAACTTATGCCCATGCAGATATTCATAGCAGCTTTATTCATAATTGCCAAAACTTGCAATGAACCAAGATGTCCTTCAGTAAGTGAATAGGTAAACTGTGGTGCATCCAAACAATGGAATATTATTCAGTACTAAAAAGAAATGAGCTATCAAGCCATGAAAAGACATGGAGGAATCTTAAAGATGAATTTCTAAATAATTTTTATGTCAATTATATCTCAACAGAGCTGGATTTTTTAAAATGCATCTAACTAAGTGAAAGAAGTCAAACTGAAAAGGTTATATACCGTATGATTCCAACTAAATTGTATTCTTGAAAAGGCAAAACTACTGGAGACAGTAAAAGATAAGTAGTTTCCAGGGGTTGAGAAGGGGAAGGGATGAATCAATGGAGTACAGATATTATGATGATAGATACACGTCATTATACATTCATCTAAATCCATAGAATGTACAACTCCAGAGGCGAACCCTAATATACACTATAGACTTTGAGTGATGATGATGTCCAAGTTGGTTCATCAGTTGTAACTTATGTACCCTGCAGCGCTGGATCTTGATGTTGGGGGAGGCTATGCATGTGCAGGGACAGGGGAATATGGGGACTCTGTACTTCCCACTCAATTTTGCTGTGAACTCAAAACTGCTCTAAAAAATTAATTGTGAAAAAAAAAATATGGCAGGCTCCTTCTCTCTGCAAAAATATTACCCAATTAGAGGAGACAGCCTCAGGAAAGAAAAAAAAATCCCCCAGGCAATTCTAAAGCACAGTTAGAGTCAAGAACCAGTCTTTAGCCATTACAAAAGTCCCCAGTCAATCAACTCAATAAACAATTTTATAATGTAAATTCAAGCTAATGAACCTCTAGACATGTGCTAATTGTAGTGAATGATCTTTTGGCATCCTTTCCACCATTTTATGAGCATCTTCAAAGAGTTGAGAGGACATCTTTTCCTTACAACATACTGTACAATTCATCAAAGGCATAACTCAGTACAATCTTTGGTTTATAAAAAGATGACGAAAGACTCTCAAGTCTAAATCTAAGCACCTTTTGAACTTTATAAAAATCACTTAAAGAGTGAAATAGTCAGTGTAATAGAAAAACTAAGATCTTTATCTAGGCCCTTTTAAAATAATACATCTTACTGTCCATGAGTTACTCCATAAGGATAATGAAAAATTATTTTACACTTCAAATTAAAAATGCAAGGATTCAAAAAGTCCAAAAGCATTTGAGAAAAGAAAGGACTTATATTTAAGAAGGAAACAAATCCTCTCACAAAATGTAGTGTTTTAATTCATTATGGTTCTAAAATTAGCCTTTCTTTTGTTTGGTGAGGAATAGATCTAGTAAAATCATCAGTACTCTTGCCAAATCGCTGAGAGGGTGGGGGCTCCTTTCCAGAAGTAAGGATCTCAATGTTCATTTTAATTCAAAGATCTTATTCCTCACCCCATAGAACTCAATAGTATCTAACACGAATGAGCAAGCAACTCTTCCTTAAAATTCTTCCTTCTCTTTGTCTTCATCATGTTATAGCAGGGGTCCCTAGCCTCTGGGCTCTAATGCCTGATGATCTGAGGTGGAGCTGATGTAATAATAATAGAAATAGAGTGCACAATAAACGAAGTGTGCTTAAATCATCCTGAAACCATTCCCCTACCCGTTTTCATTGTCTTCCATGAAACCAGTCCCTAGTGCCAAAACCACTGGGAACTGCTTGTGTAGGAACTACTCCTATCCTGGCATCCTTTCCTTCATGGCCTCAGTTCATTTCTCCACAAACCCACTTGAGTGATTTATCTAGTTCATGGCTCAAATGTTATCTCCAGGTCCATTTCAGTTCTCAGTCTACTGTCTGAACTTCAAAACAAGAACTGCCACTTATTCCCCAGGACTCACCACTTAAATAATTCACTGGCACCTCTCACTGGGCCGCCAAGTCCGATTGATTATTGGCTCCTTTCATGCTACTCCAGGATTTTGCATCCTTAAATCAGGTGTACCACAGTTGCCCCAGCCTGAAAAATCTTATTAGTTCTGTAATTTAAGAAAAGTTGTTAATTTCTTACAACCTCAGTTACCTCATGTGTTTTATGTGTAAAGAAAAATAATCTAAGAGGCTCAGTGTGAAGGTTATTTGAGACATTGCTTTAAATTGCGAAGATTATTGCTCTGTGTTGTTGTTAGACGAGGCCCTGCTGGAGAACACCTAAGGAAACAGTGAACTCAGTCTCAAGTTAAAAACAGGGCCAAGGTCTTTGACTCCAATATTATGATGCCTATAAAACTACTGGCTGACTAGGAAGTAATAACGTTCTCCATAGTGAAACAGAATGGTTTCAGTCATATTTGAGCTTCAATTTCTTACATTCTAGCTATAAAATAATAGAGTATACTGTCAAATCCTATTTTCTCAAAATCTTAAATTTCACAGGACTGAAAAATATTCCCTCCATTTAGTTTCAAAATGTGAAATTCATGTAAAAATGAAGGATTTTGGAGCTGGGGGGGGGTTCAGGATGGTGGGACACATGTACATCCATGACTGATTCATGTCAATGTATGGCAAAACCCAGTACAATATTGTAATTAGCCTCCAATAAAAATAAATAAATAATTTTAAAAAAGGAAAAGGATGAAGGATTTGAAGGGAGGTGGGAGGGAGGTTCAGGAGAGAGGGATCATAGATATACCTATGGCTGATTAATGTTGATGTTTGGCAGAAACGAACACAGTATTGTAAAGTAATTATCCTTCAATTAAAAATAAATTAAAAAATTAAAAGGAATTAACAAACAGCCTAAAATAAATTAATGAAAAAAATAAGGGATTTTTCATTAATTTCGCATGTCTCAGAGATCATAGACAAACTATAGTCTCTAGAAGCTCAACAAATTCATGTTAGGTCGGTTTTAACCCTACCTGAGGTCAATTTCACACAGAAAGAATTATTGTGAGAGTTCATACTGACAGCTTGTAATTAATGTATGCTTTTGAAAAGATGAATAGTCATTGACTGGATGCTCAAAAAAGATTATATTTTTGATCTTCCCACACACAGCAAAAAAAAAAAAAAAAAAAGATACCACTCATCATATTTGACACTTTGTTATCTTTCCCAGAAGACTCTTCTCACATATTGAAGAGTTTGTCTTCTTCAAATTTATGATTTTTTTCAATTAAAACTGAATTAAAAAAACATATTTTGTGGTTTGAGTTAAGAAATAAATAACAGGCTTAGAGGCATTCTGTAGTTGTTCTATGTGATGAATAAAAGCAGCTTTATTTTACATATTTACTTTATTCAATCTGTATTTATTAAATGTTTACTAAGCCCAGAAATTTCCAGATGTACAAGCTGGATTTAGAAAAGGCAGAGGAACCAGAGATCAAATTGCCAGCATCTGCTGGATCATGGAAAAGGCAAGGGAATTCTAAAAAAGTCTACTTCTGCTTCATTGGCTACACTAAAGCCTTTGACTGTGTGGATCACAACAAAATGTGGAAAATTCTTAAAGAGATGGGAATACCACACCACCTTATCTGTCTCCTGAGAAATCTGTGTGTAGGACAAGAAGCAACAGTTAGAATTGGACATGGAACAATGGACTGGTTCAAAAGTGGGAAAGGAGTACAACAAGGCTGTATATTGTCACCCTGCTTATTTAACTTACATGCAGAGTACATCATGTGAAATACTGGGCTGGATGACTCACAAGCTGGAAT
Organism: Nanger dama; assembly: GCA_917880005.1. NCBI lineage: Eukaryota > Metazoa > Chordata > Mammalia > Artiodactyla > Bovidae > Nanger > Nanger dama. Next base: position 6,217,970 of record CAKJTW010000088.1, read on the forward strand.
CAAGATTACCAGGAGAAATATCAACAACTTTAGATATGCAGATGATACCACCTTAATGGCAGAAAGTGAAGAATAACTAAAGAGCCTCTTGATGAAGGTGAAAGAGAAGAGTGAAAAAGCTGGTTTAAAACTCAGCATTCAAAAAATTAAGATCATGGCATTTTGTCCCATAAATTAATGACAAATAGATGGGGAAAAATGGAAACAGTGACAGATTTTCTTTTTCCTTTTTTGGTCTCCAAAATCACTGTGGATGGTGACTACATCCATGAAATTAAAAGATTCTTGCTCCTTGGAAGAAAAGCTATGAAAAACCTAGACATCATATTAAAAAGCAGAGACATCACTTTGCTGGCAAAGGTCTACATAGTCAAAGGAATGGCTTTTCCAGTAGTCATGTACAGACATGAAAGCTGTACCATAAAGAAGGCTGAGCACCAAAAAACTGATGCTTTTGAACTGTGGTGCTAGAGAAGACTCTTGAGAATCCCTTGGACAGCAAGGAAATAAAACCAGTCAATCCAAAAGGAAATCAACCCTGAATATTCATTGGAAAGACTGATGCTGAAGGCTGAAGCTCCAATACTTTGGCCACCTGATACGAAGAGCAGACTCATTGGAAAAGATCCTGATGCTGGGAAAGATTGAAGGCAAGAGGAGAAGGGGGCAACAGAGGGTGAGATGGTTGGATGGCATCACTGACTCAATGGGCATGAGTCTGCGCAAACTCCAGGAGATAGTAAAGGACAGGGAAGCTTGGCATGCTTCCATGGGTCACAAAGAGTTGGATGGCACTTAGTGAATGAACGGCAACCACAAAGTATAGAAAACCCTGCCTTTCCTTGTCTAACTGATGAATAATTATATTTTCAGAAAGTTCCTCTGATTTTCCCAGGTTTCTGAGAAGTGATTTTCAGAACTTTTTAGTCCCACTCATTAGTTTTTTAAGAAATAATTTTAGAGCAGTGCCAAGCCCTGTTTTAGGCCTTGCACATAGAGTAGCAAACTAGACTGAAAGGTCCCAGCTCTCATGAAGCTGAAAATGTATTAGGGAGACAGACAATCTCATGAGGAAATATATAATATACTTTCAGGTGATAAGTACAATGACAAAAAAAAAAAAAGGATAAGGTGATCTAGAGTGAAGGAGAATGCTACTTTAGACTGGATGGTTAAGAAACACATGAAGGAGAAATTAGTATTTGAACTCCAGGATATGAGTGAAGTAAAAGTCATGCAAGGGCTGGAAGAAGACCATTCCAGGCAGAGGGAACAGCTTTGGGATGAAACCAAGCTTAGCATGTTCATGATGAAGAAAGGAGGCCACTGTGGCTGGAGCAGAGTGAATAAGAGCAAGAGTACAAGAAAATGAGATAAAGACCAAATCATGTAGTACCTTATAGCCATGACTGGGCATTTAGAGTGTATTCTAAGTGGAATGGGAGGCCACTGGGGATATTAGAACTAGACGGTGACATGAGCTGATTCATGTTTATCAAAGATGACCGTGGGTCTTTTGTGGAAATAGGAAGTGTGGTTAGGAGGCCAATGCAGTGAAACATGGTTCAATTCTGACTATATTCTGAAAGTAGAGCTCTTGTCGGAGAAGGCGATGGCACCCCACTCCAGTATTCTTGCCTGGGAAAATCCCATGGACGGAGGAGCCTTGTAGGCTGCAGTCCATGGGAACGCACAGAGTCAGACACAACTGAGTGATTCACTTTTACTTTTCACTTTCATGCATTGGAGAAGGAAATGGCAACCCACTTAGCTCTTGTAGAACTTGATAATGGATTGGATTTACGGTTCAGATATAAAAGAGGAATTGACAATGGCATTTAGTTTCTTGATATGAACTGGTGATCAATGCTCTCATTTAATAGAAATAGGGAAGATTAGAGGGTGAATACAGTGGATGGAGGAAGCAGAATCAGGAGTTCTTATGCAGACATAATAGAGAATCTATTGTGCAACAAGTACAAATGATCTGTTGTCAGGTAGACCAGACCTGTAGGAACATCATTCACAGGAAAAATTTCAGGAAGACAGGACAAGGGAAGCTATGTGGATTCCTTGCTGCCCCTCAAATTCTGGGGTAGCTTCACCACAGATGCCAGATATGGGAGAGGGACATGATTTTTGGAATGTGGGGCTTTTAATTTGAATGGTTAGGGAAGAATCAGGTTCTTCCCTGATATAATGTGGGGCTGGGATGTAATAGCAATATAACACAGTAAACTGTGCTCCATCCCTATCCTGCCACCCTCTTTTGGGGTGATCAGGGACCAAGATATAATGGCAATAGGATACAGCAGAAATTTGTTCCATCCCCATTTAACTTTGTATCCATCCCTCTTCTGCTATTGTGAAAGTAAGAGAAGGATCCAAGGTACCTGTTGCAGCTGTATGACAGAGAACGTTAATAGCACAATTTGCCACATCAGTGCTCATAACTGGAGAAGTATCAGCCTCTTTTGGGGGCATGCTGGGAGGGCTGTGGTCCAAGCCTTGTGGTTGACCAAGATTGATTGCCTTAAGCACTAGCCTTAGCCAATTTCTATGGAGATTTTCAGGAGGCCAGTTCCTTCTCTACAGGGGATAATTCATGAACAAATTAATACTTACCTCTTCATAAAAACTTGGACTGAATTGGAGTAGTGGAGTGGTGAAATGTGATTGGATTCTAGAAATAGTCTCAATGTAGATTTACCAAAGAACTTGCTGGTGGATTGACTTTTCAAAGAGAAAGGAAGCAATCAAGAAGTATGTATAGGTTTTTATCCTAACTAACTGATTTAATCATGTTGTCATTGACAGAAATAAGGAAGATTGAAGGAAGGTATAGTGGGGGTGGAGATGAAATCAAGGGTTATGATTTGGAAATGACTAAAAGACAGTCAAGTAAGGAGGTGGACAGCACCTGGAGTTCAGGGAAAAGATCTGTATGAAGGATATAAATTTTGGAGTCATTATGATATAGGTGCCTTTTAAAGCTGTTACTGAGTCCAAGTTCATATTGCTTACCACATTACAGGCCAATAATTCAAGAGATGAGTTGTTGGGAAAGTCAGCAGATTGAGAAGATGGTAGACTTGTGTCCCAAAGTCAGAATTCAGGTTTCTTTTGTACCAAAAGGGGAAGGAGTGTGGCTGGTTGCTGGAAACTTCTTGTTGCAGGAATCCTTTGTTCTTGCAGCTGTTTATGTAGGTGTGGTTACAATGTTCCCATAAGCCTCCAACAAGACAATAGTTATTTTCTGTTTTGCAAATTTTTATTTCTATACAAATGAAAAAGTGCTATACCTTTAAAGGTCAGAGCCCCAAGAATGGCCTATCCTGTACATTTCAGGCTCTAGGCAACATTCTTTTATGAAGACACAGAGCCAGCACAAGCAACAGAACATAAGAGTTAGAGCTAAGGAATGGATTCGATATGGAGTCAGGTTTGTTCTCTGCTACAAAGCCATGGAACTGGTTCACTTTAGGAGCAAATATAAGAGAAAAAAGGATCTCACACTGGCAAACTAAATCCTGCCCAGGTTATGCTAATATTTAGAAGCCTGGAGCAGGCCTAATATTTAGAAGCCTACTTGGCCAGGCAGACTCTTGGTTGCCTACATCAAAATAAATAAATAAAAATAAAAAGAAGGAACATTCAAGCACAATGTAATCTCAAAACAATACCTGTGATTTACCACATAAGGCAAAACTGAAATAGATCTAAATTGTCATTTTCAAGATAAAAGGGGAATATTTCTCAGGAGATATAGAAAATAATAAACATAAAATTTGAAAAGCATGGCTTTCCCCTCACTCTGCTAAAGGAACATTCAAGCACAATGTAATCTCAAAACAATACCTGTGATTTACCACATAAGGCAAAACTGAAATAGATCTAAATTGTCATTTTCAAGATAAAGGGGAATATTTCTAAGGAGATATAGAAAATAATAAACATAATTACCCATCGGTTAAATATAAAATTGACAATATTCCATACTTTGTTTACACTTTCAGAGACTTCAGTCAAAATTATATAATTATTCCAAAGCTTTTTGAGCAAGGTTTGTTTTCCTTTTGAATGCAACATTTTATCTTACCTTTAATAGGGTTGTATTTTACTCTCTCCTCCCCCAAACTATAGACCTATTAAATTATAGGACATTCTTCACCCGTGATATGTGTATTTTCTTTTCCAAGTCTAGGCTTTAAGATGACTGTTTCAATTACAGAGCAATGATGCTTCAGATATTGTTACTCCACTGCATATCATTTTTATTTTCATTCTTACTCGGAAAAGAAATCATTAAGGAAATCTGAAAATGCCATTGACTTTTCTTCAACTTTTGGATCTGGTACCCTGAGCTAAATGAACTAGACATTCAATCATAATTAGGAATACTTAATTAAGAACCAAAAGAGTGCTGGTTGGTAGGCAGGGAGCAACAAGTGTCCAATAGTAAAAATAGGGAACTGTTCTTGTCCCTCTTTGTTTTAGCTTATTTCCTTCCACCAAAATAGATTTTAAAAATTATAACATATAATGGGACTATATGTAATTTTGTTCTGTCTCTTGTAAATGTGTTACTATACTTTCATAATTTAAGAAAGAAAAAATTAAAAAGAAAAAAATTGCATGAGATTCTCAAGATCCCAGAAATTTTTCAAAATTAAATTAATTAAATTCACCCTCTCAAAAAAATAGAAAGCTGAGTATTTAAAAATAAAAGCAATTAAAACAGCATATTGGATTCTAATATTTGTCAGGAACTATATATGTGTGAAAATAGCCAAGAAATTTCTGGAAAAATTAACAATGAATAATAAAGGGTACAGCAAAACATCTACCTCTAATCCAATATTTATATTTCTTCCACATTTCTCAGCCCCCTTGTTGTGGATGGGACTGTGTGGCTAGTTTTGGTCAAAAGGCAGGAAAGGAGTCACTTTTGTGTCAAACCATTTAAGATCTTGGGCACAAGCTCTTCAGTTCTCTCTTCTCATGCTTCAGTGACCTAGAGACCATCTATTGAGGTTGTGGCATCACAACAGGGAAGCAGCCTATGCCACTGAATCTCCAGATGGAGGGCAGCTGGCCTAGAATGTTGCCTCACCCATGGTGGAATCCACGTTGCCGGGAGCCAGTGTGAGGAACTCCGCCCATGGCAAAGGTCATGAGGAAGGAGGCTTCGGCATTCGCAAAGGCGGGATCAAGCCTCAGGAAACCTCCTGCTCCTGAGCATATATACCCCCAAACCAGAGTCTGTTTTATGCTCTCACCTACACCTCTGACTTTACGGGGAGCTCTCCCCCATCACCATTTCTCTTGGAGAAGGAGGAAACGTGCAGCTCCAAGTCAATAAAAATTCCTGGGTGTGAAAAGAGTGTTTCAACTTACAAACTCCTCTGAAGGTTATCTAGCCTGTCTGTACAGGTTCGTCTGGCCACATGTGATTGTTTACAGCCTCCCAACTGTGACAGGCACGAGGCGTTTTACACTTACTAAAGGCAAATTCTTTTAGGAAATTAGAAATTATTAGTATAGTAGGTTAGTTAAGAATCATATTGGTGAAGGGTTTTTCATTTGTTGTGCCAATAATTGCTTCTAATTCCCTGCCCTGGGTGTGACAAGGGTATCTCAGGTCAAACCTTTCTGCTGACAGACTAGCTTTTGTGACAGCCTCTTAACCATAAACAGCACAGAGAGTTTGGAGTATTTTGAAAGCCTTAATTAGCATAGGGATTTTTCTCATTGTTGAGTCAATGATTGCCGCCAGGCCTCCATATCCTTAGGCACCTGGGAATATATTAATCAATGTATTTGGAATATAGAAAAGGAAATAAAGTAGTTTTGATGTTAGAAATACTAGACTTTTTGAGTTAACAATTTTTCTCTTTTGTTATAGATCATTGTTATAAATTATTGTGTCCTTGCTATGTAAAAATGTAACTTTATCACTATCTTAAGACTAAATAGATCTTAAGGGGAATATTGGTGAAGGGTTTTCATTTATTGGGCTGATGTTTGCTGCTAAATCTCCATATTCCCTGCCCTTATAATGAATATAACTAGCATATAAGAGAAATAAGTATTAACCTTTAAGATTAATCATGTTAACCTTAGGTTAAATAAATTATTTTCTTAGTTGTAACCCACTACACCCTCACCCTATAAGAATGCAACTTTATCTGGTACCTTCAGAGGGTGGTACCTGGTTTAAGAAAAAACACCCTTGGAAAAAATAAGTTTTTGGTTATCAGAAAGAAAGGGTCATAAAATGTCAGCAGAGCTCATGGCCAGAAGATGAGTAAAATCCCTAAGACCCTTTTTTATACATTTATGTGAAGCACCTGATTTTGATAAAGATCAGGACTGCTGACCCCTGCGTGACTTTAGAATTGCCATTTGTCTCTATGTGTAACAAAAAGTATATAAGCAAACCTAAAAAATAAAGAAATCTGATCAGTTTCTGGAAAGACTGATTCCCCCATGTCGTTTCTATCTTGCTCCCTGTTTTTCTGGCTGAATTCCCATCTGGAATATGGGTACTCACCAAACCTGCTAATTTTGCCTGGGCTTCTAAGATCGGACCAGGGAGGCTTCGGTGCCTCCTCTCCTTCGGGAGAACAGAAAGACGCCTGTGGCCTACGTAGGTGGTGATTGGTATTCCACATAAACGAAGTTATTCAACCTCTTTCTCTCCACTAATTTTCCTACTACACTATCGGTTTCTAATCTCTCTATATATCTGTAATTAAATAAGTTTTTTCCTAGGACACCTATTCCGTCTCCCCTTCGGATTACTCTGGACCCACCAGGCTGGACCCTGACACCACATGAATGAGAAATGAGTCTTTCTTATACTAAACCACAGAGATTTGGGGGTTCTGTTTCATTATAGCATTATCTAATATAAAAAAGAAAAAGAAAAGAAAGATAATCACAGGCAAAACAACAACAACTCGTCCACTGTTGTGAGGATGTCTAGGTTTTGCATTACTAATTACTAATTAGCATTGCTAATACAAAAAGAAACTTTCTTCAATGAATACGACTAAACAGATCAATGAACTATAAAAATGTTCATAAATAAACTCATGCCTATTTGGAAGTTTAATATGTGACAATGATGTCTTAAATCAGTGGGGAAGGATGGGTTACTGCTGCATATCTCAGCTAACAAAATTAACTCAAAATTTAGCAGTTCAAAATGACAATAATCATTTGTTTTATCTTGTAGGTTTCGTGGGTCAGAAATTCTAACAGACATCCCAGAAAAAGTTTGTCTTCACATCATGCATGATGTCTAGGGCCTCAGTTGGACAACTCAAAGGCTGAGGGCTGGAGTACTCTGAAAGTTTGTTCACTTGCACATCTGAGGCTGATGATGCCGGCTGTGGGCCAGATGCCTAGCTGGGTCTCTCAGCTGGAACACCCACATGGGGCCTCTTACAAAACTTAGACATTCTCACAACATAGTGGGCGGGTTGTTGTTGTTGTTGTTTGCCTGTGATTATCTTTCTTTTCTTTTTTTTTAATTATGAAAGTATGATAACACGTTTACTTGGAAAATACAGAACAAAGTTACATGCAGTTCTACTGTATATTACAATTATTTGTAAAGTAGATAAAATTAAGATTTTTAGTTGGAATTTCAATATCAAGCTTTCAAAAATTAATAGAATAACTGTACAGAAAGGTAGAAGGATACAGTAGACCTGAAAAGCACTATGAACCAATTCAACATAATTAAGATTTATACAAACTTTTCATACAATAACAGGATACAAATTCAAGTTCCCATAGACTATAAACAAGGTGACACTGGAACATATCCAGGGACTTAAAACTTTAAGGTGCAAAAATGTCAGAGTCTAAAGGTATTAAAATAATACAGAGTCTACTCTATTATCACTATGAAATTATGTTAGAAATCAATATAAAAAGATATTTGAAATTAATCCACATATTTTCAAGTGCAATGTGACATTTACAAAAAGAGATCTTTGACTTATTGATTGAAAACATCAATAAACTAAAACACTGAAAAAACACAGGGGTTGACTGCAGACATGAAAGCATTTAAATTAGAAGTTAATATCAAAATGAGAAATCAATACCAAGGATACTTAATAAAAACCCATGTATTTGGAAATTAAATGTCCACTTTTAAATGATGAGTGCATTTAAGAAGTCATCTTAAAGTGTTAGTTGTTCAGTTGTGTCTGACTCTTTGTGATCCCGTGGGCTGTAGCCCACCAGGCTCCTCGGTCCATGGAGTTTTCCAGGAAAGCATAACAAGGAAAATTAGCAAATGTTTGTAATCAGAATAAAAATGAAAAGAGAATTTATCAGAATCTGTTGCATGCAGTGGAAGCTGCTGAATGCAACTAAATACAATGTGGAATCCTGACTAAAGTATGAAAGCAAGTAATGGACTATGGTGGCTGGGTTTTAAGAGTAAATGTAGCAAGAAAAAGAAGCTATCTTGCCTATTGTGACTTAGCCTCTGAAGTCACAGGGCATCACTTCTGCCATATTCTGTTGATCAAGGCAATTACAAAACTTTCCCGATGTTTGAAGGAGGGAACACAGATGCTATCTCTCAATGGGGACATATCAATAATGTATTGTAGAAAAGCATGAAGAATGAGATATATGTATATACACACACACATAAATAACAGCTATCTGTGAAAAATATAATCTGCCATAGTGCAAATGGTTGTTTGTTAAGGCTGCAATACCACTTTTGGACAAGCTCAATGTATATATGTCCTATTATAGAGATGAGACTAAAATATATATTCTTATCTACAGATATTATAGTTTGAACAGATTGCTGAAACTTAGCTGTATAAAGAAGGGATTCAGTGAATAATCTTTTCTAAATTTAAAGACAGGATTTTTGGTAGACTTTCCTCAAATTACAAACTAGTATACAGATTAAAGGGCTTCCCTGATAGCTCAGTTGGTAAAGACTTCCTTCAATGCAGGAGACTCTCGTTTGATTCCTTGGTCGGGAAGATCTGCTAGAGAAGGGATAGGCTACCCACTCCAGTATTCTTGGGCTTCCCTTGTGGCTCAGCTGGTAAGGAATCGGCTTGCAATGTGGGAGATCAAGGTTTGATCCCTGGGTTGGCAAGATCCCCTGAAGAAGGGAAAGGCTACCCACTCCAGTATTATGGCCTGGAGAATTCCTATAAGGTAAGGTAAGGTAAGGTAAGGTGAAGTCGCTCAGTCATGTCTAACTCTTTGCGACCCTGTGGACTATAACCTACTAGGCTTCTCCGTCCATGGGATTCTCCAGGCAAGAATACTGGAGTGGATTGCCATTTCCTTCTCCAGGGGATCTTCCCAACCCAGGTATCAAACCCGGGTCTCCCACATTGGAGGCAGACGCTTTAACCTCTGAGCCACCAGGGAAGCCCGGAGAATTCCTATAGTCCATGGGCTCTCAAAGAGTTGGGCATGACTGAGCAACTTTCTCTTTCTATTTTCTTTCTGTATAGATTTAAAGGACTTCCCAGGTGGTGCTAGTGGTAAAGAAACCACCTGCCAATGCAGGAGACATAGGAGATGCAGATTCAACTCCTGGGTTTGGAAGATCCCCTGGAGAAAGGAATGGCAACTTACTCCAGTATTCTTGCCTGGAGAATCCCATGGACAGAGGAGCGCAAAGGGATGGACATGACTAAAGCAACTTAGCACGTGCACACACACACACACACACACACACACACACACAAATTTACATACATATTATTTTATTTAGTTATCTTGTATTGTTGGAAATAATTTGGGTCCTTTACTTAGATAACTTTTATGTCCAAAGCCTTACAAAATTCCAGACTAAAGATATTTTTGTTAAATTATATGAAGTAGAGCTTCAGGCTCTTTTCCACGGGTCTATGCACTATAGTAAATGAAAACAATTTTTTTTTTTTTTTTTTTTCACCTGGTCAAAATTTATTTTTTTAATACTTTATTCTACATTACAGTACTGTATTTGTTTTGCCTTACATTGACATGAATCAGCCACAGGTGTACACGATCTCCCAATGCCAAAGCCCCTCCCACCTCCCACTCCATATAATCTCCCTGGATCATCCCGTGCACCAGCCTCAAGCATCCTGTATCCTGTATTGAACATAGACTGGCACTTCGTTTCTTACATGATAGTATACATGTTTCAATGCCATTCTCCCCAATCATCCCACCCTCTCCCTCTCCCTCAGAGTCCAAAAGTCCGTTCTATACCTCTGTGTCTCTTTTGTTGTCTCACATACAGGGTCATCATTACTATCTTTCTAAATTCCGTATATATGTGTCAGTATACTGTATTGGTGTTTTTCTTTCTGGCTTACTTCACTCTGTATAATCGGCTCCAGTTTCATCCATCTCATTAGAACTGAGTCAAATTTATTCTTTTAAGGGCTGAGTAATACTCCACTGTGTATATGTACCACTACTTTCTTATCCATTCATCTGCTGATGGACATCTAGGTTGTTTCCATGTCCTGGCTATTATAAACAATGCTGCAGTGAACATTGGGGTACATGTGTCTCTTTCAATTCTGGTTTCCTCGGTGTGTATGCCCAGCAGTGGGATTGCTGGGTCATAAGGCAGTTCTATTTGCAATTTTTAAGGAATCTCCACACTGTTTTCCATAGTGGCTGTACTAGTTTGCATTCCCACCAGCAGTGTAAGAGGGTTCCCTTTTCTCCACATCCTCTTCAGCATTTATTGCTTGTAGACTTTTGGATTGCAGCCACTCTGACTGGTGTGAAATGGTACCTCATTGTGGTCTTGATTTGCATTTCTCTGATAATGAGTGATGTTGCGCATCTTTTCATGTGTTTGTTAGCCATCTGTATGTCTTCTTTGGAGAAATGCCTATTTAGTTCTTTGGCCCATTTTTGATTGGTTCGTTTATTTTTCTGGAGTTGAGTTGCATTAAGTTGCTTGTATATCTTTGAGATTAGTTGTTTGTCAGTTGTTTCATTTGCTATTGTTTTCTCCCATTCAGAAGGCTGTCTTTTCACCTTGCTTATAGTTTCCTTTGTTGTGCAGAAGCTTTTAATTTTAATTAGATCCCATTTGTTTATTTTTGCTTTTATTTCCATTATACTGTGAGGTGGATCATAGAGGATCCTGCTGTGATATATGTCGGAGAGTGTTTTGCCTATGTTTTCCTCTAGGAGTTTTATAGTTTCTGGTCTTACATTTAGATCTTTAATCCATTTTGAGTTTATTTTTGTGTATGGTGTTAGACAGAGGTCTAGTTTCATTCTTTTACAAGTGGTTGACCAGTTTTCCCAGCACCACCTGTTAAAGAGACTGTCTTTACTCCATTGTATATTCTTGCCTCCTTTGTCGAAAACAATTTTCTAAGAGAATCTTGGCCTTGCCCATTGTTTCCTCATGTCTCACCTTGAAGCTAAAGTACTATGGCTTTCCATTCAGGCACATAGTCTTGTTAGATAGTTCGTCAATTTTCACAGAAGGATATCAGCCCTACTCCCCAGAGACTGATCATTTGATCATCTGCAAAAGTATTCCAACATAGAAGGACTGGTATCCGCAGGTAGCCCAGTGGTGAAGAATTTGCCTGCTAATGCAGAAGCTGCAGAAGACGTGAATTCAATCTCTGGATTGGAAAGATCCTTGGAGAACAGAATGGCAACCCATTCTGATATTCTCATCTGGAAAATCCCATGGATGTAGGAGCCTGGCAGGCTACAGTCCATGGGGTTGCAAAGAGTTGGACATGACTGAGCATCTGAACAGCAGCAGCACACCCTCCAACTCCTGCAACTCATAAAAGTATGAGGACTGACTTCAGGCCACTGGAACCACTTTGCCCACAGGCATTAGAGCAGGAGTTACCAGAGAGTTTACGTCATCCCCCTTACCCTTGAACCCTACAGCCCTTAACCAATGAGGCTTATCATAGCTTTTCTTCCAAGGAGCAAAGGTCTTTTAATTTCATGGCTACAGTTACCATCCACAGTGATTTGGGGGCCCAAGACAATAAAATCTGTCACTATTTCCACTTTTTCTACATCTGTTTGCCATGAAGTGGTGGGACCAGATTCCATGATCTTAGTTTTCTGAATGTTGAGTTTTAAGCCAACTTTTTTACTCTCCTCTTTCACTTTCATCAAGAGGCTTTTTAGTTCCTCTACACTTTCTGCCATTAGAGTGGTATCATCTGCATATCTGAGGATGTTGATATTTCTCCTGGCAATCTTGATCTCAGCTTGTGATTCATCCAGCCCAGAATTTCCATGGTGTACTTTGTATATAAGTTAAATAGGGTGACAATATATAGCCTTGTCACACTCCTTTCCCAATTTTGAACCACTCACTTGTTTCGTGTAAGACTCTTAACTGTTCCTTCTTGACCCACATACAGATTTCTCATGAGATAGGTATGGTATTCTGGTATTCCCATCTCTTTAAGAATTTTCCACAGTTTGTTGTGATCCACACAGTCAAAGGTTTTAGCATAGTCAATGAAGCAGAAATGGATGTGATGTTTTTCTGGAATTCTCTTGCTTTCTCTATGATCCAATGAATGCTGGAAATTTGATCTCTGGTTCCTCTGCCTTTCCTAAATGCAGCTTGAACATCTGGAAGTCCTTGGTTTATGTACTGCTGAAGCCTAGCTTGAAGGATTTTGAGCATAACCTTACTAGCATGCCAAATGAGTGCAATTATATGGTAGTTTATACATTCTCTGGCACTGCCCTTCTTTTAGATTGGAATGAAAACTGACCCTTCCCAATCCTGTGGCCACTGCTGAATTTTCCAGATTTGCTGACATATTGAGTGCAAGCACTTTAACAGCATCATCTATTAGGATTTGAAATAGCATGCTGGAATTTCATCACTTACCCTAACCTTGTATGTAGTTCAGTTCACTTCAGTTTAGTTGCTCAGTCATGTCTGACTCTTTGCAACCCCATGAATTGCAGCACGCCAGGCCTCCCTGTCCATCACCAACTCCAGAAGTTCACCCAAACTCATGTCCATCAAGTCGGTGATGCCATCCAGCCATCTCATCCTCTGTCGTGTCCTTCTCTTCCTGCCCCCAACCCCTCCCAGCATCAGAGTCTTTTCCAGTGAGTCAACTCTTCGCATGAGGTGGTGTATGTAGTAATGCTTCCTAAGGTCCACTTGAGTTCAGACTTCAGGATCTCAGGCTCTAGGTGAGTGACCACACCATCGTGGTTATCTGGATCATTAAGACCATTTTTGTATAGTTCTTCTGTGTATTCTTGCCACCTCTTTTTAATCTCTTCTGCTTCTGTTAGGTTCTTACCCTTTCTGTCATTTATCGTGCACATTCTTGCATGAAATATTCCTTGAGAGCTCCAGTTTTCTTGAAGAGATCTCTAGTTTTTCCCATTCTATCGTTTTCTTTTACTTCTTTGCAATGTTCATTTAAAAAGGCCTTCTTATCTCTCCTTGCTCTTTTCTGGAGCTCTGCATTCAGCTGGGTGTATCTTTCCTTTTCTCCCTTGCCTTTCACATCTCTTCTTTCCTCAGCTACATGTAAAGCCTCCTCAGACAATCACTTTGCCTTCTTGCATTTCTTTTTCTTGGGGATGGTTTTGGTCACCACCTCCTATACAATGTTATGAACCTCTGGCCATAGTTCTTCAGGCACTCTGTCTGCCAAGTCTAATCCCTTGAATCTATTTGTCACCTCCAGTGTATTATCATAAGGGATTTGATTTAGGTCATACCTGAATGGCCTGGTGTTTTTCCCCTACTTTCTTCAATTCAAGCATGAATTTTGCAATAAAGAGCTGATGATCTGAGCCACAGTCAGCTCCAGATCTTGTTTTTGCTGACTGTACAGAGTTTCTCCATCTTCAGCTGCAAAGAATATAGTCCATATGATTTCAGTATTGATCATTTGTTGATGTCCATGTGTAGAGTCGTCTCTTATGTTGTTGGAAAAGGGTGTTAGCCATGACCAGTGTGTTCTCTTGATAGCCTTTGCCCTGCTTCATTTTGTACTCCAAGGCCAAACTTTCCTATTACTGCAGGTATCTCTTTACTTCCTACTTTTGCATTCCAATTCCCTATGATGGAAAGGACTTTTTTTTTTTTTTTGATGTTAGTTCTAGAAGGTCTTGTAGGTCTTCATAGAATGGGTCAACTTCGGTTTCTTTGGCATCAGTGGTTGGGCCATAGACTTGGATTACCGTGATATTGAATGATTTGCCTTGGAAACGAACAGAGATCATTCTGTCATTTTTGACACTGCACCCAAGTACTTCATTTCATACTCTTTTGTTGACAATGAAGGTTACTCCATTTCTTCTAATGAATTCTTGCCTGCAGTAGTAGATAGAATGGTCATCTGAATTAAATTCTCCCATTCTTGTCCATTTTAGTTCACTGATTCTTAAGATGTTGATGTTTACTTTTGTCATTTCCTGCTTGACTACATCCAGTTTACCTTGATTAATGGACTTAACATTCCAGGTTTTTATGCAATATTTTTCTTTACAGCACTGGACTTTATTTTCACCACCAGACACATCCACACATGGGCGTTGTTTTTGCTTGACTGAAGTGCTTCATTTTTTTTCTGGAGCTATTAGTAATTGCCCTCTGCTCTTCCCCAGTAGCATATTGGACACCTTCCAACCTGGAATGCTCATCTTCTGGTGTCATATCTTTTTGCCTTTTCATACTGTTCATGGAGTTCTCATGGCAAAAATACTAGAATGGTTTGCCATTTCCTCCTCCAGTGGACCACATTTTATCAGAACTCTTCACTATGACCTGTCTGTCTTGGGTGGCCCTGCATAGCATGGCTCATAGCTTCACTGAATTATACAAGTCCCTTTGCCATGACAAGGCTGTGATCTATGCAGGAAATAATATTATAACACTATTTATTATTTTATTTTTTAAATTTTTTTATTATTTTTTAATACTTTATTCTACATTACAATACTGTATTTGTTTTGCCATACATTGACATGAATCAGCCACAGGTGTCCACGATCTCCCAATGCTATTTAAATAATTCCAAAGTACAGACAATGATGGAAAGCTTCCAATCATTTGATGAAGTTAGCAAAACTCAATATTAAAACCTAATAAGTATTAAACACTCAGAAAGCTTATTAAATAGATTAGCAAATATATAGAAACAAAAATCTTTAAACATAGCATTGGCAAACAGAAACCAGCAAGAAAATAAAGAGAGTAGTATACCACATAGAACAGAGTTTATACCAAGAAGGCATGCGGTATTTAATATTTAAAAATCTAATAACATAATTTATCACATCAAGAGGAAAAAAACCAGAATTTCAATAGATGTTTCCAATTTAATTAATAGATGATACAATTATTAATTATAAATATGTGTTATAAACTGGGACTGGAAAAAAGTTTCTTAACATGATAAATGGCATATTTTGTAAACCAACAATTTACATCATTCTGACAGACTTTTCAACTGAGGTCAGGAATAAGATAAAGATACTTAAAATAATCACTATTCTTTTTATTTCTTTTTACTGTTCTTTTTATTTCTGTAAGTTTGAAACCAACAGAAATAGGAAGTATAAGTATTAGAAAGATAATAAAACTAATGTTATTTTCAATTTTTTAATCTACCTTGAAACCTCAAGAAAATCATTCATGAAAATGTTAAAACTACTAGGAAGTGATGGATAACAACATAAGCATACAAGAATCAATGACTTTTTCATATTAAAACTAGATATTAATATTTCATCTGTAAAATAAATAGAAACTATACCAGACCACCTGACCTGCTTGTTGAGAAACCTATATGCAGGTCAGGAAGCAACAGTTAGAACTGAACGTGGACCAACAGACTGGTTCCAAATAGGAAAAGAGTATGGCAAGGCTGTATATTGTCACCCTGCTTATTTAACTTATATGCAGAGTACATCATGAGAAACACTGGGCTGGAGGAAGCACAAGCTGGAATCAGGACTGCTGGGAGAAATATCAATAACTTCAGATATGCAGATGATACCACCCTTATGTCAGAAAGTGAAGAAGAACTAAAAAGCCTCTTGATGAAAGCAAAAGAGGAGAGTGAAAAAGTTGGCTTAAAGCTCAACATTCAGAAAACGAAGATCATGGCATCTGGTCCCATCATTTCATGGCAAATAGATGGGGAAACAGTGGAAACAGTGTCAGACTTTATTTTGGGGGCTCCAAAATCACTGCAGATGATGATTGCAGCCATGAAATGAAAAGACGCTTACTCCTTGGAAGGAAAGTTATGACCAACCTAGATAGCATATTGAAAAGCAGAGATATTACTTTGTCAACAGAGGTCCGTCTAGTCAAGGCTACGGTTTTTTCAGTGGTCATATATGGATGTGAGAGTTGGACTGTGAAGAAAGCTGAGTGCTGAAGAATTCATGCTTTTGAACTGTGGTGTTGAAGACTCTTGAGAGTCCCTTGGACTGCAAAGAGATCCAACCAGTCCATCCTAAAGGAGATCAGTCCTGGCTGTTCTTTGGAAGGAATGATGCTACAGCTGAAACTCCAGTGCTTTGGCCACCTCATGCGAATAGTTGACTCACTGGAAAAAAACTCTGATGCTGAGAGGGATTGGGGGCAGGAGGAGAAGGGGACGACAGAGGATGAGATGGCTGGATGGCATCACCGACTCGATGGATGTGAGTTTGAATGAACTCCAGGAGTTGGTGATGGACAGGGAGGCCTGGCGTGCTGCAGTTCATGGGGTTGCAAAGAGTCGGACACGACTGAGCGACTGAGATGAACTGAACTGAACTGATACCATACTTTCAAAAGATCTTAAGTATTGTGCTATATTGTATAAAGAAAACAAACAAACAAAAAACCTTAAAAAGAGTCATGTCAATGTATGGCAAAACCAATACAGTATTGTAAAGTAAAATAAAGTAAAAATAAAACTAAAAAAATAGAGAAAGACATTATATTTCTGGACAGGAAGATCTATTATTATTAAAGTGTTAATTCTCTCTAGTTTACTTTATAAATATGATATTTTAAATTAATTAATTTATTTTAATTGGAGGCTAATTACTTTTGTACTGACTTTTGTCATTCATTGATACGAATCAGCCATGGTTGTACATGTGTTCCTCATCCTGAACCTCCTCCCAACTTCCTCCCCATCCCATCCCTCAGGGTCATCCCAGTGCAGGAGCCCTGAGCACTCTGTCTCATGCATTCAACCTGGACTGGCGATCTATTTCACATATGATAATATACATGTTTCAATGCTATTCTCTCAAATATTTTTTAATCTAACCCCAAAACCAACTGAACATTCTTGTAATTTGACAAAATGCTTTTAAAGTTTAGCCAGAAGAATAAACATGAAAGAATAACCAAGAAAATTTTTAAAAGAAAAATGAGAAGGAATCTGAAACCAAATGTTGAAATATATTATAAAGCCACAATAATTTGACCAATGTGGTATGGGCACAGGACTAGACAAACAGTTCAAGGTAAGAAAAATAAAAGTCCAGAACAAATGCAGGAATGTTTACGAATTCAGCGTATGATAGTAGTGTCATCTATATAATACTTATTTTATAATTTTACTAAGTAAAGTAAGTAAAGTTGCTCAGTCATGTCCGACTCTTTGCGATCCCGTGGACTGTAGCCCACCAGGCTCCTCCATCCATGGGGTTCTCCAGGCAAGAATACTGCAGTGGGTTGCCATTGCCTTCTCCAGGTGATCTTCCCGACCCAGGGATAGAACCCATGTCTCCTGCATTGCGGGCAGACACTTTAACCTCTGAGCCACCAGGGAAGTCAAACATTTGTGGAAAAATAAGTTAATTTCACTATTCCAGAATAGATTCCAGCTGAGCTAAGAATGCAAATTTTTAAGGAAAAAAACATCGATGTCCCAGAAGAGAATATAGATAGAACTTTTATATATTTATTTTTTAAATTTAAATTTATTTATTTTAATTGGAGGCTAATTAGTTTGCAATATTGTATTGGTTTTGCCATACATCAACATGAATCTGCCATAGGTGTACACGTGTTCCCCATCATGAACACCCCCTCCCACCTCCCTCCTTGTACCATCCCTCTGGGTCATCCCAGTGCACCAGCCCCAAGCATCCTGTATCCTACATCGAACCTGGACTGGCGATTTATTCCTTATATGATAGTATACATGTTTCAATGCCACTCTCCCAAATCATCCCACCCTCTCCCTCTCCAACAGAGTCCAAAAGACTATAAAACACTTATATAATCCTGCAGTGCTATAAGTTTTTCTAATCATGGCACTGAAAGCAATATCATTTTAAAAAATGATGTAGGGGATTCCCAGGTGGTCCAGTGGTTAGTAGTCTGTGCTTCTACTACTTGGCACCAAGTTCAGATCCCTTAGATTCCACAAGCCCCATGGCATGGCAAAAACAAAAAAGTTTGTTTGATTATATAAAAACATTAGCACTCCTATGCATACAGAAAAAATAGTATATATTAAAATTCAAGCATATTGTACTTTTCTATTAGAAGAGAATAAACAAAATTAGGAAAACATCACTACTACACAGGAAGAAAATTAAATACATGTATACAATAAAAAGCTTCACAAACTAAAATAATTAAAATTGGCAAAGGCCATGAAAGGCCATATAATTCACAAAATTGCAGACTCATTTTATTTTTAAGAAATGTTAAGTTCTTTAAAAATAAAGTGTAAATTAAAACAATGAGGTGTACATTACCTTTTGTGTATCAAACTGATAAGAATTAAATAAAATTACGATACATAATGTTTTGGTAAGTGTATAAGCAACTGGAACCCTTGAACACAGCTGGTCTGAGTATAAATTCTATGAAGTTCATACAGAAAAGTGGACATTTATGTATGAAAGTATTTAAATATTGATCATTGGTTTCCAGACATTGTTCTAAGGAAATAACTATAAATTGTTGCTGTCATTTAACTACAAGCATGTCCACAGCATCATTTCTTATGGTAGCTAATCTTGGAAACATACTAACTATCCAACAATAGAAGATTTGCTCACTAAATCATTGCCTTTATTTAATGAAATACATAGAAACTATTAGAAATATTTTTAAGAGAATGTTTAATGGTTTGGGAAAATGTGCATGACATATAATTTAAGTAAAAAGATTGAAAAATAACATGCAGTTTGAAACATTTGTTAAAAATTTCATTCATGCATAGCATGGAATAGGAAAAACACACCCTAGACTGTTAACAATTTTTTTCTTAGATACTGGGATTTTAGATTTAAATAATATTTTAATTTATTATTATTAATTTAATATTTTAATTAATAATATCATTACATTTATATTATTTTATATTTATTATATTATTTTAAATATTATTATTAATTTAATATTTTAATTTATAAATTAATGTTCTTTTCTACTTACCTGCAAGTTTCATATTTTCTTCAATGAAGCACATAGAAAGTTCCTCAATATCACTAATTATTAGAGAAAAGCAAATCAAAACTACAATGAGGTAATACCTCACACTTGTCAGAATGGCCATCATCAAAACGTCTACAGACAATAAATGCTGGAGAAGGTGTGGAGAAAAGGGAACCTTCCTACATGGTTGGTGGGAATGTAAGTTGAAATAACCGTTATGAAGAACAGTATGAAAAAAGTGAAAATGAAAGTCCCTTAGTCATGTTCAACTCTGTGATGATCCCATGGACTATACAGTCCATGGAATTCTCCAGGCCAGAATACTAGAGTGGGTAGCCTTTCCCTTCTCCAGGGGATCTTCCGAAACCAAGGAGTAAACCCAGGTCTTCTGCATTGCAGGTGGATTCTTTACCAGCTGAGCCACAACAGTTTAAGGGTCCCATAAAAAGCTGAAAATAGAGCTACCATATAATCCAGCAATCCCAGTCCTGGGAGTGTATCTGAAAGTGAAGTGAAAGTCTCTCAGTCGTGTCCTACTCTCTAAGACCTCAAGGCCAAAATACTGAAGTGGATAGCCTTTCTGTTCTCCAGGGGATCTTCCCGACTCAGGGATTGAACCTAAGTTTCTCACATTATAGGCTGATTCTTTACCAGCTGAGCCACAAGGGAAGCCCAAGAATACTGGAGTGGGTAGCTTATCCCTTCTCCAGCAGATTTTCTCAACCCAGGAATCGAACCTAGGTCTCCTGCATTGCAGGCAGATTCTTAACCAACTGAGCTATCAGGGAAGCCCCAGTGCATCTGGAGAAAACCGTAATTCAAAAAAACACATGCACCCAAATGTTCATTGCAGCACTATTCACAATAGCAAGACATGGAAGCAATCTAAATGTCCATGAATAGAGGAATTGGATAAAGAAGATGTGGTATGTACATATAATGGAATATTAATCAGCCATAAAGAGAAAATAATGCCATTTGCAGCAGTATGGCGGAGAAGGCGATGGCACCCCACTCCAGTACTCTTGCCTGGAAAATCCCATGGACGGAGGAGCCTGGTGGGCTGCAGTCCATAGGGTCGCTAAGAGTTGGACACAACTGAGCGACTTCATTTTCACGTTTCACGTTCATGCATTGGAGAAGGAAATGGCAACCCACTCCAGTGTTCTTGCCTGGAGAATCCCAGGGACAGCCTTATGGGCTGCCATCTATGGGGTCGCACAGAGTCAGACACGACTGAAGCAACTTAGCAGCAGCAGCAGCAGCAGCAATATGGATGAACCTGAAGATTATCATACTAAGTGAAGTAAGTTATACAGAGAAAGAAAAATATTGTATGATTCACTTATATGCAGAATCTAAAAAAATGATACAAGTGAACCTATCTAGAGAACAGAAACAGACATACAGACTTAGAGAAACAACTTGTGGTTACCGAGGGGGAAGGGCGGGGAAAGGGATAAATTGGGAGTCTGGGACTGACATATACACACTACTATATATAAAATAGGTGACTAATAAGGACTTAGTATATAACATAGGGAACTCTACTTAATACTCTGCAATGGCCTATATGGGAAAAGAGTCTTAAAAAGAGTGGATATATGTATTTGTATAACAGATTCACTTTGCTATACGTCTGAAACTTAACAGAGCATTGTAAATCAATTATACCCCAATAAAAATTTTTTAAAAGAACATTGTGATCTTTTAACTTAAATGGTTTATTTTATATTGGAGTATAGCAGATTAACAACGCTGAGAGTTTCAGATGGCCAGTGAGGGGACTCAGCCATACACATACATGTATGCATTCTTCCTCAAACTCCCTTCCCATCCAGGTTGTCAAGTAACATTGAGCAGAGCTCCCTGTGCTATACAGTAGGTCCTTGTTGGCCATCCATTTTAAATATAACAGCTATTATGTGCCAGCTTCTGTTCTAGGTGTTGAGCAGCCATGCAGTGAAGAGGGGAGAAAATTACACAATTCCTGCTGTTACGGGCTGCACTGAGTTTTCTCACCCCCTCCCCCAAGTTCATATGGAGTCCTAATTCCCCAGTACCTTAGAATGCAACTGTATTTGCAAATAGTATCTCTACAGAAATAAATTAAAATAAGGTCATTAGTGTGGACCCCGATCCAATGTGACTGGTGTTCAAGTTAAAGGGAGAAATTTGGACAGACACAGACATCTGTAGAGAGAAAATAATGTGAGGACACAGGGGAAAGAAGGCCATCTCTAAGCCAAGGAGAGAGACCTGGAACAGATCCTTCCCTCATAACCTTGAGAAGAAACCAGCCCTGCCTACACCTAGATAGAGGACTTCCAGCCTCCAGAATTGTGAGACTGTAAGTTTCTATTGCTGATGTCATCCTATCTGTGACACTTTTTTACAGCAGTCCTGGCAAAGAAATCACCCACCATCAAGAGGATAAGGAGCAAACAAACAAACGAAAAATAATTATGATCAAGTCCTCAGGAAAGCCTGTCACAAGGAAGCCCAGTTTAAGTCACAATCTGAAGGATGAGGAGGAAGTAACCTGTGAAGAGGAGAAAGCATCCAAGGTAGAGGGGGCATCATACACGCAGGTCTGGGCCAGAGAGGGACTGAGCTGCTGTGAGAATTTGAGAATCAAGTGTTGGTGAATGGGTCCTGTAATGAGGCACTGGCGACAGACATCAGAACCCAATGAGATTCTTCTGTCACTTGTTCTCAATAGGTGTGATGAAGTGTAATGAGTCCTCAATCCCCAGTGTGGGCTCTGTCACTTATTACTGACCTAATTTCTTAATTGAGTCCTCCATTATAAAAAATATTTTCAAGGGAAACCCCCTACACTGTTGGTGGGAATGTAAATTGGTGCAGCTACTGTGGAGAACAGCATGGAGGTTCTTTAAAAAAACTGAAAATACAGCTATCATACTATCCAGCAATCCCACTCTTGGGCATATACGCAGACAAAAGTATAATTCAAAAAGATGCATGCACCCCTATATTAACAGCAGCACTAATAACAGGATACTACTCAGCCATAGAAAGAATGAAGTCACACCATCTTCAGCAACATGGATGGAGCTAGAGAGCTTCTCAGGCGGCTCAGCGATAAAGAATCTGCCTGTCAATGCAGGAGACACAGATTCGACCCCTGGGTTGGGAAAATCTCCTGGAGAAAGAAATGGCAACCCACTCCTGTATTCTTGCCTGGAAAATCCCATGGACAGAAGAGCCTGATGGACTATAGTCCATGGGATTGCAAAGAGTCAGACACAACTAAGCAACTGAGCATGCACACACACAAGCATAGACCTAGAGATCATACTAAGTGAAGTAAGTCAGACAGAGAAAGAGAAATACCATATGATATTACTTATAGGTGGAATCCAAAGTGTGACACAAATAAACTTATTTCTGAAACAGAAACAGACTCACAGACATAGAGAACAGACTTGTGATTATCAAAGGGGAAAGCAGAGGGAGGGACAAATTAGGAGTTTGGGATTAGCAGACTATATATAAAATAGATAACCAACAAGGACCTACTGCACAACACAGGGAATATATTCAGTATCGTATTATAACTGATAATGGAAAAGAATCTGAAAAAGAATGGATATATGTATATGTAAAACTGAATCATTTTGCTGTACACTTCAAACATTTTAAATCAACTGCTGCTGCTGCTAAGTCGCTTCAGTCCTGTCTGACTCTGTGTGACCCCCTAGACGGCAGCCCACCAGGCTCCCCCCATCCCTGGGATTTTCCAGGCGAGAATACTGCAGTGCGTTGCCATTTCCCTCTCCATGTAAATCAGCTAAACTTCAATAAAAAAATTTTCAATATATATGTATATTTAAATCACTTTGCTGTATACTTGAAACATTATAAATCAAAATACTTCAATAAAAAGAATTTTCAATCACAGATAACATAAATCTAGAAAGCTGGGTAATGAGAATATAAAAATACTCTCAGAATTCATTCTTAATTTTGATTAAAGTGTGTTTCATGATTCTCATTCTCTGTACTTTTAAAACTCTTTCCCCCTTCCTGAAACTTCCTGGTACCTCTCAAATTTCTAGGTCACTGCCTGATCCCAGTGAAGTGCATGAAGAAATTTAGCCACCATGTCAGCCCTTAGCACAGGGAAAGTAAGCAGAAAGACTATGACTCCATGGTCCTATATGGATGGAAGTCTGCACCTGGGAACTTCTCTAAATGCATTTCATTCTCCTCATGCCCCCACAGTTACCCATCAATCATTCAAGTTCACTAATTCAATTATACACCCCCTTCTTTCTGTCACTGAGGACATGCCACCTCATTTTGCCATGAGGCCTAACTCCCAATCACCCTGTGGAGCTGTTATCCAGCTCTTGGGCGGACAGGCACTTAACTCATCCCTCGCAAAGACTCGGACACGACTGAGCGACTGAACTGAACTGAATAGTGTCCTGACTCAGAGCAACATTTTATTCTTATCACTAAATCTCCCAAATGCTTATTTGGTTAACAACAAATGTCCACCTTGTAGTTATTTCAAAATGGATGGCTTTATTGTCCCATCACATATCCAGCTGATCTTTCAGCAAGTAAATTAAAATAGATTGACCCTTTAAAGTTATAAATTTTTTAAATTTGTGATTTTGAGCCGATTTCTGTATTTACTCTATATACAGTACAAAGACAACACTAAAATGACTTCAAGATATTCATTCTAGTTGAATCAAAGCTCATTTTTAAATAGACTAGTGAAAGTCATTTTTCTTCTCAAATAGGTTGAACAGAAAGGAATTCTTTAAAAAGAAAAAAAGGAGGTCCAAGTATATTATGAATATACCATGCAATTTAAAATTTAATACTGCAGCTTGGTTCTCTGCTCATTCTTTTGTGCATTTCTACTGTTGACATATGTCTTTGAAAGCACATCTAGAATACTAATAAACAAATAACAGTTGAGCATAGCTGATAGAACTCCCAAGTACAAACACAGATTAAAGTAAGCTTGATTTTAAACATGGGTGCATGCTAAGTTGCTTCAGTCCTGTCCAACTTTTTGCGACCCTATGGACTGTAGCCCACCAAGCTCCTCTGTCCATGGGATTCTCCAGGCAAGAATACTGAAGTGGTTGCCATGCCCTCCTCCAGGGGATCTTCCTGACCCAGGGATCAAACCCGAGTCTCTTATGTCTCCTGCATTGGCAAGCAGATTCTTTACCACTAGAGCCACCTGGGAAGCCCGATTTTAAATGTACTGCCTTGCCAGTTCGTATTCAAATCCATATATTATTAAGCCTTAACTTTCATTTGCATGGTTATTAAAAGTCAAATAGACCTTTTTCTTTTTTTAGTTTAAATTTACTTATTTTAATTGGAGGCTAATTACTTTGCGATACTGTATTGGTTTTGCCATATCAACATGAATCTGCCACGGGTGTACACGTGCTCTCCATCCTGAACCCCCCTCCCACCTCCCTCACCATCCCATCTCTCCAGGTCATGCTCAGGTGCACCAGCCCTGAGCATCCTGTATCATGCATCGAACCTGGACTGGCGATTCATTTCATATATGACATTATACATGTTTCAATGCCATTCTCCCAAATCATCCCACCTTCTCCTTCTCCCACAGAGTCCAAAAGACTGTTCTATACATCTGTGTCTCTTTTGCTGTCTCACATACAGGGTTATCGTTGCCATCTTTCTAAATTCCATATATATGCTTTAGTATACTGTATTGGTGTTTTTCTTTCTGGCTTACTTCACTCTGTATTATAGGCTCCAGTTTCATCCACCTCATTAGAACTGATCCAAATGTATTCTTTTTAATGGCTGAGTAATACTCCATTGTGTATGTGTACCACAGCTTTCTTACCAACTCATCTGCTGATGGACATCCCCAATATGTGGTTATGGGTACAGAGTCCCAGGATCCAGTGGAAGTGTCCTCTGGCAGTTTCCTGGGTCCACAACCATTTTCAAACATGACTCTAATATGTCTTACCTTTCTTCATCTACTACTACAATCTCCATATATCCAGCTCTGTTGAGAACTCAATAAATATGAAATATCAGGGGATATTACTGGATGCCCTTCCAACACCAACACATAAGAACTTTCCAACTCACACGACAACCTTGTGCCGGTAAGTATTTTCTTTTACTTCCTTATAGCTTTTAAAACAGTTGATTTTCCTCCTTAAAAACTCCTCCCCCAGCTTCTATAACACCAAACCTTGGATATTTCCATCAGTGTGGTTCAGCGCAGAATCCACTACATGTTCCTTCCTACTGATTTACATATTACAGACCAATCAATCTTCCTCTCCTCTTTGAAAACCCCTGAGACCATCCCATATTGATTAGAGCCGCCACTGACTGCACAGTATTTATATCATTTTCATCAATAACTGAATATGGTTCAGCTCTGTGGCATCTTTCATAATGTAGCCTTATACTTTAGTTAATCTTTATACTCTTCTTAAAGAGAAATATACTCTTCTGAAAGAACAAAGTTGACAATTTGGAATACAATCGAGGGTCCTCTCCTTGTCCTTTCAGTGACAAGAATCATCAGTTCAGTAAAGAATGTATTGTTAGAGCAGAGTAAAGGGGCAAAAGAGTACTCTGGGTTTTTTACCCTCAAATTCTTTTTTGTTTGTTTGTTTACTTTACAATATTGTATTGGTTTTGCCACACATCAGCATGAATCTGCCATGGGTGTACACGTGTTCCCAATCCCGAACACCCCTCCCACCTAAACTTGTGGTAGAGATAGTAGTTTGAGAGCAAAGGATTTGAGTTCCAGGAGTATGGTCTTTTTCTGTTTTAAAAGCCAAGGTGACTCAGGGCATAAAGTCTTTGCTAACAAAAGGCATGGAGTGTAGGACCAGCCTGGAGAAGAGATTGCAGTGCCCTGAGCTGGACTAAATAAAGAGTCAGAGGAGAAGAGCTTTTGCAAGGACTGAGAAATGAGTATGGGTACTTGTATTCCTTTTCCAGTTGGATAAAACTTTTGCAAGAAGCCTCCCTATGCCCTCCTCTGTAGTTTGAGGATATATGTGCCACAGTGGCTCTTGAAGATTGAAATGTCTAGGCAGAAGTACCTAAGGGAGACTTGGGGGCCTCCATGCACTCTAGCATGGTACCAGAAGCCATTCTAGTTCTGGGCTAGCTACCCCTAGCCATTCAAGCATAGGAGTAGCTGAAAGAAAAATGGTAGGACTTCAGTATTCCCAGTTTGGATAAGGACAAAATGAGTGACCAGCAGAAACCATTGATCAGAGGCCAGATGGATGTCCTGGCAGGTGCCAGTAAGAACAAATGTTAATGATATTCAGGGACAAGGGAGATCAGGTCCACACTGGATCCTCTGCTAAAGTTCTTCCCTGCCAACCTTGCTGCTTACTGAGCCTGCTGGAACTTAGCTACCACTCCAAAGAAAAGGACAGAGTAGGAAAGCTTTGAAATGACCAAGAAAACCCTGGGTTGTCTGAATTTATGCAAAACTAACTGTAGTTAAGTTTCTTTGACCAAGCAGCGTGAAAGGTAGAGAGAGCAGTTATAGGAAAGAGATTTGGAAGGCTGCAATAAATCAGTATAAGTTGCATGCTTTGGATTTCCCTGGTGGCTTAGATGGTAAAGCGCCTGTCTACAATGCGGGAGACCTGGGTTCGAGCCCTGGGTTGGGAAGATCCCCTGGAGAAGGAAATGACAACCCACTCCAGTACTATTGCCTGGAAAATCTCATGGACAGAGGAGCCTAGTAGGCTACAGTCCATGGAGTCGCAAAGAGTCGGACACGACTGAGTGACTTCACTTCACTTTGCATGCTTTAGGTGCACTTGGGCTTAATTAAGCCTACAGAACTTTAAAAACTACTGTGCAACATCTCTCAAACTAAGACAGGTATTTTCTTTAAATTGTTTTTTCCCCTAGAGAGCATCTAGAAGACATGGTGACACCTGCCAAATTATCTTTGAATGACTGAATTATCCATTAAATAATTTGAAATTTTCAATCAATGGCTATTTTATGATGAAAATAACAGTGGCCTGAAGTTTTGCATTTGACACAAGGATGAAGAGGAGAACAGTTAAAAACTAGATGCTTTTACTTTCTCTTATAATCCACTCGTTATTCTACTAAAAAAACCAGACACCAGACTTCTTATTTCAGGGAAGTGAGGAGATAAAAAGTATGTTTAGTCTTCTACTTTTATGGACACCATAATGCCAACTTTGGAGACATGAAGGGACCCAACCACAAAGGGTTATCTGATCACTTGTAAGAAAATATCGTTTCTGTTCATCTTCAGAGTCATGCAGTAGAATGTTGTAACACAGATGGGCGGTGGGAAGCTCACGTAGTCATCATTGGGGGAATAGAGGACAATAGCATTAAAACTGAAACTATAGAACAATTCTATGAATATAGGCTTACAAAAATATCTAAGTTTTGAAAACAAGGCTTTACAGAATCATTTAGATACCCCATTAGTTGCAGCAACATGGATGGACCTACAGATTATCATACTAAATGAAATAAGTTAGAGGAAGACAAATACCATATAATATCACTTAGTTATGGAACCTAAAATACAATGCAAATGAACCTATCTACAAATCAGAAACAGACTCACAGACATTGAGAACAGACTTGTGGTTGCCAAGAGGAAGGGTGAAAAGGATGGATAAACAGCAAGGTCCTTCTGCAGAGCACATGTGTGTGATGGGACCAGATGCCATGATCTTCGTTTTCTGAATGTTGAGTTTTAAGCCAACTTTTTCACTCTCTTCTTTCACTTTCATCAAGAGGTTCTTTAGTTCTTCTTTGCTTTCTGCCATTAGTGTAGTGTCATCTGCATATCTGAGGTTATTGATATTTCTCCCAGCAATCTTGATTCAAGCTTTTGCTTCATCCAGTCCAGCATTTCTCATGATGTACTCTGCATATAAGTGAAATAATCAGGGTGACAATATACAGCCTTGATTTACTCCTTTCCCGATTTGGAACCAGTCTGTTGTTCTATGTCCAGTTCTAACTGTTAATTCTTGACCTGCATATAGAAGGGCGAGATGTTAAAATAATAAAGACGAGACTGATCTTGACGATTACTTGGTTTGTAGGCAGGAGTATCATACTAGGAAAACTTATTATCCCAGACATATATAGATCAGCTAGGCATATAATTTGAGATTTTATTCATTTTCACAAATTACATTTTATATATACTTCAGAAAATATGACATGGTATGTGGGCATATCTCAAACCACTGACTTTTTAATAGCAGATATAAAAATGTCCAATACAATGGCAATTTAATAAAATGAAATGGTGCAAGGCACTCTCTTCATTGCAAGTAAATGCACCCCCATGAATCATCTGTCTAAGGCCATTTCTTAATTCCCCGAAGTGTTGATTTAATAATAATTACCACCAATAAGAATGTCTGTGGAGTGGAATTGACTATTTTATGATTGAAATCAGTTATTCTCAACCAGGGGTGGGATACAGCTGGTGTGGGGCAAGACAGAGAGTGTTCCCTTCTCCCAGAGAGATGCTTCAAAATCTCCTGGAAGCATGTTTATTTAAAAATGAATGATCTAAACAGTGCTGCAATGAACATTGGGGTACATGGGTTATATGGAATTTAGAAGATAGTAATGATGATCCTATATGTGAGACAACAAAAGAGACACAGAGGTATAGAACGGACTTTTGGACTCTGAGGGAGAGGGAAAGGGTGGGATGGTTTGGGAGAATGGCAATGAAACATGTATACTTTCTTGTAAGAAACGAAGCGCCAGTCTATGTTCAATGCAGGATGCAGGATGCATGGGGCTGGTGCACAGGATGATTCAGGTAGATGATGTGGGGTGGGAGGTGGGGGGGGGCTTCGGCATTGGGAGATTGTGTTCACCTGTGGCTGATTCATGTCAATGTATGGCAAAACAAATACAGTATTGTAATTTAAAAATAAATAAAAAATAAAAAAATGAATGATCTATATGATAAGTACAGATTTGATTTTAGTCACAATACTTAATTCACTTTAAAGATGTAATCACAATTAAAAAGGTGTGGGAATTTTGATTCTTCACATGGAGACAGGCATTAGGAAAGGTGGAGAAACACAAAAGAGTGTGTTGTCTAGAGACAGATTAAACACAGACAGGCTGTCTGCTTCTTCACCACCCACACCACACATTCAGCTTCCCGAATGCCCATGTCCCAAATGTCCCACTCACCGCTCTGGACTTCCCGAGCTGAGTGTGAGTGGGTGGGCTGTGAGAGTTCCAAGAAGCAGCACCCCAGGGGCCCATGCTGTGACTCAGGCTTTCCCTGAGTGTCTGGTTCTGTACTCCCAGAATCCCTGGCTTTGCCATCTGGGACCACCTGCCCTCCTTTTCTGACTTCCTTCAAAATTACAGTGCCAGAACAAATAGATTCCTATTGCCTAGACAGGATAGGTTATAGGAACATCTCTAGTGTATCTGCCTGCCTCAAAATGCCATCATTTTCACACATGTGCACACATCCACACATGAAGGCACCCCTCACCAGTACACACACACACACACACACACACACACACACACACACACACACACACTGGTCTTGTTGAATGACCTAGCTGACCCTGCCTTCCTAGCCATTGCTGATTGGTCCACGGCTGCATAACTGACCCACCTGAACCAATTTCTTCCTCCAGAGAATTTAGAACTGAGACTTGGAGGTACTGGTCATTGTACTGGGAGCTTAGACTGCTAACGAAGGGAAGGTTGGGTTAAGACTATCCTGTTTGACTCAGAATGCCTAAAAAGCAGAGAAAGTCATCCTGGAGAGGGAGAGAGAAAGAGGTGGGGAGAGAGAGATTAAACGAAACGAAGCTGGTTTAAGAGAACATGTGGCCCTGGAGGGATGGAGGAACCCTGCTGTGCTTCTGATGGCTTTTCAGGTCCTAGATTCAAGGCCATTCTATACACTGTTTTCATTTCTTGGTTTCTGAGATGCCTCTGTATTGTTATAATAAATCCTCCTCATGCATTTTGGTTTTACTTGAGATAGTTCATATAATTTTCTGCTACTTGCCATCAAAAGTTCTGGCACAAAAAATTAAAATGTTAGATGATTGGCATGAATTTCACCATTTATACTGTACAATACCAGTTTTTAATGCACATATAAGAGCCCCTATCATATGCAAAATCACCACTATTACTCTATTCATATTTTATAGCTTGTTTTACATGTATACTGGAGAAGGGAATTGCAGCCCACTCCAGGACTCGTGCCTGGAAAAATCCCATGGACAGAGGAGCCTGGCGGACTATGGTCCATAGGGTCACAGAGAGTTGGTCATGATGAAAGGAACTTCACATACACATACACACACACACACACACACACACACACACACACACACGTACACAGTTTGTTCTTACCAGAACAATGGATATTCTGTATGACATTAACATGGAACATAACATGGAACAAGACACATAGTATAACATGTTCCTGGGTTCCTAAGATAAGGACTTGAACATCCTTGGGGGCCATTATTCTGTCTAACACAGTAAGGACCTTGGTGGCCCCACATGGCCAGCTTCAGCTTCCTGACAGCATAGTGATCTCAGGATAGTCAGACTTCTTACATTGTGGTTGGTTGGCTCTTAGAGTGAACTTTCCAAGCAGAAAAGCCTCAATGTGCAAGCACTTGTCAAGCCTCTGACTATGTAGAACTTGGCAATATTCTACTAGCCAAAACAAGTCATGTGCTGAAACCCAGAGTTAATGTGAAAAGGGGCCACACAAAAGTACGGGGAGGCATGGTTTATTCAGGGCCATTATTGCAACAGCTATGACAATCACAATTAGAATGTTCTGTCCAATAAGCTTTGCACATCTTCAAATGTCTAAAATTACAAAAGAGGCAGCATTGTAAATAGTACACAATGTTTGCTTATTCAGGAAATTATTATTCCTTTGAAGTACAGATGAGACTAGACATATTCAGACCCCACTGACCTGTGCATCTAACACAGATTCCCTGAGCATCTCTTGTGTCCAGGTCTTGTTGGGTGCTAAGCTCTTGAACTTTTTCACTGAGGGCTTTCTCCTTTTATTTATTTTTTAAATTATTGTGGTAAAATATATTTAACATAAAAATTACCACTTTAACTGTTTTTAAGTATATAGTTAAGTACATTGCTTTAAGTACATAAGCGTCAAGTACATTCACATTGTTGTACAGTCATCACGACCATCCATCTCCAGAACTAAAATTATCCATTAAACTCTAACTCCTTATTATCCTCTCCCATAGCCCCTGGCAACCACCATTCTACTTTCTGTTTCTGTGAATTTGACTATTCTAGGTACCTTATAATTGGAATCTCACAATATTTGTTCTTTGTGACTGGCTTATTTCACTCAGCATAACATCTTCAAGGTTCATTTGTGTGGCAGCATGTGTCAGAATTTCATTCCTTTTAAGGCTGAATAATATTCCATTGCAGGTATATACCACATTTTGTCTATCCATTCATAGACATCTGTTTCCTCCTTTAGGCTATGGATATTGTTCTGTTGCATTTTTTTAAAATTGAAGTATAGTTGATTTACATACTATATTAGTTTTAGGTGTATAGCATAGTGATTCAATATTTTTGCAGGTTACATTGCAAAAATATTATATATTATATTATATACAGGTTACTACAAGATAATGGCTGTAATTCCCTGTGCTACACAGTACAATATATTTTTGTTGCTTATCTATTTTATACATAGTACTTTGTGGCTTTTAATCCCTAACCCCTAATTTGTCTCTCCTCCATTCCCTGTCTGCTTTGGTAAACTTTGGATCCCTTTGTTTTCTTTATCTGTGAGTCTGTTTCTGTTTTGCATATATATCATTTGTATAATTTTTTAGACTCCACATATAAGTGATATAATATAGTATTTGTCTTTCTCTGTCTGACTTATTTCACTAAGCATAATATTTTCTAGACCATCCATGTTGCTGCAAATGGCAGAATTTTGTTATTTTTTATGACTGAGTAGTATTCCATCGAATATGTATGCTGCATCTTCTTAAACCATTCATCTGTTGATGGGCGCTTGAGTTGCTTCCATGTCTTTGTTGTTATAAATAGTGTGGCTATGAACACTGGGGTACATGTATATTTTTGAATTAGTGTTTTAATTTTTTTCTGGATAGATACCCAGGACTGGAATTTCTGGTCATTCTATTTTCAGTTTTTGAGGAAACTCTGTATCATTTTCCATCATGTCTGCATCAACTTACATTCTCAACAACAGTGTAAAAAGTTCCCTTTTCTCCATATTCTTGGCAACACTTCTTACTTATAGACTTTTTGATGACAGCCATTCTGACAGGTGTGAGATAATATCTTGTTGCTTTGACCTGTGTTTCTTTAATAATTAGCAAATGTTGAGAATTTTTTCATGTGCTTGTTAGTCATCCATCTGTATTCTTTGGGAAAATGTCTATACAGGTTTTTTGCCCATTTTTTATTGAATTGTTTGGTTTTTCAATATTGGGTTATATGAGCTGTTTGAATACTTTGGATATTAACCCCATGGCAGTGTATCATTTGCAAATATTTTGTCCCATTCCATAGGTTGTTTTTTTCCTTTTATTGATTTTTTTCTTTGCTGTGCAAAAG
This sequence comes from Nanger dama, assembly GCA_917880005.1. Classification (NCBI taxonomy): domain Eukaryota; kingdom Metazoa; phylum Chordata; class Mammalia; order Artiodactyla; family Bovidae; genus Nanger; species Nanger dama. Next base: position 6,251,109 of record CAKJTW010000088.1, read on the forward strand.
CTTTCAAGTTTAATTAGGTCCCATTTGTTTATTTTTGCTTTTATTTCTTTGGCTTTAAGAGACTAAAACCAAAAATGTTACTATGACTCACGTCAAAGAGTGCTCTGCCTGTGTTGTCTTCTGAGAGTTTTATGGTTTCCATCTCCATAGCTAGATCTTTAAATCATTTTGAGTTAATTTTTATATGGTGTGAGAGAATGTTCTAATTTCATCATTTTACATATGGTTATCCAGTTTTCCCAGCACCACTTTTCTCCATTGTATATTCTTGCCTGCTTGGTCAGAGATTAACTGACGGTAGGTGTGTGGGTTTATATCTGGGGTCTCTATTCTATTCCATTGATCTGTGTGTGTTTTGGTGTCAGTATCACACTGTTTTGATTACTGCAGATTTATGGTATAGCCTGCTTTAGTATTTTGAAGTATTTTGTGATTCCATATAAATTATAGGATTATTTCTTCTAGTTCTGTAAATAATAGATATTTTGATAAGGATTGCATTAAATCTGTAGGTTGTTTTGAATTCAGGAGAGGAACTGGTTACCAGGAAGATCAAGCCATGATTAGAAGCTTGGAACTTCTAGCCCCACTCCCCAACTTCTGGGAAGGTGACAGGGGCTGGAGATTGACAGCTTCTCAAAGAGACCCCTTATGTACTCAGAGGGAGAGAGAAAGAAAATGTCTCTTGTTGGAGCTACTATTATTGTGGAGCTCAGTTTCCATGCTCTAAACAATACTGAATATTTCCTCAGCCTCCTCACCTTCCCATGTCATATGTCTAACCTACATAACTGTAACATAATCTGTGTCTGTTGCTTTAAGCCACTACTTGTGGTAATTTGTTACAATAGCCATAGAAAACTAATAGTGACAAATAGTGACATGGGGTTTCAAAGAGTCAGACATGACTGAGCAACTTTCAATTTCAAGAATCATTATGGCAGCTAGTTACTATATCTATTCAGCTGTCCCCTGGTCATTGGAGTTCACTCCTGATTAGGGTTCTTGAGTCTCGAGGGGTTGCCCTCTATCCCAAGCTCCTTCTGTGTCTCTTCTCCCAGTTTTCTAGCCTCATAGTCACCTTCTCCTGTGGGTCCTCAACTCTTGGTGTATCTTTCTCAGTCTGCTTGCTGGCAACAGCCTGCCTGAAACATACCAAAAACAGGAACATCTCATTTAACCTTACTTTCATCACTTCTGCCTTACTTTTCTATTTGCTGCTGTAATAAATTCAGTTCAGTCCAGTTCAGTTGCTCAGTCATGTCCAACTCTTTGTGACCCTATGAACCACAGCATGCCAGGCCTCCCCTGTCCATCACCACTCCCAGAGTCTACCCAAACTCATGTCCATTGAGTGGGTGATGCCATCCAACCATCTCAACCTCTATCATCCCCTTCTCTTCCTGCCCTCAATCTTTCCCAGCATCAGAGTCTTTTCAAATGAATCAGCTCTTCGCATCATGTGGCCAAATTATTGGAGTTCAGCCTCAACATCAGTCCTTCCAATGAATATTCAGGACTGATTTCCTTTAGGATGGACTGGTTGGATCTCCTTGCAGTCCAAGGGACTCTCAAGAGTCTTCTCCACAGTTCAAAAGCGTCAATTCTTTGGCTCTCAGCTTTCTTCACAGTCCAACTCTCACTTCCATACATGACTACTGGGAAAAATACCACAAATGTAATGTTAAAACAACACAATTTTTTTTTTACATTTCTGTAGGTTAGAAATCTGACGTGGGTCTCATTGAGCTAAAATCTGTGATCAGCCATGCATTTATTCTAGAGGGTCTAGGGAAAGAATATATTTCCTTATCTTTTTAACTTACAGACTTGATAGTGTTAGTCCCTCAATCATGTCTGACTCTTTGCGACCCCATGGACTGTAGCCCACTCAGTCAGTTCAGTTGCTCAGTCATGTCTGACTCTTTGCAGTCCCATGGACTGCAGCACACCAGGCTTCCCTGTCCATCATCAGCTCCCAGAATGCCATCCAACCATCTCATCCTCTGTCATCCCCTTCTCCTCCCATCTTCGGTCTTTCCCAACATCAGAGTCTTTTCCAGTGAGTCAGTTCTTCGCATCAGGTGGCCTAAGTATTGGAGGTTCAGCTTCAGCATCAGTCCTTCCAATGAACACCCAGGGCTGATCTTTAGGATGGACTGGTTGGATCTCTTTGTTTTCCAAGGGACTCTCAAGAGTCTTCGCCAACACCACAGTTCAAAAGCATCAATTCTGTGGTGCTCTGCTGCTAAGTCACTTCAGTCGTGTCCAACTCTGTGCGACCCCAAGGATGGCAGCCCACCAGGCTCCCCCATCCCTGGGATTCTCCAGGCAATAACACTGGAGTGTGTTGCCATTTCCTTCTTCAATGCATGAAAGTGAAAAGTGAAAGTGAAAAGTAAAAGTGAAGTTGCTCTGTCGTGTCCGACTCTCAGTGACCCCATGGACTGCAGCCTTCCAGGCTCCTCCATCCGTGGGATTTTCCAGGCAAGAGTACTGGAGTGGGGTGCCATTGCCTTCTCCTCTGCGGTGCTCAGCTTTTTTTATAGTCCAACTATCACATCCATACATGACTACTGGGAAAACCATAGCCTTGACTAGACGGACCCTTTTTGGCTAAGTAATGTCTCTGCTTTTTAGTATGCTGTCTAGGTTGACCATAGTTGTTGTTTTTTTTTTTTTCCCCAAGGAGGAAGTGTGTTTTAATTTCATGGCTGCAATCACCATCTGCAGTGATTTTGGAGCCCAAAAATGTCTGTCACTGTTTCCATTGTTTCCCCATCTATTTGCCATGAAGTGATGGGATGGGATACCATGATCTTAGTTTTCTGAATGTTGAGTTTTAAGCCAGCTTTTTCACTCTCTTTCACTTTCATCACTAGGGTTATTAGTTCTTCTTTGCTTTCTGCCATAAGGGTGGTGTCATCTGCATATCTGAGGTTATTGATATTTCTCCCAGCAATCTTGATTCCAGCTTTTTATCCAACCCAGTATTTTGCATGATGTACTCTGCATATAAGTTAAATAAGCAGGATGACAATATACAGCCTTGATGTATTCCTTTCCCAATTTGGAACCAGTCTGTTGTTCCATGTCTAGTTCTAACTGTTGCTTCTTGACCTGCACACAGATTTCTCAGGAGGCAGGTAAGGTGGTTTGGTATTCCCATCTCTTTAAGATCTCTTTAAGAATTCTCTACAGTGTTGTGGTTCACACAGTCAAAGTAGCCTGCTAAGCTCCTCTGTACATGGACTTCTACAGGCAAGAATACTGGAGTGGGTTGCATTTTCTTCTTCAGGGGATCTTCCCAATCCAGGGACTGAACCCGCATTGGTAGGTGGGTTCTTACCACTAGCACCACCTGGTCAAGCTCAAAGAGGCTACCCGCATCCCTATGTTTATGCCCCCTTCCTCCATCTTCAAAGCCACCAAAAACAGGTCAAATCCTTCTCACATATCACTAGGACCATTCCATGATCATATCTCTCTCTGACTCTCCTCTTCTGCCTCCCTCTTCCACTTCTAAGGACTCTTGTGATTATATTGGGCCAACCAGATTATCCAGGGTAATCTTTCTATTTTAAGATCAACTGATTAGGGACTTCCCTGGTAGTCCAGTGGTTAAGACTCTGCTTCTAGGTACTGACAAAAAAAAAAAAAAATCAGCTGATTAGCAACCTTTATCTTCAACCTTAATTCCCCTTTGCCATCTAACATTTTCACATGTTCTAGGAATTAAAGTGTGGATATCATTGGAAGAGGCTTTATTCTGCCTACCACAGACTCCAATTTTAATCCTCCTTCCATTGTGGCTAAAAGCACAAATAAAAAGTCTCCTTGCCTTCTCCCACTGGGCTTCCTCTATGCTTACTCCTAAATCAGATCTTTATTCAGCTCAAGGACTGGTACTTGAGAAAGAAGTTTTCTACCAATTATCACCTCACTTTGTACAGAATCATTTGTTCATTTTGTTAGTCTATAAACGAATGAGTCACTTTTCAATGCCCTAGAAAAAGATGAGAAGGCAATCCTAGCCACTTTTAGACTGTCTTGTACTTGATCAAAAGTCTTAACTACTTGACTTTGGGGTTTTGGCACTCTGTACAAAGTTAGTAGTTGCTTTTAGGAAATGGAACTCAGCGTCATTCAGATTGATTGTCAGGCCCACAAAACAGAAGCAGTAATGTCATTTGTGATTTGGGAAGTTACACCTGAGGCCTCAAAGCTCTTCCTGAACAGAGGAGCAGTGAGGAAAAGGGGGTATGGAATGAGAATGTCCTTGAAATGTTTTTATATTCAAATAATTTTAATAAGGTTAAGTAAAATGCAAAAGGATCCTCAAGGCCTGGAGCAGTGAGACTTTTTAGCAAAAATATGGAAGGACTGGATTCCCACCCAGTTTTTATCACTAACTTGTAGACACTATCCATGATGCCTTCAAGTTTAATCTTCAGAACAAAGAGGAAGACACTTGGCGCCAACCACCTGTGTGCTAATCAAGGCCAGGAAAACAATTCTTGCTCCTCCTAGAGTTGATAGATTTGAGAGGATGGTTTCTTGCTTGTAACTCTGTTAAGAGTCTGCATCTGATGGGACTGAGTTATGGAATGAGTTGGCCTGGATGATCTCCAAGGCCCCTTTCGGCTGTGTCTATCTGGCGTTCAGTGACACAGTCTTACTCAACTGACAACCACTGCTCTGCCCTTGGATGGCCCCAATCTCTGCTGCTCTTCAGGACTAATCTACTCTGTGGCTTTGCTTGTGGCTTAACACTGCACTTCCCTCTTCCTTCCTGAAAGATGAATCAGATTGGCATGACTCTTGCCACTCTCTGTGAGAACTAAGCAAATGTACTGGTGAGCGTGGGGTGTGTCTTGTTTTCCAGCAGTTAGACAGTGACATTTACGATGCATCAATCTTATCAGGCAAATACAGCCCATTGGTTTATATCCTTGGTCAGAAAATAACAAGCCTGCCTATTTTATTCTGTATGTTTTAATAATGCAATATGGTATCAGTCAGGCTTCCCAGGTAGTACTAGTGGCAAAGAACCCACCTGCCAATGCAGGAGATGTAAGAGACATGGGTTTGATCCTTGGGTGGGGAAGATTCCCTGGAGAAGGGAATGGCTACTCACTCCAGTATTCTTGCCTGGAGAATCTCATGGACAGAGGAGCCTGGCAGGCTACAGTCCACAGGGTCACAAAGAGCTGGACACGACTGAAGCAACTTAGCACACACATATGCATGGTGTCAATCTGTTTGGACTAATATAACAAAAATACCATAAACTGAATGGCTTATAAACAACAAACATATATTTTGTACAGTTCTGGAATCTGGAGAGTCCAAGATCAAGGCACCAGAAGATTTGGTGTCTGTTAAGGGAATGCTTCCTCATAGACAGTGTCTTCTCACCAAGTCCTCACATAGTGAAAGAGGCAAGGGAACTCTCTGGAGTCTCTTTTATAAGGGCACTAACCTCATTCATGAGGGCTCTAACCACACGATGTAATCATTTTTCAAAAGGCCCTGTTTGAAAGTACTATCATAGTGGGGGGTTGGGTTTTCAACATACGAATTGGAGGAGGAACACAACCAGTTTCTAGCATAGGGAATTTATGAATAAGAAATTTTCTTTTTAATTTTTAATTGGAGGATAATTGATTTGCAATGTTGTATTGGTTTCTGCCATACAACAACATGAATCAGTAATAACTATATATAGTTATGATATATAGATATGATACACATATGATATATAGATACATATTTCTATATATGCTAGGAATTTTCAAGTGAGGTTCAGGAACAAAACCCAATTTACAATTTGGTATGTGTATGTATGAATTACATTTTTCTTAGAAGAGGATCAGATTTCCAATAGAATTCATGAGTGAACAAAAGGTGAGACTAACAAATGTAAAAAAAATGTTCTATCACCATAGAGTCAGGATCAATCACTGTCTACCTCTAATGGAAGCAGCTCAGGGAGCCAAAGGAACTACAGAAGTCAGATAATTAGCAATTTTTTTTTTTTTTTTTTTGGCTATGCTGTACAACTTGTGGGATCTTAGTTTCCCAACCAAGGATTGAACCTGTGCCCTGGGCAGGAAAAGTGCAGAGTCCTAGCCACTGGACCACCAGAGAATTCCCCACTAATAATTTAAAACATTATATATCAGGCACGAACTCAGTCATGTCTGACTTTTTGTGACCCCATAGACTGTAGCCCACCAGGATCTTCTGTCCATGCAATTTTCCAGGCAAGAACACTGGAGTGGGTTGCCATTTCCTAGTCCATTATATTAAGCATCATGTAGTAAAAGTCTTCATCAACCACTCTTTAGTGAACTTTCCAACTTAACCAATACTCTGTTTCATTTACAAAATACACTCATTGCTGCCTCCAGCCTTGAGCCCAGCACTCTCCCACACTTTTGGTCCCACTCATGGATTTGATTCATACCAAGATTCAGTGATGGTTCTTGCCTATCCTTTTCATGCCAGGATATTATATTTCTATGATTTGGTTAAAAACATGAAAATTTGATTAAATATAAGCATAAAAAGAAAGTGGCAAAGTTGAATTCTTTCAGATTCTTAATTAAGGCAACTTGATTTTTTTATATAACTGCAGAAATTTAAGGAAAATATGAAAAAGTTTCTGTACTCTGATTGCATGACAGGTAACTTTTAGTTCCTGCTTCACTTTAAAAAAAGTGGCAATTCAGGACATGGAAGCAACCTAGATGTCCATCAGCAGATGAATGGATAAGAAAGCTGTGGTACATATACACTATGGAATACTACTCAGCCCTTAAAAAGAATAAATTTGACTCAGTTCTAATGAGATGGATGAAATTGGAACCAATTATACAGAGTGAAGTAAGCCAGAAAGAAAAACACCAATACAGTATACTGACACATATATATGGAATTTAGAAGACAGTAATGATGACCCTGTATGTGAGACAACCAAGAGACACAGAGGTATAGAGTGGACTTTTGGACTCTGAGGGAGAGGGAAAGGGTGGGATGGTTTGGGAGAATGGCAATGAAACATGTATACTTTTGTGTAAGAAACGAAGCACCAATCTATGTTCAATGTAGGATGCAGGATGCATGGGGCTGATGCACAGGATGATTCAAGTAGAGGATGTGGGGTGGGAGGTGGGGGGGGCTTCGGCATTGGGAGATTGTGTTCACCTATGGCTGATTCGTGTCAATGTATGGCAAAACAAATACAGTATTGTAATTTAAAATAAATAAATAAATAAATTAATTAAAAAAAAAAGTGGCAATTACAGAAGAATGTGGTTTGTGCAAACAGAGAGATACTTAAGAAAAAGTCTTGATCCTTCATCAAAGGATTGGGGGGATTGATGCAAATTTATGTTTGTGTTAAATAAAAAACTTCAGAAGTGTACAAATCATTTTTATAACTCCCAGATTGAACCAATTTTTATATAAGCCAAACAACCATGGATTCTCATTGAAATGATTTAGAGCAATTCTACTGTATTGGGATCCCAGATAAGGGAAAAAAGTGTGTTTCAGAACCCATGATTTTCAAGAATCTTCATATTAGTGTACTTCCATTGACCCAGAAAACAAAGCAAATGGATATTTTCAACTCTACAGATGATTCCACACACAGGATCAACATGTCCTTTATATAAAATGTAGCCTTTCTTTGTTAGTTTGAATCCTCCAGGAATCAGATGCTCAAGTAAGATTCGATGTGCAAGGAATCTATTGAGGGAAATTTGTGTGAAAGAAAAAGGGGAAAACTAGGTGGGGAGAGGCTTAGACCAAGATCCAGGTAGAGCAGTAAATATGGAAGATTGGATAGAAGGAGCCACAGACGGCAGCACAGCTCTGAGAAAGTCTCTGCAGGTGGAGAGAGCCAGAAAAAAAGTTTGCCTACAAGAGATGACCCATGTAAGACTGAAATGACCCAGCCACAGCACTCCTGCTGTGCTCTGTCATGCCAGAGTGTGAATGTGGTCATGGATTCTAAAGATGTGGGAACTGCAGCCTGTTGACTGACTATCCTTAGTTACATGACTGTGGACACCTTTCCTATTAGAAACCATGACCACAGGAAATAAACATCATTCTCTAGGGAGGCTCAGACAAGTAGGCTGTATGGAAGACCAATTATGTCCAGTTGTTGTTGTTAAGTCACTCAGTCATACCCAAGTCTTTGCAACCATGGACTGTAGCACGCCAGGTTTCCCTGTCCTTCACTATCTCCTATAGCTTGCTCAAACTCATGCCCATTGAGTTGGTGATGCCATCCAACCATCTCATCTTCTGTTATCCCCTTCTCCTTCTGCCTTCAATCTTTCCTAGCATCAGGGTCTTTTCCGGTGAATCAGCTCTTCGCATCAGGTGGCCAAAGTATTGGAGCTTCAGCTTCAGCATCAGTACTTCCAATGAATATTCAGTTTGATTTCCTTTCAAAAGTCTTCTAAGAAGGACTCATCTTTATTTATCTACCTGCATCTGAAACGTTGTGGCAAATGTGATTTGCCACAGATTCAATGATAAAGCTTGTAAAACCTTTGACCCAGGCATAGAAACAAATGCTTCCTTGGCAGACCGACTTCAGAGTTAGCAGGTATTTAGTGTGCACCTATTATGGCTGTGCCAGTCACCGTTACAGAGGTATAGAGTGGTGGCCTGTGCAGACAAAGCCTCCTGGAGCTAACACTCTAGCCAGGGGGCAGACAGTAAGCTAACAAATCTATGGACAAGATATAAATAAGTCCTGTGGAGAAAATCAAAGAGTGTAACATGTTAGAAGAGGGCTGGATAGACACGGTGGTCAAAGGATTATGGAGAACTACCTCTCTGAGGAAGGGACATTTGAGGTGAAACCAGATTAATGAAAGAGGATGAGAATCTGGGGCAGAGGAAACAACAAAGGCAGAGATTGTCAAGTGAGAGAGACATATTGGTGGAAACGGAAAAATGCCCGTTGGAGAGATAGGAGCCAGCTGAGGTGGGACTCATGGGTCATGAGGAGTCTTGATTCTATTCTAAACGTGATGAAGGGTTCTAAGTAGGGGACCCACATGATCAGATTTACATCTTAACTTTGGTGGTTCCAGAATGTCTGTATGGAAAGAATTTGAAAGTGGTAAGATGCTTACGAAAGAGGTGATCTGGAGGAGAGGTGAGGAAGGTTGGTGGACATGGGGAGATGAGAGGTGGTATAAAGCAGCATACTGCTGCATAAACTTGAGAAAATATCCACTGTGTCTGCCAAAGAATATGGGGAGGGGGCAGATTTAGTAGTGATTATGGGCTGATTAAGAGCTTCCCTGGTAGCTCAGATGGCAAAGAATCCTCCTGCAATGCAGGAGACCCCAGTTCAATCTCTGGGTTGGGAAGATCCCCTGGAGAAGGGAATGGCTACCTACTCCAGTATTCTTGCCTGGAGAATCTCACAGATAGAGACTTGTAGGCTACAGTCCATGGGGTCACAAAGAGTTGGACATGACTGAGCTACTAATACTTTCACTTTTCTATCATGGGCTGATTAAAGCATCTCAAACTCAACTTACTCTCATCCCCAGACATCAGCACTGTATATATATTTTTAACTCACCATGTGTATTGTGTAGAGAATGAACATAGGGGAGCAAGAATAGATGCCTGGCAGCTAGGTAGAATGCTGGTTGCAGTGGTACAGGTAAGAGATGATATTGGCTTGAATTAAGGAGGTATTTATGGCAGTGGAGTAAAGTGGATTGATTGAAAATATTAGTTTTTTCTGAGGGCATGAGTGACAGAGCACCGGTTCTGTAGCATCTTGGGCTTTGTAGAACACTCCTCCAAGCTGTGCCCTTTCCCTTTCTCTTTATAGTATATTTCTGAAATCAGATGTGTAGCAGAGACTGTGGGTAATTAGGGATTGCCTTAAGCCCTTTTAACTATTCCCATGCGCCTGTCTCCTGGCTGTACTGTGCTTTTGCCAATAATGGCCTTGTGACTCTTCTTCACGGGACCATCCTCTGCTTGCTGAAGGGTTTTGCCCAAATATGACAACTGGAAGTATCTAGAATTTTCCATCCCTCCCACCCCCTCACCTCACCGTCTGCCCAATTAGACCTTAGCCAATGACAAACAAGAATGGGCGTATGAAAGTCCAGCCTCTTTGCCCTGAGTTGAGATGACTTTGAGGTATACCTTACTCATCAAAGCTCCCCACTGGATCAAAGGAGGGTGCTCTCCATGACTTTGCCCACATACCCACCTCACTTGGCTTCTCCACTCTCCTATCCCCTCCATTTCCTTGTTTGCTTCTTCTGGGAGTTTCTTGAAAAATCCACTTGCACACAAATCCTTATATCAGAGTGTACTTCTGAAAACCTCAGTCCAAGGTTCTCTGATCACCACTGTCTCTTAATGCAGACCACCATCTCTTACACTATACCACTGGAGCAAGCATCATACTGTTTCTGAGATTTTTCTGCCATCAGTCTTATCATATGATAGTCACCTGGGTGACTCTTTCCCATGGACGTCACTCCCAGGGTAGCCTTTTCTCCACCACTAAAGAAACACTATTGTGCAATTGGTTAAGAGTATCATCATTATAGGCGTAACATCAATTCTGGCTTATTTTATTAAAAATAAAAAGTTAAAAATCCACAAATGTCAGCCTAATAAAATTGTTGTGATATATCCTAACACTGATCATTACACACCAGAAAGGTCTGAAAGGATGATAGAGAATCCTATGAGATTTAAGATAAGACTATATAAGAAAAAATACTTACCTTACCCAAAGCACAGTTAACACAGGGTGAGCAGGAACAGAGAACAACCTAATCCATTTCCTTTTTCATCATAAAGCTATCCTTTTGTGAAAATAACAAGCAGAAATATTTAAGTATTAAGTTGCACCATATGAAATCTCCATCAGCATTTTCATATGGTTCAACCTAACACTAATTATGAACTTTGGCTGGATTTTGTAGATTTTATAGATATGCTATAGATTTAAAGAGGCCCTTTCTCACTCTTAACCTTGGCCAGATACCTTCTTAAATAAACTGTACTTAATTTCAAACACACCAATCTGGGAACGTCCACTCTAGGGCTAAGTAAAAGGATCACATTCGTTTTCATAGATTCAAAGCCTTCCTGGAAATTTCAGCAAGCCCAGGTCTTTCTTCACCCTTTAGGCATCACCTCACTACTAATGGGAATGAGACTGGAGGGCATTTCTTACCATTCCCCAGGAGTATTAGCCTCTACTCGAACCCTTCCAGTCGCTTGTTTTGGCACCCACCTCTTAAGACAAACCCTGAGCATAAGACAGAAGACCTAAGCCTGAATCAGACTCAACCATGCTCTGACTCTGTGGCCATAGAGTTCTTTTCTATTACAAACCCCTTCCCTCCTTAAATACAAACATCGACTTGTTTTCATTAATGGTTGCAATTTATGCTGTCGTTCCTTCCTTTATGTTGAGGGAAACAGGGTTTATTTTCAAGTTAGTTTTAGTATTAAAAGTAGAAACCCAAAAAAAAAGGCACCAAGGCTGCAGGTGCCTGCCTATCCTCAAAATGGTATATTCAAAAAATATCTATTTATTTACTACTATTATAGAAACAGCATCATAGCTTAGTTGCACTCCCGATGTTGTACATGGCATTGTAACATTTGATCTCTCCCGGGACCATCTACAAAGCATGGGGGAGGGAATGTGTCCTCACTCATGGTTCCTTCAGGGGATTTGCTCCCATGGGGTTGCCCAACTTGAATCAAATGATGCTTCGAGTCTAGTTGCTTTTTCCTTAACTGAGAAACCAAAGACAGACCACAGTTAATAATAGTCTTAAAAATAACATCTTGGGAATAATCATCACATGTTTCTTTATTACAGGAAATGCATACCAAATGTCGCCTTGTATTTAAACCTAAAAGTGGGCAGAGTGTGGGCAGACTACACCAGAGGCTATTTAAGGAGGGCAGGTTTTCCATGACTGGCCACAGTTGGCCTTAGAACTCCATCTGTTCCTGACTTAATTTCATATGTAACTATTAGCACAGGTGCCACTGGTAAGTATTATAGAAACAAAAGTGATTGTCATGTAACCTTTAAGGATGTGAGTGATTCATTCAAATCCCTCTGGCCTGACCACACATCCAGTACGGGTAAGGAACAAAAACAAAGAAGAAACTTGCAAGGACTATGTCTTGTGGTTTTTAGTCCTTGGAACCAGAGACTTGAATTTAATTTCAAGACCCTTGAACACAGAGGCCCTTTGACGATTCTCCCCACTTTTCTGAAACACATTCTAGCCAAATGCTGTAGGGGACATCAGAGCCAGCTAAATAATTGGCGGGGCCCTGTGTGAAATGAAAGTGCAGGCCCTCTTTTCTAAAATGCAGGAAAAAGGTGCCACTAAAGGTACCAAAGTATAAAGCCTTTTCTTTTCTTCTGCAGTTTCTCTCTTGCCTTGTCCTGATGTTTTTCATTTGCTATTTAATGTCATTCTAAGTAAAGAAAAAATTAAAATTTTAATTTTTAAATTATTGGAGTGAGTTTACCATTAATCTTATATTGCATGGTGGCAATTATAAATGTAAAAATAAGACCACATAACCCATGGGTGAAATTATTGAAATTCAGATTCCCTAGCTCATACATATGTGTGTATTTTGTCCTCATCAGAAAAGTGGAAATAGTGCCCCAAACTAGCCTGTTTTTATTTCACTTCTTCATATGCACACATTCTATTTTTATGCTAAGTGAAATAAGTCAAAGACAAATACTGTATGATATCACTTGCAGGTGGAATCTAAAAAAGGCAACAAACTAGTGAACACAACACAAAAGAAGCAGAGTCACAGATATAGAGAGCAAGCTAGTGGGTTACCAGTAGGGGGAGGATAGGGGCAGAGAAGTAAGAGGCGCTACAAGGGCATATTGTACACCACAGGGAATATAGCCAATATTTTATAATAACATTAAATGGAGTATAACTTTAAAAATTGTGGATCACTATATTGTACACCTGTATCTTAGATAATATTGCACATCAACTATACTTCAATTTAAAAAAGAAAAAACCACTCTCAGTCTTGGTTTCTGATAAGTAAGGAAGCACTGGAAGGAGCAGAAACTATGGGTTGCCCTATATTTCTCTTTCCTTCTATCTCATCATTTTCTATGTGAGTGGTTGGCCAATACAAGGAAGTATTAATAATACAAGTAAGATTAGGTTCCTTGTTCCTTCATGTATCTTAGAACACCCTGCTTTCATTCTGCAATCGAAGTCAGTTCTGGTTCCAATGGAAAGCCTCGACTCACAGTCTGTCAGCTACCTCACTTACTCAGTTATAGGTTGAACACACTTGGCATCTCCCTGAACTCATATCATACAACGTGCATGCATGCAGTCGTGTCCAGTTCTTTGTGAACCTATTGACTATAGCCCACCAGGCTCCTCTGTCCATGGAATTCTTCAGGCAAGAATACTGGAATGGGTTGCTATTACCTTTTCCAGGGAATCTTCCCAATCCAGAGATCAAACCTGCACCTCTTGCATTGCAGGGGGATTCTTTACTACTGAGCCATTGGGGAAGCTCACATGATGGAATTCCATGAGCACTGGAATTCTGTGCTCGTGGGACATCATGAATGGTACATGCTAATGGGGCTTCCCAGGTGGGGCTAGTGGTCAAGAACCTGCCTGCCAATGCAGGAGATATAAAAGATGCAGGTTCAATTCCATGGTCAGGAAGATCCCCTGGAGAAGGGCATGGCAACCCACTCCAGTATTCTTGCCTGGAGAATCTCATGGACCGAGGAGCCTGGGGGCTACAGTCCATGGGGTCACAAAGAGTCAGACACGACTGAAGCGACTTGGCATCAGCATAGCATCAGTGGGGCAGCAAGGAACAGCAGATACTCATATCACTAATACCTCCTCTACTCTCACACATGCTCCCTTACTCCATCAGATTTCACTAAAAAGAAAGGCACAAGTTCAAAAGCAGAATTTAATAAGGTCAAGAAGGTGATAGCAGGGCATTAAGCCAAAGTGTGGGCCTTTCTGAGTGTGGGCCTCTGTATAACTTCTCTGATGGCTCAGACAGTAAAAGAATGCCTGAAATGCAGGAGACCCAGGTTCAATCCCCGGGTCCAGAAGATCCCCTGGAGAAGGGAATGACTACCCACTCCAGTATTCTTGCCTGGAGAACTCCATGGACAGAGAAGCCTGGCGGGCTATAGTACACCGGGTCGCAAAGAGTCGGACACGACTGAGCTACTAACACTACAACTCTGTGTAACTACACAGATTGCACACCCTTGAGGCTGACCCTGGGGGCACTTCTTTTCATACTTCAGCATTTACTGAGCCTCAAATATGTGTGAAAAGGGTGAACGAGACAGGCAGACAAAGTGCCACCTTTGAAGTCTATGAGGGGCAATTTGGGTAATGGCTATGTTCATGTTTCCAATAGAGGAGTTATTTGGTTAGTTCCTAAAATGATGCTTAAAGTTTCAGGAGAATATCTAGCACTGCTGGGATATGCCTCATCCCCAAAGGTGCAATCCCTTGAGCTAGATAGGGAAAAATACAAGATCTGTACCTCCTGAGACTGCACACCAAACTTGCGAGCTCAACTTGGCATTCACAATTTATTACCCAGGTGGCTTATTGTAAACAGGCTACCAAGAACAAGGTGACCAGAAAGAGCTCCCAACAACTTGCCTAAACAGTAAACTCGTGAGCTCTTGTGACAGAATTATAGAACTTGAAGTAGTCGCGGAAAGCAGTGAATTCTGTTAGACTTTTATTTTTAATTTGGTAAAATACACAAAACATAAAAGGTTCTATCTTGACCATATTAGAGTATACAATTTGGTAGTGTTAACTATATTCATGTGTCATGCAAGTAATCTCCAGAATTCCTTCATCTTGTAAAACTGAAACTCTGTACCCATTAAACAGCAACTCCCCACTTTCCCCTCCCTCCAGCTCTTCTCAACCACCATTCTACTTTCTATTTTTATGAGCCTGACTACTCTATATACCTTATATAAGTAAGCGGAATTAGACAGCTTGTCTTTTTGTGACTGGTTTATTTTGCTTAGTATAATGTCCTCACACAGCCAAGCTGCAGCATGTGTCAGAATTTCCTTTTCTGAAGGCTGAAGAACATTCCATGGTTTAGACATATTAACAGCACATTTTGTTTATCCATTCATCCATAAGCGAACACTTAGGTTGTTTCTACCTCTTGGCTATTGTGAATAAAGCTGCTATGAACCTGGGTGTACAATATCTCTTCAAGACCCTGCTTTCAGTTCTTTGGCTACAAACTCAGAAACAGAACTGCTGGAGAAAACAATTATTTGAAATCATACTTATAAGGGCATGATCTATGTTGGAAGATCAGATGATGTTGGAATTATCAGGAGACTACCTACCCTGAGAGTTTGAGGGGTAAGAGGTGAAACATGGAAGGATCGAGTTTGAAAAAAAAATCTAAGTGTATCCCATGCAGTTGTTCAACACTGTGGCTTTCCAAACTGGACAGACAGAATCACTCGCTGAAGTAAGCATCAAGACAAATGCTCTAACCAAAAAAACAAAACAAAACAAAACAAAACAAAAAACTGGATTGTAATCAAGTGAAGCTAAGAAAAGTACTCTGAAGATGTGTAGAAGAAATATTGAGCATCCAATGGTTCTTGGAAAGATAAAACTATTAAGACACTGTTTATAGGTTTTTAACACAGCACTTGGAGCAATGCAAAAGAACCCTCTGCAGCAAGAGAGCAATCTTCAGACAAAAACAATGTCCCCAGTGAGATATTACCACTATGCCCCCGAAGTAACCTCACTGAAAATACATCAGCATTCAACACTTAGACAGTCAACACCCTAGCAGACTAAATTGATGGATTTTAGAATTATAGAACTTTCAACCTTATAAGAGCATTACAGATCATCTAGTCCAACTCTCCTAATTATAAAAGGAAGAAACCAAGGCTCAGAGGTGAAGGGACTCTTCCAGGGCCACAAAGCTAGTTGTTGACACAGTAGGGTTGAATTTTTCAGTTCTAGTGGTGAATCTGTTAATATAGTTTAAGCCTGAAAAGACAAGAGCTTCTGGATTATTTTCTATAGGACAGCCAGGCTATCACTGATGTTGTCCAAGAATACTATCCCAATCCAGAGGTGGAACAGAGGCTTTTTCTAAGATATATCAAGATGTTTGATTGTTTGCAGTCAATCAGAATCATGAAGGCAGAAGTCAGTGCCTCAAATGGCTATACAAATATCTCTGACCTCCTTTAAGTTAATTTAAGACATCAAGACTTCAGATAGTGTTAGTTGTTCAGTGGTGTCCGACTCTTTGAGGCCCCATAAACTGTAGCCTACCTGGCTCCTCTGTCCATGAAATTCTCCAGGCAAGAACACTGGAGTGGGTAGCCACTCCTTTCTCCTGACCCAGGGATTGAAACAGGGTCTCCTGCATTGCAGGCAGATTCTTTACCGTCTGAACCACCAGGTAAGCCCTCAGAATGTTCCTGTTAAAATGGAAATATATTCTCTAAGAGTGGTTATACACAAATTCATTATGGACATTAACACATTAGCAGGAATTCATTGATAAGATTAGTTAACAGTTAACATCTCACCAAACTATCTCATGGCACACAAGGACTTGAGACCCATGAATTTTTGTCAAGGGGAAAATTCACTTCCCTAACAATGTCACCACCAACGGCTATTAAGAATGCTACAATTGATGGTTAATGTCTACATGACCCACACTATGTGCAGCATGAAATAATTTGATCATTTGACAACTTTAAGACAAAATGTGGATATGTAATATGGGACTTTCAAAACTGTACTTTAAACTGCCCATACGTACCCCTGTAATATTCCTACTTGACAGAGAATAATTTACTTTTAACTAAGATAGCAGCCAAGTTCCTATAACCGGAAGGAAAGGGAAACATTAGGGGAAAACCTGTGATATTTCACCCATGGTGGAATCACCCAGTTTAAGGAATTGTGCCTCTTCTGTTACTAGACAATTGGGAAAAATGGATATGTGAATAGACCTTGTGGGAACTGGCTACAATTAAAGCAGAGTGAATATTTATTTTCCTCACAGTATCTTTATTTTTCTTATGTCCTTGTACTGCATGTTGATTCAGCCACTAGAGACCATGAAGTTTCAAAAATGCTCAGGAAACCCCACAGGAGTTGTGGTTATTTTCCATTCTCTGGTTCATGTGTCTGCTTTGCGACCAGCCATGCTGGGTGGCTGGTTCGCTGGACCCAACTCTTGGTACCCAGGAAATTCCAGAGCTGCCAGGATCACTGGGATCACTCACAGAGAAATCCATACCACACTGATCCATTAATACATATTTGTGCACAGAACTTGTTTCACACAATTCTGAGGACATCTAGGAATGGCAACTTGGTTTTAAGGAAGATTCTAGAGAACTTACTCTTCAGAAAAACTAAGGACTCATAAACCTCAAAGAAGAATGTATGTGCACTAAGTTGCTTCAGTCTTGTCCAATTCTGCGACCCTATGGACTGTAGCCCGCCAGGCTCCTCTTTCCATGGGATTCTCCAGGCAAGAATATTTAAGTGGGTTGCCATGCCCTCCTCCAGGGAATCTTCCCAACCCTGGGATTGAACCTGCAGTCTCTTATTGGCAAGCGGATTCTTTACCACTAGCGCCACCTGGGAAGCCCCAAAAGAATACTCCAACTAAAACGGTCACAAAGGCAGAGATTCCTGGGCAAGCCTGCATTTCTTCATGGTCTTATTAGACTTCTGCTGAATTCTGGTTGAGCACTTACCCTTTTCCTGCTTCCTCATCCAATCACTAACACAACAGACACCCTAATTAATGTAACAACAAAGCACCATTTTGAGTGGTTATTTACATTATCTCTTTTATCCGCCCCCCCCATGTTAGATATGGGCTATCACCATTGTCCTTCTCACAGATGAGAAAATTGAGGCATATAAAAGTGCAATGACCTCCCCAGGTCACAAATGAACAGGCAAGTAGGACCCAGACCCAGCGCTAGGAACTACAAAACTCGTGGTCTTTACCGCACGTTATTTTGTCTCCTGAGCAACTTGCTCTCTTTGGGAAGTGGAGAGGCCCCTCATTCTTCTACTTCATTCTCCATTTCCCCAACCCTGCCCTCTGGAGCCTCAGCCATGAGGCTGCCTCAGGAAGGGCTGGGCAGGCTTTGAGGAAAGAATCCTTTCCCCTCGGTTTACTAAAAGCTGCCAAAGGTTAATAAGGCCCAGTCCCTTCCACAGGCAATGCCCCACTCTGGGCCCAAAGCATGGAGTCTGGCTGCCTGCTAAAGAGTTTCCATTCCCAAGGGGAAGACTGCCCAGGAGAGATGGCCATCTGGGAACAACCTTCCTGGTGTTCCTTTGGCTACACATTTTGTTGATTTCCTTAAGTGTGTTTTCTTATGGGGTTTCTGTTTCTTTTCTGGCTGGGTTTGTGACTTTACTTCATTTCTGTTTATTTCTTGTTATTTGGCCCAACACACTTGTTTTCATTTGATTTGTTTTTTTTTCCTCAGACTTCTGGCATATACGACCTGTAGCTCATTTTGCTGTATGATACGCCACCCCATGTGTGTGTTTTGTCTCAAGTTCCTGGAAGCCAAAATTTAAACAACATGAAAATGAGATGGGGGAAATTCTTCAAACCTTTTGACTTAGGCAAAGATCATCTTGTTGATGAAATGCACAGCCACTATTTAAATCCCAGTTTAGATTATCTCGACTACTTGCTACTTTTATAACCAATGAACACTGCCATTGAAAATGTAGCAACAGCCTTTTAAAAATGAAAATGTGACGTGTTTCTGACTCTTTTCCTTTAGTAACCCAAAGATGGGACAGGAAAGGCTTGGAACAAGGGAAAACTTAACTCCTAACCTCAAAAAATGGAGTGGGCAAGCTAGGTTAGTGTAGGGGGAAACCATAAAAGGCATGGGGCACTCAGTTATATCCCATAGAAAATCATTCATCACACTAAATATGGCATATCATGTCTATGTGTCCAACCTCTTATCCCAGATAATGCTCTGAAATTTTTTAAAACAGGCTGGTTTGAAGTCTTTTCTCACACATCCAAGAACATGTATGTGAGATTTCCTTCAGAAATGATAAGATACAAAACAATACTAGAATGATTTTATCAGGGCATGGAGAGATTAACTTATTTTATTGCAGTATAGTTAATTTACAATGTTGTGTTAATTTCTGCTGTACAGCACAGTGATTCAGTTATACATGATATACATTCTTTTTTGTATTCTTTTCCATTATGGTTTATCATAGAATATTGAATATAGTTTTCTGTGATATGCGGTGCAGGAGCATGGTGGCTGTAACGACACAGGAGCGCCACCTAGAGGAGCTACCCCATGTCCAAGGTAAGGAGCAGTGGCTGCACTTTGCTGGAGCAGCCGTGAAGAGATACCCCACATTCAAGGTAAGAGAAACCCAAGTAAGACGGTAGGAACTGAGAGAGGGCATCAGAGGGTAGACAGACTGAAACCACAATCACAGACAACAGGCCAATCTGATCACATGGACCACAGCCTTGTCTAACTCAATGAAACTAAGCCATGCCATGTGGGGCCACCCAAGATGGACGGGTCATGGTGGAGAGGTCTGACAGAATGTGGTCCACTGGAGAAGGGAATGGCAAGCCACTTGAGTTTTCTTGCCTTGAGAACCTCATGAACAGTATGAAAAGGCAAAATGATAGGACATTGAAAGATGAACTCCCTAGGTCGGTAGGCGCCCAATATACTACTGGAGATCAGTGGAGAAATAACTCTAGAAAGAATGAAGGAATGGAGCCAAAGCAAAAATACAACACCCACTTGTGGATGGGACTGGAGATAGAAGCAAGGTTTGATGCTGTAAAAGAACAGTATTGCAAAGGAACCTGAAATGTTAGGTCCATGAATCCAGGCAAATTGGAAGTGGTCAAAAGGAGATGGCAAGAGTAAACATAGACATTCTAGGAATCAGTGAACTAAGATGGACTGGAATGGCTAAATTTAACTCAAATGACCATTATATCTACTACTGTGGGCAAGAATCTCTTAGAAGAAATGAAGTAGCCATCATAGTCAACAAAAGAGTCCAAAATGCAGTACTTGGATGCAATCTCAACAATGACAGAATGATCTCTGTTTGTTTCTAAGGCAAACTATTCAGTATCATGGTAATCCAAGTATATGCTCTGACCAATAATGCTGAAGAAGCTGAAGTTGAATGGTTCTATGAAGACCTACAAGTTCTTCTAGAACTAACACCCAAAAAAGATGTCCTTTTCATTATAGGGGATTGGAATGCAAAAGTGGTAAGTCAAGAAACACCTGGAGTAACAGGCAAATTTGGCCTTGGAATGCAGAATGAAGCAGCGCAAAGGCTAATAGAGTTCTGCCAAGAGAACACACTGGTCATAGTAAACACCCTCTTCCAACAACACAAGAGAAGACTCTACACCTGGACATCACCAGATGGCCAACACTGAAATCAAATTAATTATATTCTTTGCAGCCAAAGATGGAGAAACTCTATACAGTCAGCAAAAACAAGACCAGGAGCTTACTGTGGCTCAGATCATGAACTCCTTATTGCCAAATTCAGACTGAAATTGAAGAAAGTGGGAAAACCACTAGACCATTCAGGTATGACCTAAATCAAATCCCTATGACTATACAGTGGAAGTGAGAAATAGATTTAAGGGAATAGATCTGATAGAGTGCCTAATGAACTATGGATGGAGTTTCATGAAATTGTACAGGAGACAGGAATCAAAACCATCCTCAAGAAAAAGAAATGCAAAAAAATCAAAATGGCTGTCTGAGGAGGCCTTACAACTGCTGTGAAAAGAAGAGAAGTGAAAAGCAAAGGAGAAAAGGAAAGATATACCCATTTGAATGCAGAGTTCCAAAGAATAGCAAGGAGAGATAAGAAAGTCTTCTTCAGTGATCAGTGCAAAAAACAGAGGAAAACAACAGAATGGGAAAGACTAAAGCTCTCTTCAAGAAAATTAGAAATACCAACGGAACATCTCATGCAAAGATGGGCTCAAGAAAGGACAGAAATGGTAGGGACCTAACAGAAGCAGAAGATATTAACAAGAGGTGGCAAGAATACACAGAAGAACTGTACAAAAAGATCTTCATGACCCATATAATCGTTATGGTGTGATCACTCACCTAGAGCCAGACATCCTGGAATGTGAAGTCAAGTGGGCCTTAGGAAGAATCACTACGAACAAAGCTAGTGGAGGTGATGGCATTCCTGATGAGCTATTTCAAATCCTGAAAGATGATGCTGTGAAAGTGCTGCACTCAATATGCCAGCAAATTTGGAAAACTCAGCAGTGGCCACAGGACTGGAAAAGGTCAGTTTTCATTCCAATCCCAAAGAAAGGCAATGCCAAAGAATGGTCAAACTACTGCACAATTGCATTCATCTCACACGCTAGTAATGCTCAAAATTCTCCAAGCCAGGCTTCAGCAAAACATGAACCATGAACTTCCAGATGTTCAAGCTGGTTTTAGAAAAGGCAGAGGAACCAGACCAACATTCACTGGATCATGGAAAAAGCAAGAGAGTTCCAGAAAAACATCTATTTCTGCTTTATTGACTATGCCAAAGCCTTTGACTGTGTGGATCACAATAAACTGTGGGAAATTCTGAAAGAGATGGGAATACCAGACCACCTAACCTGCCTCTTGAGAAACCTTTGTGCAGGTCAGGCAGCAACAGTTAGAACTGGACATGGAACAACAGACTGGTTCCAAATAGGAAAAGGAGTATGTCAAGGCTGTATATTATCACCCTGCTTATTTAACTTATATGCAGAGTACATCATGAGAAACGCTGGGTTCGATCAAAAGCTGGAATCAAGATTGCTGGCAGAAATATCAATAACCTCAGATATTCAGATGATACCACCCTTATGGCAGAAAGTGAAGAACTAAAGAGCCTCTTGATGAAAGTGAAAGAGGAGAGTGAAAAAGTTGGCTTAAAGCTCAACATTCAGAAAACAAAGTTTATGACATCTGGTCCCATCACTTTATGGCAAATAGATGGGGAAACAGTGGAAACGTGGCTGACTTTATTTTTGTGGGCTCCAATATCACTGCAGATGGTGGGTGCAGCCATGAAATTAAAAGACACTTACTCCTGGAAGGAAAGTTATGACCAACCTAGACAGCATATTCAAAAGCAGAGACACTACTTTGTCAACAAAGGTCTGTCTAGTCAAGGCTATGGTTTTTCCAGTAGTCATGTATGGATGTGAGAGTTGGACTATAAAGAAAGCTGAGTGCCGAACTGATGCTTTTGAACTATGGTGTTGGCGAAGACTCTTGAGATTCCTTTGGACTGTAAGAAGAACCAACCAGTCCATCCTAAAGGAGATTAGTCCTGGGTGTTCATTGGAAGGACTGATGTTGAAGGTAAAACTCCAGTACTTTGGCCACCTGATGTGAAGAGTGACTCATTGGAAAAGACCCTGATGCTGGGAAAGATTAATAAGGACAGGAGGAGAAGGGGATGACAGAGGATGAGATGGCTGGGTGGCATCACCAACTCGATAGACATGGGCTTGAGTGGACTCCGGGAGTTGGTGATGGACAGGAAGGCCATGGCGTGCTGCAGTTCATGGGGTTGCAAAGAGTCGGATATGACTGAGCAACTGAACTGAGCTGTGCTATGCAGTAGGACCTTGTTGTTTATCCATTCTATATGTAATAGCTTATATCTGCTAACCCCAAACTCCCAATTCACCCCTCCTTCACTCCCCCACCATCATCCCTTGGCAACCACAAGTCTGTTCTCTATGCCTGTGATAATGCTACTGAGAGAGACAAGAAAAAGAGCCAGATAATATGCTTCCTGGGTTATGGTGGGAAAGATCTTCAAAAAAGCACAAAATTCACAGAGGAGGTGGCCCAGTCAAATAGATCCCAGGTATAATTAAGTACATAGGACAGTGAAAAGCTTTCTAACAGGGCTGTACTAGTCGTGAATGTATATAGAACTCTTGAGGGTTTGCGGTGTCCTAAGGCTTTGGGGTCAGTGAGATCTGAGTTCAAACCCTGGCTGTGCAGTATCCAAACTGGGTGATAATGGGCATTCAGTAACCTTATCTGTAAAATGGGAATAATAATATCTATCATTTACAATTCCTATCAGTTGCAACTGAAGTAATGTTTAGTATGATGGTGACATATATTAACTTTTCAAAAAATGGTTATTCTCAAATATTAATCTAACATTGCATGTATTTCCTGCTATCATTTCTTGAGCCTTTTATACATACAGCATGGCACCATATGGAATCACAAATATTGTTTCATGTATATGAAAATAACATGAAATATTACAGCAAATATTGGAGAAATGTTGGCTCATTACTTAATTATTAATAGAAACTAGAGTGAAGTCTGGCTTGGCTGAAAGCAAATGGCAAAGCACAGGGCAAGAACCAAAGCTAAAACTGAAAGATCTAGCAGCTCCTCTCCAACCCTTACACCAGGAGTACAGTGGAAAGGATTTAACACTAGCTCAGAGGGGTTAGGAAGTCTTCTAAGGAAGAGATCTTAAGACCTGAAATAACTGGACGTGGAGAAAGGGAAAAAAAAAAAAAAGATCCAAAAGACAAGGGCAGGCAGACCTTCTTACATAAGTCCTTCCCTCTTCCCTCTACTTTCTCTTCCAAAGAGTGTTTATGTCCAGTGTCTCTTTGCAAAGTCCCCACAACCACTTCAACTGGAGAGGTGGGGATGTGCGCCACTATGGCCCTCAAGGACTAAAGAATGTGCCAAAGAAAAAAATGAGTCCATCCATACCATACCAGTCACTTGTATCAATAAATAATGGATGTTTTTATGTTTGTAGAGCTCATAGACTAAGAATATTCTATATAATTAACAACGGCCCTTTAGGTTACTAAAATAAACAAAATACTAAAATTCATGAAGAGTGCTCAATTTTGCTTGGCATGACAATCAACTGCTCTGCCAATTCAGGAGCCAAGGTCAACATGGAAATTAATTCTAGGTCTAGGTTCTTACAGGTCACTTTCTGCTATGGTCTCTTTTCTGAGTCAAGAAGGAGAAAGGATTGCCTCTGTTGGTTAAAGTCATTGTTGTGGTAGATCTTAGATGTATTTGTGGACCCATCTCCACCTTTTCCAGGACTTGCCAGGTGGCTAGTGGTAAAGAACCCACCTAAAATACAGGAGACGTAAGAGATGTGAGTTCGATCCCTGGGACAGAAAGATCTCTTGGAGAATGGCAGGGCAACCTTCTCCAGTATTCATACCTGGAGAATCCCATGGACAGAGGATCCTGGCAGGCTACAGCCCATAGGGTCACAAAGAGTCAGACACAACTGAAGTGACTTAGCACACACATTCCACCTTTTTTTCCCCCATTGATAGTACGATTCTTCCTTGGCAGTCTGCTCCTCTCTGACCCATCCATATGACTCTTTGGGGCCTACCTCTCATGATATCCCACCTATATAGTCAGAGTCAAGAGAATGTAAGTGAGGTTTAGATGTCCATGGTACCACTTTCCCCTGGACACAGTGATCACTCAAGAGATAGGTGTGTGATTCCAGACAGGCTAATCAGTCTTTCCCTTGGATTTTTCTAAATAGATGTGAGGAGGCAGAGCTCTCTTTCTTTCTCTGGCTTCAAGATGGTGACGGTGTAAACCTAAAACAGTTATGGCTAGGCTACCACCAGATGGAAAAATCCTATCTGTAGTGAAAGACAATGAAATGGACACACAGAGAAATGATGAACCAAAGTCTTGATGGAGTTCAGATCTCTGATTTGAGACCTCTGGTACCAGTTTCACCTTTTCTGGATCTTAACCTGATGTGAGCAGTATTTCTTGTCACTTGCAACCAAGAGTCCTGACTAATAGAGAGAGAAAACTCAACCAAGTTACACTCAGGACAAAACAATTGATCAAATTTAGTTTGACAATACATCCACCAGAGAAACTTGTAGGAGGGGCAAGGGGGACTATGAGTCAAGTAGTGAAAACAAAAAACGGTGGATTAGAGCCACTTTGAATCTTTATTATGTAATCAACATTTCCTAGACTACAGAGAAATGCTGAGTTTCTTAACCAGACAGCCAATTTAGACCTTTCACTTCTGCACTTGCACATATACTTCCATTTTTTGTGTATATTTCCAGACAGCCACGAATCTCTAGAAGCTAATTAGGAACTGTCTTCCAAGGGCTACAAATGCAACTGGTGATGATGGTGCTAATGAGTCATATTTCCACTTAGCCACTTGCTACCTATGTGTCATTATTTAACCTCTCCAAGTCTTAGATCCTTCATTTATAAGACTGAAATAATAAAAACACTGAACGTAATCAGGGAGTTGAGAATGTTAAGTTGGGTGATATATGTAAAACACCTGGTACAGTGAGTGGCACATCATTGCCACTGAATGAATGCAACTCTCATCACCATCATCATCATCACCAGATTAATTAATGGATGCTTATAGGCTAATTCACTGAGGAGGCACAGACATCAAGCGTTTGATTTTTATAGCCAATTTTATATTTAATTTTGAATATGTCATTCTAATCATGTTTCATTGCATAAATATGGGAGTGCTCTGGTGGTCAAGACAACTTCTAAAATGTGCTTAAAACACCACCTTTATTTAAGTGTAAAAAGGAGTCACATAAGGATATTGCCATTTCCATCCAATTAAGATAAACTAAGGGCTTCCCTGGTGGCTCAGACAGTAAAGAATCTGCCTGCAATGTGGGAGACCTGGGTTCAATCCCTGGGTTGGGAAGATATCCTGGAGGAGGGAACGGTGAACTACTCCAGTATTCTTGCCTGGAGAATCCCATGGACAGAGGAACCTCATGAGCTATAGTCCATGGGGTCACAAAGAGTCAGACACAACTGAGCAACTAAGCACAGCACAAGATAAACTATAAATAATGGACTTATATACAGTGTTGTGGGCTGAAATTGTACCCCCTCAAAATTCATATGTTGAAACCCTAACCCTTAGTTCCTCAGTGTGTGACAATATTTGGAAATGGGGTCTTTAAAAAGGTAATTAAGTGAAAATGGGGTCACCAGGTTGGATCTTACCCCAATAGGACTGACATCCTTCTAAAAAGAGAAGACTTGGACACACATACACACACATACAGAAGGTAGATGATGTGAGGACACAAAGAGAAGGCTTCTGTCTGCAAGCCAAGGAGAGGGGCCTCAGAAGAAACCAATTCTGCTGATATCTTGATCTGGGACTCTCAGTCCCCTGAACTGTGGGAGAATAAATTTCTGTTATTTAAGCCACTCAGTCTACTTGACTTTGTTCTAGAAGCCCTGGCAAACTAATATGTATGGATCGTGATCCCAGGCAAGCAATAGACAACACTGGTTTTTCTTTTAGTGGAATTCGTGCCTTTAGAAATAATTGAGGTCCATTTGGTTGTAACCTGGGATGATGTGTGCCATAAAGTGTGGCATTAAGGAAGTTAGGGTGGTGGCTTTCTTTCTGTTTAGGGCACGTGAGATTTCCCTTTTTCATGGTCAAATCCTAGTCATTGAAAACCAAGCCAAGAGGACCTATTGAATATTGTGGAAATCTAGGAACAGCCCTAAAATTCTCAATCACAGATAATAGATGTATCACCGTCATTGATATAGTTCAAAACATATAACAAAACTTAATACCATAAATAATTACTACTTGCAATAGCATTGTAATCACTTGTTGTAGTTTTAGCTTAAATTTTTGTCCAAACTTTACAAGAACCCCCTTATGAGAGCTATTTTTCTTATTTCTAATGTTCAAGATAAGAGACAAATCAGAGAAAGTCAGTAAAGAAGGTGAGCTGCAGAGGTACATTTCCTATCTAGGCTCTAGGATTCTATATCCCATGTTCCTTTCACTACTTCCTGCTGCCTCTCCACTTTTTCCATTTCCCATGACCCCCATTGCTGAGATCCTCTTAGAGCATTTTTAGTAAATATGAGATTTTTTTTTTTTCCACAAAGACCTTGGCAGCCATTTGTTCTATTGGCTTGTGTTTACAGATTGAACATATGGAAAAAATGAATATAAAATAATGGAACTGGAGATGAAGCTAGACGTGAGTTCCTCTTTACAGAGTATTGTATTGATTGGAGATATGCAGATCAGAGATTTCTATACCAGGAAGGGAGATGAGAGGATTTACCTGGTGGCTCAGATGGTAAGGAATCCACTTGCAATGCAGTCATGTCCGACTCTTGTCACCTCATGGACTGTAGCCTGCCAGGCGGCTCTGTCCATGGGATGTCTCAGGCCAGAATACTGGAGTGGGTTGCCATTCCCCTCTCCAGAGGATCTTCCCAGCCCAGGGATCAAACCCAGATTTCCTGCATTGCAAGCGGGCTACAGTCCATGGAGTTGGACACAATTGAGCAACTAACACACACATATAAGGGAGATGAGAATAAAGTAAAAAAAAATCTTTTCTTCCTTGTAATAATTTTATGTTATTCTGTGCAGTCAATAATTAATAAGAATTGATGTAATCTTTCCATGTGCAAGGAAACATGCTTTTATTAGACTAGGAATTCCAATATTACACTTTCTTACTTTGAAGCTAATCTTGTGAATAACTGACCCTTGGTTGCATTTTAATATGGAACATCTAAAAGAGTGTAAATAAGGATTGATGAGACAATTAAGTAGTAAAATTTAGCACTAGCAAAGTGCTCCCACATCAGATGACCAAATTCAAATGTACAAAATTTCTCCATTAGATGCGGTAAGGTTTTATTGATTTGGAGTCCATTGATTCATGATGATTGAATCGAGGTCAGGTTGATGTATACCTCTGCACTTTCTCGAAAAAAAAGAATGTGCTAAGGAAAATACTATAGTAAAAATAAGAATAGATGAAAGCATTTTCATATTGCCTAAGCAAAATATCTGTTTTACAAAGCTTGTGGCACACTCCATGAGGGCATAGAGTGTTCAATTGGTTGAATCCATCAGTGAATATGTGAATGCAAAGTATGCAGCTTTTAACCCCTTGAATGAGGCCCAAGAGCATGTCTGCCTACCAGGATGGTGGCCTTCCCTGTGGTTTACAGATCAGCAGCATCAGCATCACCTGGGAATTTGTCGGACATGCAAATTCTCAGGTCCCACTTCGACCTTACTGAATCCAAACTCTGGGGGTGGGGCTCAGCTGTTAGTGTTTTAACAAGCCCTCCAGGGGGTTCTGATGCATGCTCAAATGTGAGAACACTGTACAAGAAAACAGTTGCTTGTTAGATGTGTGAGTGTTCTTAATTGCACTCAAAAAATGGAACTGTCTTTCTGAATTTTCTGTTTATAAACTCTTTCACTATTTCTGATACACTGTCTCCCCAATGAGTCTGAATTAAGGGAGATGAGCCATAACTGGGTGTTTGTTTACAGTGAGGCGAAGAAGCCAACGTGATGCCCATCGTCCTGACAGAGGAATGAAGGCTGCCAAGCCGGGTGGGACTCCTGCCAATGGGGAGTAATGGAAACTGACCAGGATCTGGAACTCTCAAATGGTTGCAATGATTTTCAAATCTATTTTTTCCTTTCTTGTATTTAAGTCATGTTTCAAATGAAATCCAATCCATATTTTGCCTAATTTACATTTAAAATTGTTCAAATGTGGTGTTGGTATGGGGATAAGAGTCCCCAGGAGAGCTTGTGAACCTACTAAAACTTTTACTTCAAAACAGGAAGTTGCACTTTACCCAGTGCAAACAAAGTTTAGCTTGAAAAGGTCTGCTTTGTACTTGGCGTTTTTAGCCAAAAAATTTGGAATATATTTTTACTTTCAAAACACATTTTTTCCCATTCTTCTTACCATCATCAACCTCTTGATAATGTCATCCCCAATCATATATGCTAACTTTCCTTCTTCTCATCTGAACTAAATTATGAGAGCTCTAACCTCATTTTCATAATCACAGGTTTGCCTCTTAAGGGATTGTATAACTCTGTAAATGTACTGGTTATACCTAAATTTAATTCATTTCAACAGCCATTTATTATCGCCTGTGCAAGGAAATAGGACTGCCTGTAGGGAGGGGAGAGATTAAAAAAAATTTCAGAAATGAGTTGATCTCAGATGAGGAATGCCCAAGTCTTTGCACACTAAATATATTTTGATCATCATTTGCTCCGTAAATTACCTGAGAATTAGATACAGCAGCTATAGTATATTTCTGAAATTTATCAGAGATTCTTCAGAGGTTTTCCATATTTGGGAACAAACAATTTAACTTATGATCTAAAGAGAAGAGGGAGAGAATTGTGGCAACTTGCCTGGACCAGGAGAGAATATAGTCAGCTCCTTTGTGTCTGGCTCCTCTGTCTTCCCATAACACTTTGCACCTATTTCCATCTAGCACTTTTCCTTAAGGGACTGCTGATTGCTGTGTCTATTTCTCTTATGAGGACTATGAGCCTCCTGAAGGCAGGGATTGTTCCTTTCCCAAGCAGGTCATGTGGAGTTGCCCTAGCTGCTTGATAAAGCATGTACTCTTCATTTGGTTTTCTTAGGTAGTTTGCCACTTTAGACCTCATGGAGGATTACAGAGCTATTGTCCCTTTGGTCTTACATATATAGAAGAGGTTCCCCATCAGTGGAGGGCAGGCCTTTCTCATTGAAGGAAGCCGTAGTGGAGGGATAAAGGAGAAGATGCCTGGTAACTGGATGTGGAGGTGGAAGAGCCCTGAGGGGATAGGGTGAAAATAGAGAAGACAGAGATGTGAATCTCCCTCCTCCCCTCCCCCATCCATCTCCATCCCCACTCCATTCAGGCACCTCATCCTGAGCCAGTGTGCTCATATTCTAGTCACTATTGCTGCAAAATAAATCACTCCTATCCCACTCAAAAAAACTCCAGCTTAAAACCACAGTCATTATTATTATCCTCCCTAGTCTCCAGGAATTCAGGATGGGCTCTGTTAAATGGTTCTGGAGCGAAATATCGAGCAGTGACCTTAGATGAGGGGCTCACAGCAGCTGGGACTTGGTTGGGAATCTCTCTCTCCATGAAGTTGCAGGGCCTCTTTCCAATGCCCTCCATGTGACCTAATCTTGGGTTCCCTAAATTATGGGGACTGTAGGGTAGTTAGTCTGATTCAAAGAAGGCTCAGGACTTCAAACATTAGTGTTGCAATGAGCAAGATGGCACCTCTTGCCTTTTATGATCTCATTTCAGAAGCTTCATAGTGTTACTTCTGTCATACTTTATTGGTTGAAATAGTTCCAACAGCCCACCCAGTTTCATAGTCAAACCTCATAATGGGAGGAGTGTCAAAGCCACACTATAGAAGAGGCATGGGATGGAAGTTACTGTTTCCACCATCTTTGGGGAATATATGGTTTGCCACAGCCAGGAAGAGAGTTAACTAGCAACTGTGGGATCTCTTCACTTCCCACCAAGATCTTTCCTTATACCCCTCACCCACCTACCCACACATACACCATACCTCTTATTCTGGTTACATTTTTCTTGTTTTACACTAAGGGAATCTGGAACAATGTTAATCTTAAATACCTTAAGGTTTCTGTCTAATGCATCTGAGTTTAGATTTCATAAAATTTAAAAATACCACAGGTTTGATTGTTTACACACATTCCCAAGTAATTTTCCCAAGGAAATGCTATTTCAAATTCTCTGTTAGGGAAAAAAAGGTTAAATGAAAATCAATACTGATGGGTAGCGCTGTACAAAAATGTGTGCTGTAAGTTATTTTACCACAGAGGTAGTTTTCTGTGGAAACTGTGACTGTTGCTAAAACTCAGTTTTAAAGTATTTTGAGTCACAAGCCAAAATCTTGGGTGGGGAAAAATAATTCACTATTACCCAAAGAAAAGTCAATTACTTAGTACTAACATTTTAAAAGATATAATTCAACTACATATCATTTCTAAAAGAGATTTGTAGCATGTTCAATAGGAGCACAGATGTATTGGCCATTAATTACTAATGAATTCAATTCACAACTTATAGACAATTTTCTCCTACTAGAAATTATAGTTTTTTAATAAAGAATTACCATATTTTAAAGTAAGCAGCAAATGACTCGAGCTTGATGAGATAATGACTATTATCCTTAATTACCTCACTAGCAAAACCTGGTACCATTCAGTATATTCTATATATAAGTTATTGCAAAGAGGAGATTCAAACCATCACAGATTTGTATTTTAAGAAGGAATATAAATTACCCTTGTCTCTGTTTTCCGTATTGATGACCTGAGTAATAAGCTGGAGAGGGAAAATTCAGGAAACCATCTTCATTAACAGTAAACTAAGAACAATTAATAATATTTTTAAAAGAAGATGGAGAAATCATTACCCAGGGCTAGATAATTGAATTGTAGAAATGTGTTGAAGCTTTACTCTAACTATAAATACGTTTGCCAGTAATTATCACCCACAGCATAAATAACTTCATAATATCTACCTGAGTCAACATTAGTCAGATTTGCAAAGCACCAAGGAAAATAAGCAATTAGTGGATTCCTTATCCAAGAAAAACATATTACTTAGTTACAAATAATTCTAAAATTTCCAAAGGAATAAGTGGGTGGAGGCTGGTTCCCTACAGCCCATGACCCAATTTGAGGAGTTATGGCAGGGGACCTGAGGAGCAGAAGGCCACCTTCTGGTAAGGTCTCAAGCTTCCTTTACTTACGTGAAAGCCCATAATAATAACACAGAGCTGTAAGATATTGAAGTCTGAGAGCTATTAATATAAAAAGTGCTAGTCACTCAGTTGTATCAGAGTTTTGTGACCCCATGGGCTGTAGCCCACCAAGCCCCCTCTGTCCATGGGATTTTCCAGTTAACAATACTGGAGTGCATTGCCATTTCCTTCTCTAGGGGACCTTCTTGACCCAGGGATCGAACCTGTATCTCCTGCATTGCAGGCAGATTCTTTACTGTCTGAGCCACCAGGTAAGCATTAATGTGGAACCTGCCCATATACACTACCTGAAGCACATACCCAGAACTAACTTTTCAAAGAGACCCTCTGCCAAGAGCTTCAGGTCTGTGAGATAAAGGCCTCAAAGTGAACCATGTAATCAGACTGTGAAGCTCCTGTACTAAAAACTCCTTTCAAAACAATATATGTTAGGAATGGAAATGCCTAGTAACTATCTAAATAGTATCATGACATAATTTTTAGTACAAATGCATTCATCTCTCCCATACCACCACCACCAAAACTATTGGCTGCTCTGTTGAATCTTATCAAATAATTATTGGGGACTTTTTTCTCTAGAATAAACAGATGGCAAGACCAATCTTCTTAAAGCTAAAGTTCAGAAGACCACCCGTGTTTGAAATCTCACTTGCAAACACTCAGCTGCTAGTCTTGCCCATGGGTTTTGTGAACAAGGAACGAGCCCAGGCAGGTGTTGGAATAATTATGGTCTCTTCGTTCTAGCTTCAGACTGGTAAATTGCTGGGCACTGACTCCTCACCAAAAGCATTTCTGCCTGGCTCAGTCTTAATTGTCACAGCTGTTTCTTTGAGGTGCTTACAGGATGTGGTGCCCCAGTTCATCTTAGGAATGCACTCCTATGAATGAAGGAAACATGTTATCTGCTTCCTATCTGATTATATGTTTATAAATACATACCTACATCGAACCTTGTCCATATGCCAGTTCTGCATCAGCCCAAGGCACTCATTTGTTGTCTTAACTTTAGAAACTCAATCCCAATAATTTAAGAAAGCCTAAATCAGTAGGAGCCATCAAATTTCTAGGGAAAATATTTTGTAATACACAAGGTATTGTTAAGCAGAGTAACTGAGTCTGCACTTATTTCCTTTTATTCTCCATCTAGAAATCTCCATTCACAACTGAAAGTAGACAGTAGTAATTAAAATCATCTACATATACACCATTTTGTTTCCCCCTAGATTCTCTATGTAAATCCTCTAGGAAACTTTGGACTTTCCCCTCTCTTGTTGCCAGTGAAGATGCTCTATGATCTTGAGAGTTCTGCTATTAGTAGAGATTAACCACATAATTGGAGAAGGCAATGGTAACCCACTCCAGTATTCTTGCCTGGAAAATCCCATGGACGGAGGAGCCTGGTAGGCTGCAATCCGTGGGGTCACTAAGAGTCAGACACGATTGAGCAACTTCACTTTCACTTTTCACTTTCATGCATTGGAGAAGGAAATGGCAACCCACTCCAGGGTTCTTGCTTGGAGAAGCCAGAGACGGTGGAGCCTGGTGGGCTGCCGTCTATGGGGTCGCACAGAGTCAGACACGACTGAAGCAACTTAGCAGCAGCAGCAGCAGCAGCAACCACATTGTAGTAAAGAACTCTACACATGGGTCTAGTTATACTGTCTGGATTGTTTATTTGTCAAAGATAATTTTATATTCAAAGTTACAGATCCTTGAACTCACTCACTCAGGTTAAAGGAAAGAGCGTGAATTCATCAATCATATACAAAAAGCAGCAATATTTTTCTTTGTGTTTTATTTTAAAAGGTCTATCTTTTAACACTACATATGTAAATTAGCCATCAATCTTCAGCTTTCAAATGATAGAGTCTTGTTATTATTTGCACTTATATTTCGAAGTAAAAACCTGTTTTCATACTTGCCTCAAGGCCCACTCATGGGGTATTAAAGACACCAGAAGCTGAAGGTTTGTGAACCAGCCACCCTTGGGCAGGCACTTACGTAGTACTCTCTGAGTAACATTTGGATATATTCTTCTTTAAAAATTGAATTGAGAGGAAAATCATATTTAGGAGTTTGTGGTTGGCATCAGGGTAAGTGTTGAGAAATGTTTCCTTGGCTTGCAGGAAGGAAAGAATATGGCCATCCAGAACCTTAAAAAAAAAAAAAACGCTTAATCCTCCTGTTATACTCAATTTCCTTTTATATGATGCATGTGGGACTAGAATTGCCATTTGAAAGAAGTGTAAGGAGATAGTGAAGAAGAATGGAAAAGGAGACAGCTCTCAGGTCCCTCTATTAGGTCCTATTCAGATATAATTTACAGTGTTGTGTTAGTTTCAAGTGTATAGCACAGGGATTCAGTTATACATACGTATAATACACACATTTTTTATATTCTTTTCCATTATAGGTTATTTTAAGATACTGAGTAGAGTTCCCTGTGCTATACAGTAGGTCTTTGTTGATTACCTATTTTATATATATTAGTGTGTGTACACTAATCCCAATCTTCTAATTTATTCCTTTCCCCTCTGGTAACCATGTTTGTTTGTTTTTTTCAAAGCCTGTGAGTCTTTTTCTGTTTTGTAAATAATGTTGTCATATTTTAGATTCCACATATAAGTGGTATCATATGATATGTGTCTTTGACTGCACTTAGTATGACTATCTCTAGGTCCATTTACACTACCAAAATGGCATTTTTTGTTCTTTTTTGGCTGAGTAATATTCCATTATTTATATATCACGTCTTCTTTATCCATTCACCTGTCAATGGACATCTAGGTTGTTAGAGGCATTTTATGCAGTCAAAGGTCTCCAAAGATCTGAAGATAGTCAGGATGCATCAGTGAATCTACTAGTCAGATATCTTCTCTGTGTCCGTTCATCTCCACTCTCCACCCTTCTCTTCCCTGCTCTGAGCCTGGATCCTGCAGGTCTGTACTACATCAACAGGGCTCCTGTGCCCTCTGGCTCTCAGGTGAACTTTTCCAATGGAAAGCATCTTCAGAAGATCAGAGATAAAGGAGACCTTCCCTAGAGGGATGCAGCCAACCCAAGGCAACCAAAGGGAGATGGTATCCCTCAACCACCTTTTCTGGGTAGCTAACTCTGACAACTCCAAGACTTACTCAGCCCCTCACAATTCTACTACCCACTGCCTTCCCACAACCATTCAGGCTTAGAAGTGGTAACAATTTAGTGTCTACTGGTTACAGATTACTGCACTATCCTTCATGGCTCCACTCAATCATGGCTCCTAATCAATCCTTAAATTATCCTTTCTGGAATATGTCAATTATTTCTTGTTATAACTCTGACTAATATACCCATAGACTAGAATGTCTGGATGTTTCAAGTTCTCTGAAGGACATTTTCAAGGCAGGCATACAATGAAATGGAAGTGCCAAGCACTCACAAGATCAGTATGGAGTGTGGGAGCTGAGGCCTGGGTGGGAGGATGCCAGTGGGGAGCAGCAGGGAGAGCTAGTCACACTTCACACTTTTGTAATTCATCATTTTCCACCATCAGGATATACTTAACTACTGCTCCACACATAGGTAGGTGGAAAGAAGCTGTAGGACATGGAGCCAAGAAAAAGAGACTCAGTCTTCTACCTCAAGTCCTCCTCCAGGAAACTATGTTCTGAGCTTATAAGACTCTTCATTGAACCACCTCCTTCTGAAGGTCAGCTTATGCCAGCTTTATAATTAAGATGTGAATGTATTTTGGAACCATTTTTCTTAAATCTTTTAAAGAATTTAAAGAATATCAAGCAATGAAAAAGTTATAGGATGATAAGTTTATAGTAGAGAGATGGTATTTAGACACTCTTAGCCCATGTATTTAGTTCTTCTTCACTTTCTGCCATAAGGGTGGTATCATCTGCATATCTGAGATTATTGATATTTCTCCAAGCAATCTTGATTCCAGCTTGTGTTTCTTCCAGTCCAGCATTTCTCATGATGTACTCTGCATATAAGTTAAATAAACAGGGTGACAGTATACAGCCTTGATGTACTTCTTTTCCTATTTGGAACCAGTCTGTTGTTCCATGTCCAATTCTAACTGTTGCTTCCTGACCTGCACACAAATTTCTCAAAAGGCAGGTTAGGTGGTCTGCTATTCCCATCTCTTGAAGAATTTTCCACAGTTTATTGTGATCCACACAGTCAAAGGCTTTGGCATAGTCAATAAAGCAGAAATAGATGTTTTTCTGGAACTCTCTTGCTTTTTTCCATGATCCAGCAGATGTTGGCAATTTGATCTCTGGTTCCTCTGCCTTTTCAAAAACCAGCTTGAACATCAGGGAGTTCACAATTCACTTATTGCTGAAGCCTGGCTTGGAGAATTTTGAGCATGACTTTACTAGCATTTGAGATAAGTACAACTGAGCATTCTTTGGCATTGCCTTTCTTTGGAATTGGAATGAAAACTGACCTTTTCCAGTCCTGTGGCCACTGCTGAGTTTTCCAAATTTGCTGGCATATTGAGTGCAGCACTTTCACAGCATCATCTTTCAGGATTTGAAACAGCTCCACTGGAATTCCATCACCTCCACTAGCTTTGTTCGTAGTGATGCTTTCTAAGGCCCACTTGACTTCACATTCCAAGATGTCTGGCTCTAGATTAGTGATCACATCATCATGATTATCTGGGTCGTGAAGATCTTTTTGTACAGTTCTTCCATGTATTCTTGCCACCTCCTCTTAATATCTTCTGCTTCTGTTAGGTCCTTACCATTTCTGTCCTTTATCGAGCCCATCTCTTTGCATGAAATGTTCCCTTGGTATCTCTGATTTTCTTGAAAAGATCTCTAGTCTTTCCCATTCTGTTCTTTTCCTCTATTTCTTTGCATTGATCACTGAAGAAGGCTTTCTTATCTCTTCTTGCTATTCTTTGGAACTCTGCATTCAGATGCTTATATCTTTCCTTTTCTCCTTTGCTTTTCGCCTCTCTTCTTTTCACAGCTATTTGTAAGGCCTCCCCAGAGAGCCATTTTGCTTTTTTGCATTTCTTTTCCATGGGGATGGTCTTGATCCCTGTCTCCTGTACAATGTCACGAACCTCAGTCCATAGTTCATCAGGCACTCTACCTATCAGATCTAGGCCCTTAAATCTATTTCTCACTTCCACTGTATAATCATAAGGGATTTGATTTAGGTCATCCCTGAATGGTCTAGTGGTTTTCCCTACTTTCTTCAATTTGAGTCTGAATTTGGTAATAAGGAGTTCATGATCTGAGCCACAGTCAGCTCCTGGTCTTGTTTTCATTGACTGTATAGAGCTTCTCCATCTTTGGCTGCATAGAATATAATCAATCTGATTTCAGTGTTGACCATCTGGTGATGTCCATGTGTAGTCTTCTCTTGTGTTGTTGGAAGAGGGTGTTTGCTATGACCAGTGCATTTTCTTGGCAAAACTCTATTAGTCTTTGCCCTGCTTCATTCTGCATTCCAAGGCCAAATTTGCCTGTTACTCTAGGTGTTTCTTGACTTCTTACTTTTGTGTTCCAGTCCCCTATAATGAAAAGGACATCTTTTTTGAGTGTTAGTTCTAAAAGGTTTTGTAGGTCTTCATAGAACCATTCAACTTCAGCTTCTTCAGCGTTCCTGGTTGCGGCATAGACTTGGATAACTGTGATATTGAATGGTTTGCCTTGGAGACGAACTGAGATCATTCTGTCGTATTTGAGGTTGCATCCAAGTACTGCATTTCAGACTCTTTTGTTGACTATGATGGCTATTCCATTTCTTCTGAGGGATTCCTGCCCGCAGTAGTAGATATAATGGTCATCTGAGTTAAATTCACCCATTCCAGTCCATCTTAGTTCACTGATTCCTAGAATGTCAACGTTCACCCTTGCCATCTCTTGTTTGACCACTTCCTATTTGCCTTGATTCATGGACCTGACATTCCAGGTTCCTATGCAATATTGCTCTTTACAGCATCAGATCCTGCTTCTATCACTAGTCACAGCCACAGCTGGGTACTGTTTTTGCTTTGGCTCCATCCTGAAAAAGTTGGTTTAAAGTTCAACATTCAGAAAACAAAGATCATGGCATCCGGTCCAATCACTTCATGGGAAATAGATGGAGAAACAGTGGAAACAGTGTCAGACTTTATTTTGGGGGCTCCAAAATCACTGCAGATGGTGACTGCAGCCATGAAATTAAAAGACGCTTACTCCTTGGAAGAAAAGTTATGACCACCTTAGATAACATATTCAAAAGCAGAGACATTACTTTGCCAACTAAGGTCCATCTAGTCAAGGCTATGGTTTTTCCTGTGGTCATATATGGATGTGAGAGTTGAACTGTGAAGAAGGCTGAGCGCCGAAGAATTGATGCTTTTGAACTGTGGTGTTGGAGAAGACTCTTGGGAGTCCCTTGGACTGCAAGGAGATCCAACCAGTCCATTCTGAAGGAGAGCAGCCCTGGGATTTCTTTGGAAGGAATGATGCTAAACCTGAAACTCCAGTACTTTGGCCACCTCATGCGAATAGTTGACTCATTGGAAAAGACTCTGATGCTGGGAGGGATTGGGGGCAGGAGGAGAAGGGGACGACAGTGGATGAGATGGCTGGATAGCATCACTGACTCAATGAACGTGAGTCTGAGTGAACTCTGCGAGATGGTGATTGACAGGGAGGCCTGGCGTGCTGCAATTCATGGGTCACAAAGAGTTGGACACGACTGAGAAGCGACTGAACTGACTGAGCCCATGTATTTATGGAAATAAAGAGACATCAAATTAGCTGATAGTGCCAGGGTATTTTCTTAATGACACTGAAATAAAGAATTGTGAGAAACCACCTAAGTCAACTCTTTGCCTCCAGGTAGTATCAATTATGTTTATTTCATTCAATTTTGCCTATTGCAGAAGATCTTTAGGGAAATGTTGGGATAACTGTCTTTCTTACTGTCCAGGTTTGCAATGAAACAAATGAAGAGTTAACAGTTATGCTTGTAACAGGCTGTATAAGTGGTGAGTATGAGATAAGCCAGATCAGCATGCAATCTCTAGTAGAAGTTTTTCTTCCTGTCTCACCCATCCACCACTGGAATTCAGGAACTAGACATCTGCTCCATATTTTCAAAAACATAAATATATATTATGACTGAGCTGATTATAAAATGTCCTGAGGGAAATTTCTGAAACTAATACACAATCGTTATGGCACCTTCTGGTTGATCTGTCTATAGATTATCTTGGTTAATTTCTACTACATGGTATATCTAGTGTTTATAGGAACTCGACATATAATTACCTGATTGAAAAACTGTTTTCTAAGTAAAATTAAGGATTTAGTTTACCATGACATGGGAATATAAAGATTTGAAGTCAGGCCTTGACTCTGCCACCTAACACCAGTGCCTCAAGAGCTTGTTACATTACTACCAGGGGCTTGTCATCTCAATAACAAGGCTTTGATACTCTCATGAGGGGGAGGGGTAGATGATAACTAAAGACTTCTTTGGATGGAATTAAAATCCTATCATTTGCACATGGGAAAATTGGGGGCCCAAGTGTACTAATAAGGTTTTTGCTGAAATAGTCTTGTGTAACAAATGACTCCAAGACTTGATGACTTTTAACAATAAGCATTTATTTCTAATTCAGGGATCTGAAGATTATCTGTGGTTCAGCTGGGCTTAGCTTCAAGTTTCAACTTGGGTTCAGGTTTGCTCCACATTTCTTTTCATTCTGGGACCAGCAGCTACCCGAGGCATGTTCTTTTCATGGTTGATTGCAGAAGTGCAAAAATGTGTGTGGAAATGCACAGTGCCTTTTAAGATCTCAGCTGGAAATTGACAGCCTTTCACTTCTGCTAACATTCCATTGGTCAAAGCAAGTCACATGGTGAAGATCAAAGTCAATGGATCAGGGATAATCTTTCTATACTGAAGGGTACTGCTAACTCATGTAGCAAAGGATGCGGAAGTGCAGTACCATTGCAAGAAGGGAATTAAGAATTAGAAACACAAAATAAGTATACTATCCCATTAGTGACTGCTGCTGCTGCTAAGCCACTTCAGTCGTGTCAGACTCT
The DNA here is from genome assembly GCA_917880005.1 of Nanger dama. NCBI lineage: Eukaryota > Metazoa > Chordata > Mammalia > Artiodactyla > Bovidae > Nanger > Nanger dama. The sequence goes on from CAKJTW010000088.1 coordinate 6,291,010, forward strand.
GTGCGACCCCATAGACGGCAGCCCGCCAGGCTCCCCCATCCCTGGGATTCTCCAGGCAAGAATACTGGAGTGGGTTGCCATTTCCTTCTCCAATGCATGAAAGTGAAAAGTGAAAGGGAAGTCACTCTGTTGTGTCTGACTCTTAGCGACCCCATGGACTGCAGCCTGCCAGGCTCCTCCATCCATGGGATTTTCCAGGCAAGAGTACTGGAGTGGGGGTGCCATTGCCTTCTCCGTGTTAGTGACTAGGCACTCTAAATTGGCCAGTTCTGATCAGTGTGCTTGTTCATGCCCTCATGTACAGTAGTAAATCCACACATCATCAGTGAACTTTACCAACCAAGCAGAGTTCTAGCTCTTAGAGAGGGAGACACTGGTTATCTGAGACAAAGTACCCCTCTATTAGCCAGCCACCCCAAGACAATGCAGCGTTGACATCAGTGGTCTATATCAGATGGCCATTTCTTGAGGGTCCACATTCATCTAAATTCATGACACAAGACAGCAATCTTCAGTTCCCAGAGACATTTTGTTCACCCTGATGCAGCTGTAAGTGATTCCACAACAGTCTTTAGGTTCTCCAGTACAGTATATTTCTCAGCTCTTCTTGAAAGATCTCATATAAGAAATTCAATAGAAAACTGTGGAATTTTCCCACAGTGGCTGGCCTAGAAGACCTGGCAATGTTGTTGATTGCCAGAAATGCAGATTACTAGACTTGCATCAACAGAAATCAGAAGTTTCATCTCTCACTCAAAATCAGTTGAGTCTTCTTGAAATCTGATCTTCAGTTTTACTTGTGTGAAGATGCGCATCCAAGTCTGAGTCAGGAAAATCACCACTCAACCCTTCCCAGACTCCTGTGGGGTATTCTCTTCCTTTGTTCCCATTTGACTCAGAATTATGGGTTGTAGTGGAAATGTTGGCGCAATCTGAACACTAGCTGCAGGCTGTACAAGGAGGCCTCATGTTTATTATTATTTTTTTTTTTACACGTAAGCTGCCAAGACATATACCCATAACATAAACTTCCTTGTTTTAGGTTTATGAATTGAATGTCTTTTACAGACTCGAAGATCTGCAGGAAATCACTCTGTCATTAACAACTCAGTTTGTTTAATGAGCCCCTAGTGAAAGAAAGTGTGGGAGAGAAGCCCAACTCATGTCTATGTTCCAAGCCTCAACCGAAGAAATACAATTCCTTTCAGATGGGGGACCTCCCTTCTATGGACAGTCATTCACCAAACCTATGAGAAACCATCATGGGCTGTTTCCAGGCTGAATCACAGCCATAACTTTATCCAGCTGCCTCTCTGTTAGACCAGACAGCTTCAGCTGGATGAACTTGCTCACCAGAGATGGAGAGAAAGGATCCTACAAACAAGCTACTGGCCAAGGGCCAATATGGTTGGTCATCTCCCAGTAGTGACACAGGCTTAGACCTACTCCTGGAAAAGAGGCTGTCTCCCAAGTTTGTGCAAATGAGTTCAAGCATGAAATAAGACTTGTTCAGAGAAGATAGGATTCTGTTTATACAACTGCTTTAATTGATACCCTCTTTGGAAGTCATTCCAGTATATTCTGTTGATGAAAATTGAATTTTTAAAAAAATGGTGCTAAGATCAAATTAGTAAAAGATAATTTTCCCTTTCAAGAGGAAGCAGAGATTTAAAAAGGAAATGTGGACTAAAAACTGGTCTTTGATCAAAGATGAATTTTAACATTCTATAATACTAACAAGGGACATTGTTGTAGGTAACCATTATATTCAGTTTACTAGAATTTCTGGGGACAATTGTTCCTGCTGATTAGTTAGCTCCTTTAGGAGATTTCTTCATTGATAATGATGTAAAACATCTCAATTTTAAAAATTTTATATAAATATATTGAAATAATTTTCTTTATAGTCAGAAAACAGCAGAAAGATCCTTTATTAACTTTAACTTTATAAAACTCCTTTACTACTGTGTAACAAATAACCACCAAACTTGGTGTCTTAAAACAAAATTTAAATTTATTATCATTTACATTAATTATTTGTTAAAAACAAATCTTTTTATCTGACAATTTCTTCAGGTCAGGAATCTAGGTGTGGTTTGCCTGGATCTTTTATCTCAGAGTCTCTCACAAGGCTACACTCAAGGTATTGGCAGGGCTGTGCTCTCACCTGAAGGCTTTACTGGGGAAGATCTGCTTCCCAGCTCACTCACATTCTTGTTGACCAAACGCAGGTCCTCACAGGTTATTGGACTAAGTGTCTCACTGACTGTTACCTGGAGGCTTCCCTCTGTCCCTTTGTCCCTTGCTGAATGGGATTCTCCAGAGGGTAGCTTACAACATGACAGCTTACTTCCTCCAGAGCAAGTGCTCCAAAAAAGAAGAGTATTTAAGAGATCACAAGCAAGAAGGAAGTCAGTCTTTTTGTAAACCAGTCAGGAAGTGATATCTCATCAACTTTGCTATTGTCTATTTATTAGAAGTGAAGCACTAGGTCCACCCCCTACTCAAGGAAGTGAATACTGACAGGCAGAGAGCACTGTGAGGCTTTTAGAAACTGCTTGAGATTGATCTTCTAGCCATTTAATAAAATATTGTTTAAGGTATAGAAAAATGTTATACAAACATACTAGAACTTAAAACATAAAAGCATATTGTCCCTCTTGAACTAAACAACTTATGGGACCCTATTTCAGCAAGGATACCAAAATCCCCTGGAGGAGGGCATGGCAACCCACTCAAAAATTCTTGCCTGGAGAATCCCAAGGACACAGGAGCCTGGCGGGCTACAGTACATAGGGTCACAATGAGTCAAACACGACTCAAGTATTTTCAGATCAATTTTTAAAATTTTTTCAGAGCTACCATTAGTTCCTGTGGCACATTCCATTCTTTGCAGTCCTCCACCTTCACCCCAGCCCAAAGTTACAGCTTTGCAGGTAGATTTGAATGATAGAAAGAGTAAAGAATTATTCAGATAAATAAGGTTAGTGATCAATGCTTTTCATCTTTGCTCTTGTAAAAATGAAATTAGAAAGATGGATTTCCATATGTAACTAATAAACTGGCCAAGAAGGCAGTGCCTGAAAAGGATTATTTTGATCTAACCTTCACTCAAGTGTTTAAAATCTGGTACTCATCTGAAGATTTTCTATCTGCATCCTTCTTAGCTATGGTTTATGTGTTTACACATCTTACTCTGCATCTGATCCTGCAGGGCAAATAGAAAACATAAGACCATGTTGGGGCATGTTGAAACAGCAGGAGACACTAGGGAGAGACTCAGAGCTTTTTAAGTGGGTTCCAGAGTGCACCCCACCCCGCAAACAGTGCTTTTACAGCAGTACACACAGGGATCACCCATGTGTGCGTCAAGAATGCCTTCGGATTTGTAGTTAGTGAGTCAATTATGAGACTGACATGTCCCACCCACACCCTGGGACCCCTTCAGGGCTGAGGGAAATCTGAGAACACCCACAGCCACCACCCTTAACCTGGTTGGGAGGAGAGAGGAGCAGAGTAATGTTACATCACAAATGAATGGGAGTTCTTTACTGGGGATACCCTCCAAATTTAAAATCTTCAGGATGACTAGCTATTCACAGACAGAATGCATCTTACTTGTTCAATAAATATCTTGGATTTCTGTCAAGCTTAACAAAACTTATTTCTATCAAGCTCCATTTTCCTAAGTCTAGGGCTGGAGCTGAGAAACTGGGCTCTCGTTCTGTGCTAACTCCTTAACCTGTGCAAAATGACCTTGAGCTTCATTCTCCTGTTCCTTCTGCCCACTCCTCCTCCCTCCCCATGGCACATCTTTCTCTTTCTCAAAACGTTAAGAGCAAACCTGCTACCCTGAGAGCTCCAATAATGACTTTCCTGGATGAAGAACTGCATTATGACTTTATGTTAAACAAACCTGGAAGCAGTGATACCCACGCTCACAACAACAAACTTTTAAGCAGTCGTATATTTAACTTCATAAAACTAAGGTAGTAGGATGATCCTTGCAAGTTATTTTGGCTGTGCTGGGTTTTCCTTGCTTTGTGTGGACTTTCTCTCTAATTACGGTGAGTGCTAGCTACTCTTCATTTCAATACTTGGGCTTCTCAATTCGGTAGCTTCTCTTATTACTTCTCTTGGACTCTAAAGCATGGGCTCAGTAGTTGTGGCAGACAAGCTTTGTTGCTCCACTGCCTGTGGAATCTTCCTGGACCAGAGATCAAACCCGTGTCTCCTGTACTGGCAGGCAGATTCTTATCCACTGCACCACTAAGGAAGTCCATCTTCGCAAGTTTTGACTTCTTGATTCCTTTCTGCATCATTTCACTTTGCTGATGGCCCTCCTGCTCTTCAGGGACCAGATTCTCTCACTTTCTGCGGTTGGCTTACATTAGTGGTCCTTGATGGACTGACTACTGTTGTTGTTGTTCAGTTGCTCAGTCATGTCTGATTCTTTATGACCCCATGGACTGCAGCACGCCAGGCTTCCCTGTCCTTCACCATCTCCTGGAGTTTGCTCAAATTCATGCCCATTGAGTCAGTGATGCCATCCAACCATCTCATCCTCTGTTGTCCCCTTCTCCTCCTGCCTTCCATCTTTCCCAGCATCATGGTCTTTTCCAGTGAGTCTGCTCTTCACCTCAGGTGGCTGAAGTATTGGAGCTTCAGCTTCAGCATCAGTCCTTCTAATGAATATTCAGACTGATTTCCTTTAGGATTGACTAATTCAATCTCCTTTCAGTCCAAGGGACTCTCAAGAGTCTTTTCCAGCACTACAGCTCAGAGGCATCAATTCTTTGGTGCTCAGCCTTCTTTATTGTCCAGCTTTCACATCCATACATGACCCTCCTGTCAGTCAGTTCGTCGCTCAGTCATGTCCAACTCTTTTCAACCCCATGGATTGCAGCAAGCCAGGCTTCCCTGTCCATCACCAACTCCCAAAGCTTGCTCAAACTCATGTCAATTGAGTCAGTGACCCTCCTGTAGGCCCCTCCTACAATGATTTTGAGTTTGGTAATGTGCCATGTGACCTGCTTTGGCCCATGAGACATTAGCAAGCAAGATGCAAGGACTTGTCTTCTTAGAACACCCCTTGAAAGATTGTTGCCAGTAAAGAAGCCCAGGTTACAAGATGGAAAGGATGTTGGGAGACTAGGCACAGAGAAAACCTGGAGGATGAGATATCAGCTTAGATGTTGCCACCCCAGCCTGGCTCCAGGTGCTGGAGCTTCAGTAGTTGTGGTGCACAGGCTTAGTTGCCACAAGGCATGAGAGATCTTCCCCAACCAGGGATCAAACCCATGTTGCTTGCATTGGCAGGGGAATTCTTAACCACTGGACCATTAGGGAAGTCCCAAAGTCTGCATTTCTAGTTGGGGATTAGAAGGTGAGTTCATTTGGAGAAAGGTCTCTTCTTTACATAGGTGTAATGAAAAGAGGACTTATTTAAGCAGCAGCTTCTAGGACTCCACTCAGGGAGGCAGCCAGGAAGAGAAGCTACCTTGTCCCTCATGGCTCAATTCATCCCTTCTTTCCTTACCTTCTTTACTGCCCAGCATCCAACTTTTATTTCCCTTCATGCTCACTCTTTCATTCCATTTTATATTTTCTATTGCATTAAAAGATGTTCTTCTGGTGAGTTCCTCTGTTTGCTCTTCCATACCCACGTTCCTCCCCTCACTGCCTCCTCTGTGCCCTGAGGCTGACCTCTATGGTGCGGCATCAGTTGGGCTCGCCAGACCCCTGACTTCTGAAGGGGTCAGGCAATGTGAGGCACTGACAGGAGTTTGAGGGTTGGAGGAGAGAGGCCATGAAATGTGTGTTATCTCTATCACTGTTGTTCAGTCACGAAGTCGTGTCACCTCTATCACGCCTGCATGCTAAGTCACTTCAGTTGTGTCTGACTCTCTGTGATCCCATGGACTGTAGTCTACCAGGCTCCTCTGTCCATGCGATTCTCCAGGCAAGCATACTGGAGTGGGTTGCCATGCCCTCCTCCACCTCTACTATACCTCCCTGCATAAGCCAGTTTCCTTTATCAACACATCAGCATCATTCAGGTAGCCCCTCTTCTACAGCCGTAGCTCTCTCTGGGTTCCAGGAACAGCACCCACCACTGGTCCCTTTAATTCTAGGGTAGTAATGATTTCTTACTTTTGTTAGTCCCTGGGGTGCATCACCAAACTTGTTGATTCCCTTAACCCTGTCCACAACTTGATTAATAGTCCCTATTTCTTCAATCACTCCTCGAGTGTGTCATTTCTTTTCTGCAGGACCCTGACTGATAAAGATGTTGACTAAAAAAAAAATTGTACTCATTTAAAAATTATTTTGAAATTTCTTATTAATTATAAATATACATAATGGTTAATATCTTCTCATTCGCATCAGGCCAAGAGTTGCTGTGCTGAGTTGGTATCATCCCAGCCAAAAGCAAAGATGCATGGGAAAGTAAAGGAACAAAATGACCACTTTTGGAAATATATTTTTATTGAAGTATAGTTGATTTACAACGTTGTGTTAATTTCTACTGTACAGAAAAGAATCTTATATATTCTTTTTACATTCTTTTTCATTATGATTTATTACAGGATATTGAATATAGTTCCTTGTGCTGTGCAGTGGGACCTTGTTGTTTATCCTGTGCAGTGGGACCTTGTTGTTCATCCATCCTGTATGTACTAGTTTGCATCTGCTAATCCTAGACTCCCTATCTATCCACCCCCCATCCCCCATCCCCCTAGCAATCACGTCTGTTCTGTATATCTGGAGTTTGTTTCGTTTCATAGATAACTTCATTTGTACCATATTTTAAATTCCACATACAAGTGATATCATGTAGTATTTATCTTTCTCTTTCTGACTTACTTCACTTAGTTTGATAATCTCTAGGTCTATCCATGTTGCTCCAAATGGCATTATTTCATTCTTTTTATAGATAACTAGCATTCCATTGTATATATGAACCACATCTTCTTTATCCATTCATCTGTTGATGGGCTTTTAGGTTGTTTCCATGTCTTGCCTATGGTAAATAGTGCTCCTACGAACAATGAGGTACCTGTATCTTTTTGAATTAGAGCTTTTCCTGGATATATGCCCAAGAGTGGGATTGCTGGATCATATAGTAGTTCTATTTTAGTTTTTAAAGAAACCTCCATACTATTATCCATAGGGACTGTACCAATTTACATTCCCAGCAACAATATAGGAGGGTTCCCTTTTCTTCACATCCTCTGCAGCATTTGTTATTTGTAGACTTTTTAATAATGGCCACTCTGACTGGTGCGAGGTGGTACCTCATAGTTTTGATTTGTATTTCTCTAATAATTAGCCTTGTTAAATATCTTTTCATGTGCTTATTGGCCATCTGCATGAAAATGACCACCCTGAGATGGAGTCCTCAGAAGTGGGGACTTTCAGTTCTTTCAGGAGTGGATGCCTGAAATTCACCCAGCTGGGAAGATTGTGCTCTCCTAATGGGCCACAGTGGCCTGAGGCCAACAAAATTTCACTGTAATGAAGCCAGCAACAGCAGGCAGATGGAGAGGACCATGGCCTTCTGGGGGCTGTGAGGAGTCAAGGAGGGAAGGCAGGCAGGCAGCACCAGGCTGACCAGCACCAGGAGGGGCTTTCAGGTGTCTGAAAGCACAGACTCTAAGTCACTGGCTGGGTATGGGAGATGACTGACACAAATGAAGAGGCTGGGCCCTTTGCCAATCAGGCTCTTAAGTCATTTCAAATTAAATTTGAAGAAAGTTGATGTGATAGAACTGAATCCCTGAGGGTTATGGGATGGATTTCTCTAAACTGTTTTGTACTGACTGTTTTTTTTCAATTATAGAGATGCTTTTGGTGTTATTTAAAAATCTCTTTCATGTGAAATAAGATTCTATAATTACACAGTGACTCACCTAAAATCTCTGTTGCAAGTCACAAGCCAGTCTAGAACTGGAAGGTATCTGTTGTAAAGCTCACTTGATATCAACAGTCTAATCAGGTCTAGCCATGGGTTAGGGTTAGGTGGTTAGTGGGGAAAAAGTCAAGTGCAATACCTGGAAAAAAAATTTTTTTTTACTATGACTTTCATGTTTAACACATGGAGTTGCAGGACAGATAATTTGAAAGGATGCAGTTAAAAAGTTGGGATGACAAGGAAGGAAGGAAGGGGAAAGAAGCTGTTGAAAAAATACAAAACACTTTGTCTAGAGAGGTTACTAAAAAAAATATCTCTCTAGAAACATGGCCACATCTTTCCCAAGTGCATTACAGCAAAATAACAGAAAGAAAAACAAAAACTGGTCTTGAATATCTGATATGATAACTTTACTCCACTATTTCCCTCATCCCATAATCACTTCTGTAGTTTTGAATTATGCATTTTTTCTTTACTTCCATCTTACAAACTAGAATTCCCACACTGAACGCAAGGAATGAACTTTTAAATATAGAGAGATATACCTATAGAACAGATACTATATAAACATTGTCTCTCTGAATCCTTGCAGCAATTCTAAGCAGTAGATATCATTGCCTCAATTTTGCAGTTAAGGAAACAAGCATAACTCTTTATCAGTGAACTGCTCAAAGCTTCATGACCAGAAAGCAGTGGGGCTGGGATCTGAGCCTAAGTTCATTGATTTTCAACTACTCTACACTGTTTTCTAGTTGGGAATGGGGGAAAAGTTGGGAGGGGATTTTTGGTAGTTTAGTCACTAAGTCGTGTCTGATTCTTTGTGACCCCATGGACTGTAGCCCACAAAGCTCCTCTGTCCATGGAATTTTTCAGGTAGAAATACTGGAGTGGGTTGCCATGCTGTCTTCCAGGGGATTTTCCCAATCCAAGGATTGAACCCACATCTCCTGCACTGGCAGGCAGATTCTTTACCACTGAGCCATCAACTGGCATTTTTGGAAAATTGATTTACGGAAACTTTAAAATATTTTATTTAAAAAAATTCCTAGTTTTAAAATTATTATTAACATGAACTCTGTAGGCTTTAATAGTGACTTTTGATTGCAGACAATATTTAATTAGGAGCAAAAACAGTAGACTGGAGGAGGGCGTCTTATCCAACCAAGTTGATTTGTAATCCAACAAGTTCTCTCTATTTCACCTTCTCATTCCTTGATGATCTCATAGCAGGGGACAACGTTCTCCCTTTCAACTAGTTTTGAGATATGTTTTTAGTGCCTGTCTATCAAAACATGTAAATCTGCAAAAGTAAAATGATGTAGATATATATTCATGCAATTCTCTAGAACATTTGGTATGAATTCCAGGACAAAAAGCTTCTCTTCCTGCAGAAAAAGCATATGGAGATATTTGAAGATGCTCATTTGCATTGAATATGAAAAATAAACTCCCAGCATGCAGTGATGTGGATGGAATTCTCTCCTCTGCCTCTCAGATAGAGCCAGTCCCATTCTAACCTGCTCATCATGTCAATATGAGTTGATCTCTCTTGGCTACCTTTCTTTCCATGGACAGAGAGAGGCACCATCCACAGGACACAAGGGAATTTGCCCAGTCTGCCCTGGGCATATAAATCAGTGCCAGATCAATAAAGAGCAAAGGGGAAAATAGAGAGGTCAGATGACTGAAAATGACAAAGTGTCATACGCTTGACCTAGTGGACCTCTGGTCTATTCCTTATTTTGTATACGAACATAGCCCATGTGAGCTTTGCCATGGAAACTGGGTCAGCATGGCAAGGTAGATTTTGAAAGTATTATTCATCTCTGATAATACTCTGAGCAGGTTGCTGATATCTGTGTAGCAGCAACCTGCTTCTTAAAGTGAAATATTAAGTTTCTTCTGGATCACTCCAAGCTAATAGAAGCCAAGACTTATTCATGTAAATCAAATTAGAGGTGTGAAAATGAAGCTGTGGGAGTCTAGGTGTGTGTTAATGAACAGTAATATCCGAGGAAAACAGTGTCAGTTTATTTTTTTTTAACATATGTTTCACTTTCAAAGCTGCAAAATGTGGGAAAACTCACAGGATGTTAGCTTGTGTGAATGTGGAGAGCTCTGCAGTCCAAAGGAGACCAAGGTGATGAAACCATTGCAGGGCTTGCTCTGCATGACCCTCTTACTCATCTCCATCTGACTTTCAGCTCAAGAGCAGCTGCCTGTGGGAGATGCAGAAGATCAAGAAAAATATGCTTGGTTCGAGGTGAAAAGCAGAATTAAAGCTGCATCACAGACATCTTTGCAGGAGGATGGTCTCTGGGACCACTGTCTAGTGGTGTGCTGGTACATGTTTCACAACCAGATCTCCAGGAAATAAAAATTTCCTGATCTGTAGTGGTTATCAATTTTCATTGCATCAATACTTCTACCATAATCAGTTTCAACCTATCAACCTGACCTCACTCAATGCAGAGTTGGAAAGGAATGTGGAGCTGGCTCCAAGACACCAGAGTATGACCCCTTAAGACCCTGTTCCAACCCCAAGATCTCTGCTTGACAGTGGTATGCCTCTGAGTGAGATGAAATTGATTGATCTCCATTTCAGAAGAAAAATGCCAGAATGGTCCTCGGAGTTTTTGCTTACACTGGCTCGTCTACATCAGACAATTTCTTCTGTCCATCTGCAGCCCTACTACTCATTCTTCAGGTTACTGTAAAGATCTTGCTTGGCTCCCACCCTAAATTCAGGTGACGTTCCCTTCCTACACCCCTGGGGTTCCTACTGAGACAACATTCTGTTTTAAGAGTCAGTTTACTGCTCTGGGAGCTCCTTGAGAGAGGACCTGATTCCCCTTCATCTTTAAACCTTTGGAACTCAGTACAGTATCTTGCAAAGAAGAGGCTTAACACATGCTTATTTACTGATTGAAGCAGGGAGGAAGGGAGAGAACGACTGAGGGATGGACCTTGAATTACCATTATCTAGCTGCTTCCTCTGAGAAATAGAGCTAAGCAATTGATAGAATCACAGAAATACCTGTGGTTTGAAATGTGTTCATTGACTTGATCATTTTTATTACAAATCATTTACTTAGTGATCTAGCATTTCCATGGGGTTGTATACTGTGGCCTTCAACTGAGACTCCCTGGTATGAACTCAGTTCCTTCACTTACAAGCTCTGTAACTTGGGGACCAGTTCTGCACTTTTTCTGTGCCATAATTTCCTCTTCTGCACAATGGAGAATTATTTACAGCTTGTAGCTCACAGAGAGGTTGCAAGAAAGGATGAAGCAGTGTGTTCAGTAGTTAGCTGAATATTTGGTTCTTGGCTCATAACTAATACTGGTAAATTGTTCTCCATATTTTCTGTCAATTGATTTAACCAGAACCAATAAGTTTTCACCTAGCCATAAACACCCAGCTGAAGAATGCTATGCACAGCATGTGGGATTTAAAGATCATACATGCTGCAACTAAGACCTGGTGCAGCCAAATAGATAAATTAAAAAAAAAAAAAAAGAATGCTGGAGAACAAGATGGTGGAAGAATAGGTGTACGTGGAGTACATCTCTCTCCACAGATACATCAGGAATACACCTTCAGACACAGAAGTGCATACAGAACACCAGCTGAGAACAGACAGGAGTACCTGTCCAGAGGAAAAGAATATATAGAACAATGCAAAACTTGGTAGGATGAAGGAACGAGGGGCGGAAAACAGGAGTGTTAGTAGGACTGGACCTGCCCTTGGTGGGTGAGGCACCTGAAGCAGAGGTCCAGTCCCCACACTGGGGCAGTTGTCTGAGTCAGAGAAGAAATATTTAAGACTAAAACAGCTGATCAGTGGCAGCCTAAATGGAATGAGAATCAGACAGTCCTTGCCCTGGCCATACATACCCCAGACAGGGACGCCAGTCCCCTGGAAAGCTACAGTGACTGGGAACAGGAGTTTAGGGATTATGGAGCAATCCCAGTGCGAGGGCTGCTGTTGACTGCAGGAAGATGGATTGTGGTGGGAAATGCCTGTGGAGGAAACTGGGCAGCCATGGAAGCAAGGCGATACTGCTGAGTCACGCATAGGGGGTAAAGCCATTACTATAGACTCTTTCTCCCCACATGCCAGCATCAGCAGCTGAACAATAGAGAGGCTGGCCCACCAAACACCTGATGCACTGAACTACAGAACAGGACCTACAGAGTAGAACTAGAGAGTAAGAACTACAGAGTAGGACCCCACTCAAGGTGCCCCTTTATGTGCCTGATGCACCTATCTACAGAGTAGGACCCCAGCCAGGGGTGGGGCGCCCTCTATGTACCTGACGTGCTGAACAACAGAGAAGAACTCCAGGCAAGGGAGCTCTTTAAATGCCTGAACAAGCAGAGCTATGGAGAAAGACTGGCCAAAGAGGCCTTCTGATCACTCGCTACAGGAGGCTGGAAAAAAACTCTGGTAGGGCCATCAGTCCGAGTCCCTACACACTTGGCACCACCAGGGTCCCTGCAAGCCAAGCAGCTGCACCACCTTCACGCTCAGCTCTCACTGGGGAGAGCTACCACAGGTAAAAAAAAAACATCTTGCATCTATGTGTGCAGGGTCACTTGGTAGTGTTCAAAACTTTGCGATCCTATAGACTGTGGCCCTCCAGGCTTCTGTCAGTGAGAGGGGTTCTCCGTGCAAGAATACTGGAGCGTATTGGCCAATACTGGTTTCCATACCCATCTAGAGCTTATTTCCTGCTGCCCTAGCCACCAACTCCCCTGAGTACCTGGTGCTACCAGAACCCCTGTGACCCAAGCAGCTGCACCACTTCCACATTTGGCATTCACAGGGGCAAACCCAAGTCCTTCAGGGCAACCTCAGGAGCAAACTCTAGTGGACAACCCATATCCAAAGGTAGACATAAAACCACAATTGAAACCCAGGGGCAGTGTTGCTGAGAAAAAAGACCCAAAACCTTCTCACCAGCTGTACAAGCTGCAGATTAAATCCACACGATCAACTAGCCAGATTCTGTGTCTATGGAATATATAAAAGGTCATTGAGAGCTCCCACAAAAGAAAACACACTAGTTCTGATAGCTGTGGACATTGGAAGCAAGAACACACAGGAGCAGGAGTAGAATAGAATCTGAGCTGCCCCTATAGCAGGTCCAGAGATCAACACAGTGTTGGAGGGCATTCTAGGGAGATGAGGTGACTGTGATTCTCAGTGAAGGAAAGGATATGGACAGCAGTGACTCAAATAAAAACATTTATTATTCTTATATTTTGACTGGATCTGAATATTCTTTTGTATCCCCCACCCCCTACTCCCTCCCCCATTGTGGTTGTCAACTTTATTGGCACTATGAAATCTAATTAAGCTTTTGAGCTTTTTTTTTTCCCCAGTTACATTTTTTTATTGTTGTTATAAACCTCTGCCTATACATTGGGCTTTTGCAGTTCTGTGGAGTTCTCCTCTTTTTCTTTTCTCTTTTTTAAATTTCAATTTTTCATTTTTAACCCTATTGTTATTTTTTCTACATTTATTTCTTTGTTTGCTTTTCCTACTGTTCTTTTGCCCTTGCAGTTAATCTTTAATGTATATAAATCTTCAGCTGCCTCTATTTAACTTTGCATATCTATTCTTGCTTTTCTTTCTTTCCTCTCAACATATTTGTTAGTTTTGTTTTCATTGCTTTATTCTCCACTTGGCACCTTGCTTTAGTTTTGTTTTCCAGTTTTTGCTTTAGTTACTTTTGTTCTTAACTGGTAAATATAATTTTTTTATTTCCTTTCTTTGACATGTCAGTCTACTGTACTTTAGTTTTGTTGGGCTGTTCTCACTTTGCTCATGGGTGTATATGTGTGCGTGTGTGTTCCATCATTTTAATTATTATTTGCCTGATTTTGTAACTGCCATTTGTCTAGGGGTCATCTTTGGCTTCTCATTTTTGGATATGTGTTCTAATCTCACTTAATGCCATAACAAACCATTTGTAGAATCCTTGTTCCTGACCAGAGATCAAGTCCTGAGCTTGTGGAGTGGGAGCACTGACTCCAAGACCCTAGACTACCAGAGAACTAACCCGAAGGAAATAGTGAGAACTCACACATAGGAAACCGCTTGAATATAAGACCCAGCATCACCCAACCACCAGCAGCACCCTGTGCATGAAGCCTCATCTAAACAACAAACAAAGCAAATTACAAACCCAATCATCAGCAGACAGGATGACCACCTCATTCAGCCTTGCCCATCAGAGGAAAAACAAACAACCAAACAAAAACTCAGCACCAATCTCACCCTATAGGAAGCTTCACAAACCACTGGACCAACCTGAGGAGGGCAGAAACCAAAAGGAAGAACTCAGCCTTGAATTCTGGGAAAATGAGATCTCAAGCACAATAAGTTTAAAAATAAAATGAAAAGGCAGAGAAATACTACACATATGAAGGAACAAACTAGAAACACGGAAGTCCAAATAGATGAAGAGGAAATAAGCAAATTACCTAAAAAAAGAATTCAGAATAATGATAGTAAAGATTATCAAAAACCTTGAAAGCAAAATGGAGAAAATGCAAGAATCAATTAACAAAGACCTAGAAGAATAAACATACAGAGACAAACAACACAACTACTGAAATTAAAAATACTCTAGAAGAAATCAATACCAGAATATCTGAAGCATAAGAACGAATCAGTGAACTGGGAGATAAAATGGTGGAAATACCGTCTGAAGAGTGGAATAAAGTAAAAAGAATGAAAAAACTGAGGATAGTCTCAGAGGCCTCTGGGACAATATCAAACACACCAACATTCTAATTATAGGGGTCCCAGAAGAAGAGAAAAACAAAGGGTATGAGAAAAATTTTGAAGAGATTATAGTTTAAAATTTCCCCAACATGTAAAAGGAAAGAGTCGATCAAGTCCAAGAGGCACAAAGAATCCCATACAGGATAAACCCAAGGATAAACACTTCAAGACACATACTAATCAAACTAACAAAGACTAAACACAAAGAAAGAATAATAAATGCAGTATGCTTAACAGCTGAGCTTTCACCAGAAACTCTGCAGGCCAGAAGGCAATGGCAGAATATATTTAAACTACTGAAAAGGTAAAACCTACAACCAAGATTACTGTACCCAGCAAGGATCTCATTCAAAATTGATGGAGAAATAAAAAGTTTTTCAGAAAAGCAAAAGTTAGAATTCAGTACCACCAAACTAGCTTTACAACAAATGTTAAAGGGACTTATAGAGTCAAGAAATACAAGACAAGAAAAATGATCTACAAAATCAACCCCAAACAATTAAGAAAATGGCAATAGGAACATATATTTTAACATTTACTTTAAATGTAAATGCATTAAATTACATGAACTGTGAACTTCCAGATGTACAAGCTGGATTTAGAAAAAGCAGAGGAACCAGAGATCAAATTGCCAACATCCGTTGGATCGTTGGAAAAGCAAAGAGTTCCAGAAAAACATCTACTTCTGCTTTAAGGACTATGCCAAAGCCTTTGACTGGATCACAATAAACTGTGGAAAATTCTTCAAGAGATGGGAATCCCAGACCCCCAGACCTGCTTCCTGAGAAATCTGTATGCAGTTCAAGAAGCAACAGTTAGAACTGGACGTGGAACAACAGACTGGTTCCAAAGCAGGAAAGGAGTACATCAAGGTTGTATATTGTCACCCCGCTTATTTAATTTATATGCAGAGAACATCAATGAAAAATGCTGGACTGGATGAAGCACAAGCTAGAATCCAAGATCGCCAGGAGAAATACCAATAATTTCAGATATGCAGATGACACCACACTTATGGCAGAAAGCGAAGTAGAATTAAAGAACATTTTGATAAAATTGAAAGAGAAACATGAAAAAGTTGGCTTAAAACTCAACATTCATAAATGGATGTTGAATTTTGTCAAAGGTCTTCTCTGCATCTATTGAGATAATCATATGATTTTTATTTTTCAATTTGTTAATGTGGTGAATTACATTGATTTGCGGATATTGAAGAATCCTTGCATCCCTGGGATAAAGCCCACTTGGTCATGGTGTATGATCTTTTAATGTGTTGCTGGATTCTGATTGCTAGGATTTTGTTAAGGATTTTTGCATCTATGTTCATCAGCGATATTGGCCTGTAGTTTTCTTTTTTTGTGGTGTCTTTGACAGGTTTTGGTATTAGGGTGATGGTGGCCTCATAGAATGAGTTTGGAAGTTTACCTTCCTCTGCAATTTTCTGGAATAGTTTCAGTAAGATAGCTCTTCTCGAAATTTTTGGTAGAATTCAGCTGTGAAGCCGTCTGGACCTGGGCTTTTCTTTGCTGGAAGATTTCTGACTACAGTTTCAATTTCCATGCTTGTGATGGGTCTGTTAAGATTTTCTATTTCTTCCTGGTTCAGTTTTGGAAAGCTGTACTTTTCTAAGAATTTGCCCATTTCTTCCAAGTTGTCCAATTTATTGGCATATAATTGTTGATAGTAGTCTCTTATGATTCTTTGTATTTCTGTGTTGTCTGTCGTGATCTCTCCACTTTCATTTCTAATTTTATTGATTTGATTTTTCTCTTTTTGTTTCTTGATGAGTCTGGCTAATGGTTTGTCAATTTTATTTATCCTTTCAAAGAATCAGCTTTTTGCTTTGTTGATTTTTGCTATGGTTTCTTTTGTTTCTTTTGCATTTATTTCTGCCCTAATTTTTAGGATTTCTTTCCTTCTATTAACTCTGGGGTTCTCTATTTCTTCCTTTTCTAGTTGCTTTAGGTGTAGAGTTAGGTTATTTATTTGACTTTTTCTTGTTTCTTGAGGTATGCCTGTATTGCTATGAACTTTCCTGTTAGCACTGCTTTTATAGTGTCCCACAGGTTTTGTGTAGTTGTGTTTTCATTTTCATTCGTTTCTATGCATAAAACTCCTAGAGGAGAACATAGGCAAAACACTCTCTGACATAAATCACAGCAGGATCCTCTATGATCCACCTCCCAGTATAATGGAAATAAAAGCAAAAATAAACAAATGGGATCTAATTAAAATTAAAAGCTTCTGCACAACAAAAGAAATTATAAGTAAGGTGAAAAGACAGCCTTCTGAATGGGAGAAAACAATAGCAAATGAAACAACTGACAAACAACTAATCTCAAAGATATACAAGCAACTTATGCAGCTCAACTCCAGAAAAATAAACGAACCAATCAAAAAATGGGCCAAAGAACTAAATAGGCATTTCTCCAAAGAAGATATACGGATGGCTAACAAACACATGAAAAGATGCTCAATATCACTCATTATCAGAGAAATGCAAATCAAGACCACAATGAGGTACCATTTCACACCAGTCAGAATGGCTGCGATCCAAAAGTCTACAAGCAATAAATGCTGGAGAGGGTGTGGAGAAAAGGGAACCCTCTTACTCTGCTGGTGGGAATGCAAACTAGTACAGCCATTATGGAAAACAGTGTGGAGATTCCTTTAAAAATTGCAAATAGAACTGCCTTATGACCCAGCAATCCCTCTGCTGGGCATACACACCAAGGAAACCAGAGTTGAAAGAGACACATGTACCCCAATGTTCATTGCAGCACTGTTTATAATAGCCAGGACATGGAAGCAACCTAGATGTCCATCAGCAGATGAATGGATAAGAAAGTAGTGGTACATATACACAATGAAGTATTACTCAGCCCTTAAAAAGAATAAATTTGACTCAGTTCTAATGAGATGGATGAAACTGGAGCCGATTATACAGAGTGAAGTAAGCCAGAAAGAAAAACACCAATACAGTATACTGACACATATATATGGAATTTAGAAAGATAGTAATGATGACCCTCTATGTGAGACAACAAAAGAGACACAGAGGTATAGAATGGACTTTTGAGCTCTGAGGGAGAGGGAGAGGGTGGGATGATTTGGGAGAATGGCATTGAAATAGGTATACTATTATATAAGAAACAAAGTGCCAGTCTATGTTCAATACAGGATACAGGATGCTTGGGGCTGGTGCACGGGAGGATCCAGGGAGATGATATGGGGTGAGAGGTGGGAGGGGCTTCGACATTGGGAGATCGTGTACACCTGTGGCTGATTCATGTCAATGTATGGCAAAACAAATACAGTATTGTAACATAGAATAAAGTATTAAAAAAATAAAAAAGATAAAAAAACTGATAAGAAGTAGTATAGAAATTATATTTCAATAAAGCAGTTTTCTGAAACAAACAAAAAAACTCAACATTCAGAAAACTAAGATCATGGCATCTGATCCCATTACTTCATGGCAAATAGATGGGAAAACAGTAGAAACAGTGGGAAACTTTATTTTGGGGGCTCCAAAATCACTGCAGGTGGTGAGTGCAGCCATGAAATTAAAAGACACTTGCTCCTTGGAGGAAAAGTTCTGACCAACCTAGACAGCTTATTAAAAAGCACAGACATTACTTTGCCAACAAAGGTCCATCTAGTCAAAGCCATGGTTTTCCAGTAGTCATGTATGGATGTGAAAGATGGACTATAAAGAAACCTGAGCACTGAAGAACTGATGCTTTTGAACTGTGGTGTTGGAGGGGACTCTTGAGAGTCCCTTGGACTGCAAGGAGATCCAACCAGTCTATCCTAAAGGAAATCAGTCCTGAATATTCATGGCAGGACTGATGCTGAAACTGAAGCCCCAATACTTTGGCCACCTGATGTGAAGAACTGACTAATTTGAAAAGATCTTCATGCTGGGAAAGATTGAAGGTAGAAGAAGGCAACAACAGAGGATGAGATGGTTGGATGGCATCACTGAGTCAATAGACATGAGTTTGAGTAAACTCCAGGAGTTGGTGATGGACAAGGAGTCCTGGCGTACTGCAGCCCATGGGGTCACAAAGAATCGGACACAACTGAGCAACTGAACTGAACTGAACTGAACTGGATTAAATGCTCCAACCAAAAGACATAGACTGGCTGAATGGATACAAAAACAAGACCCATATATGCTGTCTACAAGAAACCCACTTCAGACTTCAAGACACATATAGACTGAAAGTGAGAGGATGGAAAAATATATACCATGCAAATAAGAAGCAAAAGAAAGCTGGAGTAGCAATTCTCATATCAGACAAAATAGACCTTAAAATAAAAGAAGATTACAAGAGATAAGCGACCTTGGGGTCGTTAAGAGTCGGACACGACTGAGTGACTTCACTTTCACTTTTCACTTTCATGCATCGGAGAAGGAAATGGCAACCCACTCCAGTGTTTTTACCTGGAGAATCCCAGGGACGGCGGAGCCTGGTGGGCTGCCGTCTATGGAGTCACACAGAGTCGGACACGACTGAAGTGACTTAGTGCAAGAGATAAGGAAGGATACTACATAATGATCAAGGGTCAATCCAAGAGGAAGGCATAACAATTTTAAATATCTATGCATCCAACACAGGAGCACCTCAATACATAAGACAAACACTAACAGACATAAAAGGAGAAACTGACAGTTACACAATAACAGTCAGAGACTTTAACATCCCACTCATACCAATGGAGAGATCATCAAAACAGAAAATTCATAAGGAAACACAAGTGTTAAATGATACATTAGATGAGATGGATCTCATTGATATCTTCAGGACATGCCTTCCAAATGCAGAAGAACACACTTCCTTCTCAAGTGCACATGGAACATTCTCCAGGATAGACCTTATCCTGGGTCACAAATCAAACCTCAGTAATCAATTTAAGAAAATGGAAATTATATCAAGCATCTTCTTCAACCACAATGCTGAGACTAGATATCAATTACAAGAAAAAGACTGTAAGAAACACAAACACATGAAGATTAAACAATACGTTTCTAAATAACCAACAGGTTACTGAAGAAATCAAAAGGGAAATCAAAAAATTTCTTGAAACAAATGACAAAGAAAACACGACAAATCAAAACCTATGAGATGAAGCAAAAGCAGTTCTAAGAGGAAGTTTATAGTGATACAATCTTACCTCAAGAAACAAGAAAAACATTGAATAGACAACCTTACTTTGCACTTAAAACAACTAGAAAAAGAAAAAAATTAGCAGAAGGAAAGAAATCATAAAGATCTGAGCAGAAATAAATGAAAAGAAGTGAAAGAAACAATAGTAAAGATTAATAAAACTAAAAGCTGGTTCTTTGAGAAGATAAACAAAACTGACAAGCCTTTAGTCAGACTCATCAAGAACAAAAGAGAGACAAATCAAATCAACAAAATTAGAAATGAAAAAGGAGAGGTTACAACAGACAATGCAGAAATACAAAGGATTATAAGAAACTATTATGAACAACTGTATGGCAATAAAATGGATAACCTGAAAGAAATGGACAGATTCTTAGAAAAGTTCAACCTTCCAAGACTGAACCAGGAAGAAATAATCATGAACAACCCAATTACAAGCACTTAAATTGAAGCTGTGATGAAAAAATCTCCCAAAAAACAAAAGCCCAGGACCAGATGGCTTCACAGGAGAATTCTATCCAACATTTAGAGAAGAACTAATGCCTATCATTCTAAAATTCTTTCAAAAATTGCAGATGAAGGAACAATTTCAAACACATTCTCTGAAGCCGCCATCACCCTGACATCAAAACCAGACAAAGACAACACACAAAAAAAGAAAACTACAGGCCAATATCACTGATGAACATAGACGCAAAAATCCTCAACAAAATTTTAGCAAATAGAATTCAGCAACACATTGAAAAGCTCATACACCATGATGATCAAGTTGGGTTTGTTCTAGGAATGCATCAATATACACAAATCAATCAATGTGATACACTATGTTAACAAATTAAAAGATAAAAACCATATGATAATCTCAATAGATGCATAAAAATCATTTCACAAAATTCAGCACCCATGTATGATTAAAACTCTTCAAAACAATGGACATAGAAGGAACCTACCTCAACATAGTAAAGGCCATATCTGATAAGCCTACAGAAAACATTGTTCTCAGTGCTGATAACTGAAAGCATTCCCCCTAAGATCAGGAACAAGACAAGGGTGTCCACTTTCACCACTATTATTCAACATAGTTATGGAACTCCTAGCTTCAGCAATCAGAGAAGAAAAAGAAATAAAAGGAATCCAGATTGGAAAAGAAGTAAAGCTCTCACTGCAGATGACATGATATTGTACATAAAATCCTAAAGATATTATCAAAAAATTACTAGAGCTAATCAGTGAATTTAGCAAAGTTGCAAGATACAAAATCAATACACAGAAATCACTTGCATTTTTATATACTAACAATGAAAAATCAGAAAGAGCAATGAAGGAATAAATCCCATTCACCACTGCAACAAAAAGAATTAAATATCTAGGAATAAACTTACCTAAGGAGACAAAAGAACTGTACACAGAAAATTATAAGACACTAATGAAAGAAATCAAAGATGACATAAACAGATGGAGAGACATTCCATGTTCTTAGGTAGAAGGAATCAATATTTTGAAAATGACTACTCCTGTTAGTAGCTGCAGTGACAGACACTAGGACCCATGGTGCTCAGTCACCACCTCCTTTATCTTTTAGATTATGTACAGCTTCCCTGAACAGAGAAGCCTAGCTGGCTACAGTCCATGGGTTTGCAAAGAGTTGGACATGACTGAGTGACTAAGCATGTACTCATGCATGCACATCTTAATTCATTTCACCTTGGGTGATCCTGCAACTCCTCTTTGTTCCTCTTTGCCTTGTCTCTGTAACTACATATGCTCTCTGTTTATTCTCTCATCCCTATCCTACTTTTCCTCCCTCCTCCCATTTGTGAGCTCCATATAGTGCCTTCACATGAGTTGTACATCAACATGAGGGAAACAGAAAGTGAAATAAGACAAAATAGAAAACCATCAAAATTAACCTCTAAAGACCTTTAAAGAAACCTGGAAGACTCCCCCAATCCCCACTTTATCTTTTCAAATGCTTCCAACTGTGCTTTTATTCCAATCCCTAGCATTCTAAATCGCTAAAAACAAAGCATGTATTTTTTTTCAATTCCAATTTTATTGAGATATAATTGACATACAGTACTTTATAAGTTTAAGGTCTATAGAGTAATGATTTGATTTACATCCATCGTGAAATGATTACCATGATAAGTTTAGTGAACTACCATCATCTCCTATAGATACAAAATTAAAGAAATAGAAAAAAAATGTCTTCTTGGGTTGAGAACTCTCAAGAATGATTCTCAATAACTTTCATATATAGCATACAGCAACGTTCATTATATTTATCATGTTGTACATTACATCCCTGGTACTTATTTATCTTCTGACTGGAAGCTTGTTCCTTTTGACAGTCTTTATCCCAAAACAAACCACAGATTTAAATTTTTTTTTTCTTTACGAACTCATTTTGCAAAAGCTTTGTTTCCACCTAAATGTGCATTGTTTGTATTAATAATATCCAAACTAAAATTTTTCTGCTAAAAATATTCCAAAATGATCCCAACTAAAAAATACATCATGATTAGCGTTGTTTTCCTTGGGCGGGGAGGGGTGGTGCAAGATAGAGTCTAACCTGAGAACCGGAATATATCGCTTCTATAAGAAAATATTGTAGAGCATGAACTGTATGTAAATGGAGAACTCCTTGTCTCTGTTGTTGATTACAAATAGTTGAAATTAGGGGCTTCCTTTGTCACTCAGGGTCTTAGTGCCAAGAAAGCCCAGGTAAGACCCGTGTGTGTGTGTGTGTGTGTGTGTGTGTGTGTGTGTGTGTGTGTGCACATGCACATGCATGTGTGTATGCATGCTAAGCCGCTCAAGTCATATCCAACTCTGTGAGACCCTGTGGATGATAGCCCACCAGGTTTCTCTGGGCATGGGACTCTCCAGGCAAGAATACTGAAGTGGGTTGCCATTTCACACTCAGGGTACAACCTTTTCAAGGGACATGTGCTTTGCTACAAGGAAACAGTCTTTTGCTTTTGCAAGATAGTCTGTTTAGAATGTGTGGATATTGAGTACAGCAGGACCCAGCAGGATGTATGTTTTGCTGAATATCAGCATGTTGATTCTAGACACAAAGCTTATCTGCTTTGCTCAAAAAAACATATTTCTGTGCTTTTGTAGAATTGGATAGCAATCAACATGGGGATACCACACTGGCTCACTGTGAATGCTGTTGAACTGAAAGGCTAAGGTGTTAGGAAAACTGCCCTTTAGAAGTCCACACTGAGTTCAACTATTTCTTATCCAGTGACCTTTAATCTTGTTTTGAAAAACTCCTCTTAGTGCAGGCATTTGTGACTCCTTTATGACTCCAAACATATTATTACTATATAAATTATGTAGTCATGATATTAAATTAAGACATATTGGTAAGCTAGAAAGAAAGTATAAGAAATTGAATACTGTGGTGTCATTCCTTTTGTCATTCCTAATGGCAGTTATCTGGAGAAGAAGTATTTCTTTAAAGCCAGAGGCCAGACCTAAAAATGAGGTTTTAGGTAGGGAGAGGAAACTTGAGATGCATAATCAAGTTATCTTGAAAAGCCCTGGGTGATGCGCAGGGCCACTAAGTATAGTTGGGCTGGTCATTGACTGAACAAAAGTTCCTGGCTGGGGAGTAAGTTGAGGCTGAAATTCAGGCCACCCTCTGCTCCCAACAAGAAGAACTTACAGAGCTTCCAGCTGCCCAAACAGGGTGTGTGTGAGTGCTAAGTCACTTCAGTCCTGTCCAATTCTTTGTGACCCTATGGACTGTAGCCCACCAGATTCCTCTGCTCATGGGATTCTCCAGGCAACAATACTGCAGTGGGTTGCCATGCCCTCCTTCAGGGGATCTCCCGATCCAGGGATTGAACCCATGTCTCCTACATCTCCTGCATTGTCAGGCAGGTTCTTTACCACTAGCGCCATCTGGGAAGCCCCGCCCAAATGGGGCACCTTTGTCAAATTCATACCAAGATGCCTCACAGGCTAGCCAAGGCCCTGGGTGATGGGCTTCATGATGGCGCCAGTCACATGACAACAGAGATATAAAAGGATCAGGCAAGGGCTTGACAATTTGGGCTTCAATACACAAAAGGATGTACGGGCACATGAAAGGATGTACGGGCTAAAAGCCCTGGAAACACACTGACAAAACCAGTGTCAAAAAGCTACTTGTTAATTTTGTATCACTATCTGTGTTTATTTCCTTTTGTTTTCCCTTAGAATTGTATAAAACTTTTATGTAAGTTCCAGCCTGTCTTGACTGTTTTTAGAGGAACATTGGGAAAGGTTTTGTTTGATGTTTGGGTTACTATTAGAGAGTCATCTGTCCCCCAGGGCCCAGAAGTGTGGTCATGGAAGAAATTAGAACTGCTCACCTTCACCCCCACCCTCTCTCACTCGGGAGTCTTATAGAGTTCAGCCTATTTGGGAATCCTTTGGTTTGGTTTTCTTTTTAATTCATGGCAGTTAGTAGAATTTCTTTATGTTTTTTATAGAGAAGAGGGGTAGATATTGATGGCCATGCAGCCACTCCCATAGTTGATTCCCTTTTGAGAGAAACAAAGATAAGTGTCCAGAAAGAGAGTGATAAAATACTACTTCTGCTTTTTGTGAGAATCTTCAAGAAATCCTACAATATGGTAACTTTCAGTTCAGCCCCTCCAAAGGAGTTTTAGGAGCTCAGTCTAGCAACCATCTGAGTAGGAAGCCATCTGTTTGGGAGTCTTCTCCTCATAAAGTTGTGAACAATTTTTTTTTGCCCTTTCTAGCACTGTCAAGGCTTCCAGCATGGACTGAAATCATCACACAGTTGGCAAGCAAGTGAACAGAATCAACTGTTGATTTCTTCAGCCCTTAGGGTGAAGACTTGCCTTTTTTCTTCCCATTAAGACTGGGTAGGTTATCTTAGAATGGCCTGTAAAAATGTTTGGGGATTTTATAGATGAAGTTGGATTGCTTGTCTTGTCAAAAACACCTTCTAGGGCCCAGGTGGGCTTCCCAGGTCGCACTAGTGTTTAAAAAAAAAAAAAAACTCACCTGCCAATGCAGGAGAAGTAAGAGACATGCAGGTTCAATCCTTAGGGCAGAAAGATCCCCTGGCAACCCACTCCAGTATTCTTGCCTGGAGAATCCCATAGACAAAGGAGTCTGGTGGGCTACAGTCCGTAATGTCGCAAAGAGTCGGACATGACTGAGGCGACTTAGCATGCATACAGGGCCCAGGTACAAATTCTCTGGATCAGTAAGAGCTTTGATGCTAGGAGGGATTGGGGGCAGGAGGAGAAGGGGATGACAGAGGATGAGACGGCTGGATGGCATCACGGACTTGATGGACGTGAATCTGAGTGAACTCTGGGAATTAGTGATGGACAGGGAGGCCTGGCGTGCTGTGATTCACGGGGTCTCAAAGAGTCGGACATGACTGAGTGATTGAACTGAACTAATGTTGCTCTAAGGCCAGAGAAAGAACAATGCGTTGGACTGTACTGGATACACACTTAATGTGTACCATGGCTTGCAGAAATCTTAAAGTTCACCAGTGTTATTACTTCCCATTTGTAAATTTTTTAATTTATTTTTAATTTTTTGACCATGCCAAGCATCATGCAGGATTCTATTTCTCTGACTGGGGACTGAACTTGCCCCCTGGCAGTGAAAGCCCTGAGCCCTAACCACTGGACTGCCAGGGACTTCCCATTTTCCATTAATATTTTCTGTTCCTTTTTTAAATTTTAAAAGTGAAAACATTTTGTAAATTGTAGTGAAATATGCATAACATAAAATTTACTATTTTAACCATTTTTAAATGTACAGTTTAGAGTATTAGGTACACTCACACTGTTGTGCAACCGTCACCACCATCCTGCAGAATTCTTTTTGTCTTCGCAAACTGAAACTCTGGACCCACTGAACAAAAATTTCCCATTCCTCACTCCCCACAGCTCCTGGAAAACATCACCCTACTTTCTGTATCTATGAGTCTGAGTAGGTACTTAAGTGGAATTCAACAGTGTTTTTCTTTGCGTGTCTGTCTTATTTCACTTAGCATAATGTCCTCTGATGTTCATTCATGAGGTAAGATGTGTCAGAATTCTTTTTATGGCTGAATAATATTCCATTGCGTGTGTATACCACATTTGTTTATTCACTCATCTGTCTGTGGACACTTGGATCATTTTCACTTTTTGGCTAATGTGAATCATGCTGCTATAAATATGAGGGTACAAATATCTCTTCAAGACCCTGCTTTCAATTCTTTTGGATATATACCAATAAGTAGAGTTGCTGGATTATATGGTAATTCTTTTTACTTTTTGAGGAACCATAGCATTTTTCATAGGGGGTGCACAATACCACTTTTCATTTAGACCCACACATTTTCTGGGTCCTTCTTAGGAGTTCCCACTCATGAAGATGAAAAGACCAACTTGGTCACTTGTAACAGTCTTTCTCCCTCCCCTCATCCTCCATCAAAAACAGAACACCTAAGCAGAAAAGGCTATTCTGATTAGCCTCAATGATAATTTTGTCTCTTGAATTGGGAAAAAGGCATTAAAGTTCTCCTAATGGTATAGGTCAATTTATATTTTTTTTTCTTGGGGATATTTGAACGAAGATTAGCACTAACACCCACAATTCCTTGTTCTTGTACTTACAATCATCCTTTCATCTTAGTATCACAAAAGACTTCTCTCCCAAGTAAATGATGATTATCATTTTGTGATTGTAGAGGAAATGAAGAGCAGAATGCTTAAATGACTTGCCATGGGTGGTTGGGGGATATGGTAGTTGAACTAAGAAGGAAAGTGAAGAGTCTGTGGTCCCCTGTCTGAGTCCCCAACCTGTACCCATTCTAAGCAGCACTGAAGGATCCAGAGAGGACCATGGTTTTCAGAAGCTGCCCTCTGAGGGACTAATAGGTTAGCCATCTCCAGCTGGAGAAAAGAAAAGGTGTTTGACATTGGGTTTACCCTCCCAAGGATGGGAGAGTCTGACCTTGGACAATAGAAAAACAGCTCAAGGAAGGTTCCTTTCTAGTGGGAGGTGTAAGGAAGAAGTTATTCTCTTGAGATTATTATAAACAAATAAGAAAGCAAGTCATCAACTTCAGTTGGGCCAAAGGATGCTCTTTAAAGTGTCTGCTTCCTCAGTTAAAAATGCATGTCTAAGGGTTCAGAGAATACTATCAACCAATGAAAAGTAAGGGCACATCTTGGCTTACTGAAGCATTCCAATCTAGTAAAAGTAAACATGGGTGATATGGATCAGCAAGGCAGACAAATATCTCTGCAGCCAGTGAGCATAGACTCTGGTTCTAATAAAAGATTTCATCCTGTTGTTGGAGAGCATATACACAACTCCCTAATGGATTCTGTAAAATTCATTTGACTTGCCTACAGCCTCCCTATATTCCAGGGTTTTGCATTTTCTAGATTATGTTACAAGAGGAAATAAAATATGTGCCCAACTGCATTGAATTTGTTTATTTTCTGTGACATGATGGTTATTGTGTATAATTCACAGTGATACAGGGGAGAAAACACACTCCTTTCTCACAGAAACACTGCCTAAACAAAGCTGTTAATCTTCCAAATGAACATATTGTTCTTTCTATTGTATGCCTCTGGAAAATGTTCAACTCAATCAGGGTCATGTGGGTTCTGTAAAAGTTACAAACCGGTTAAACCTGAGGAAAACAGATGGGCTCTTCCAGATTTTTCATGTTGCCTATTCCCTACATATGCAAACAACAAGAGAATGTTTCAAGTGGTTAATTTGGATAAAGATACTGGGCCGCATGAGTCTATTTCTGGTCCATAAATCATCCATTAAAGATAGACTCCAATGGGAGAACTTTTTATCTTTCTAAGAGATTTTAGGAAATGTTTTGCTAACAATGAGAGGCCCCTAGACAGAGCCAGTCTTAGGGCACTGGAAACAGTAGCCTGGGTGCTTCATGTTAGAGTGACTCAGGGGCTGCAAGAGAGGAGCAGAAGGATGCAGCTCTATCAGCTGGTGCTAAAAATAGCTGGAGACAGAGGCAGTTGTACCATCTCCCCATGTATGACTCATGCCCAAGGCTAGGTGGGCGGTACTACCCTTTCTCCCTTGGCTCATCCCTTTAAGCTACAGACCTTTTTGTGGTTTTAATCTACTTCAAGGCTGTCTGAGGTTTATTTCAACCTCATTTTAAGTGAACAAAAATTCTGTGTTTAGAAGATAGAGAGAGGAGAGGGAAGGAGTGTATACTTTGTCCCAGGGTTTAAATACCCTGCCTCTGAGTCACCTTTATTTTTTTTAAGGTGATTTACTATCATGTGTTGCAAATCACATCCCCAAAGACTTTCCAAATGGCCTCAGATCTTACTCTCTGTGAAAAGTTTGCACTGGCAGTTACCTCACTGACCAGAGTGTAGTAAATCTAGAGTAGTAAATTGGTTAGCCTCAATCTACAAAAGCCTTTAGCAAAATGTACAGCCATATGAATGACGGCAGCCTTGTCACAAATCCAGAATTTGTTGCAATCTTGAAATGCATTATTAATTGCCTCCCAGCTTGGGGGTAAACCAGGCTTTCCATATTTTTTTTTCACAGAAGCTGAAAGAACAAAAGCAAAATGCATACAATGCAACAGACAGAATGAGACATCCAGGATTATAAAAGCCTGAGGAAGTATTGTGCGTGCTCAGTCATGTCCGACTCTTTTAAGACCCCATGGACTGTAGCCCACCAGGCTCCTCTGTCCAAGGGATTTCCCAGGCAAGAATACTGGAGTGGGTTGTCATTTCCCCCTCCAGGGCATCTTCCCAACCCAGGGATCAAATCTGTGTCTCCTGCGTTTCCTGCATTGTAGGTGGATTCTTTACCCGCTGAGCCAACAGGGAAGCCCGGAGCAAGTGCTGATAGATCACTAAAATGTAATGAAGCCTCTTTCTTTGCCTTCTTGTTTTTAAAGAAGTTTCTCAACTATGTGGTGATTGTATGTGATTTATGCTCCCTAAGCTCAAACAGAAAAGCAACCGCTTTCTCCAATTGACTTTAATAGTTTTTCCTCTTTCCAAGCATTTTTACATTTCTTTGGCTTCACAACATCCTTGAAACTCTAAATAGGATAGGAGTTTGTACTGACTCAGCTTGGCAGGGGGCTGAGGTGTTACCTCAGGTGGGATAACACTTCTGTAAAGCTGGAAGTGGGCTCTCCCTAGTGTAAGGAAGACCCAGACTAGCCTCCAAGATCTCTGTGCCAGAGCATCTCAGCTGATGCTTAAAGGTCAATTTCTCTCTTCAGTGACTCTGTTCTCCTTACTGGCCCAAGCTGTCCAATGAGAGCCAGGAGGACTTTTAGGGAGCCAGCCCAAATCACTTTCAAGAAGCAAATCACACGAAAGATAGCTCGAACAATGGGACAGAAGAAGGATGCCTTCTCCCTCCCTTCAGTTTCATTAGGACACTGAGAAGCTATTAGTGACCTGAACTGTCCCCAAATGGGAACCAAAATAACTAGCTTGTCAGTGAGAGAGAGCCTGACTGGGGTCAACAGGCTCCTTATATTTTGGTTCCTAAGTGCTCTGCATTTTCGCATTTCTTTGTTTTCTATGCCAATTCGTCCATTGTGGTATGTATCTCATGTACAGAACATGCTGATAAATCTAACTGGAAACCAGAATGTGGCATGACCATCTGATTCTGGGAAAAATCCATTTGATTTATGAGATATTATGACCCAGTGAGCTGTATTGTACTTTCTTCTCTACTGCCTGGCTTAACTATGCTGGCAATCAAATCGGTCTCCTCAGCCTCACAATCTGAGGATTCATGGCCTGCTTCTAGCAGCCACATGGGTCAGGGAGGGAATGGTGAAGAGGAGGAAGAGTTGCTCTTTAATTACCACTTATTTGAATATTAAATTATTCCTCATGAAAATAGCTAGACTCAGCAGTCTGGGGCTGGGGCCACATTTTTCAGTTAATATGATCAAGAGCCCTGCTTCAGAAGAACTCTGAGAAAGCCCACACTTGAGCAAATGTCCTGGGAAGTCTTGTGAATCAAAGGCAAGCTGTAATTTCCAAAAGGGACATCATTGCAAAAGCCTCACAATTCAGTTACTCTAAGGGAATTTGGTCTAGAGAGCACATCATGTAAGTGATGATTCCGCTGAGAATACTGCCATGTACATATTTCTGGCACTCCGAAAGGCATTTTGATGAAGGCGGGTGATTTCCTTTGCTTCGTGCTTGAAAACAAAAATTAACTTTGGTTCAATCTGTGAGGCTAGCATGGGTGAATCCAAAGTGGGGGCAAGGCTCCCTCCTCCCCCACAGGTGAAAAGTAGCCAATTACTGGAGCAGCCCACCAAGGAGCACTGCTTTCAAAGGAAGCACAGTACAATGATTTGTGCTCTTTATCTCCATAGAGGGCCCAACCCCAGGGCATGCTGGGAATGCCTGGTCACAATGAAAGAACAAGCCAAGAAGGGCTGGGGTAGGAATATGAAGAAGGGAGTCCTCTGGGGCCAGCAAATATGCCACTCTTGATAGGGAAGGTATGTCAGAGCTAATCTCTAAATCTAACTGGGCATAAGCAATCCAAATCTGTCCAAATACAGGGCAGGGAGGCAACGAGGCTCCCAAGCACCAGTGTGAATGGTGCCTATTTGAACAGATATGAATGTGTCTGAAAGTAGGAACCAGGCTGGGGAAGGGGGCAGTGCCTACATTATAAGCTCCAAGAGAGCACAGGTCTTATGTGTTTCATTTCCACACTCCCCTGTGCTAAGGGCAAGATCAGGTACGGAGTAGGGGCTTGAGAACAATGTGTGGAGTGAACAAGATGACTGGGGCTCCCCATCTGGCAAAGCTAGAGCACTAATGGGTATAATAATAGCTGTACCCATATTGAAGACTAGTACTTAACAGAGAGCATGATATTCACTTAGTCAATGCATGCACAATGCTTAGCACAGTGTCTGACACATAATGACTCCCTCTGGCATGTCTACTAATAAAATAAAATATAAAATAAAATATCCAGTCCCTCAAACTACTGGTGAGGGGGCTTCCCTCATCAAGCCAAGCCTCCATTGATTCCAGAATTTAGTGGGGTCCAGCCCATACACAAGTGAAGGTAAGACTGATAAGGACCAATAGACACATTCTGGCCTGACTAAAGTCCCAACTTGGGCCTTCTTCCTCACTTTTCTGTAGCTACAAGTTGAAACTTGTGAGTATGAGAGTTAAGTTCAAAATTCCTGCTCTGCCAGGCAAGTTGCAAAATTCTCTGAGCTTTAGATTCCTCGTTTGCAAAATGGGCATGTTAATAGTATTTACTGAAGGGGTGTTATGAGACATAAATGAAAAGAAAACTGTTAAATTTTCAGCACAGGGCCTGTTGAATATGGTGACCAAAATTGACCCACCCAGTAACAGTAGCTCTAGCTAGTACTGTTGTCAATCAGACATACTCTAGCGTCTCATCCTTCCCATTGTTCTCATATTTAGTACCCCAAGACAGTGCCTTACATAGGGTGAGTGTTTCATACTTGCACATGCCTGACTCTGCCTCTTTTCTCTCTCTACCCCTCTGCTAGTGTGCCAGTCAACTGAAGGTCTAAGTGCCACTTCAAGCTGCAGGTCCAGCTAGCTCAAGAGAGACCCAACTGTGTCTCATCTTTCTCCTGGTTCCAGTAGCTGCCTAAAGTATGAGCAGAACCATACAGGCACATTTTGAGCTCCTGTTTGAGTTATATTTGCAAACATCCCATCTGCAAATTATGTCACATGGTCAAGTCCAAAGTCAAAGTATGGTGAAATACACTCTAAGGGAACAATTGCCATTACATGGCAAAAGTCATAGCTAAAGGGAGGGGTGAAGAATCAGAATCGATTATCAGAAAGCCTTCCTTGAGATATTTATGTTAAAGCCCACTCCTATTGTATGCCTCCAACACAAGTACTTATCACACCAGCTTCTAAATATGTTTCTTAGGCTCCCTACTAGAATGGGAGTTTTGAAAGAGAAAAATAGTGTCTTATTCCTTTCTCTATCCCCAGCACCTAGTACAATGCCTGGCACACAGTAGGTATCTCATGAATGAATGTTTGTTTTCATTAATGAATGCATGTTTGTTCTCATGAATGAATGGATGTTTGTTCTCATGAATGAACGGATGTTCATTACCCTTGTTTAATCATCTTTCATCAATCTGTAGAAAATCAAGGGTTGGGGTAACTAGGGTTTTGGGAGACACTGATGAGCCCACACACTATCATTAGGGACCTGTGCCACAGATAGAAATCTCTTCCATAAATGGCTCCCAGACCTCCTTATTGATGCCTTCATCCTTCCCCAGTTCACTTTCTCACTCATGTTCAGGACCACTCTCAAGGCAGGTCTCTGTTTTGTTTCACTCCTAAAGAAGGGAAGTACTTTCTTCTAAAATAATTAGTTTTTAGCCATCCTGTGTGGCTTAACCACAATTCCTTTGAGGTCATCAGAAGTCACCCTTATCTCTCCAACATCAAACAGTTGTTTATCAAGCATCCTGAAGAAAGTTTTAAAGGGCTAGGGCCAAAGATTGAACAATGAACAACAAATATGTGAAAACCAAATACTTTTCAGTTCTTTCCCTCTCCAGTATAAGTTCCCAGTGATAATCCCTAACTCCCCACACACAATCCAAAGAGAGATTTATGGAACTTTCTTCCCATTTGTCTTGATCCATAAGCCCAGTGGGCTTCCCAGGTGGTGCTAGTGGTAAAGAATCTGCCTGCCAATGCAGGAGATTCCGGAGATGCCGGTTTCATCCTTGGGTTGGGAAGAGTCCCCCAGGAGAG
The DNA here is from genome assembly GCA_917880005.1 of Nanger dama. NCBI lineage: Eukaryota > Metazoa > Chordata > Mammalia > Artiodactyla > Bovidae > Nanger > Nanger dama. The sequence goes on from CAKJTW010000088.1 coordinate 6,323,720, forward strand.
GGCACGGCAGCCCACTCCAGTATTCTTGCTTGGAGAATCCCATAGACAGAGGAGCTTGGTGGACTACAGTCCGTAGGGTTGCAAAGAGCTGGGCATGACTGAAGCAACTTAGCATGCACGTGCATAATCTCCGTAACCCGGGAGAACATGAAGCCTCCATGCAACTAGAACTAAGTGTTGTCCTCAGAGCACAGATTTCTAAAGATAAGTAACATATTAGGCCCCTTGCATAACTGCATTTGATACGTACTGCAAACATATCAACCAAAGATGTCTAGAGTTGTTGGCTTTATTATAAAAACATATCTGGATAGGCTCAGTTTACTTTTTATTCTTCACTGGATTTCATAATAGTAGACAGTTCTACGCTCTGTCATAGATAATTTGCTTTTCTAAACACACTTTTACAGTAAATTAAGAAGCATTTTACTCAATAAGACAGTTTCTGAATTTCCAATGGGAGTATTCTTGCCCAAAAGGGAACTAGTATTGTCTAAGTTGTCTTTGTGATTTGCACTTGAGGTCAAATTAAAAACAGCCTTTGGAGCCCAATTATAGAACCATAGAAATCATAGGCCTTGAAGGAAAAATAGCTATTTTACTTCCAGGAAAAAACCCGCCAAACTTGAACTTCTAAAGGTTGAGCTACAGTGAGAATTATGAAAGTAATATTTCCTCTCTTATTCCAGGGCTGGATTCAGCTAAAAAATGGACCAATATAACAAAACTACCCTTAACATCTTTTCTGTGCCCATCTAAGTACTGTGGGAGAGAGAAAAAAAATTAGAAAACATGGTGACTGTTCTTTGGAGTTCACAAGTAACACACTGGAAGAGACCAAAAGAATACTATATAGTATGTTCTAGCCCAGAGCTTCTTAAACTTTAATGTGCATACAAATAAATGTTGATTCAGGATTTCTGTCATGGGGCCCAAGAGTCTACATTCCTAACAAGCTCCTAGGTCATACCAATGTTGCTGGGCTGAGCCCCACACTTTGAGTAATGAAATTCTACTTGTGGAACATTCTAGAATATTGTACCAGAATGTAAAGGTGAAGGAGGTAAGGGAGATAATAAAGGTGAAAGTCATGTGGAATTTTCAGAGGATGGAGATCTAGAAACAATGTACATCTAACAGAGCCAAATTCCCATCAAAGATTCTCTCTTATACAGAGGCCCTATGAGGAGCCCAAAAGAATCCTAGAGTTAATTATAAACATGGTGCTGATTAATTCAGGTTTGCTCATACATATTCTCACTGAACTGATGAAATGTAAAACTGATTCTGCTCCTACCTAAGAAGACAGGGTTGCAATGATATACATTAATATATATTATATATATTAATACTTATATGTATTTATATATATATATATATATTCATATTCTTTTGCTGATCTATTTCCACTGAATGTTTTTTGACACAAACACGCAAATACAACCTCCACAGATCTTATTACACACTTAACACTAATTACAGTCAACTGAACTTCTGAACCTGAATAAAATTTGGTGGGGACTACCTACCAAGAAAGAGTGATAGACTTAATAAGCTGCATTTAAAACCTCATAATATGCTTCCAAAAAAGTTATGTGACTTGGGAAATGATAAAAGAAAACCGAAGACAGAACAGAAACTACTTAAAAGACAGAAAGATGTGTTCGATCTTCTTTCACGTTTGGAGGTTTTTAATTCACTTTTATGAAACCTGAGCCATTTGAGAGCATCAGAACACCACCACAGCACAGAGAGTAGTGGGACTATCTGCTGGTCCTTGCCTTCCCGGGTCAGGCAAAAGTTGTTGTTTCATTACAAAAACTGCAACTCCTCTCAGCTCTTAATCAATGCTCTTGGCTCAAACAGGGGAAGGGGTAGAAATAGGGGGTGGGAGATGTTCCTGAGACTCTGACACTGCCGGCTTTTCCTTTTTCCCTATTCCTTTCACTTCCCAGAAGATCCTGGCTGGCCTTGGGCAAAACAAAGGCCCAGGAGCAGTTGGAGAGAAGGGGATGGACCAAGGATCAAGCAGAACAGCGCTTGGCCAAAGGGGGTGTAGGACTTAGCCTTCTTCCCTATAGCTCCGCTACTGAGTTCACAGCATAGCAAATACCTCTAGTCCAACAACCATACATGGAGGTATATTGAGTCTAGAGTCCAAAGGGACAGATGTGTGTTCAGCACTTGGAAGGGAATTAGAGAGTGATTTTTTTTTTACATTGTTTGCATTAGTTTTAAAAAAAAACTATTGGGAGTTTGGGATTAGCAGATGCAAACTGGTATATATAGAATAGGTAAATAACAAGGTCCTACTGTATAGCACAGGAAACTATACTCAGTATCATGCATGTGTGCATGTTAAGTCGCTTCAGTTGTGTCCACCTCTTTGCGACCTTATGGGCTGTAGCCTGCCAAGCTCCTCTGTCCATGGGATTCTCTAGGCAAGAATACTGGAGTGGATTGCCATGTCTTCCTCCAGGGGATCTTCCCGACCCAGGGATTGAAACCCAGGTCTCCTGCATTTCCTGCACTGGCAGGCAGGTTCTTTACCACTAGCACCACCTGGGAAGCCCATTAAATATTACATCCTGTGATAAACCATAATGGAAAAGAATATGAAAAAGAATGTGTATATATATATGTGTGTGTGTGTGTGTGTGTGTGTGTGTGTGTGTGTGTGTGTGTGTGAAGTCACTCAGCCCTGTCCCACTCTTTGTGATCCCATGGACTGTAGCCCACCAGGGTCCTCTGTCCATGGGGATTCTCCAGGCAAGAATACTGGAGTGGGCTGCCATGTCCTTCTCCAGGGGATCTTCCCAACCCAGGGATTGAACCCAGATCTCCCGCATTGCAGGGGGATTCTTTAACATCTGAGCCACCAGGGAAGCCCCACACACACACACACACACACACACACACACACACACACACACATATATATATACACACACATATAGAGAGAGAATTGAATCACTGTGCTGTACAACAGTAATTAACACAACATTATAAGTCAACAAAAAACTTCAATAAAAAATAAATTTAAAAACTAGCTTTTCCCTCCATCACACACACTAAAAAGGTTGAGTAAATATTTATAGACTCAGTGTGAAAAGGCACAGAAATATTATCATGTTGTCCCCATAAACTCTCTCTAAAGGAAAAGGGTTTAGATTGGTTGGAGAGAAGAGTATTTCAGGCAGGAACAGAGCTCAGGCAACAGTGCAGTCCTGTTTGCTTAGAGCTGGAAAGGAGGTTGTGGAAAGTCAGGCCGCAAGGCAGGTTGTGGCCAGATGGTGGGGAACCAGGGGAGTGCCAAGCTAAGAGTCTGGACGCTCTTCTTTAGGTAAGCATATTTTTGACCCAGAGATGAAATAAAATCTGAAATTGGCTGTATTGAAGTATTTGGTAGCTGGCACTTGGCTCTGCCTGCTGTGGACCATTCACCCACTTGACAGCTCCTTGGGGAGTTCTAAGGGTGGTTCAGTCGGGAGGGGTGCCCAAGTTCAAGGTAAATGCAACAGTAGACCTCTAAAAGAGACAGGCTAATCCGCAGAACCTTGGGACCAGGTTCAGACCAGAGACCACTCAGTGAGCCCCAAAGACACAGAGGGTAATTGGTCTTCAGAGGGGCACAATGCCCAGCAGGTCCCTCAGAGAACGGGGGCATCCATATTTTTCTCATTAACTTCTACATGGCATGAAGCATTATGTCTTGCTGAGGATGGTGGAAAATATTTCACTGAAGTCTTAAGTTGGAAAAAAAAAGAAAAGAGTTTTTTTTTTTCTTTCTCTTTATGACCACAGGCCAAAGAAAAAGTTTGTCACTCTGAATGTTTATGAGAGGGGTAAGCCAGAAGAGCAGACCTAGCCAAATCCGTCTGACTCATTACTGAGCAGTAGGAGTGGCATGCTCAATTAGTAGGCAATATAATTTACCTAGCCCCCAGGGCTGAAGGTAGTGGGACAAGGAGGGGGAAAGTGAGGTGGAAATTAGAATTTTTGAAGTTATAAATTTAGCCTAGTGAGATAGTAAGTGACCCCCTCAGAGTAAAGCCAGGGCTACCTGGCCGTCAGTCACTTGTGAGCTCCAATAGGTCATTTGTTTGACCCTGCTGCCTATATAGCTAAAATGAGTAATGTATAAACAATGTGAGAAGCCTTGGCTCATAAAACCAAAGAGGAATAAATCCACCAAGACTGTCAGGAGGTGGAAGAGGCGGAAATTCAGAGCTAGGACTCCACTACACTGGGTAATGCTCTTCTTGCTCTGTAGATGCCAATTTCTTCCTCCCATGGTCAGGTCAGCTCTGGGGCTTCCCTGTGTGAGTACCAGCCCAGGACTGAATTTTCTTCTGCTCTTGGTGAGTGAGGGCTGTTGGTGATAAATAGTATCCCATGGAGACCTTCTTGATTGTTGTGGCTTTATAACAACACTTGCTCTTTGTTTTTCTCTTGCACACTCATTATTTTCTTCATTTATTTGTTCATTCAGCAAAAATATTTACACACCCACTACATGCCAAGAGCTGTGCAAAGCACAGCTAGAGTTGCTGTGCACTTAGTCACTCAGTCGTGTCCAACTCTTTGTGACCCCATGGACTGAAGCCTGCCAGGCTCCTTGTCCATGGGGATTCCTCAGGCAAGAATACTGGAGTGGGTTGCCATGTCCTTCTCCAAGGGATCTTTCTGACCCACCAGGATCTCCTGCATTGCAGGCGGATTCTTTACCAGCTGAGCTACCAGGGAAGCCCAAGCAAAGCATGGGCAAATATGTTGGCTAAGACTCAGGTCGCCTTAAAAGGGCTTTCAGTAACAAGGGGCAGGATAGTCTGAAAGTTTTGGATTCTAGATTATTCTTTAATGGCCCATGCAAGAAGCTAATCCAGACCACAGGGAAGCGTAAGTCCTCTAGGAAAACTGAATCTGGCTTGGACTGAACAAGAAAGAAGTCTCTGTCTCATGGTTTGAGAGGGAAAGTGGTTTAGTGGAAATTTGTCTAGAACTTTTTTCTCCCTGTCATCCTGTATGAGTGATAAAATCTCTACATGGATTCCGAGACTCAAACTTGAACCAACATACATGAGCCTTTGCTTACTCTTCTGATCAAATCTGAGCATTACATACCCCAGGCCCCCATGTTATACTCACATTCAAAGCTGCTCTGTTCCATATTGGCAGTTCTGTCAGAATTGAATACTGGCTCCTCCATAGTGAATATAATTGCTTGATGGTGAAGCCAGAGACATCTAAGAGTGACAGGCTAGTTCTCATAGCTGAAAAATAAAAATAGTATACTGACTACAACATTCCTAAATAGGGATGGGTCTCTCACGAAGGCTCTTCTAGTTCCATCTTAATGCAACGAGATAATTTTTGAGGTCTTAATTGATGCCTCCTCTCTCCCTATGTGCTTTTCCCTTTTTTTTTCTTTTCCTGTTTCCAACTGATAACCAGACTCCAGACTTCTTCATCTCAAAGAAAACTGGCAGCGGGTGAGCTGAAGTTGATCACATGGAGTGCTGTTGGGGCCGCAGGAAATGAGAAGAGATACCTTAAGGCAGTGAGTCTAGAGGAGAGAGAGCCAGGAAACCCACTGGGGGCAGGGGTTCACATTTTGTGGCTTCTGAGAATAGAGGAGATCTGCAGATCTGCACCCTGGGGAGGGGGCCAGACAAAGATCTTAGGGGGTGGACTGTGAGATACTTCTTAGGGAGGCTTCCCTCAGTCACAGATGCTTCCATTCTACGGCAGAGTGTTGTGCTCCAAGCAGACCTGGCAGCAGGAGAGCATGTGGACTGTGAGGAAGGCCTTCTAAACAGTAACAAGTGTGAAAACCACAGGATGTTTGCATACCTCTAGGAGTAGGGGGAGCTTCTAAAGTTTTGGATTGCCTATCAATCCAGCCTGATGGAATCATAGTAAAAATGAAATTGATTTAAGTAAAATTCAGAATTACCATATTTCTACAGTCCTGAGAGAATTTGCTGAGTAATACCTGCTGCTGCTGCTGCTGCTGCTGCTGCTAAGTCACTTCAGTCGTGTCCGACTCTGTGCGACCCCATAGACAGCAGCCCACCAGGCTCCCCCGTCCCTGGGATTCTCCAGGCAAGAACACTGGAGTGGGTTGCCATTTCCTTCTCCAATGCATGGAAGTGAAAAGTGAAAGGGAAGTCGCTCAATCGTGCCCGACTCTTCGCGACCCCACGGACTGCAGCCTTCCGGGCTCCTCCATCCATGGGATTTTCCAGGCAAGAGGACTGGAGTGGGGTGCCATTGCCTTCTCCAAATACCTGCTACTCTCCCCCAGATATTTCTTTCTTTACCTGTTTTGGCCAGAGTGGAGATATCAGGCTTAGCATTCAGGTAGATCTTAGCATAAAGCCTGCTCTTCTGAGGTAGACAGCCTCACCTGAATAAGAATTTTCTGGAGTAGAATCCTCCAGAATGTACATGCACAGTTTATGCTGCTATGTGCGCATCCTATGCCCTATGCCTCTCTCTTCTCTCTCTATCTTCCTCTCCCTCTCTTCCTCTCCCTCTCTCTCCTTCACCTTTCCTCCCTTTCTCCCTTTTCCCCTCCTTCTCTCTCTGCTTTGGCTTCAGGGTTTATGTTCTTAACCATTACACTTTACTCCCTGTTTGTCACTTTGTAAGCACCAAGAAAGAATGGTCAAGTCTTTCTGGGCTAATATGAAAATTTATTTCCAAGAATCAAGGTGCAGAAGAGTGTATATGGAATGGTTATTTTTGTGTAAATAAAGGTAGAAATTTGAATGGATAATTAGAAAGACTGATTGATTGACTTCATGGTATATGCCTAAATAATTTGAAGGGTAGATAGGAAGAGACAAAATGTATTTACAGTGGTTGCCTTTAGGGAGAAAGACTAGAGGTGCAAGGAAAAAATGTTAACCTTTAATTTTGCTCACCTTTAGTTTTGTACTGTTTGAATTTTCTAACCATGTATATGCTTTCCTTCTTAAAATTATCTACAAAGATCATATAAAAGGTGAGATCTACATAAAGCTTTTTTTAAAACTTACTCATTTTTATGTGCAACCAACTCATATAATTCAAATAATTATACAATAACTCACTTCAGTTCAGTTGCTCAGTCGTGTCCGACTCTTTGCAACCCCATGAATCGCAGCACGCCAGGCCTCCCTGTCCATCACCATCTCCTGGAGTTCACTCAGACTCACGTCCATCGAGTCCGTGATGCCATCCAGCCATCTCATCCTCTGCCGTCCCCTTCTCCTCCTGCCCCCAGTCCCTCCCAGCATCAGAGTCTTTTCCAATGAGTCAACTCTTCACATGAGGTGGCCAAAGTACTGGAGTTTCAGCTTTAGCATCATTCCTTCCAAAGAAATCCCAGGGCTGATCTCCTTCAGAATGGACTGGTTGGATCTCCTTGCAGTCCAAGGGACTCTCAAGAGTCTTCTCCAACACCACAGTTCAAAAGCATCAATTCTTCGGCACTCAGCCTTCTCCACAGTCCAACTCTCACATCCATACATGACCACTGGAAAAACCATAGCCTTGACTAGATGGACCTTAGTTGGCAAATTAATGTCTCTGCTTTTGAATATACTATCCAGGTTGGTCATAACTTTTCTATATAATAAATAATTTATATACAATAATTCATACAAATAATTTATATAATTATATTATTGTTCATATAAATTCATTTTTATATAATAATTCATATAATTAAAATAATTCATATAAGTCAAATAATTCTGATATTATGATACCTTCACAGTGACTCAGCAGTAAAGAATCCACGTGTGATGAAAGAGAAGCATATCCAATTGCTGTATCAGGAAGATCCCCTGGAGAAGGAAATGACAATCTGCTCCAGTATTCTTGCCTGGAAAATCTCATGGACAGAGGAGCCTGGCAGGCTGTAGTCCAAGGGGCTACAAAGAGTCGGACATGATTGAAGTGACTGAGCACTCCCTCTAGAAGCCAAGAGAATTCTGAGGGGATCCTTAAGGCACCCCCTGTCATGGCTGGCTCTGTCAAGCGGCCAAGTTCTAGATTGTTCCCAATGTGAAAAGGCTTGTGCAACAGATGAAGATAGCTGTTGGCTACATCTACTTTTCTCACCTCCAAACCCTCAAAGGCCCTGTGAGGAATCTAGAAACTGCTATGAGGATTCAACTTCCATGTGGATATGAAGCTAACATTGCCAAAAGCATTTTTAATTTAAAAGGGAAACAAGAATATTGACTTGGAAACTGGATCAAGGTTACCAATTGGTTATACTGGTGATTTGGTTTTTTTCTTTTTTAAGAAATAATTGTAGATTAAAGACATAAATGTAAGATCAGGAACCATCAAACTCCTAGAAGAAAACATAGGCAGTACACTCTCTGACCTAAGTCTCAGGCAAGGGAAATAAAAGCAAAAAGAAATGAATGAGACCTAATTAAACTTAAAAGCTTTTGCACAACAAACCATCAACAGAACAGAAAGATAACCTATGGAATGGCAGAAAATATTTGCAAATGATATGTTTGGCTACTATTCAAAATATATAAACAGCCCATACAACTCAATATGAAAAAGACAAACAATTCAGTCAAAAAAATGGTCAGAAGAATAGATATTTTTCCAAAGAAGACATACAGATGACCAACAGACACATGAAAAGATGCTCAACATCGCTAATCATCAGGAAAATACAAATCAAAACCACAATGAGATATTACCTCACACCTATTAGAATGGTTGTCATCAAAAAGACAAAAAATAAGAAATGTTGGTGAGGATGTGGAGAAAAGTGAACCTTGGTACACTGTTGGTGGGAATGTAAATTGGTGCAACCACTATGAAAAACAGTATAGAAAACAGTGCTATTTCAAAACACTAAAAACAGAATTATCATATGATCCAGAAATTCCATTCTTAAGTATATATCCAAAGGAAATGAAAATACTAATTTTAAAATATGCATGCACCCCAATGTTCATAGCAGCATTATTTATGATATCCAAATATAGAAACAATCCAAGTGTCTATCAAAAATGAATGGATACAGAAGATGTTTTTGTATATGTATATGGACTACTAGTTGGCCATAAAAAAGAATGAAATTTTGCCATTTGCAAGAGCATGGATGGATATGGAGGGTATTATGCTTAGTAGAATAAGTCAGACAGAGAAAGGCTCATACTATATGTTTTCACTTACATGTGGAATCTTACAAATACAACAAAAGAATATAACAAACAGACTCACAGATACAGAGAGCAAACTAGTGGTTACCAGTGGGGAGAAGGGAGGGGGAGGGACAAGGTACAGGTAGGAAAGTAAGAGGTAAAAATTAGGTTTAAAATAAATAAGATCAATACAAGGATGGAATATACAGCACAGAGAATATAACCAATAGTTCATAAGAACTTTAAATGGAGTATAATCTCTATAAAAATATTGAATCACTATGTTGTACACTTGAAACTAATATAATATTGCAAATTGACTATACCCCAATTTAAGAAGAGAAATAATTGTGAGATTTTAATAGTATTTGACCACGAGTACCCAAATCTTGTTCATGATAACTGCTCCTCACTTCCAGAAGGGAGGACTTGGCCCCATGTCTGTGGGAATGCAATGAAACTAGTACCTGGAGCTTTAAGCCTATACCTCCAAAGCAGAGGCTCCAGTAAGAGGAGCTCCATGACAGCATTCAGCAAATATATATATATGCTCAGGGGGCAGAGGGCACAGCCCATCTTATTTGCCCCCAGACTGTCCCAGTGTCCTGGGAGATCTTTCAATTCCAGGCAAACAGGATGATTGTTGTTCATCCTACCAGTGGGTGTCCTCACAGAATTCTAGACCCAGAAAGGATCTTGGTAATTAATTCAATTTTCTGTCTGCCTGAAATTTAAGTAACAAAAGTTATTGTTTGATCCAATTTGATTCATATGTAAAAGTTGTGTGCATGCATGTGTGTGTGAGAAAGAGAGAGGCGTGAGAGTCTAAGTGGTGAAGGCGATTGCTTTGTTCTTCCAACAGTGATTTACAGAACACCTACACCAGGGCTTCCCTGGTGGCTCAGACATTAAAAGAATCTGCCGAGAATGCAGGGAGACCTGGGTTTCATCCCTGGGTTGGAAAGATCCTCTGAAGAATGGAATGACAACCCACTCCAGTATTGTTGCCTGAAAAATCCCAAGGACAGAGGAGCCTGGCAGGCTACAGTCCATGGGGTCACAAAGAGTCGGACACGACTGAGCACCTAACAGTACAGACTTCTAGGAACTACAGTCAATAAAGGTTTGGTGCAGTATTTGGGAAGAAATAACTAGAATGTCCATGATATTTTTAATTTTAAAAAAGTAAAAATTTGATGATATTTAGTGCACTGGTTGAATTGGCACCCTCTCCGAGGTGACATGCGGCACATGTTAGGCACCTTATTCTGAGAGAAAGGAGGGAGTTTCAAATACAATGGGGACAGGAAGCAGATGGGAGGATTTCCAGGGGCTGGGGAGAGGCTAGAAAGGGAAGCGACTGTTTAAAAGTACAAAATTTCTTTTTGAGGTGATGGGAACACTTTGTAGTGAATGTTGTATAACGTTGTAAATATGCTGAAAATCACTGAATTGTACACTTCCAAATGTGCATAAAATGGTAAATTTTATGTGATGCGAATTTTATCTCAAAAGAAAATTTTTTAAATACAATCGGATGGCCAAGGCATCCTTACTCATTGACTTGCTGCCTGTTCATTGTGAAGGACTGAAGTTTGAACAGTCAGTTGGGTGGATTTATGCATTATGCTATATTAAATATCAGAATGTGTATAGAATGTCCTGATGTGATGGGTAATAATCATGAAACTCTCTTGAACCATACAGGGAAGATCTTGTGAGAAAGAAATTTTTAAAGCAATGAAGCTTAAAGATGACTACCGCATTTTTCTATTACTCTAAATAAGGGTTTCAAATTTATTGACCTTTACCAGGGTGTCAAGCAATCCTAACTTCTGTTATTTAGCATAAGCTAAAGAAAGCACATAATCTATCCCTTGATGTTAAAAACTTGAAATTTTTTAAATGAATGAGAAATTAACTTCTTTATGAAAGAAATATATATTATGGAGAGAGCTTAGATGTTTGGAAGATTTCTTTGTTGTGCTATTTTTGTTGTAGGAAACAATGTGTATGGGTGATACATAAAAACTTTCATATCTGCATACATAAAAAAATAGAACTGGAATTTTCAAATCTGTTTACCTATCTTTCAAATGAATACATCTTCCAAATGTTACATCTTCTACTTGTTTTATTAGGACACTCTAACATTAAAAGATAGAAATTCACTAGCCAATTTTCAAATCTTTGCTTAATTGGCATATGGCTTGAAAAAAAATATTGTGATAAGTCAGTGCAGCCAACAATCCACTTCTTCTTTTTGAATGTGCCTCTTTGTCAATCTCTTTTCCAGCCATGTCAAGTCATTACAACCAAATTTCATCAAAATAAATAAAAGTTAGAACCAGATGTTCAAATCACCTTTTTACAAAGTATTAAACTGGGTTTATTCCAGTTATGAAAGATTAGGTCTATGTTCAAAAATCAATTGTGATGACCTAGAAGGATGGGATGAGGGAGGAGAGGGAAGCTCCAGAGGAGGGTATATATGTATAATTATGACTGATCAGCATTGTTGTATGGCAGAAACCAACACAACATTGTAAAAATTAAAAAAACAAAAGTTATCAACTACTTATACTCTTGCTCATCTCTTAAAATAATAAAGGATAGTTTTGTGGAGAATAAAATCAATTCATGTAATCCATCACATTAATAGGCTAAAGGAGAACAATCACATGATCATATCAGTAGATGCAGAAAAAGCATTAGACAAATTCCAGTATCCAGTCATAATTAAAAACTCTCAGCAAACTACGAATAGGAGGAAACGTCCTCAACTTGATAAAGAACATGTACGAGAAACCTACAACTAATATCATTCTTAATGATGAGAAGCTTGAAGCTTTCCAACTAAGATTAGGAGCAAGGCAAGGAAGTCCCCTCTCATCACTCCTTTTCAACACTGTGTGGAAGTCCTAACTAACAAAATAAGAAAAGAAAAGCAAGTAAAAGGTATACCAATGGGATAGGAGAAATAAAACTGTCTTTGTTTCTAGAAGACATGATTGTAGACATGATTCTACACAGAATGTAGAAAATCTGAAAGCATAAACAAACAAAAACTCCTGAAACTAATAAGTGATTTTAGCAAGGTTGTAGGATACAAAAGTCAATATGCAAAAATTAATCATTTTCCTGAACAATAACAGTAAACAAATAGAATTTGAAATTAAAGTTTAAGAAAATAGAATGATTATAGTTTATAGCAGTGATCTAATTTTTTATGTGCATCACATCAGCAAAATATTTATAGAGTATACTTCCTCAGTGAATACCCATTTATTGTTTATAAATTTTATAAGCATTGACTGATTAACACATTGTGCTTTGTTGTTGTTGACTCACTAAGTTGTATCTGACTCTTTGCAACCCCATGGACTTGTAGCCCACCAGGCTCCTCTGTCCATGTGATTTCCCAGGCAAGAATACTGTAGTGGGTTGCCATTTCCTTCTCCACGGTATCTTCCCAATCCAGGGATCGAACCTGAGAGTCTCCTGCAATGGCAAGCGGGTTCTTTACCACTGAGCCACCTTTACACATTGTGCACACTATAACAAATAAATTGAAAAATAGCATCCAAAATTTATTTTTATAATATTGCTTTAAAAAAACTATTTTTAATGTTTTTGTTGTAATAAAAGTCACATAATATAAAACATACTATTTAAGCCCTATTTAACTGTATAGTCCAGTGGCACTAAGTAAATTCACATTGTTGTGCAACTCTCACCATCACCCATCTCCCAAATTTTTTCATCTTCCTAAACTTAAACTCTGTTACCACAAACATTAAAAGGGGCAGGGGGTGGGTTGGACTGGGAGATTGGGGGTTGACATATGCACATTATCATGTGTGCAGTAGATTGCTAGTGAGGGTCTACTGTATAGCACAGGAGGAAAAAAGGTACAATCTGTTGGTAGGACATGTATTAAGTTAACTTTAAAAATGCATTCTGGTATAATATTGCTTATTTTTATGTTTATTTGATACTTTCAGAATTTCTGAGTGTATGTTTTATAGTATATATAATAATCATTAATATAACTTATAAATAAACAAATATGCATACATTAAGGGTGGACTCAGAATTTTTTATTGAAAGGGGTTCAAGTTAGAATCCACCTGCAATGCAGGACACCTGGGTTCAATCCCTGGGTCAGGAAGATCCCCTGGAGAAGGGAATGGCTACACACTCCAGTGCTCTTGCCTGGGAAATCCCATGGACAGAGAAGCCTGGTGGGCTACAATCCACGGGGTTGCAAAGAACCAGACAGGACTGAGGGACTAACACTTTTATTTTTTCAAGTTCCACCAGAAGCAGAGCACCAAAACCTTGGTGCAGGTATTTCATCTGATAGGTGATCCTGGAAGCAAAAAGTAAAGGAACAGGGTATGTGAGACAGGGAAGTTGTCAAAACTAATACATTGTTGAGTTGCTTAACTCTGTGGGCAACTGAGACTCAGTCCTACTAGGAACCCTCTAAAGAATTAGCCAATGTGCCTTGAAAGTGTTCCTTCAAAGGTGGGAAGCTGAAACATTTACCTGCTGACTCCCATCTCCCTATAATGAAAGGTCCCTCGCATCCCTAATGATACCTCCACCCACACACACACTTCCAGATTGCTCTGTCTAGGCTGAATGAGTTCCTGAAAGCAGAGAGAAGAGAGTGACACTTGGAGTGGAACTCTCAATGTATATGGAAACTGTCCACTACAAGCAATGTGGTGTGGAGTACCAAAGGCATTTGCTACAAAAACTATATTAAAACAAACGTCTGGAGATTCCTAGTTTGTCAAAGAAATGAATATAGGATTCCTCTTCACCCTGTAAAGCACATCCAAGCAAATGTCGATCACATTATGACATTAATTATTATTATTCTTTAAATATACATTTCTTTCCACTGTCCTGAGAGTGGTTTAAGAATGTTCTGAAATCAGACTGAACTTGTTGAATATTCCCTGATCCTTTTCTTACTGGCTATGTGAGTCTGAGAAAGTTACTTTCTCAGTCTCAGTTTCACCCACTGTACACTAGAGATAATAACGCCTACTTCAAAGCTAAAAGTTAGGATTAAAGTTAGATATATGTGCTAAGGACCTGGCACAAGGACATTGCCAATAAATGAGATTTGTGGTTTTCTTTTTGGTTATTTTCCTCTCTTACACCTGGATGCAGTAGTCATAGCACTTGGGGGTTCAAAGTATAAATCTTAAGACGCAAAGGCTTAGTTCAGAGCAAGGTTCAGCAAAGTACCAATTTCAGAACCTTGAGCAAGATCTTTCTAATCTTGTTGAAACTCTTTCTAGTGACTTAATCTACTTCTTTGTCTAAGCACATATAGAATATTGAACATAATTTAAACAAGGTGCCTATCACTGTACTTCACACTTGCACCATACATTACTTCTTGATTTTATCTTCTCTCTTGAGATTTAGGATCTCACAGTGTCTTGGTTTATCTTTTCTTAAATTATGGAAAATTTTAAATAGATAGAAAGAAAGATCATAGTATAATGAGCCCTTATTGCCCAACTTCATGGGCTTCCCTGGTGGCTCAGTGGTAAAGAATCCACCTGCCAAAACAGGAGATGTGGATTCAACCCCTGGGTCAGGAAGATCCCCTGGAGAGGGAAATGGCAACCCACTCCAGTATTCTTGCCTAAAGAATCCCATGGACAGAGGAGCCTGGTGGGCTACAATCCATGGGGTCGCAAAGAGTAGGACATGACCCAGCAACTGAGCAGCAACAAATTGCCCAGTTTCAACAACTACTTTTCTTTCATCTATACCCTCACTTACTTCTTCCTCTCCCATATTATTTTGCAGCAAATCACAAACATAAGATCATCTTATCTGAAAAATTTCAGTATGCATCTCCAAAAGGTAAGGATTCTTTAAAATAAGGACTATACCATTATCATACCTTAAAAATTAGTAATTTCTTAAGATTATCGAATATCTAGTCAGTGCTCAAAATTCATGTATCTTGTAAATCTTTTTAAACCATTTATGTGTTTGAACTACTAAACAAAGTCATCATATTGTAATTGAATAATCTTTTACATCCTTTAATTCTGTGGATATACCTTCTCTTTTTTTCTTTCAGTTTGTGAAGACATTGGATTGTTTGTCCTAGAGACTCCCCACAGTCTAGATTTTGCTGATTGTATCTTCATGGTGTCATTGAATACCTTTTCTGTTTTCATATTTCCTGCAAATTTGTAGGGGGATCTAGAGATCTGATCTAATTCAGATTTTCTCTTTTTAAGAAGACTGCTTCATAAATGGCAGTGCATTCTTCTATCAGGAAGTACATAATATATGATTAATATATGATTCTGTCTTTGTTATCAGCCATTGATCATCAATGCCCAGATCTATTAGTTTCCTAGGGGTTCACTCTGACATTCTAGGTCAATAACAAAGATTAAATAAGGACCCATCTTATTGCATCTTGGTTAGATATATCTTTCATAAATTGGAAAGAATCAGAAAGGTGAACTTAAGCAGGATACTTTGCATTAACCCAACATCCTGTAGCTTGTGATGTCTGAATCTGCTTGAATTTATTGAAATAACTTCCAAGTCCAGATTCAAATCAAATTTAGTGTGCTGCCAGCAAGCATTTCCTTAGGCTCTGGAACAAACTCATCACTAAATACCAAACATATGACATGTTCTACACTCTCTGAACATAGCATTTCTATATGTTACCGAAAGGGAATAGTTCATTGTGATAACATAAAGTGTTCTTTTTCAAAACCATTCCAGGGCTTTCTAACTGAGCCAGCTGCAGGGGAGTGGGCTTTGTTATCAGAAAAGTCCTTAATTAACATCTTTACTAATGACCTAGAGTAGATCAAACTACCCATGTGTGAGTGGCCACTGAACTGGAAATAAGGACAGGTCACATCTGAAATGGAAAGGAAAATAACAATGTGGTGTGATGTTGTATGTGAACAAATTCCTTGTATAATGGTCTGGTCACAAAGGAATGGGCCAGACCTATTGCTTCACTCCAGGATAGGTAGTAAAGTGACTGGTCTACCAACTGGAAGGAGATCTGAACTAAAAACTGTGTGAAAATTATTTTTTTAATGCCTGTGTAGATCTTACATAACAAAAACTAAAGCGGGATTGCCTTAGAAATTACCAAACAACACTTCATTTCTGTTTTTTCAAAAATATAGGAATAACATTGGTGCAAGATAAACTGCTAAGTTATAAGCATAAAATGGATACAGGAAAGTAATCTTCATAGCTTTGTAAGGAATAAACTCAACAGAAGTTCCCATGTTAAATCACTGCCTAGACAATATATAAAATTGTCCTTTTTTTTTTTTTTCCCCCATTGGAGTTGTGCTTATCTGCCACTTACTTTTATTTTTTTTATTTTTTTAATTATTAAATTTATTTATATTTTTAATTACAATACTGTGTTTGTTTTGCCATACATTGACACGAATCAGCCATAGGTGAACACAATCTCCCAATGCCGAAGCCCCCTCCCACCTCCCACCCCACATCCTCTACTTGAATCATCCTGTGCATCAGCCCCATGCATCCTGCATCCTACATTGAACATAGATTGGCGCTTCGTTTCTTACAAGAAAATATACATGTTTCATTGCCATTCTCCCAAACCATCCCACCCTTTCCCTCTCCCTCAGAGTCCAAAAGTCCACTCTATACCTCTGTGTCTCTTTAAAAAAAAAAAAAATTGTCCTTGACTAAAGAGCCTTTGATTTTGTCTGAAACAACAGATTCATAAGCAGACTAGAAAAATCCATGTGGTCCAAACCATACAATACTGGGGAAAGGGCACAAGCTCATACCCAGAGACTCATTATGAATGGAGCAGTCACCAAATAGTGATCTCTTGGCTATGCCAAGCACTTTACAAACTCCAATAACCCTGACAACTTTGTAAGGTTGCTATTATTATCTTCATTTTATTGATGAAAAATTGAGTCTCAAAGAGGCTAAATGGTTTGCCCAAAGTCCCTCAGCCAGTACGTGGCAGAGCCTGTTTTTAAACCCTAGGTCTGTCCATCCAAGCCTTTATACTACTCTGCCTTATGACATTTTGGAAACAACACAAGGACATGACATTTATAGAGCATCGTCATCTAAATTGCCCATCAAGGGCTACCACATAGCTTGCCTAAACCATGAACAAATAAACACAGTGATTCTTAACAGCTACAATCTACCACAAGTGGGAAGGTATTACAATACCTCGCACTTGAACAATGACCCTGAAGGTCAGCCTTTAATCCATTAGATGTTAGCTTTTACATCAGTGACCTGGGGGACAGAAGAAGCCTGCTCAACATATTTACACATAACAGCTTTCTGGACACAGGCACTCCCAGGAAGAAGCTACCCTGGAATCTAAGGACTATAGCATTGAAAGTCCCTAGTAAAACTCAAGGAATGGGTATAAAGCAAGAGGAAAGAGGTCAGCAAAGGTAATTGCTAGGACTCTAGGATTCAATACAATAAAATTCAACAGCCTGTCCATATAGGACTAAAATACCTGCAGACTTAATTCCTAAATGTGTCAGCTAAGTAGTTCTACTATTTAACAAATGTCCAAGAGAGATATAAGCAGGAATATTGCATACAGGGTTTAAAGGATTTTTTCACTGTAGAGCATCCCCTTCTGATTTCTATCAGTTAAAAATACAGAAAATCTGCATGAAATGTTGTAGAGATGATTGAATAATTCTACTATAAAAGCTACAAAAGAAAGTACATGAAACCAGAAGTTTTAAAATAGCCAAAAAGAAAAATAGTAATAACTTAATCATGAGCTCTAAGGAAATTACAGGTTTAATCTTGTTGAAGATATTAAACTACAGCAAATTTAAAAAAATTGCTAAGCATGATCTTAACATTAATCCATTGTAATTAAATAATTAGCTCTATCAGGCAAATTTTTCTTCTAATCAACCCAAATTCCAGATTTTCTTATTTTTTCTTTCCCTGGAATGATGTGAGAAAGGAACTTTTTTATAACTAATTCTTTAATAATTATTTTAATATATTCTGCATTTCTAGCCTCATCATTTTAAATGTTCAAAGGACACTGAAGCAAACTAATTGGGAAAAAGTCCTGTAGGAACTAAAAGTAATAAAATGTGAAGATTTCTATTCAAAAAGAAAGGCCCAAGAGTGAAAATAATCACATAGCACCAACATTGTAGTCAAATTGTTCTTTTCAGATGGGAGGTTGGTTGTACTTTATCCTTTTGGCTTAAATTTGACTTTGAAGCAACCCAGAAACCAAGAGTGAATAAGTGCAACACTAGTTTAGTTTTATAAAGCACTTTAGAATTTATAAATCATTTTTGCATTTTTTCCCATTTGATCAGCAAGCTCACTCTCTGAGAGAGATGGTGTGGGAATTTTGGTCTCTTCTGGCAGATAAAGGCCCTCTTTTCTCAGGAAATGTTGGCAAAATTGTTGAGATAGAACTAACAGGACATTCAATTGCTCCCTGCATTAGGATTCTCCAGAGAAACAGAACCAATAGAAAATAAGAGATACACTTGTATCTATTGATACATAGATAAAAGGAGATTGATTATAAAGAATTGACTCTTGAGATTATGGAGGCTGAGAAGGCCAAAGAGCTACAGTTGGTAAGCTGGAGACCCAGGAGGGCTAATGGCATAGCTCACTTCCAGTTCAGTTCAGTCACTCAGTCGTGTCTGACTCTTTGTGACGCCATGGATTGCAGCACACCAAACCTCCCTGTCCATCACCACCTCCCAGAGTTTATGCAAACTCACGTCCATTGAGTCAGTGATGCTATCCAACCATCTCATCCTCTGTTGTGCCCTTCTTCTCCTGCCTTCAATCTTTCCCAGCATCAGGGTCTTTTCAAATGAGTCAGTTTTTTTCACATCAGGTGGCCAAAGTATTGGAGTTTCAGCTTCAACATCAGTCCTTCCAATGAACATTCAGGACTGATTTCCTTTAGGATGGACTGGTTGGATCTCCTTGCAGTTCAAGGGACTCTCAAGAGTCTTTTCCAACATCACAGTTCAAAAGCATCAATTCTTTGTTGCTCAGCTTTCTTTATAGTCCAACTCTCACATCCATACATCACTACTAGAAAAACGATAGCTTTGACTAGATGGACATTTGTTGGCAAAGTAATGTCTCTGCTTTTTAATATGCTGTCTAAGTTGGCCATAACTTTCCTTCCAAGGAGTAAGCATCTTTTAATTTCATGGCTGCACCCATCATCTGCAGTGATTTTGGAGCTTCCAAAATAAAGTTAGCCACTGTTTCCACTGTTTCCCCCACCTATTTGCCATGACGTGATGGGAACAGATGCCATGATCTTCATTTTCTGAATGTTGAGCTTTAAGCCAAGTTTTTCATTCTCCTCTTTCACTTTCATCAAGAGGCTCTTTAGTTCCTCTTCACTTTCTGCCATAAGGGTGGTGTCATCTGCATATCTGAGGTTATTGATATTTCTCCTGGCAATCTTGATTCCAGTTTGTGCTTCTTTCAGCCCAGAGTTTCTCATGATGTACTCTGAATATAAGTTAAATAAGCAGGGTGACAATATACAGCCTTGACGTACTCCTTTTCCCATTTGGAACCAGTCTGTTGTTTCATGTCCAGTTCTAACTGTTGCTTCCTAACCTGAATACAGGTTTCTCAAGAGGCAGGTCTGGTCATCTGGTATTTCCATCTCTTGAAGAATTTTCCAGTTTATTGTGATCCACACGGTCAAAGGCTTTGGCATAGTCAATAAAGCAGAAATAGATGTTTTTCTGGATGGCATAAGTTCCAGCCTACCAATCAGAAGAAGGACTAACAATCAGAGAGCCAATAGAATAATCCCAATTTGAGGCCAAGGAGAAGACTAATGTCTGAACTCAGGTAGAAGAAGCAAATACTCCCTTCCTCCACCTTTTAGTTCTTTTTTGTACCATCAACTGATTGCAGGAGGCCCACCTACATTGGGTAGGCCAATCTGCTTTACTCAGTCTATAGATTCAAATGTTAGTCTCAACCAGAATACACACACACACACACACACACACATATACATATACATATACAATGGAATATTGCTTAGTCATAAAAAATGAAGATGAATGAAGAAAGAATGAAGTGATGCCATTTGCAGCAACATGGATGGTCCTAGAGATTATCATACTTAAGTGAACTAAGTCAAACAGAGAAAGATACGTGGAATCTTAAAAACTGATACAAACGAACTTATTTACAAAACAGAAATAGAATCACAGACATAGAAAATAATTTTATGGTTACCAAGGGGAAAGAGGTAGGAAGAAGTTGTAAATTAGGAGTTTGAGATTAACAGATACACATTTCTATATATAAAATGATCAACAAGGACCTACTGTATAACACAGGAAATTATACTCAATATTTTATAATAACCTATAATGGAAAAGAATCAGAAAAGTGTATGTGTATATATATTTATATATATATATATATTCATGTGTGTATCTACATATATGTATGTATAACTCAATCACTTTGCTATATACTTGAAACTATTACAACATTGTAAATTAATTGTACTTCAATAAAAAACAATGTGATAGTATAAACATGAAAAAAAAATTGACTTCAGAAATCTTAGTTTGCATCATCTAGAAACCCCAGAGAATTCCAGAGTAGGGTTAGATGTTAGGGATTTTCTCCACCCTTCAGTAGCCTACCTGTGGGCTCCCTCCACAGCAAGCACCCTAGCCTTACTGAGCAGGCAGGTGAGTACTGTGCAGAGAAGCAGATAGTAGGCAAGGACCCATCAGTGCATGGGTCTGAGATAGCTCTGGACAGGGCTGCAATGCCACGAGGCCTGGTGAGGGAAGAATTCCCAATCTAGACAAAATAGGTCCCAACCTGGGGCCTCAGAGTGAGTCTGAAGTAGGAAGCAGAAGTGAAGGAGCAAGGCAAGGACCTGGCTTCTGGAACTCAGTGTCAAGGCAGGGCCTGGACAGGATGCAGGGTCCAGCTCCTAGGAAAACAAGGAGGAAGATAATGGTTATGGATTAGGATTGGGGTGAAATCAATCCTGGTTGAACACTAGAGCACACTTCTCAAAGGTTTGTTTTTGTTCTGTTTTGGGGGTTTTGCTTGTATGTTTGTTTTGGCTACACCTTGCAGCTTGTGGGATCTTAGTTCCCTGACCAGGGAGGAAGCTGTACCCCATGCGATGGAAGCAAGTGTGGAGTTCTAAACACTGGACCTCCAAGGAAGTCCCTCTCAAAGACTAATATGCACATGAATCATCTGGGAATCCTGTTGAAATGCAGATTTTGATTCAGTAGGTCTAAAATGAGGTTTGAAATTTTGCATTTCTAATAAGTTCTCAGGTGATATCCATGGATCACTGGTATTACCAAGAACCTTCTAGAAGATGCACTGCATAGCAGCAGCCAGGTGACCAGGGTGACTCCTGGAACTCTTCAATTATCTGTTTCCTCTGAGTCTGGGTTCAGATGAAGAGAGAAGGGAACAACTCCCAAAATACACATACACACACAACTTTAAAGCCATGGAAATCAATATTCTATGAGCCTTTCTAAGAAATCCACTCCTATTTACTCAGGAATTAAAACACTGCCATAGATGGTGTTGCAAAGAGATTTATGGCTTTTAATCTTCTCGTATGGCACAACTGCTAAATACAGCACAATATATGTGACAGGAATTAGTCCAGAATTTATTTAAGACTTTATCCCCTCAGTTCATATGTCAAAAGATTGCCATTTCCAATTATTTATTAAGAATGTGATGTTTTTCAAGGTGGAGGCATTACTGTTGTTATCTGCTTTCAATTAGCTGAGAATTTACTATGCTCAGCCAAATGTCCATTCATCAGCAAATTCCAGATTCCTGGCAGTCTGATTAACTTCCCAGGGATCCTCCTTTAGAGTTAAAATAAATGAGGCTGTCTATACTCCATACTTTCTTGCTTATCGAAAGAAACAGAGTAGAATTTGGAACTGAGGAAGGAGGAGGAGAAGAAAAGGAAGAGGGGGAAAGGAGGAAAGAAAAAGGCTTCAGGCAATCAGGAAATATTATAAATAGAGATAAATGCTTACCTTAGACCAAAAGCTACTCTATACTAGAGTCTTTTTCAGCCCTATCAAAGCTAGCAATTCAGTAATACAATGCCTTTAGCCAAGGGTTGAAGGACTTGAACTTGGCACATTATTGCTGGGAGGCAATGAACTCTGGAACCAATGGGGCTTGACTCTTAAAACTGGGGCACCTGAGCAAAGTTTCTAAACTCCATTTTAAATGCTTAGCTTCCTTTTCTGGAAAATCATGGCAATAATAAAATCTTCTTGTTTAGTCTCTAAGTCATGTCTGACTGTTTTGCAACCTCATGGACTGTAGCCCACCAGGCTCCCCTGTCCATAGGATTTCCAGGCAAGAATACTGGAGTGAATTGCCATTTCTTCCTCACTGAACCCACATCTCCTATGGCTCTGCATTGGTAGGCCAATTCTTTACCACTTAGCCACTGGGGAAGCCTGGCAATAATGACTAACTTGCAGTTGTATCATGAATGCAACAATGATGTCTGGAGAAGGCAATGGCACCCCACTCCAGTACTCTTGCCTGGAGAATCCCATGGATGGAGGAGCCTGGTGGGCTGCCGTCTATGGGGTCACACAGAGTCGGACACGACTGAAGCGACTTAGCAGCAGCAGCAGCAGAAGCAGCAACAATGGTATCAGCTAAGGTAACCCTGCCCTTGAGTTTCAAACAACAGCCAGTCTGTGCTGAGGATCCCCAATCTCGCCCAGTCTCTCTGGGGACTTGAGGGATTGAGGATAAAGGAGTAGGGATGGTGAATGTGTTCCAACCATAGATGACCACAAGCTCTTCTACCTCCCAAATTAGTCCTCTTCCAGATTCCTCACCATATTGTCTACACAGGTCACCCCTGCACTGCCCAGAGTGTTAGCAAACATCCCCAAATCAAGCCACTCATGCAAGGTCATGTGTGTGTAGCAGATTTTATTACTGATGGTCTGGGGATAAAGAGGAGGTTTACTTTGCAGCAATCCCATACTTACTATCAAATATTTGCCACTTTGCATTTACCAACCTCCATCGCCATTTTTGTTAACTGACTTATACCTCTTCTGGCCTCTCTGTCGCTTCTTTCTCTTCTCTCTCCTGGGTCAGTGGGGAAGAGGCAATAAGACAAAACCCAAAATATCTTGCCTCCCCTTACTCATATCAGTTTAGCTCTCAACTAGCCCTGATCTTAGTTTTGGGAGCCCACCTTGATCCTGAGTCTTGACATCTCACTGACTCTTTGATGTGCTCTTCTAGGGAGGCACAGCCCCTCATTCACAGGGATTTCTGCCTGAGTGGTTCAGATCACTGCATTAGAGTCCAGCATCTGTCAAACACACACAGTGCAAGCTTGAAGCATGGTACATATTAAGTACTGGACAAAAGTCACTCTCACCTTAATGTTTACTGAATACCAGGCCTGCTGGGGGAAGTGGCAAGGCTGATGAAATGTGCCTTCCATCTGATTTTCTAATTTTTTTCCCATATTTACTTTCTTAGTATTTTTGTTATATTTTCTGGGGAAATTATTTTCAACTTTATCTTGCAAAGCCACATACTATTAGAGCCAGACCAGAGCCATGACAGGCTCAGCAGGCTATGCTAAGCTTAAAATTCAGATTCTTGTAAAACCTGAGTCATGATTCCGGGGAAACCACACCCTGGGAAAGTCCTGCTCACACCAAATATGAGCCAATCAGAATTGGGATTTTGATTCAAACCCGAGCCAATGAGATTTTGTGATTTGTGTAATTTGAAAACCGTGTGCGCATATGGCTCAGCCAATCATTACCTTCAGCTGTACTAAGAACCACCTGTATAAAAGTAGCCGTGATTCAGAGCTCGGGGCTCTCGTCAAGACTCCACTGCACTGGATGAGACGAGAGCCCTAGCTCGAGCTAGCAATAAAACCCCTTCATGCTTTTACATTGCTGTGGACATCTTATTCTCTCAGTTTTGGGGACTCAGACTCTGGGCATAACACATACAACAACAAAGAGCCCGTGCACCACAATGAAGACCCAGTGCAGCCAATAAATAAGTAATACACCAATATTTTTTAAGTTTGCACTAGAATCACTGTTTCCCGAGAAAGAATCTTTTAATTTTCTACTCTTATGACAAAGATATTAATAGTAAAGAGTGGGAAGAAGAGTGGAGAAACATAAGCCTGGAGGCTGGCACTCTTAGAGTGGGATAGAGAGTGAAAAGAGGTAGGGGTCTCACAGTTGAGCACAGGATCTTCAATTTTTCAGCCTTTCTGGAGTTCTATGCTGTAGAGCATAATGTGCTCTACAACAAACTTTAGATCACATAAAGATAACCAGAAAGTCTTGCTAAAATACACATTGCTGGATCTTACTTCTGGAATTCTGATTCACCTGAGGAACTGACACAGCCCTGAGATGTTCTCCTCCACCAAATGCATTGGATAGTTGAAAGTGGCTGATGGGTATGCCACAGGACTATAAAAACAAAAACAGAAAAGCACCCTCTCTTCCGCCATCGACAGCAAATAAACACCCGGGGTTAAAGTGTCCTTCCTCTTGGTTAACAAACTCCCTCTTTAAACTATGACCATTCATGGAATGTACCTATTGAAGAGCGACACCTACAGCCCCTTTTGAGTTTAGACAGGCTGATGGCTGTTTGGACCAACGGACTAGGTGAATACAAGACTGAGTAATTTCCCACTGTGGGTCAAAAAGTGAAGTAGCTTGTGTTTAGTTCTCCTGAACATTCACTCTTTGATGGTTCTCTGGGGACACTCCCTCTTGAAACTGAGATGCCCTGATCTGATGAGCTCGAGCCACATGGAGAGACCACATGTAGGGGCCTCAGTTAGCAAACCCTGCTGAGCCCAGCCTTCAAGGCCTCCAAGCCCAGGCTCCCACTGGGTGAGTCACCTCCAGGTGACTGTAGCCCCTAGCCTTCAAGTCATCCCAGGTGAAGCCCTAGATATCAGGAAGCAGAGACAAGCCCTTCCCACCATGTCTTGTCCAAACCTCCAGTCTTCCCATCCAGGGAAGACTCTCTGCTTCACACCTGCTCAGAGCAGCATGAATGGGAGCTGCAGGTTCACATGGACACAGATGGCGACGAGCCTTTCTCCTGAAGGACTGTGAGGTCAGAGACACACTGCTTTGTTCATTTCTTAAAACAGCACCTGGCATATGTAGAAGCTCAACTATTTCACCTTCTTTATTTATAAATGGAGCGCTCTAAGCAAAGCCTCTCGATTTCTGTCTGAATAGGCCCAAATTCTGTTCTTCACTTGGCTCAGAAGAACCAGTATTGTCTGGTGCAAGGCTCCATGGTCACATAGCTGGGTTTTGAGATTACTCTCCTTGAATGTGAGGCCCGAGCTCTGCTTCTTTCTGGCTGTGTGATCTTAGCTGAGCTAAATGCCTTTCTGAGCCCCATTTTTCTCTGTAAAATGGAGACAATAATTGTACCTACCTTTTAGAGGCATTGGAAGGATTAGATACGTGTATATGTAATATGCTTAGTAAGCCATTTAACATTTAGTAGATAGTCAATGGCTGCTGTGTTTTTTTTTTTTTTAATTAATAGGCTTTATGTGCATGAGGAAGTAGTTTTAGGTTTATAAAACTAGTGTGAAAAATAGAGTTCCCATATGTCTCCTTACCCACCCTAACTCTGAATTTCCTCTGTTATTAATATCTTGCAGTAATGTGGTACATCAATATTAGTGGGTGTTAGTTGCTCAGTCATGTCCAACTCTTTGCAACCCCATGGACTGTGTAGCCCACCAGGTTCCTCTGTCCATGGAATACTGGAGTGGGTAGACATTCCCTTCTCCAGGGGATTTTCCCAGCCCAGGGATTGAACCAGAGTCTCCTGCATTGCAGACAGATTCTTTAACATCTGAGCCACCAGGGAAGTCCATTATGTTTAATTCAAGTCTGTAGTTTACATTAGGGGTCACTCTTTGTTTTGTACATTACATGAGTTTTGAGAAATGTATAATGATTGCATCCATTCACTGGTTACAGTGAATGTAACCATTTCAGTATCACTCAGAATAAGTTTTCATTTCACAATGCTAAAAATCCTCTGTGCTTCTCCTTATTCATCCCAGCCTTCCTCTCCTCCAACCCCTGCTTTCTTTACTGTCTCTGTAGTTTTTGCCTTTCCCAGAATGTCATATAGTTGTAATCATACAGTACATAATTATATTTGCTTCTTTTGCTTAGCCATATGCACTTAAGTTTCCTCCATGTCTTTTTGTGGCTTGATAGTTCTTTTTTTTTTTCTTTAAATCTCTAAATAATATTCCATTGTATGGATGTACCATATTTTATATATCTGTTCACCTACTGTGGGATTTCTTGGTTGCTTCCAAGTTTTGGCAATTATAAATAAAGCTGCTGTAAAACATTTGTGCACAGGGTTTATTTTGTGGATGTAAGTTTTCAACTCATTTCAGTAAATACCAAGGAATGTGATTTCTAGGTCATATGTTGAAAGTATGTTTAGGTTTGTAATTACCAAACTGTATTCCAAAGTGGCGCTACCATTTTGTATTCCCACCCACAACGAATGAGTTCCTGCTGCTCCACACTCTTGCTAGGCTGCTAGTTATTTGAGTATTATTGTTGTTGTTAGTATTATTACAAGGCAATTCTTCTAGGAATCAAACTGCAAATTCCCCCTTCTCATAAAAGCAGCTCCAAAAGGATGCTCCTGGCTCAGAACCAGCTGTTGCCAGTGCCCATGGCAATTCTCTCCACTGGGTTGTTTTTATGTGTTGGCCTTAGTTCTAAGGGGGTCTTATTGAGTTTCCTGCTCAGCATGCATCTGCACATATCACGTGTGGCATTGGGGGCTTGTAAAATCTATTGCTTTTTACACAGTGACTCTTGAGTGTGCACGAATCACCATGGAAGCTTGCTAAAAATGAAGATTCTAAGGCTCTGTTTTAGCCAGTCTGGAGTAGGGCCCAGAAACATGCTCTTTTAATAAACCTCCCCAGGTAGCTCCAACATAGGGGTCCCTGGAAGCTCTGTTTCAGCAGATGGTCTCCTTAAGACAAACATCATCCAAACCTTGACATCACCACTGATGATTCCTCAAATAACTGGATTGGAGCTTTTCTAATTTTTTAACACAGAGTATCCAAAAATCAAGAACCTCCAAGATAAACGTATATTTTAAAAATATGTTAGCTTCTATTTCAAATATATGCGCTGTACATTTTTTTGCAAACTTCAGAAATCTTCTAAGATGAAACATCCCTAAATTTAAAGCAATAGGTCCAATAGTTAACCTGAAAAAAGTTATATATAACATATTAAATATATGGACCATAAAGAAGGCTGAGAGCTTTCAAACTGTGGTGTTGAAGAAAACTCTTGAGAGTCCCTTGGACTGCAAGGAGATCAAACCAGTCAATCGTAAAGAAAATCAACCCTGAATATTCACTGAAAGGACTGAGGCTGAAGCTGAAGCTCCAGTACTTTGGCCACCTGATTTAAAGAGCCAACTCACTGGAAAAGACCCTGATGCTGGGAAAGATTGAAGGCAGGACAAGAAAGGGATGACAGAGGATGAGATGGTTGGATGGCATCACCAACTCAATGCACATGAATTTAAGCAAACTCCAGGAGATAGTGAAGGACAGGAAAGTCTGGCATTCTGCAGTCCATGGGTTTGCAAAGAATCAGACAAGACTGAGCAACTGAACAACAACAACAACATTACAGAAAGCCTAAAATATCTGGAAACACAGAGAAAAGAGTGTATTTATAAATATTGATTTATCAGTTAATAAATAAATACACTCTAGAATGTCCAGAAAGTCTAGAAACATTTGAAAATGTAGCTAACATACCGCTTGATAATAGATGTCTCATGTTTCCTGGATGTTCAGACACCTTGTAGAATGTTAATACATCATTATAGTTACATGATTCTGACATATCAAGGCCCATATCAAGCCTCCCTCCCTCCCTTCCTTTCCTCCTCCCTTCCCTCCCTCTTTCTCTCCTTTCCTTCTTTTCTGCCTCCTTTCCTCCATGTCTTTCTCTTTCCTTCTACAATCATTTCCTGAGCTCATAAAACGCACAAAGCACTCTGTTAGACTTGGGTGTAATGAATGTATGGGGATGGGGAGATGCTATCCAAAAAATAAATGGCAGAATCCCTACTCTTAAGGAACATTCTCCTTGGGGTTAAAATGTAAACATATGACACATTTAAATGTTATTATAAGCCAGCATCTCAATTAGGTGAGTGATGCAGAGAGTATGTGCTATAAAATTCTGGGGAGAAATGTCAGACTGTCTGGTACAATCCAGATCACTTTCAAGGCATTTTATTATGTTGTGGGTAGACTTTCTTAATTATCTCTCCATCTTGGAAACAATCACATAAAAGTCCAATACCAGATCATAAATGAGCTCTATAATACAATGAAAATGTTTTTCTAATTTTACATGGAAGGAGGTTTTGATTCAAAGGGACTATGCTTAATTTTCCACACTGGGAGACTTGACCCCAATTCAAGGATGAGGACAACAGCATGTCCCTCAGTTTCTATTCCAAGGTTCTGATACAGATTTGACGTTGACATAGGTAGCAAAGTAAAATTGTTTTGATTGAAGTAATATTTATTTCCTTTAATATTGTTTATGTACAATACTGGGGCTTCCCAGGTGGCGCTAGTGGTAAACAACCTGCCTGCCAATGCAAGGGACATAGATGTAGGTTTGATCCCTGGGTCAGGAAGATCCCCTGGAGGAGGGCATGACAACCCATTCCAGAATTATTGCCTGGAGAATCCCATGGACAGACGAGCCTGGTGGGCTACAGTCCATGGGGTCGCAAAGAGTCAGACAGGACTAAAGCAACTTAACATTCACGCATGCATATGGAGATCCAACCAGTCCATTCTGAAGGAGATCAACCCTGGGATTTCTTTGGAAGGAATGATGCTGAAGCTGAAGCTCCAGTACTTTGGCCACCTCATGCGAAGAGTTGACTCATTGGAAAAGACTCTGATGCTGGGAGGAACTAGGGGCAGGAGGAGAAGGGGACGACAGACGATGAGATGGCTGGATGGCATCACCAAATTGATGAACATGAGTTTGGGTGAACTCCGGGAGTTGGTGATGGACAGGGAGGCCTGGCATGCTGCGATTCATGGGGTCGCAAAGAGTCGGATACGACTGAGCGACTGAACTGAACTGAACTGTTTTAGGAGGTTGATTTGTATTCAATTTTTATTTTTTTGAGGCTATGGAGGCTCTAAAAAAATCTACTTATTTATTTGAGGATAATTACTGTACAATTTGTGTTGGTTTCTGCCATACATCAACATGAATCAGCTATAGTTGGTTTACAAATATCATGTTAGTTTCAAGGAAGTAAATTTTCACATCTCATTTCTTCTGATTCCTTTCATGAGGTTATTGCTTTGGGGAGGTGAAGAGGTGAAAGAGATTTCATCTTCAGTCTCCAGAAGGCAGGGGAGAGGAGAATTTCCCTGCTCAAAATTATCATTCATCATTCAGTTATCCTGATTAAGAGAGTCTGCTGAGACAAAGCCTCTGACTTTTTACAGAGATCGTGCAGGATTCCACTCTCCATGAGAATTTGCCCAGAGCAGGGTTTCTCAATTTAGGCATGATTATCATTTGGGGCTGGATAAATCTTTGTTGCAGGGGGCTGTTCTGTGTACTGGAGGATGTTTAGCAACATTTCTGGTTTCTACCCACTAAATATCAGTAGTACCCACCCCCAGTTGTGACAACCCCAAAATGTCTCCAGATATTGAAAAATGTTCTCTTGGGTCAGCAGTTACTCTGGGGAACAAAATCACATCTGGGCTGCACAGTGGAGCCACCAGGGAGCTTTAGAAAGTACTGGTGCCTAGGACTCTCCCCAAGAATGTCTGATTTTATTTCTCTGGGGGTGGCCTGCACTGTAGAGTTTTTAAACACTTCCCAAGGAATTTGGTGTGGACCAGGGTTAATCTCAGATTCATCTACAAATTCTGACTCTGACAGGGACCTCCTCCCAGATTGGACATCCAGTGCCATGTTAACCTGGTGGTTACCCAAGCTTGCATCCTCCTGCCTTATTGGCACAATGTTGGCTTTGTTCCTTCAGGTTAGAACATTGCCTTTTCCACAACTGTTTGTCATTCACTTATCATGTCTTACTAAGGAAATTCAGAATCAACATCAGACCAATGGGGGACATTTGGGGGCCAGAAGAAGAAGGCTTCTCTTTCCAACCCATCTTGTGCTAGCAAAGGCCGCATGCACATGCCTGGGTATGTGCACAGGAGAAAGCACAAGAAGTGAAGCAAAGTGGGAAAGATCACAATTTCTCCTCTTAGATTTTTCTGGACTAGCCCTGGCATGGCAACACACCAAAATAATGAGCATCTGTGCTTCCACATCTTTAAACCAAATGTCTCCTGAATGATTTAGAACAGCTATTAAATATAACTTACTGCTCCGTATCTTCTGATCTAGGAACTCTACTCCTAGTTCTCCACCCAACAGAAATGTGTACTTATATTACCAAAAGAAAAATGTTAGAATGTTCATAGCAGCACTCTCCATAACAGTCATAACTAGGAATTACCCGGATGCCCATCAATAGCAGGGTGGAAAAGTAAATTGTGGTGTAGTCACGCAAAGGGATACTACACAGCCATGAGAACGAATGAGCAATAACTTCATATAGTGCATTGATGAATTTCACAGGTAGAATGTTGAGCCATAGAAACTAGACCCTAAAAGTGGGATATATTGACAACTGACTTTATATAAGATCCCTCCCTCAAAGAGACAAAACTTATTGATATTGTTAGATGTCAGGACAGGGATATCCCTCAGGGTTAAGGATAGTGAGTGAAGAGCATGAGGGGGCTTCTGTGATGTTTCAAGTTACAATTCCTTTCTGGACCTGGGTGTTGGGTAGGTGAGTGTGTTCAGTTTGAGAGAATGCATCAATGTGTACATTTATAATTCATGCACTTTTCTGTTTGTCTTCGCTTCAATAAAATATTTAGAAAAATTACCTTTTCTTTCTCAGCTGCTGCTTCCTCACTCCCAAACAGGGAGATTGGGGGCTTTGACGTGACACTGATGCGTCAGGAACTGGGCAAGTCCCAGAAAGCCCCATTTGTCCTTGTCATTGTCCCGCCCCCACACTGTCGTCCTCCACTCAGGTGTCATGCATAGGCTGGAAGCAGATAGCATAGAAGGAGACTCAGGGTCCCATGGCCTGACTGCTGGAACCAAAACAATTCTACTGATGATCAACTCCCAAGACCACAAACAGTGTCCAGCTCCAAATTGGACAGAGAGCTATGCAATTTTTTTTCTTTTAATTTAGATTGTTTATCCCTAAATCAACAATCTTGCAGCAATGACAGAGTCAGGCTGCAGCTCCAGGGTGGGATCCACTGGTGTGGCCTTTTGGCATGCACCACCCTAGCACGTCACACTCCAGACTGCACATCAACTCTGTCCAAGGGCTCTGCCCATCATGGCAGCTAACGTGTTTTTCCCACAGATGATACCATTGTATTTGTCCCAACAGCTGGGTCATATTCTGGATGGCATGCAGAAGTGAATCAGGCATTTATTTTACTGGTGAAGTACACCTGCATCATAAATAGTGTATGCTGACATCCTAAGTAGTGATGACTCTGCATTGAGACCTGAGTGAGGAGTTGTAAACCCAGGAGGTTTCTCCTTAGCAAGAAGGATCCAAGACTTTCCAACTCAATAAATCTGGATACTATTGAGAGAAGAGAGACATCATTACAGACAGATAATGGTCCAAAATCCCAGCCAGTGATGATTGGGGAAGCAGATGTAAGCCAGGGTGATTTTTATATGTTCTGATAGCCCCTGCCGGGTGGGAGATGAAGTACGCAAAAAGTCTGATTGATAACTACATTTGGGCCACTGAGCAGTTTCAGAAGTAGAAGCAATCATATTGCCTATGCTTGTCTGAGGAAAAGGATGGGGTTGACCTGCTAAAGGCAATTGATTTGTCACATAGCTTTATGTACTCAGGCATTCTCAAGCACAGATATATAATTCACCTAAGATGCTGCCCATTTGGGACAGTTACTGTCCCCCTCCTCAATGTATTCAGTCATTCAGCCAGTCCTTCTGACATTTGAAAATAAATTTTTAAAAGAATATTTATGCATAAATTGAAGTGCTGGGAATGTGACCCTCTCCCCTCAAGTAGTTCATCATCAGGTTGCTTGGTTATTGCCTGCTACATAAGAAGCCACCCCCAAAACTTAGGGTTTCAATATAAGAACAACCAGGGTGACTGTCTTAGTCAGAGCAGGCTGTCCTAACAAATAACATATACTGGGAGGCTTAAACAACAGCAATTTCTTTCCCACGTTCTAGAAGCTGGAAGTTCAAGATCAAAGTGCCAGTAGATTGGTTCCTGATAACCTGCTGGGCTTCCCATGTGATGTTATTGGTAAAGAACCAGCCCGCCAATGCAGGAGACTTAAGAGATGTGGGTTCAATCCCTGGATTAGGAAAGATCTCCTGGAGCAGGGCACGACAACCCACTCCAGTATTCTCGCCTGGAGAATTCCATGGACAGAGGAGCCTGGTGGGCTTCAGTCCATGGGGTCACAAAGAGTTGAACATGATTGAGCAGCTTTCACTTTCTTTGCCATAAAATGATGAGACCAGATGGAGTTATCTTAGTTTTTTGAATGTTGAGTTTTAAGCTAGCTTTCTCATTCTCCTCTTTCACCCTCACTAAGAGGTTCTTTAGTTTCTCTTCACTTTCTTCCTTAAGAATGGTATCATCTGCATACCTGAGGTTGTTGATATTTCTCCCAGCAATCTTGGCTCCAGTTTGTGATTCATCCAGTCCAGCATTTCACATGAGGTACTCTGCATGCAAGTTAAATAGCTTTATGTACTCAAGTATATAGGCTTGTGGTACTCCTTCCCCAGTTTTGAACCAGTCAGCTGTTCCATGTAAGATTACAACTGTTGCTTCTTGACCTGCATACAGGTTTCTCAAACACAGGTAGGATGGTCTGATATTCCCATCTCTTTAAGAATTTTTCAAGGTTTATTGTGATCCACACAGTCAAAGGCTTTCACGTAGTCAGTGATATAGAAGCAGATATTTTTCTGGAATTTCCTTGCTTTCTCTATGATCCAAGGAATGTTGACAGTTTGATCTCTGGTTCAGTAGATAGACTCATGGTATATCTTGGAGGCAGAGCTGATAAGAACAGCTACTTAATTGGATGTGGCACAGGAGAGAAATCAAGGCTGATTTCTAGGTTGAGGGCTTGGGCAACTAGCCAATGATGGCAACATTTACTAAGAAGGAGAACACTGGAAAGGAGCAGGAATACTACATTTGCTCACCAAATGTTTTGGGAGCATCTACTATGTGCCAGTGGAGGGGTTCAGAATATGTCACCATGACATAAAGATTATTTTGAACTGAAGATATTTGAGATTCAACAACTGCAGGAAGAGACTTTTTCTAGCCTCCCTTTATCTTTCTAAAAGCAAAGCCTCCTCAATTAATTCAACTCTCATAAATCTCCTTCCAGGAGTTTCACAACCAGGGACAATTGACTCTTATCACTGAAGAGGAAAAATAAACACAGGTCAGCATCAGGATAAAAGTCACTTAAACAGATCAGTTCACTTCAGTTCAGTTCAGTCACTGAGTCATGTCCAACTCTTTGCAACCTCATGAATTGCAGCACACCAGGCCTCCCTGTCCATCACCAACTCCCAGAGTTTACTCAGACTCATGTCCATCGAGTCAGTGATGCCATCCAGCCATCTCATCCTCTGTTGTCCCCTTCTCCTCCTGCCCCCAATCCCTCCCAGAATCAGGGTCTTTTCTTTTCTTCTTCTTTTTTTTTTTTTTGATTTATTATTTTATTTATTTATTTTTTTATTCTACATTACAATACTGTATTTGTTTTGCCATACATTGACATAAATCAGCCACAGGTGTACACGATCTCCCAGTGCCAAAGCCCCCTCCCACCTCCCACCCCATATCATCTTCCTGGATCATCTCATGCACCAGCCCCAAGCATCCTGTATCCTGTATTGAACATAGACTGGTGCTTCATTTCTTACATGATAGTATGCATGTTTCAATGCCATTCTCCCGAATCATCCCACCCTCTCCCTCTCCCTCAGAGTTCAAAAGTCCATTCTATACCTCTGTGTCTCTTTTGTTGTCTCACATACAGGGTCATCATTACTATCTTTCTAAATTCCGTATATATGTGTCAGTATACTGTATTGATGTTTTTCTTTCTGGCTTACTTCACTCTGTATAATCGGCTCCAATTTCATCCATCCCATTAGAACTGAGTCAAATTTATTCTTTTTAAGGGCTGAGTAGTACTCCATTGTGTATATGTACCACTACTTTCTTATCCATTCATCTGCTGATGGACATCTAGGTTTCTTCCATGTCCTGGCTATTATAAACAGTGCTGCAATGAACATTGGGGTACATGTGTCTCTTTTGATTCTGGTTTCCTCAGTGTGTATGCCCAGCAGTGGGATTGCTGGGTCATAAAGCAGTTCTATTTGCATTTTTTAAGGAATCTCCACACTGTTTTCCATAGTGGCTGTACGAGTTTGCATTCCCACCAGCAGTGTAAGAGGGTTCCATTTTCTCCACATCCTCTCCAGCATTTATTGCTTGTAGACTTTTGGATCGCAGCCATTCTGACTGGTGTGAAATGGTACCTCATTGTGGTCTTGATTTGCATTTCTCTGATAATGAGTGATATTGAGCATCTTTTCATGTGTTTGTTAGCCATCCGTATGTCTTCTTTGGAGAAATGCCTATTTAGTTCTTTGGCCCATTTTTTGATTGGTTTGTTTATTTTTCTGGAGTTGAGCTGCATAAGTGGCTTGTATATCTTTGAAATTAGTTGTTTGTCAGTTGTTTCATTTGCTATTGTTTTCTCCCATTCAGAAGGCTGTCTTTTCACCTTGCTTATAGTTTCCTTTGTTGTGCAGAAGCTTTTAATTTTAATTAGATCCCATTTGTTTATTTTTGCTTTTATTTCCATTATACTGGGAGGTGGATCATAGAGGATCCTGCTGTGATTTATGTCGGAGAGTGTTTTGCCTATGTTCTCCTCTAGGAGTTTTATAGTTTCTGGTCTTACATTTAGATCTTTAATCCATTTTGAGTTTATTTTTGTGTATGGTGTTAGAAAGAGGTCAGTTTCATTCTTTTACAAGTGATTGACCAGTATTCCCAGCACCACCTGTTAAAGAGACTGTCTTTACTCCATTGTATATTCTTGCCTCCTTTGTCGAAGATAAGGTGTCCATAGGTGTGTGGGTTTATCTCAGGGCTTTCTATTTTGTTCCATTGATGTATATTTCTGTCTTTGTGCCAGTACCATACTGTCTTAATGACTGTGGCTTTGTAGTAGAGCCTGAAGTCAGGCAAGTTGATTCCTCCAGTTCCATTCTTCTTTCTCAAGATTGCTTTTGTTATTCGAGGTTTTTGTATTTCCCTACAAATCTTGAGATTATTTGATCTAGTTCTGTGAAAAATACTGCTGGTAGCTTGATAGAAATTGCATTGAATCTGTAGATTGCTTTGGGTAGTATACTCATTTTCACTATATTGACTCTTCCCACCCATGAGCATGGTATATTTCTCCATCTATTAGTGCCCTCTTTGATTTCTTTCATCAGTGTTTTACAGTTATCAATATATAGGTCTTTAGTTTCTTTAGGTAGGTATATTCCTAAGTATTTTATTCTTTTGTTGCAATGGTGAATGGAATTGTTTCCTTAACTTCTTTTTCTACTTTTTCATTATTAGTGTACAGGAATGCAAGGGATTTCTGAGTCTTGATTTTATATCCTGCCACTTTACTATATTCATTGATTAGCTCTAGTAGTTTTCTGGTCGAGTCTTTAGGATTTTCTATGTAGAGGATCATGAGTCAACTCTTCGCATCAGGTGGCCAAAGTATTGGAGTTTCAGCTTTAGCATCAGTCCTTCCATTGAACACACAGGACTGATCTCACTTAGAATGGACTGGTTGGATCTCCTTGCAGTCCAAGGGTCTCTCAAGAGTTTTCTCCAATACCACAGTTCAAAAGCATCAATTCTTCGGTGCTCAGCTTTCTTCACAGTCCAACTCTCAGGACTGATCTCCCTTAGAATGGACTGGTTGGATCTCCTTGCAGTCCAAGGGACTCTCAAGAGTCTTCTCCAACACCACAGTTCAAAAGCATCAATTCTTCAATGCTCAGCTTTCTTCACAGTCCAACTCTCACATCCATACATGACCACTGGAAAAAACATAGCCTTGACTAGGTGGACCTTTGTTGGCAAAGTAATGTCTCTGCTCTTTAATATGCTATTTAGGTTGGTCATAACTTTCCTTCCAAGGAGTAAGCGTCTTTTAATTTCATGGCTGCAATCACCATCTGCAGTGATTTTGGAGCCCCCAAAATTAAGTCTGACACTGTTTCCCCATCTATTTCCCATGAAGTGATGGTACCAGATGCCATGATCTTCATTTTCTGAATGTTGAGCTTTAGGCCAACTTTTTCATTCTCCTCTTTCACTTTCATCAAGAGGCTGTTTAGATCCTCTTCACTTTCTGCCATAAGGGTGGTGTCATCTGCATATCTGAGGTTATTGATATCTCTCCTGGCAATCTTGATTCCAGCTTGTGCTTCTTCCAGCCCAGCATTTCTCATGATGTACTCTGCATATAAGTTAAATAAGCAGGGTGACAATATACAGCCTTGACGTACTCCTTTTCCCATTTGGAACCAGTCTGTTGTTCCATGTCCAGTTCTAACTGTTGCTTCCTGACCTGCACACAGGTTTCTCAAGAGGCAGGTCAGGTGGTCTGGTATTCCCATCTCTTTCAGAACTTTCCACAGTTTATTGTGATCCACACAGGCAAAGGCTTTGGCATAGTCCATAAAGCAGAAATAAATGTTTTTTCTGGAACTCTCTTGCTTTCTCCATGATCCGGCGGATGTTGGCAATTTGATCTCTGGTTCCTCTGCCTTTTCTAAAACCAGCTTGAACATCTGGAAGTTCAC
This sequence comes from Nanger dama, assembly GCA_917880005.1. Lineage (NCBI taxonomy): Eukaryota > Metazoa > Chordata > Mammalia > Artiodactyla > Bovidae > Nanger > Nanger dama. The sequence continues at coordinate 6,361,101 of CAKJTW010000088.1, forward strand.
AGTTCACGTATTGCTGAAGCCTGGCTTGGAGAATTTTGAGCATTACTTTACTAGCGTGTGAGATGAGTGCAATTGTGCAGTAGTTTGAGCATTCTTTGGCATTGCCTTTCTTTGGGATTGGAATGAAAACTGACCTTTTCCAGTCCTGTGGCCACTGCTGAGTTTTCCAAATTTGCTGGCATATGGAGTGCAGCACTTTCACAGCATCATCTTTCAGGATTTGAAATAGCTCAACTTGAATTCCATCACCTTCACTAGTTTTGTTCGTAGTGATTCTTCCTAAGGCCAACTTGACTTCACATTCCAGGATATCTGGCTCTAGATGAGTGATCATACCATCATGATTATCTTGGTCATGAAGATCTTTTTTGTACAGTTTCTGTGTATTCTTGCCATCTTTTCTTAATATCTTCTGTTTCTGTTAGGTCCATACCATTTCTGTCCTTTATTGAGACCATCTTTGTATGAGATGTTCCCTTGGTATCTCTAATTTTCTTGAAGAGATCTCTAGTCTTTCCCATTCTATTGTTTTCCTCTATTGCTTTGCATTGATCGCTGAGGAAGGCTTTCTTATCTCTCCTTGCTATTCTTTGAAACTCTGCATTCAGATGCTTGTATCTTTCCTTTTCTCCTTTGCTTTTCACTTCTCTCCTTTTCACAGCTATTTGTATGGCCTCCCCAGACAACCATTTTGCTTTTTGCATTTCTTTTTCTTGGGGATGGTCTTTATCCCTGTCTCCTGTACAATGTCACGTACCTCCATCCATAGTTCATCAGGCACTCTGTCTATCAGATATAGTCCCTTAAATCTATTTCTCATTTCCACTGTATAATCATAAGGGATCATGATCATAAGGGTATAATCATAAGGGGCTCTCCTCATTACTCCTATCTATTCTTTTACATGCCCGTTTGTTTTTACTAATAGTCATTTGTTCTCCCAGAAGTGGTCCTCTGTTCTTCTCCCATACCATTAATGTGATATGTAAAAATTCTAGTCACCTTCTCAACTCACATTTGTTTGTGAACTCCTGAGCCTAGGTATTTAATGAAATCTGTTTTTCCCCTCTTGCTAATCTGTCTTTTGTCAGTTTAATTCGCAGACCTCTAATTACTGAACTTAAGATGATAGAGGAAAAGTTTTTCCTTCTCAACAGTAGGCAATGTATTAGGTACTTTGGACATAGGTCTGAGAGACTCAATCTTTTCCACAAGAGGCTGAGCATTGACAATAATGTGGAGCCGTGAAAGTATCGAGAGACATCAAATGCCATCTCTGGGGATGAGAGAAGGAGTCAAAGAGGGAATGTTGAAAAAACTTAGAAGGAATTCTAAACAGTGAAAGAGTTAGCTAGAAAAAGGAGCAGGGAAAAGCTTATTAAGGTAGGAAGTGCAAATATGCAGCATTGTGAGAAGGCTTAGCCCATAGAGTTTAGGGAGAAGGTAAAAGAAGGGAAAGAATGAAAGGAAAACTTCAGAAGTGGAGAGACCAGCCAAGTGAAGGGTTTTGTAGGCATGCTGCCACGTTTGCCCTTTAGCATAACAGCTAAGGGAGTCACTGAAGGGATTCCCCAAATGCCATTTCCTTCTCCAGGGGATCGTTAAGGTCTTAGTCTTTGGCTATCTCCTCTCTGCTGGATCCCTCTTGAAATCTAGCAGGACCTGTAGGGCTCCTGGGTACAGGAAATTTTTGCTTCAGTCTCCATGACTTTCCCTGAATTCCAATGGAACAGGTTCAAACAGTTGCTAATTAGGGAAGAGAGAGGATGTGGAGACCAGGGAAGAGCAGTCAAGAAACAATAGATCAGCCTTGGGGCCTGGTCCTGGTTATACCTCAGGTGATAACACATAACAACATCTTTAAGCATTTCTGCAGAACTGAAACACCCAACAAATGGAAGATGTTAACTACTTGATGAAGCATTCTTCATTCCATTCTACTGATTTCAGTTCAGTTCAGTCGCGCAGTCGTGTCCGACTCTTTGTGACCCCATGAATCACAGCACACCAGGCCTCCCTGTCCATCACCAATTCCCAGAGTTTACTCAAACTCATGTCCATCGAGTCACTGATGCCATCCAGCCATCTCATCCTCTGTCTTCCCCTTCTCCTCCTGCCCCCAATCCCTCCCAGAATCAGGGTCTTTTCAAATGAGTCAACTCTTTGCATCAGATGGCCAAAGTATTGGAGTTTCAGCTTTAGCATCACCCAGGACTGATTTCCTTTAGGATGGACTGGTTGAACCTCCTTGCAGTCCAAGAGTCTTCTCCAACACCACAGTTCAAAAGCATCAATTCTTCGGTGCTCAGCTTTCTTCACAGTCCAACTCTCACATCCATACATGACCACTGGAAAAACCATAGCCTTGACTAGATAGACCTTTGTTGGCAAAGTAATGTCTCTGCTTTTTAATATGCTATCTAGATTGGAGATTACCTTAAGACCTGATTAAGAGTGGGAGCCCTGAATACACCCTGCTCCTTATCAGCAATACTTCCCTTGAACCATTGCTATAAAATTCCTCACCAAATGCCCCAGGAAAGGACACACAGGTTTAGAGAAAGCCACGAGTGTAGCTTGCCAGATCTTAGTCCCAGACCAGGGATTGAACCCAGGCCTCCTGCAGTGGAAGTGTGGAGTTCTAAACATTGGACCACCAGGGAAGTCCCAAGGACACACAGTTTTGAAGGGCATGAGCCTACTGTGGCCCCCTTTGCCAGGCAAAGCAATAGAGTTACTCTATTCTATTTTACCCAAAACTCTGTCTCTGATATTTTATTTGGTACCCAGTGCACAAATGCCAAGTTTTCAGCATCATTCTCTGCCTTGCAAGCCATAGTTCACTGTATTTCATTGCTACCCAGCTCCAGGATGCCAAGAGCTGGGCATGGTCTTGGCCTCCCCTGCTTCCTGCCAGGCTTTGAGCTCCTTGGCTTGGACTTTTAATTTCAGATTAGAGCCCAAGCCAGGGTCCAGAGAATGTAAAATCTACTCAGTAATTGGCTGAACTGATTGCCTTTGAAATGTGAGAGAAGCCTGAAGCCATAGAGAACACACACCACCCATATTCCTGGGAAGACCCAGCTACACAGTCAGAAGAGAGGAGGCAGTGAAAAGCCATCAAAGACTGTCTAAGAGAGCTTCACATCAGCCCCGACCCAGGAACATGGAAGCCACTTTCTACTGAGTCCAACTACTCTTCAATTTCTGTGCCCTTGAGTCAGCTCTGTTCGGCTCTGGCCAGTGATATAGGCAGTTACCCACACAGACCCACCATACCAAGACCACCAACCTTTTTTACACATCACAAGACATGGCATTCATTGAAAGGCTGATATGTTTTGCCAGTGCAGACCTAGGCTGGCCCTGAACCAATGGCTGGAGGGAGAAGGTGAAAGTTTCCATGTCTCCTTTTCTGCTGTTATTCCCTCTTACACATATGGGATTTATTTTTTACAGGTTTAAATCTTACATTGAAAATAAACTCAAGTGACCCAAATGTTTTACTGAACGATCCATAATAAAGATAAAAGCCACCTGCATTGGGGGAGGCACCAACAGCCAACTCTAATTGCTCTAGAGTTTGGAACTTCCTGAATGAAAATATTAAGTGCTTTCTGAACAATTTAAAGAACTCATCTGTCCAAGGTTGATTAGAACTGTCCCAAACCAGGCTCATCGTACCTCAATCAAACAAAAAATGGAGGAAAATAAAACTCCCTGGAAAGACAGAAACAAAAGGAAATAAAATACAACGAAGTCACAACTGTCCCCAGGGGATTTGAATAACATGGAATTTTCTTGTTCTTGTACAGAATCTAGCATATATATACATATATATGTATATATGCATGTCTGCATGTATATACATATATAGAGTATATATAAATGTGTGTATATATCTGTATACACACACATATATACAGACACATGTATATACACGTATACACAGACACTCATATAATTTCCCTTTTATTCCACTATGGAATCTCAGTCTAAGATCCTGACCCCTCCAAAAAAAATAGTAATGTAATGAAGAGAGCTTTATGGTCATCTCTACTTTTATGGTCATCTCTACTTTATGATTGACCTCATAAAGTAATGTGAGTTATATACATACATGTACACATAGGCCAGATTCTCAACTGATGTAATTCTATGGGAATTCACAGAGTTATATTGGTTGAGAATTTGGCTTCAGCTTCACTTATTGTAGTAATTCCCATCAACTAGCCTGAGATGAGGCTCCACGCACATGGCCACAAAGCTTCATAGGCTGAGAATCTGGCTGACGGAGCACAGAATAATGTCCATCTAAACATCAGCTTGAATTTTATCTGGCCTTGATTTCCAGAGCAGCTTGCATGATGGAAATAGCAAATGCCTTTGGCCTCTGGAGTTTTACGAATCAGTGTGACCCAGTATGGAAAGCCCTAGGTTGTCTGTCCATTCTGGAGGGACAGAGTCATTCCCACCTCAGTCTATCCCTACCTGGGAATTGACTGCAACAATTACTTGCTTGTCACCTTTTCCTTTGAGCATTTTCTGCTATTTATGAAAATATACTTTGTAAATAGGACTCCCAGAAAATACGCATTAAGAGCTGGAGTCTGGCATTGGTTGCCAGGGAAAATGCATTTATTTGCTAAGTTAGCAAGTGCCAACACCACTAATTGAATTTGTGCCAAAACATGCATTTTTGAAAATGTTGTTCTGTTCCATTCATTATTTATAGAACATCACCTAAGGGCAGTGCATGCTACAAGCCAAAAATCTCATCCTGCATTTTATCAGAAACCCATTGCAGGGAAGGGGAGAAGGGAGACGGTGGGAAACAATAAAATGAGATTTCTGGAAAAAGCTAAAGGAACTTGTCTGGCGTGTTTTGTCTGGACAAGCAATGCCCACAGGGCAACTTGATAATAATCTCCAAATGCAAGGGGACTGGAAAGAGTGGCTGCTCTCTCTTGCGACTCAGGGTTGAAGAAGAAATGAACCTCCACTGCAGCATGAAAGAATTAGGTTAGATAGAAAGGAAATGTCTTTAACAGGGAATGCTACCGAGAGAAACTGAGAGCAGAGAAGAACTTCAGATGTGGGAAGTACCCCATGTGTCCCAGATACTCTAAGGGTAAGAAGTCAATTCAATATTTCCTCAACTCTGAGACAATAGATGTCCCTGGAGGTCATTGCCACACTAGGAAGTTGTCCTGTTCCTGATGATTTGTCATCTCATTAGAGGCAGAGGGTTTGGTATGAGAAATCTGCTTTGAAACAGCACACTGGAGCAAATTACTCGACCTCTCTCTGCCTGCTTAAGCATTTGTAAAGTAGGGATAATTATTCATTCAACACTATTACTGCACCAGGCATTGTTCTAGGGTAGGGGTCCCCATCCCAAGGGTCATGAACTGGTACCAGTCCCTGGCCTGTCAGGAACCAGGCCACATAGCAGGAGGTGAGTGGCAGATGAGCAAGCAAGTCTTCATCTGAATTTATAGCTGCTCCTCATCACTCTCATTACCGCCTGAGCTCCACCTCCTGTTAGATCAGTGGCGGCATTCGATTCTCATAGGAGTGAACCCTACTGTGAACTGCACATGTGACAGACCTAGGTTGTGCACTCCTTATGAGAATCATCCCCAAACCTTCCCTGCCTCTGACCGTGGGAAAACTGTCTTCCACAATTTTGGTGGAAGTCTTTAGTACCAAAAAAAAAAAAAAAGACTGGGGACCTCTGTTCTAGGGGATGAGGATATAGCAGTAAATACAATAGATTAAAAAAAAAATACTGCCAATTCTAATGAGAGAATCAGCTTTATTATAATAATAAAGAATAAAAAAGTAAAATATACAGCACACCAGATGGTGACAAAAGCTATGGAGTTAAATTAAGGAGGGAAGTGGAGAGAGGTAGGAAAGTTTCCACTTTAAATAGGAGAGAGGAGGATTGCACCCTGGGATGGCATCTTCCAATGAAATATTTGAAGAAAGTGAAAGAGCGAGCTAAGAAAGTGTGGTGGGTTGAATGGTGGCCCCCAAAGGTCATGGCCATGTTGTGAGCCAAGAACCTATGAATGTGGCTTTGTTTGGAAAAATAGGCTTTGCAGATGTGATTAAGTTAAAGTTCTTGAGATGAGATCATCCTGGAGTATCTGGGTGGGCCCTAATGGCAAGCACCCTTATAAGAGAGAAGAGGAGAAGACAAACAAAGAAGCCATGAGAAGATTGTGGCAGAGAGGGATGTGGTCACAAGTGAAGAAACACCTGGCACCACCGGAAACTGGAAGAGGCAAGGGAGGATTCTCTCCTAGAGCCTTCGGAGGGACTATGGACCCCAGAACTGTGAGAGAATCCATTTCTTTCATTTTAAGCCATCAAGCTTGTGTTTTTCATGGCACCCTTTGTTGTTGTTCAGTCACTAAGTCATGTTCAACTCTTTGCAACCCTATGCACTGTAGCACACCAGGCTCCTCTGTCCTTCACTACCTCCCCAAGGTGGCTCAGATTCATGTCCAGTGAGTCAGTGATGCTATCTAACCATTGTATTCTCTGCTGCCCCTTTCTCCTTAGGAGCACCCTTAGGAGATTAATAAAGAGGATATCTAAGAAGTGGTTAAGCTAGAGAACAGCTGATGCAAAGGCTCTGAGGCAGATCTTTTGCCTATCTGCTTGGGAAAGAGCAAGGAGGCCTGTGTCTTGACTTTGCAGCTGAAGTGGACTCTGAAGGAGTTAACAGCTGAAGGTTCTCTGCTAATAGCTCTCCCCACAGAGGGACAGCAAGTCTCTTCTGGAAAAGGCAACCCTGTGTTCAACACAAACAGCGAGTCTGGTGATAATGTCACTGCAAAACCATATGACTTGGACTAGGTTGATAGGAGTGGAAGAAATATAATTCTGAATATATTTTTGAGGCATAGAGACAAGTGGATTTATGGTAGATTGAATATGGGATATAAGATAAAGAGTGGGGTCAAGAATGGCTCCAAGCATTTTGGCCTGAGCAACTAGAAGAATGGAATTGCCATCAGCTAAGTCAGGGAAGGCAGTAGATGGAACAGGTTTTGGGGAAAAGATCAAGAGTTTGCTTTAGGGTACATTAGATTTAAGATGTTTGTTAAACATCCAAGTGCAGATATCATATAGATATATGACTGAAGGAGACATTTCTGATCTGGAGATATACATATGGAAGAATTTTTAACTTACAGAAAAATTCCTTCTTCCTGTTTGTACAGTTTAATGAGCTTTGAAAACTGCACAGTCATATAACTACCACCACAGTTAAGATACAGAACTGTTCCATCATCCTAAAAAAATCCCCCAAGTAACTCCTTTGTTCTCAAACTCACACTTCATCCTCAGCCCTTGGTGACCACTGATCTATTCTCCATCCCTAAGTGTTACATTTTCCAGAATGTTATATAAATGAGATCAAAAGGTATGTAGCGTTTTGAATTTGATTTCTTTTGTTCAGCACAGTTTATTTGAGATTTATCCATGTCGGGTTTATTAATAATCCTTTGCTTTTTATTGCTGAGTACTGGTTCGAAATAGGAAAAGAAGTATGTCAAGGCTGTATATTGTCATCCTGCTTATTTAACTTATATGCAGAGTACATCATGAGAAACGCTGGACTGGAAGAAGCACAAGCTGGAATCAAGATTGCCGGGAGAAATATCAATAACCTCAGGTATGCAGATGACACCACCCTTATGGCAGAAAGTGAGGAGGAACTAAAAAGCCTCTTGATGAAAGTGAAAGAGAAGAGTGAAAAAGTTGACTTAAAGCTCAACATTCAGAAAACAAAGATCATAGCATCTGGTCCCATCACTTCATGGCAAATATATGGGAAAACAGTGGCTGTCTTTGCCAACAAAGGTCCGTCTAGTCAAGGCCATGGTTTTTCCAGTGGTCATGTATGGATGTGAGAGTTGGACTGTGAAGAATTGATGCTTTTCAACTGTGATGTTGGAGAAGACTCTTGAGAATCCCTTGGACTGCAAGGAGATCCAACCAGCCCATTCTAAAGGAGATCAGTCCTAGGTGTTCATTGGAAGGACTGATGCTAAAGCTGAAACCCCAGTACTTTGGCCACCTCATGCGAAGAGTTGACTCATTTGAAAAGATCCTGATTCTGGGAGGGGTTGGGGGCAGGCGGAGAAGGGGATGACAGAGGATGAGATGGCTGGATGGCATCACTGAATCGATAGACATGAGTTTGAGTAAACTCTGGGAGTTGGCGATGGACAGGGAGGCCTGGCATGCTGCGATTCATGGGGTCACAAAGAGTCAGACATGACTGAGCGACTGAACTGAACTGACTGAGTTTTTCACTCTATGGATGTACCACTGTTTGTTCACAGCAGGACCTGTTTGACAGCAGGACATCTGGGTTGTCTCCCCTTACTAGCAATTATGATAAAGCTGGTACAAATACTCATGGCATTTTTATAAACAAAAGTTTTCAGATTTCTAAAATATACAGTGAGGAGTAGGACTGTTGGGTCATCCAGTGAGTATATGTTTTCTAAACTGCCTACTGTTTTCCAAAGTGGTTGTACCATTTTGTGTTTCCTGCAGGAATATCAGGTTTTAAATTATTTCTTAATGTACTTCTTAACAACTCTAATAGATGTATAATAGTATCCCTTTGTAGCTTTCATTTGCCTTTCCCTAATGAATAATGAAGTTCAGTGTTTTTTCATGTGCTTATTTTCCATACAAATTTCTTCTTTGGTAAGGTGTCCATTAAAATCTGTGCCCATTTTTTAATTGGGTTATTTGTTTATACACTGCTTAGTATGGACAGTTCTTTATATAGTCTGCTTATGTTTTTTGTCATATGTGTGATTTGGAAATATATTTTCCAAGTCTGTAGTTTGTCTTTTTATTCTTTTAAAAGTGTTTTTGGCAGAGCAAAAGTTTTACATTTTGATGAAGCCCCAGTTTATCATGTTTTTCTTTCTTTTACAGATCATGATTTTGGTTTCATACTCAAAAACTCATTGCCTAAATCACAGTCACAAAGATACTCTCCTTTATCTTCTTTTAAAAGTCTTACATATTTATGTTTTTTATTTAGGTCTATGAAACATTTTTATTTTGTAAGTCTTGAGATATAGTCAAGGTATTTTTTTTTTTTTTTTGCATATTGAGTGTCCAATTGCTCCAGTACAGTTTGTTGAATCTCTACTTTCCTTTTTAATTTTAATCTTCTTTAACATCTCCAGATAGGATCATTTCTAATTACCTGTTTTTAAGGTCATTCACTTTTTTCTCTATCATCTCCATTCTGTTATTGAAGCTATCCAGCAATTTAAAAAATTTTTAAGATGCCATATTTTTCAATCCTAACATTTCAGTTCGGTTTTTTTCTTAATAGTTTCTATTTTCATCTTGAGAGTTTGTATCTTTCCATTCATTTCAAGAATGTTCACCCTTACTTCATGGAACATGTTATGATAGCTGCTTGAAAGCCTTTGCTAATTCAAACATCTGGATCATCATGTTGGCCTCTGTTTATTGTTCTTTTTCTTGAGAATTGGTTAGATTTTTCTGGTTCTTTGTATGTTAAATAATTTTATATCTCTTCCTGAATATGTTTGGAGACTGAGTCCTGTTAAAATCCTCCTGAGAATGGAAAGTCAATAGATTTTATTGCTGTTTTCAAAGGAAATAAACATAGGTTAAGACCATAAGTTTTGTCCTACTTTCTGTGGGCAGTGGTTCAAATATCATTTCAGGATTCAATGCCATTGTTTTTATTGCCCCAATACAGGTGACACTTGTGGCTTCCCAGGTGGCGCTAGTGGTAAATAATCTGCCTGCCAATGCAGGAGACATACCAGACTCAGGGTTCAGTCCCTGGGTCGGGAAGATCCCCTGGAGGAGGGCATGGCAACTCACTCCAGTATTCTTCCCTGGAAAAGCCCTTGGACAGAGGAGCCTGGTGGGCTCTAGTCCATGGGGTTGCACAGAGTCGGACGTGACTGAAGCGACACATGCAGGTGACACTCAGGACTGTGTTTGGGACTTAGGAGTGGTTTGTATCATAGCTTAGTTCTCAGAGATCTTACTCTGCTTCTTTTGAGTCTGTCCTGCTCATGCGCAGCTTGGGGGTAAGCTCAGGACTTGTGTTAGTTCATACACAGTATTAGAGGGAGTCTCTTTTCCAATTCTTTGCTCTCTGGAGTTTTCTCCACATTCTCTGACTTCTGAGATCCCCTTTTCCAATTCTTTTGGTCAGAAAAATGGACTTTTCTCAGACTTTTAGCCCTTGCTCCCCTACTACACTATCCTACAGTTCTGGGTCATTGGAGCCACCTTGAGGGAGAAACAGCAAGAAAAATAATAATAATGGGGCTTCCTCCAACACTCTTCACACGGAGGGATTCCTTTTTCCAGTTCCACTAGTTAGAGAGACAAAGTTCAATTGTCTTCACTACCGTGAACATTGTCCCCATAGCAGTGCAGATCTGCAACTGGGGCTGCCTCAAACAAAGCCAAGAGAGACAAAAAGAAAAAAGTTAGGATCCTCTCCCCACCCACCTGTACTCTTGGCTCTCATCCTCTGGCCAGAAAGAGTGGGACTTTTATTGGAGCTCTGGGTGTCCATCCCTGCTTTAAAATTCTGTGACTCTGATCTCCAGGCCACCCTCATATAAAGTCTAGAGAAACAAGAGGGGAAAAAGGAATCTCAAGCTTACTCTATCTTGGTTGGTCCTAGAAGTTCTGGGAATTTTATGCATGTGTGAATGCATGATATTTATGATATTTCAACCATTTAGACTAGATAGCTATGATATTAAAACAATTATTCAGATTAAGTGAGATCACCAAAGCAGAGGGTTTAGATGCAAAAGAGAGAAAGGGTACAAGAACTGAGGCCCGGGGCACTATAACAATTAGAAATCAGGTGAATGAGGAAGAAGGAGAAGACCAGAGATAAAGGTGAACTCAGAGAAACAAGTGTCCTGGATGATGATAACAGTGTTTCAAGGAGGAGGAGGTGACCCATTGGGTCAATTACTGCCAATAAGTAATAGAAAGACTGAGAATTTGCCTTTGGATAATTCCAGTAGTTGTGAGTGGAATTAAGTGAGATGCTAAGTAGAACAAAATCAGCACAATTCTTTTTAAAACACTAAGGCCATTTTTCATAGAAGTAGAGCAAATAACTTTAAAATTTGTATGGAAACACAAAAGACCCCAAATAACTAAAACAATCTTGAGAAAGAAGAATGGAACTGGAGGAGTCATGCAAATCAGTTGTATGCTTTGTTTCTATCCTCCATTAGCTCCATCTCTAGATTGGAACCAGTTTGGTTACATTGGCCATTACTATTATTTATCACTAGCTGATTACCTGATCAGTTTTTCCTTTAGTGAAATAAAGTGAGAAAAATCAAATTAACCTTCCATTCAGTGGAAGGTATTCCAAATGACAGTTCCCTTCACATGCAAGAGACTTCAGGCAGCTCAGCTGATCACCTGGTATGATCAGCACAGCTGCCTAGCTCATACAATAGCGTTATCCAAGAACACATCCACCTACAATCATTTAGTGCTTCTCTTTGGCCATGTACGCACACACAATACAAGGCAGCCACAATATATCAAAACCCCTAACATCAGGCACATGTTTATACTTCTGTGTTAAGTTATTGTGGGATACTATGATTGTTGTTATTCAAATAAAGGGAGGTTACATTTATTTTCCTGGGTTCAGAAAGGCAGGAATGGACATTTAAATCTCTAACAAAAGTACTTAAAAGAGTGAAGCCACACTGGTGGTGGAGATGGGAGTGGGGATGGAGGCTTTGGAAGTCAGCATCTCATCCAAATATGGCTTACCCAGAGGCTGACTTAGTCTGCAGGAAAACAGTACGAATGTTCAGTCTTCAGACATGGGATAGACTTACATTTCTGAGTTCCTGAAGCCATTTTAAATCTAAGATTTGGTCTTGGTGTTTCAATTTCAAAGTGACTACATTTCTGACTTGAAATCTGTAGGGGCATAACGTGTGTCTTTTATCTCAATTATTAAGAAATCTGTATGCAGGTCAGGAAGCAAAAGTTAGAAATGGACATGGAACAATAGACTGGTTCCAGATAGGAAAAGGAGTACTTCAACACTGTATATTGTCACCTGGCTTATTTAATTTATATGCAGAGTACATCATGAGAAAAGCTGGGATGGATGAAGTACAAGCTGGAATCAAGATTGCTGGGAGAAATATAAGTAACCTCAGATATGCAGATGATACCACCCTTATGGCAGAAAGCAAAGAAGAATTAAAGAGCCTCTTGATGAAAGTGAAAGAGGAGAGTGAAAAAGTTGGCTTAAAGCTCAACATTCAGAAAACAAAGATCATGACATTTGGTCCCATTACTTCATGGCAAATAGATGGCGAAACAGTGGAAACAGTGGCAGACTTTATTCTGGGGGGCTCCAAAATCACTGCAGTTGGTGACTGCAGCCATAAAATTAAAAATGCTTACTCCTTGGAAGAAAAGCTATGACAAACTTAGACAGTATATTAAAAAGCAGAGACATTACTTTGCCAACAAATGTCCATCTAGTCAAAGCTATGGTTTCTTCAGTAGTGATGTATGGATGTGAGAGTTGGACTGTGAAGAAAGCTGAGCACGGAAGAACTGATGCTTTTGAACTGTGGTGTTGGAAAAGACTTCTGAGAGTCCCTTGGACTGCAAGGAGATTCAGCCAGTCCATTCTAAAGGAAATCAGTCCTGAATGTACATTGGAAGGACTGATGTTGAAGCTGAAACTCCAATACTTTGGCCACCTCATGCGAAAAGCTGACTCATTTGAAAAGACCTTGATGCTGGGAAAGATTGAAGGCAGGAGGAGAAGGGAAAGACAGAGGATGAGATGGTTGGATGGCATCACCGACTCAATGTACATGAGTGTGAGTGAACTCCGGGAGTTGGTGATGGACAGGGAGGACTGGCGTGCTGCAATCCATGGGGTCGCAAAGAATCGGACACAACTGAGCAACTGAACTGAACTGAAGCTCCCTGAAGCCTCTCTCAGCAATCTTGTATGACTGTAGGAAGAGGAAAAGAACCGATAATATCGTTTCAACTAATCCTTATTTCCCAGAAAGCTCCCTAGATTTTACTTTCTTGAACTGAGAATTAGAAGGATTCTGATGCCTTCTTTTATTTCTGAAAGGAAACTTTGCAGTATGTTCATCATGGGTAACCAGCCTGAAAATATGTTAGCTTTCCTTCTCATCAGCACATAATCTCAGCTGGGAATTCAGACTTTCCAAGAGGAGGAGCTAAATGTCAGGACAGAGCATTCACCCAGGTTGGCTAAAGATGGGCCTATATAGTTCCTTGATACCTATATAAAAACTCCTCTGCATAAAGCAACATGGGAACGTGCTTATAGAGGAAAGCAAAAATTTTAAGTGGCTGGGTTTATTTATTAGAAATTAATATGCCTCTATGGGGACTAGCTTTGTGACAAGTTGTGTCATTTGTAGGACTGGTTGGGGGTCCACACACCACAGCTATTCATTTTCTCAGGTGTTGTATATTCCCCATGAGATAGTCTTTATCCACCATTAGTCTCATGCCTAATGGCCTATATTAATTTATAACTGAGGGGTATTGCAAAAATGCACCATGTTTCAAAGAAGCAAGGTGAGCCCTTGCAACTCTTTTTAAGTCATAATAAATTAAGCTGCAAAGAATGCCAATAATTATCTTCCATCATTTCTATAGTTACTGTTGCAATTTTTCTTATGCTACCTTAATTAATACATGTCTTTAGGGGATTAACTTCTGTTGAAAAAAAAAGCAGATTAAAAAAATAGCTTTATTTCTGTGAATAAATAATAGGTGCTTTGGGTTGACCAGATGGTAGAAAGAGGTGGGGCACTCTGGCTTGGGAGTTTCATTCTGTTTCTACCTTATACTAGCCGAGTGATTTGGGTGTTACTTCCCCACCTCTGGGCCTTGGTTCTGGAAAAAATAACAAATTGGATTGGTGGTTCTTTGACCACCCTATCCTGTTGATAACTAAGCAATCAAGCAAATGGCAGCCATGTCCATCATGAAACTCACTCAAATAGTTAAAATATGAGTTAGTTTTTAATGACTGAATTGAGTAAGCCACTCAGTATCCAGATAGATTGGTCCACAGCTGGTTGTTATGACGACCAGAAACAATGCTGCAGAAGCCAAGGACTCAGTGCAGATAAATGGTCATGACCAGTGGCCCCTCTGCTATGGGAGCTTTAAAAGGGCCAAGTTGGCCCTGTGAATTTGTTCTTTCCAGCCCAAGGCCAACACTGGGCCCATTAGACTTTCTATCTGATATGGGATTTTGTATTTACTCATTCTACAACAGCTTTGTATTTAATTTACAAAGCAACCATGAAAAATCCCTTGGTGGAGCGAACCATAGCCTGCTCTTTGAGCTAATTATTTTTCATTGTTTACAAAAAGTATGCATATGTCTAGGAAATTCTTGTCCACTACATCTTTATTTTCATTAATTTTATGCAACATAGCTCAAGCAATAACTCAATCTGTCTGGTTACAAAGGACATACAATGCCCTTTTAAGGTTTTATAATCACAAAAGATTCCCCCTGTTTAGTTCCTCTTGAAAAGGCATCCTTTTTCCAGGTCAAGGAGAAATAACAGAGCAATCCTTCCAGCCAGGCTCTCCTTCAACAGGCCACACTCCACCAAGCAAGACGTTGGCCGTCACCACTTATAGTAAATCACTAGACAGTGGAGCCATCTTTGCCAGTCAGAAATATGCCCCCCCAACTGATTCTGTTTGATTGGTGCTGGGTTTATGCAGTTCCTGGCACAGGGAGGGCCCTTTCCTCCTCTGCCAGGTTTCTTTCAGCCTTGCTACAGCCTTGTTTCAACTCTGGCTTAGAATCCAACCCACAAAACTACCTTTCCAATTGCTCCTTTTGGCCCAAAGAATGCCATCCAGTTTCCAGTGAAGGCTTCAGTCAAAGGCCTTGTTGTTCTGGAGCTGGTACCCCAGCAGGATGGGCTGTTGCCAGCCACGTCTCCCTCACCCACCCCAGCCCTGGGGACTATTGGGGGACTTTGAGTTCCCACAGCTTCATAAGCAGGCAATGAAGGTCTAGGATGCCATCAGACAAGGTTGCAGGGCATAATTATGGGGTTTTGAAATTCATGACTTATAAAGACCTTGGTTTAGCTGACTCGGAAAATAAAAAAGAAAATGTTTTCAAGCAACAACAGATAATAATAATAATAATATGGATTATGATTCAAACTAACACAAACTAATTTGGAATTTCAGGGCCACTTATTCAGGAAACCTCCGATTCATCTTCCCAGACTCTATCCCTCCCTGTTGTCCACACACAATGTTCCCTTTTTTAGGGAGTAATTTCTGTTAAAAAGCTTTTATTGCCCAGTTTATGGGAATCTCTTACTTGGATTTACAATACTTCTCAGATTCCATACACAGAAGTCATGGGATCTTGATTTCTGAGGAGGGAGTAGCTGCTGGAACGGAGAAAGACATAATGCTGGAAATGCCATGTGGTCAGTAGTGGCTAAACCTCATATGAATTACATCACCTCTCTCCATCCCTGCCCCTCTCATTGCCACTCCCATTTATTTGACAATGGGATTGGAGACATCAGGCCAAATTATTTATTAAGCACACTCTGAATGCCAAACAAAGTCCAAGGCAAAAAGAATGGGGAGAAGGGAATCAAAACTTATAGTTCAGGCCTATAGCCTAATAAATGATCTTCATGCTGCTAGCTTCTCCTGCATTCTCTAATCCAGTGGTTCTCAAATTTTAGGGGTATCAGATTTACCTGGGGGAGATGATTATTAAAGCACAGGTTTTGGGGCCTCACCCTCAGATTGTCTGATTCAGCAGGTCTAAGGTGGAGACAAGAATTTGCATTATTAAGTTTCCAGATGATGCTTATATTCATGGTCCAAGGATCATACTTTGAGGAGCAGTGCTCTAATCCATTCTTCTCCCTGTTTCCAGAATGATCCTCTAGCATAGGAGTCTAATCAAGGACTCACCATTCAGTCACCATGGAGTAAAGTCTCACCTCAACATGACATTGAGGACCTCCCTAATGTGGTCCTGGGCTTTCCTGGTGGCTCAGACAGTAAAGAATCTGTCTGTAGTATAGGAGATTCAGGTTTGATTCCTGGGTCAGGAAGATCCCCTGGAGAAATGAATGGGAGCCCACTCCAGTATTCTTGCCTGGAGAATTCCATGGGCAGAGGAACCTGGCAGGCCCCAGTCTATGGGTTTGCAAAGAGTTGGACACAAATGAGTGACTAACACTCTCACTTTCAACATGGTCCCAGCTGATGTGTGCAGTCACAACCTCACACATACCATTTTTTAGCTTTTAGCCTGGGTTCAGAAGCAAACCTAGAGATAAGGATTTGAAGGGTAATGCCAGGAAGCAATAGTATAGGAGGCATTAATTAAGATGAGAAAAAAGGAAACTAATACAGAGTTAGTTAAAAAGATTACTGCTATAGATAACTGGGGCCCAGTCTCACTGGGAGCCTGTGGAGGATAGCACAGAGAACACCCAGAGTTACCCTGCCCAAGAGCTGAAGGACCTGGGGAATTATCCACCAATTTCTGCCAGTCTTTGGTTAAGAGCTACCTCTAGACCCATTAATTGCCCGTCACTTCCAGTGTGTCCACATTAACTAACCATCACTTCTGGTGTGCCCCTGTACAAGTCTAGCTCGCTGTGTAGCCCAGAGAAAGAACTCAGGCAAAGCCCTAGGCGATTGAAGTAGGAAGCCATCAGGTCAAAGGACATAGGAATGTTGAGTTCTGAGGGTTCTTTGATGAGCCACTATCAGCGTCTACTCTACAAGTCCTCTTCACATCCAGCTCTTTCACACCTCTCCTGTGCAGAAACATCCACGCCTGCCTTCTCCTGCTCTGGCTCTCTGACAGAGTTTTGGATGGGGCTGAACTGATTTTTAGGGCTTGGGTGGACAGCCGGCTGCATGTTCCTCAGTTCAGTGCACTCAAGTATGTGTGACCAGATGAAGTTAAAGAGCCCAGGGCAAGTGATGAACAGAAACAGGAGAACCAAGAGGGCCACAAACGCTAGGGAAAGACTGTGCAGGGTGGGGTGGTGGCATGAGGTGCTGACAAAGCAGCTGAGGATGTGTTTGCAGGCAGTCTTTTTTTTTAATTGGAAGAATATTGTTTTACAGTGCTGTGTTGGTTTCTGTCCTGCTGCTGCTGCTGCTAAGTCTCTTCAGTTGTGTTCGACTCTGTGCGACCCCATAGACGGCAGCCCACCAGGCTCCCCCGTCCCTGGGATTCTCCAGGCAAGAACACTGGAGTGGGTTGCCATTTCCTTCTCCAATGCATGAAAGTGAAAAGTGAAAGTGAAGCCGCTCAGTTTTGTCCGACTCTTTGTGACCCCATGGACTGTAGCCCACCAGGCTCCTCCATCCATGGGATTTTCCAGGCAGCAGTACTGGAGTGGGGTGCCATTGGTTTCTGTTCTACAACAACACAAATCAGCCATAATTATACCTCTATCACCTACTTCTTGAGCCTCCCTTCCCTCAAAGCCACCCCTCTAGGTCATCACGGAGCACCAGGCTGGGCTCCCTACACAGGCAGTCTTTTGAAGTCATCCTTTGGGACAAAGTTTAAGCCCTTTGACTTTAGGTCAGTGGTGGCCACCTGCTGTGCAGTGATTGTGAAATACTATGAATGCAAGAGGAAGTAGTATAATTACATTATCCTATTGCCCAAATGGTAAGTCTTAGAGAAGAACTTGCCCAACACTCATGGATGTGATTACTCTGACCTCCTACCCTGGCACTTAGGTGACGTGCTGCCCCCTCCCAAGTGCTATTAGAATCCCCTCCTCAGTCAGTCTTTGCCTCAGGTACCGAGCCTCAGAAGTTGTTAATTTTGTGAAAGTTCAACAAATCGAGAATATTCTCTCCCTTGATTTTCAGACAGACTTCTTGATCTGCTGTCAGGGTTCTAGGAGTGCAGAGTAATGATGGCTTAAAGTGATTTGGGGCAACAAGGGTGTGTAACATTGATATGTAGGGGTGGGCAAGAAAGACAAGGATAATAAACAATCAAAATTTTCCATTTAATATTACTTTGATACTTAATATTTACTATATTTTAAAAAGTCTCCTATAAAAGAAAAATAAAAAATATAGAAATTTTTTTCCTAAAGAAATCTTCTGACCAAAACAGTCTTGAGCTCATGAAATGTTAGTGAGTGACTGGTTCATATCCTATTTTTGAATCCCTTTATCCTTCTTAATCACAGTTGAAGTGATATATGCATGAACTTTGCAAGGCATAAGAAAACATAATTTACTTGGCATGATTTGGGGAGAGAAAAACTGAAATATATTAAACAACATTTAATCACATTATTTAGAAAGAAAAAAATCAGAGACACTAATTGCCCATGATGGCTATTTATACAGTGCACCACTGAAGTGAAGGGATCCTGGCTGCTCTAGAAAAAGGCAGTTTAAATATGATCCAGAAGACAAACAGTGGAGCCAATAAAGACACATTATCTGGGAGGTGACGTTTTCTCTGTTAAAGTTCAGCTATTGAAAGGGTAAAGAAATAAGAACAGGCCACAGTCAAGTCTCAAGGGAGACCACAGTGTGGAAAAACTTTGCCCCCTTTCCTATCTCATCCTTTTGCCTGCTGTCCTCCCTTCAGATGTCCTGAAGATAGCCCCGAAGTGTTCCAAACTCAACTGAGTGATGACTTCTGCTTTAGAACAATCCTCTCTTTCCTCCATATCCACCAAAATGCACCTGTTCTATGTCTTAATCGTCAAAAGTTTGCTTTGTGCTTAACTAGCTATCATCTATAATCTAATCCACATAGTCCCCATAAAGAGTCAAGGTCTAATGGTGGCCTGAGGAGACTCCATCAATTTCTCATGTAAATTTGGGGATCCCATAGGGAGGTCTTCTTTTTCTTAATGCATCCTGTTACTATGAAAACTAAAATTGAAGTGAATAAATACACCCAAATAAAAATGCCTCAGTGTTTTAAGGATTCTCATACTTCCCAAAGAAGTTGTGGGGATGAATAGGTTCCGTTGTCAAATTATTTTGTTCGTGGTGTTGACATTTGAAGATCCCTATTAGAGAAAGGAGAAAGATCTACTTTCACATTCTCCCAACTATATAGACTTGCTTGAATTTCTTTAAATACAAGTCTAAGGAAGTTATCTTAGAATTTTTCAGTTCTAGTAAGTTGGAAATAAATTTTTATCTTTTTATGGTGAAATTTAATTTCCAGTTTCCAATTTCTCAAATCATTTCTTTAGGCAGTATACCTGGAATGGCACCTATCTCTCTAAGACTTGAGGTATCTTTCTTTTGACCTACTGACAGGCAATATGAATGTCATCAGAGAAGTAAATGGCCAAAACAGCCACACAAAGGACACTAACTGATTTGTCCCAATGGTATGAAGGCTCACCCTCAGGCTCTCCAAAAAGGGCCTATACTCACTCTCAGGTGCCCTTCACACCCAAAATACTATTCCTTCACTCCCAAAGGTGTTGCAATTCACACTGTCAATTAAGATTACTTTGGAAAAGGGAACGGAAACTATATCACACTAGTAGTATTAATACCTACAATATACCAGGCAGTGTACTAAGGTGCATTCATAGACCTTTATTTCATCTACTAGTCCAAAACACTTGTAAAATTGTCGTTATAATTCTCTAGTCCTTGAAGAGAAACCTCAAAAAGAAAAGGTGACTTGCCAAATTAAGTAGCAGAACCAAAACTGGCTCCAGGACCCATCCTATTTTCTCCAAATTCAGTTCAGTTCAGTCACTCAATCATGTCTGACTCTTTGCAACCCCATGGACTGCAGAACGCCAAGCTTCCCTGTCCATCACCAACTCCCAGAGTTCACTCAAACTCATGTCCATTGAGTCGGTCATGCCATCCAACCGTCTTATCCTCTGTCATCCTGTTCTTCTCCTGCCTTCAATCTTTCCCAGCATCAGGGTCTTTTCCAGTGAGTCAGTTCTTCTCATCAGGTGGCCAGAGTATTGGAATTTCAGCTTCAGCACCAGTTCTTCTAATGAATATTCAGGACTGATTTCTTTTAGGGTTGACTGGTTTGATCTCCTTGCAGTCCAGGGGACTCTCCAACACCACAGTTCAATTAGTCATTCTCAAATGTGTGATTCCCTGGCCCAGCAGCACATTCTCAGGCCTTGCTCCAGCTCCACTGGACGAGAACTCAATGTCAAAAGCTCAGCAATTTCTATCTTAACAAGCCCTCCAAATGAGGCTGATACTCCTCAAAATTGGAGAAACCCTGTCCTAGAGCACAAATCCACATGACTATATCCAGAGATGAGCAAGGCATGGCTCCTACTAGGGGCATTTCATTGTGACAAGCCCAGTTACAAGCTGACTTTTCTGTAACCTCCCTGTTCTCAGATGATCTCTTCCTTAGTCTCAATAGCCATCATTGTCCATATAATCTTATCATCCATTTATCACTTATGTCTCATGACAGCTCTTCCACTGGGGCCTGAAACTCTCAGACCTCTGCAGTGATTTCATTTTTCACATCTGTCTTCCACTTAACAGTGCATGACAGCAGTGGCTTGCATATAGCTACAAGTTCCATAAATACTGGTTTCCATGATGAATGGATATATCAGAAGAATGGATACATGTATATGTATGGCTGAGTCCCTTTGCTGTTCACCTGAAACTACCACAACATCATTCATTGACTATACTCCAATACAAAATGTTTTTGGTGTTAAAAAATAAAAAAGAACAGAATATGAAATTAGATGTATCATTTCTCTCAACCATGATTAATACTATGCATATAAAATCCTGTAAATAAATGCATTAAAATTTTAATAGTTACTATTCTTGGGGAAAAAAAGAAGTGCTAAAACCACCTTGTATACCTCAGTAATACTGGAATATTCTTCAGTCTGGAGAGCACCTACTAAATGAAATGCTGAGAAATGAGAATATGTCTTCCCTGAGGCCAGTGCTTCTTAAAGTCTAATGTGCCCACAAACCATTTAAGGATCTTGTTAAGATGCAGATTTCATTCAGGAGTCTATCTTCCTACAAGCTCCCAAGTGATGTCCATACTGTTGACCCACAGACCCTGCTTTGAGTAGTGTGGTTATGGTGTCCATGATCATGAAGGGTCTGAAAACTGAGACACAGTAAAAATAGTTGTGGTGGAGACCTCTGTGGTTGGATTTGGGTATTTGGAGGTGAAGAGAAGTCCACTTACCCTTAGCTGGCCCAAGGGCAGTGAGGGGACACTATACATTTAGAAGATTCCAATTTTAGCTCAAGGAAGAGGATCTTCCAAACAATCAGAATTG
The DNA here is from genome assembly GCA_917880005.1 of Nanger dama. NCBI lineage: Eukaryota > Metazoa > Chordata > Mammalia > Artiodactyla > Bovidae > Nanger > Nanger dama. The sequence goes on from CAKJTW010000088.1 coordinate 6,382,529, forward strand.
TCTCTGCAGTAAGTGAATTGCCTGAAAATATCACTGCCTGCCCCACCATCCCCAGCCCTAGAAGTGTTGCATGGCAGATGAAGGAGCACTGCACAGGGGCATCACAGAAGGAAATCCTGAGTGGGACAGTTGAACAAGATGGCCCAGGGCCACCGGTCAGCAGGGTTTAAGTATAGTCTTATCTCCCACAATTGAGAGAAAAGACCATATCTCATTCTTATTAATAAGGTTGTCAATGTTTCTAATATAGGTCAAACCATACATTCTGAAGAAATTATCAATTTATAAAAATGCAAAGTGAAAAATAAATTAATTCCTATTACCCAACTGCTGTGAACATTACAGATTATTTCCTTCAAATTCTAAGCATATATTTTTAAATGGTTGAAAATTTTTGATACAAATTTTGAACTCTGTTTTTTTCTCTTAGTATTTATATCTTAAGTAATTCCTCATGTTATTAAAAATGTTTCCTAATGCTTCTTAATGGATGCATCATATTGTTTTCTTGTATGTACTGAAATGGATTTAATCAACCCCTAATCACAGGCTATTTCTGCTATTTCCATATCTTCACTATTTTACATAATATTACAAAGATTAACTTAGTGCAAAAATCTTGGTCTGCATATCTGATTATTTCCTTAGGATGCCTTACTAGAGCATGAATATTTTAAGGCTCTAAATATTAATAGATATTCTCCAACTGCTTTTTAGAAAAATTGTACCACCAGAAATGAGAGTAAGTATGGATTCCCCATTGTCCTCAGCAATAGGGAAATTGCCACTTCAAAACTTTTATAACATTTGGTTTCATAGAAATATTAATAGAATCTTATTATAGTAGTTCATTTATATTTCTTTGATTCCATTCAAGGTGAAATACAGTTTTAGTTTTATTAACCATTTTTATTTCTTTTTGTGACTGAGTTCTCTGCTTATTTTTCATTAGTCCTAGAATATTCCTTACCAAATGTGTATAATATTCTTTTTACAGGTGGTAAATCTGATAAGCCATAATTTCTTGTATCTGTTAAAAAGATTTGTTATCTAATGTTACATTTTCAATGTTCCAAATTTTTAACTGCATTATCAAATCTATTAATCTTTTTCTTTTGCCTTCAATTTCTTTTATACTTGGAAAATCTTCCCCATTCAGAGTATACTTAATAAATGTTCAACTTTTAAGGTCTGAATTTTGACAGTGAACTTTAATCCACTTATAATCAATGTTCAGGTAGGCTCCCCTGGGGGCTCAGCGATACAGAATCAGCCTGCCAATATAAGAGATGCAGGTTCCATCCCTGGGTCAGGAAGATCCCCTGGAGAAGTGAATGGCAACCCACTTCAGTATTCTTGCCTGGGGAATCCCAAGGACAAAGGAGCCTGGCAGGCTACAGTCCATGGGGTCTCAAAGAGTTGAACATGACTGAGCACAGCACAGCACAGAAAGGTTTCTTTTCCCAAGAGCTATTTTCTAATTGATGTATTAAATAATGCATGTGTTCTCCCACTGAATTTTTTTACATTGAAAACTTTTGTTTGTTAAAGGTACAAAAACACTGTTTCATTAGTTTATTAATATTTTTAGTGAGAGCATATGACTAAGTATGCATTGTTTTCTTTTTAATCTTGATTTAAAATTTGTAAACTTAAAGTCTTAAAACACTACTTCTCAACTTTTCATTTTGAAAAATTTCAAAATTTAAGAAAAATTAAAATAATAATACAATGAACACCCATATACTCTTCACATATATTCACTACTAATCTTTTTTTTACCAGTTGTTAATATTTCCTTTAACTCTATCTGTTCTCTCTCCCCTCCCATCCCCTCCTCCCTCTCTTTGGTTTGTTTTCCTGAACCACTTGATAGATGCTATCATTTTGACACTTGAACCTCACCCCCAAATCTTCACTATGTATCTCTAAAAACAAGAGCATCTTATTACATACACACACTACTATTATCGAATAAATTGCCCATATTTAAACTTCCCCAACTACATTCTTTATAGTTTTATTTTTCCTAATATAGAATTCAATCAAGAATTATGCATTGTATTTCGTTATTGTGGTCCTTTCACCTCCTTTTCTTGTCTCTCATGATACTGACAGTTTTTCAAGATTTCAGGCCAGTTGTCTTACAGAATGTCTCACAGTCTGGCTGGTCTGAGAGTTTATTCACAAGTAGATCCTAGTTAAATATTTTTGTTGGAAAAACTTCGTAGGTGGTATTGTGTCCTTCTCAGAGCATCACATCAGGAGACTCCTATTGATTTTTTAAAATCAGCTTAGTCAACATATAATGTACATGTACTAAAATTAGCCAGTTGTAAGGGTACAATTGAATGGATATTGACAGACACATAGTCATGTAACCACCACTTCAATCATAATTTACAGCACCTGCAACATCCAAAAAGATTCCCCTGCAGCTCTTTGCAATCAGTCTTCTGCCCACACTCTTGGCATCCACTGATCTGCTCTCTATTACTATGGTTTTGACTTTTCTACAATGTCATATGAATATATCATACAGACTTTCTTGTCTGTCTTCTTTCCCCTCAACATAATGTTTAGGGATTCATCCATGCTGTTGCATGTATCAATAGTTTGCACCTTTCCACTGGTGAGTAGTACTCAGTTGTATGAGTGGAACATAGTTTGTTTATTCATTTACCGGTTGACTGACATTTGGAGTCTTTTTTTTTTTTCTCTCCTGTTTTTCTTTCATTCTTTTTTGGATGCACTGCACGGCTTAGTGCAGGGATCTTAGTTTCCTGATCAGGGATCAAACCTGTGCCCCCTACAATGGAAGCACAGAATCCTAACCACTGGACTTCCTGGAGTCTTTTCAATTTGGGGCTATTATCCATAGCATACAAAACTGCTATGAATATTTGAATACAAGCCTTTGTGTGGACATATATTTTCATTTCTCTGGGGTATATACTTAGGCATGGGATCAACGGTTCATGTGGTAAATACGTTTAACTTTATAAGAGAGTCCCAAAGTATTTTGCAAAGCGATTGGACCATTTTGCATTTTCACCAACTGTTTTACACCTAGCCAGCATTATTAATATTCTTTTTTAAAATATTAGCTATTCTAATGAATGTGTAACGGTGACACAGTGTGGCTTTAATTTGCATTCCCTTAACAGCAAATAATGTTGAACATCTTTTTGTGTGTTTATTTGCCATCTGAATACTTTCTTTGGTGAAGTATCTGTTCAAGTCTTTGGACCATTTTTTAAAATTGGGTTGTTTGTTTTCCTAATCTTGAGTTTTGAAAGTTTTTATATACCTGGATACCAGCCTTTTGCTGGATATGCAATTTACAAATATTTCTCCTTTTCTGCGGCTTTCCTTTTAATTTTTTTTAACTATAGCTTTTGAAGAACAGAAGTTTTACAGTTTGATCAAATTAAATTAATCACTTTTCCTCTGTGTTTCAAATTCACTAATCTTTTTCTTCTGCAGTGTCTAACTTAGTTTTAATCCCATCCAGTTTGTTTTTCACCTCTAGAAATCCCATGCTAGCTTTTGTAATATCTTTCTATCTCCCTAGCATGTTCATGTTTTCCTGTTTTCTTGAATATAATAGATATATTTATACTCGCTATCTTAGTAATCTTCTTTCCTAGTTTCAGCATCACTATTATATCTGGCTTCATTTCTATTGGTTACATTTCCCTGGTTATGGACCATATTTTCTTGCCTCCTTGCATGCCTAAGTTTTAATTGGATGGTAGACCTTTTGAATTTTAGTTTGTTGAGTGCTATGCTTTTCAAAATTCCTTTAAGTAGTATTGAACTTTGTTCTGGTGTACCATTAAGTTACTTGGAGTCAGCTGTATCATTTGGTCTCTTAGTTTTAGACTTCATTAGGACAGATCTAGAACAGTCTTTGGTTCAGAATCAGTCTAGAGTTAATTTAGCCTTACTAATACAGCAATATATCTGAGGACTCTAACCACGTCCTCTACCTGTGACAAGGTCTTTCTACTCTGGATAGAGGAAACACAAATTATTTCTAGCCTTTGAGGATCTCTGGGAATTTTTGGCCTACTGCTATCCAGTGATTCTTTCCCCAGACTTGGGTAACTTTTTCTCATCCATTAGAAGATCAGTACTCAGCTAAAGCCAAAGACTAGAGCTGATCCCTCTATAGATGAACAGCTCTCTCTTGCAGCTCCCTCATCTCTAGGACTCTCCCCACACACTCTAGACTCCTTGGTTTTCCTGAGCTTCAGCCCTTGTCTTCTCAACTTAATGAAAACTGCCTCAAGATAGTAATGAGGGACAATCATAGTTCTCACCTCTCTCAGTTCCTTAGCCTTAGGAATCACAGTCCTGCCCTCTTTGTTGATCGATATCTGAAAATCATTGTTTCATCACTGGGTTTTCTAGATTTTTAGTTTTCTAAGGTAAAAGGGTAAATTTGGACTTTTAGTCCGTCGTCACCAGGGAAACTGAAGTCTCTTTCCTAATGGTTAATGTTTCCTTTATAGACACACACACACACATGCATACACACGTCTGTTATTAATTTCATAGATCTGCAATTTATTATGTTACTATCATACTACTTCAATTATTATAACTTTAAAATTTAGGAAGAGCTTCTGCTCATTAACTTTTCAATGTCTTGAAACTATTTTTATATTCCAAATACATCATAATCATTTTATTAACTTCTCTCTTTAAACCCCATTGGGACTTTTATTTTTGTTAAGCCTACATCTGACATCTTAACCATATTCAAATTTCCTTTTTCTCCACATGTCCTCATTTTTTATTGCTAATTTTCAGTGTGTTTCAAATGGTTACTACATGTTTCAAATTAAGGTTATTCTTCCTGGGTCTTTTAGAGGATATTATCATTATTATAAAAGTGTTTTGTTTTTTTTTCATTGTGTTTTCTAAGTGGGTATTGCTCGTTTACCAGAAAGCTGTTGATTTCTATATATTTATCCTATATCCAATACTTTTATGAATTGTCTCATTAATTCTAAGATGATCTTTAAAAATTATTCTCTTGGATTTTCTCGGTAGACTATCTTACCATCTGAAAACAAGATTTATCATAGGCATTGAAGAAATCTCCTTCCACTCTTACTTTGGTGGGAGATTCATATCAGGACTAGATGTTGGATCTTCTCCAATTCTTTTCCTAAATCTATTTAAATAATCATCTGATTTTTTAAGATCTTTTACATTAATGGTATTGATAAACCAACTTTATAATCCTGAGGGAAACTCTATTTGGTCGTGATGTATTATCATTTTTATAATTACTGGATTTATTTTTCTAAAATTTTGTTAAGAAACTTTGCATCGATATTCATGAAGGATATTGATTTGTAGTTTCTTTTCCTTTGAGTCTCTTTGCTTTCTTTTTTTTAAAATCTGGAGTAATGCTCTCTTAGAATGAGTTAGGAAGTATTTTTTTCTTTTCAACTTTCTGGAATAGTTTATGTAGAACCAGTATTATTTCTTCATTAAATGTTTGGTACAACTCCCCAGTGATGCCATTTTCCTTTTGCCAGAAGGACTACCTTTGCATTTCATATGAATTGTAGAATCAGTTTGTCAGTTTCTACAAAAATGTTTGCTCTTATTGTGATTAGGATTGCACTGAAACTATACATCAGTTTGGAGAGAACTGCTTGTGATGAACACTGTCATCTTTCTTTATATCTGACGAAGTATTTTGTCTCCCTTTACCAAAGTTTTCAACTAAACCTTTTATTTTTACCCAGTAGTAGATCCAAATGCAATTGTAAAAAACAACACAGAGAAATCCCACATGTCTTATACCCACTTCTACTAATAGTAACATCTTGAAAAACAATAGTGCTGTATCACAACCAGGATATTGACTTTAATAAAATCAAGATACAAAATGTTTTCATCATCACAAGGATTTTTCATGTTGCCTTTTCATAGCCACAATCCATTTCTCCTCCTCTCACCCTCCACACTACCCCTCTAACCCCTGACAACCATTGACATGTTCCTCATTTCTATTGACACAATTTTTCATTTCAAAAGTATTATGTAAATGGAATAATACACTATGTAACCTTTTGGGATTGACTTTTTTTCAGGCAACATAATTCTCTGTAGACTTACCCAACTTGTTGCATTGAACTGATAGTTCATTTCAGTTTTTACTGCTGAGTGGTATTCTACAGCACGGAGACTATAGTTACAAATAAATCATTGCTAACGACTAACCCATTGAAGTTTAGCTGGGTTGTTTCCACTTTAAGACTATTATGAATAAAGATGCTATAAATATCCATATGGACTTCCCTGGTAGCACAGCTGTTAAAGAATCCTCCTGCAATGTGGGAGATCCCAGTTCAATTCCTGTGTCAGGAAAATCCCATGGAGAAGGGACAGGCTACCCACTCCAATATTCTTTGGCTTCCCTGGTGGCTCAGACAGTAAAGAATCTGCCTGCAATGTGGGAGACCTAGATTCGATCCCTGGGTCAGGAAGATCCCCTGGAGGGCGGAATGGCAACCCACTCCACTATTCTTGCCTGGAGAATCCTCATGGATAGAGGAGCCTGGTGGGCTACAGTCTATGGGCATCACAAAGAGACGGCTATGACAGAGCAACAAAGCACAGCACAGCACAAATATCCACATATAGGTTTTTGTAGGAAAATATGTTTCCATTTCTCTGGATTAAATGCCCATGGGTTAAGTTGCTGGGTCATATGAAAGAGTTTTTAAGAAACTGCTAAGTTGTTTTACAGAGTGGTTGTACCATTTCATATCCTCATCAGCAAAGTGCAACAGATTCAGCTTCGCCACATACAATAATTGTTATTATCACTATTTTTTTAGGGACTTTGAGAGATGTGTATTAATATTGCACTGTGACTGGTTTGCCTTTCCTTAATGAATAAATCATATTGAGCGTCTTTCTGTGTGCTTAGTTTTGTGTGCTTGCATGTTCTTTTTGGTGAAATCTCTGTTCATGTCTTTTGTTTCTTTTGTAATTGAGTGTTTGAGATTTCTTTACATATATCTTTTGTTGGATATATGTTTTGCAAAGATTTTCTTCTTGGTCTGTACCTTGTCTTCTCATCCTAACAGGGTCTTTTTCAAAGCAAATATTTTCTTTTATGTAGTATGCTTTTGATATCAAGTCTAAGAACTCATCACGTGTCCCTTATCCTGAATATTTTCTCCTGGGTATTTTTTTTCTGGAAGTTTTATGGCTTAACATGTTAGATTTAAGTCCACGCCCTATCTTGAGGTGATATTTGTATAAAGTGTGAAGTTTAATTCAAAGTTTTGATTTTTTTTTTTTTTTGGCTTAAAGCTATTCAAGTTACTTCAGCATCATTTGTTGAAAGGCTGTCCTTCCTCCACTGACTTAGTTTTGTTCATTTGTCAGAGATCAGTTTGGTACCATTTGTTTGGGTCTATTATTGGGTTCTGTCCTCCTTTTCATTGATTGACGTGTCTATCACTCCACCAATGACAGTCCAGATGATTATATGTATATAATAAATCTTTAAATCAGATAGACTGATTCTTCCTACTTTGTCCTTTTTCAAAATTGCTATAGCTATTCTAGTTTTTTTCTTTTTCCATATAAATTTCAGAATAATGTTGTCTATAGCTCCAAAACTTCATGCTCAAATTTTGATAGGAATTGCACTAAATCAATATACCAATTTGAGAGAATTCACACCTTTAGTATTTTGAGTTTTCCAGTCCATGCTCAACTGATATATTTTTATTGAGGTGAAAGTCATAGAACACTATTTAAAAGTGTAATTTCAGTGGCATTCAGTACATTCACAATTTTATACAATCATCACCTCTCTCTAGTTTCAAAACATTTCCATTGACCCAAAATGAAACTCTGTCCATTAAGCAATTGCTCCCCAATCCTCTCTCCTTCAAGTGCACTCTGCATTCTGTCTCTATAGATCTACCTAGTCTGGATATTTCATACAAATGAAATCATATGTGACTTTTTCTATCTGCCTTCTTTCATGTAGCATAATGGTTTTGAGGCTCATCAATGGTGTAGCATACATCAGTACCTCATTTCCTTTAATGGCTAATTAATAATATTCCACTGCATGTTAACACCACAATTTGTTTATCCATTCATCTATTGATAAACATTTGAGTTGTTTTCATTTTTAGCTATTGTGAATAATGCTACTATGAATAGTGTGTATAAATATTTGTTTGAGTACCTGTTCTGCCTTCATTTTTGAAAGATATGTTCACTGGGCATAGAATTCTATATTATCAGCTTACTATTTCAGTACTTTAAAGATGCTGGTCCACTATCTTCTTCCTTACATTTTTCCTGGTGAAAAAATCTGCTGAAATCCTTATTTTTGTCCCTCTGTGCATAATAGATCATTTTTCTGTGGGTGGTTTTAAGATTTTCACTCTATATATAGCTGCTGTTTATGATGTTGTTTGGTGTAGTTTTCTTCATATTTCTTGCACTTGGGTTATCTGAGATCCTTACATCTATATGTTACTTATTTTCAAAAAATTCGGAAAATTTTAAGCCCTTATTTTCCTTTCTTCTCGCTCCACTATTATAATTGCATATTAGAGTGCCTTAAGTTGTCCTGCAACTCACCAATGAACTGTTCATTTTTTTCCCAAATCTTTTCACTCTTTGTGTTTCATTTTGGATACTTTCTATTAGTATGTCTTCAAGTTCACACTTGAACTTTTTTCTGCAAAGTCTAATCCACCTTTAACCCATTCATTATATTTTTTATCTCACCTCATTCATTGTACATTTTATCAATAGAAGTTTGAGTTGGGTCTTTTTAATCTTCCATGTCTCTCCTTAACTTTTTAATTACATGGAAACAGCTTAATAGTTGTTTGATTCTCCATTTCTGCTAACTATAACATCTGTGTCAGTCTGGATCAGTATCTATTGATTTCTTTTTTCCTCGTTGTGAATTGAACTTTCCTTTTCTGGTATGCCAGAAAAGGCATCTTTATTGGAGGCAAGACCTTGTGAATTTTACCTTTCTTGGGTGCTATTTATATATTTCTATCAACACTCTTACCCTGTAGTAGGAAATGGTACCTCATTCCAGTATTCTTGCCTGGAAAATTCCATGGACAAAGAAGCCTAGTAGGCTATATAGTCCATGGGGCTTCAAAGAGTCAGCTAAGTGACTAAGCACACACATCAATAGGCCAGCTTTTTTTTCTGAGACATAGTTAAATTACTTGGAAATTGCTTGACCCTTTTAGGTGTTGCTTTTATTTATTTATTTTTTTAATTTAATATATTTTAATTAGAGGCTAATTACTTTACATTATGGTAATGATAACCCTATATGCGAGACAGCAAAAGAGACACAGATGTGTAGAACAGTCTTTTGGACTCCGTGGGAGAGGAAGGGGGTGGGGATGATTTGGGAGAATGGCACTGAAACATGTATAATATCATATAAGAAATGAATCACCAGTCCAGGTTCGATGCAGGATACAGGATGTTTGGGGCTGGTGCACTGGGATGACCCAGAGGCATGGTATGGGGAGGGAGGTCGGAGGGGGGGTTCAGGATTGGGGACATGTGTACACATGTGGTGGATTCACATTGATGTAGGTGTTGCTTTTAAAGTGTGTTAATTTTAATCTGAAGTTCATTATTCTTCATTATTGGGGAAAGAAACTTTTGAGTACAATTCTCCATGAATGTTGAGACTTTACAGTCAGGTTTTTTGAGAAGAGGCACTATTATCAGCTTTGTGTGAACACTAAGTACCATTCTCTGCTCCCCAGTCGTGGGTAGTTTCCTCAAACACATGTGTTGCTTAGTACTCAGCTGAATACTCAAGGAACCGTCTGAAGATCTCTGAAGTTCCCTTTCTGTGCAGTCTCTTCTCTCAAGTAATATTCCTTCTGAACTCTAGCAAACTTGGTATTTCTAAACTCTCGGCTCCATCTCTTCTAGTCAGAGAGGACATCATATTCTATTTGGTTTCCCTCTTCTTGTGCCATAGGCCAGAAACTTTTTCAAGGCAATAATCTTAGGCTATAAACCCTGCCATTTTGCAACAATATGGATGAACCTTGAAGGTATTATGCTAAATGAAATAAGTCAGACAGAGAAAGCAAATACTGTATAATCTCATTTATATGTGGAATCTGAAAAGGTCAAACTCAGAAAAACAGATAATGGAGAAATGGTGACCAGGGGGCTTGGGATGCGGAAATGGTGAGATGTTGGTCAAAGGGTACAAACTTCTAGTTATCAGATGAATAAGTTCAAAGGAATCTAATGTACAGCATGGTAATTACAGTTTAAAACACTGTATTATATATACTTAAAAGTTTCCAAGAGTAGATCGTAAATGTTTTCTCTGCAACAAAGGAATGGTAATTATGTGATATAATGGGAGGTGTTACCTAACATTACAATGGTAATCATCCTGCAATACATAAATGTATCAAGTTAATATGCTGTACACATTAAATTGAGCAAAGAAGAACAAAACTGGAGAACTAAAACTATTAATTTTAAGACTTATTATAAAGCTACAGTAATCAATACAGTGTGATATTAATATAAAGATAGACATGTAAATTAATGAAACAGAAGTTGAGACATAGATCTTCACATACATCAAAAACCAACTTTCAGCAAAGGTACAAAAGCAATTCAATGGAGAAATGATAATCTTTTCAACAAATGGTACTGTAACAATTGGATATCCATATGCCAAAAACAAAAACAAACTTGGAGACATATCTCTTATCATAACAAAAATTAACTAGAAATGGATTACAAAACTAAGTGAAAAACCTAAAACTATAAAATTTCTAGAAGAAACATAAAAGAAAACCCTTGGGACCTTGGTCTAGCAAAGATTCATTAGGTATAACACCAATAGCACAGCCCATAAAAAATAAATTGATATAATAGATTTAATCAGAATTTAAAACTTTGGCCCTCCTAAACATCCTGTCAAGAGAATGAAAAACCACCACAGGCTGGGAGGAAATATTTAGAAATCATATATCCAATGAAGGACTTGTATCTAGAACATATAAAGTACTCTCAAAATTCAATAATAAGAAAATAGGCACTCATAACAAGTTACTACTACATATCTATTAGAATGGTTAAAATTAAAAGGATTGGCCATACCAAGTATTTGCAGAAACATGAAAGAACTAGAACTTCCTACAATGCTGGAAAGGAAAGCAAAATTGTATGATCACTTTGGAAAATAGTTTGTCAGTTACCCAGATAATCATGATGATGTGATCACTAATCTAGAGCCAGACATCGTGGAATGTGAAGTCAAGTGGGCCTTAGAAAGCATCACTACGAACAAAGATAGTGGAGGTGATGGAATTCCAGTTGAGCTGTTTCAAATCCTGAAAGATGATGCTGTGAAAGTGCTGCACTCCATATGCCAGCAAATTTGGAAAACTCAGCAGTGGCCACAGGACTGGAAAGGGTCAGTTTTCATTCCAATCCCAAAGAAAGGCAATGCCAAAGAATGCTCAAACTACTGTACAATTGCACTCATCTCACACGCTAGTAAAGTAATGTTCAAAATTTTCCAAGCCAGGCTTCAGCAATACGTGAACTGTGAACTTCCAGATGTTCAAGCTGGTTTTAGAAAAGGCAGAGGAACCAGAGATCAAATTGCCAACATCCGCCGGATCATGGAAAAAGCAAGAGAGTTCCAGAAAAAACATTTATTTCTGCTTTATGGACTATGCCAAAGCCTTTGTGTGGATCACAATAAACTGTGGAAAATTCTGAAAGAGATGGGAATACCACACCACCTAACCTGTCTCTTGAGAAATCTGTATGCAGGTCAGGAAGCCACAGTTAGAACTGGACATAGAACAACAGACTGGTTCCAAATAGGAAAAAGAGTATGTCAAGACTGTATATTGTCACCCTGCTTATTTAACTTATATGCAGAGTACATCATGAGAAACACTGGACTGAAAGAAACATAAGCTGGAATCAAGATTGCCGGGAGAAATATCAATAACCTCAGATATGCAGATGACACCACCCTTATGACAGAAAGTGAAGAGGAACTAAAGAGCCTCTTGATGAAAGTGAAAGAGGAGAGTGAAAAAGTTGGCTTAAAGCTCAACATTCCGAAAACGAAGACCATGGCATCTGGTCCCATCACTTCATGGGAAATAGATGGGGAAACAGTGGAAACAGTGTCAGACTTTATTTTGGGGGGCTCCAAAATCACTGCAGATAGTGATTGCAGCCATGAAATTAAAAGACACTTACTTCTTGGAAGGAAAGTTATGACCAACCTAGACAGCATATTAAAAAGCAGAGATATTACTTTGCCAACAAAGGTCGTTCTAGTCAAGGCTATGGTTTTTCCAGTGGTCACATATGGATGTGAGAGTTGAACTATGGAGAAAGCTGAGTGCTGGAGAATTGATGCTTTTGAACTGTGGTGTTGGAGAAGACTCTTGAGAGTCCCTTGGACTGCAAGGAGATCCAACCAGTCCATCCTAAAAGAGAGTTCTGAGTGTTCATTGGAAGGACTGATGCTAAAGCTGAAACTCCAATACTTTGGCCACCTCGTGTGAAGAGTTGACTTATTGGAAAAGACCCTGATTCTGGGAGGGATTAGGGGCAGGAGGAGAAGGGAAAGACAGAGGATGAGATGGCTAGATGGCATCACTGACTCGATGGACGTGAGTCTGAGTGCACTCCGGGAGTTGGTGATGAACAGGGAGTCCTGGCGTGCTGCGATTCATGGGGTCGCAGAGTTGGATACGACTGAGCAACTAAACTGAACTGAAAAAGGAGAAAGCAGGAACAAAATAATGTGCTAAACCCTATGTCAGAAAAACCAAGACTTAGTACCTAATCTAACTGCAGTCTTGAGCCCCCTCCCAGAAATGTTAACATTTAGCCAGTCAACCTGGAATTATCTAGTCAGCCTTGGTGAGGTAATCTCTTCTCACACCTGGAATAGGCCCCTTCTGTTCCCCTTAGGAGGGTGACCCTCTCTGAAACAATGCACTCCTTGCTAATAATTTATTTTCTCTGCCCCCTTTCCACCTTTAAAAACTTTACCTTTTCTATAGCTCAGCAGAGCTCCTTTGTGCTAGATGAGATGCTGCCCCATTCACAAGTCATTTAATGAAGTCAATTGGGTCATTAAATACACTCATTTTTGTCAAATTTTTATTTTTTGTCAAAAATTTTGTTATTTTGTCAAAATTTTGTTTTTTAACAATATATATCAACCATTGGATCCAGCCATTCTACTCTGGATTCTACTCTGGTTCCATCCATTCTACTCTGGTTTCCTTAGTGACTCAGTTGGTAAAGAATCCGCCTGCAAGGTGGGAGACCTGGGTTTGATCCTTGTGTTGGGAAGATCTCCTGGAAGAGGGCATGGCAACCCACTGCCTGGAGAAGCCCCATGGACAGAGGAGCCTGATGGGCTACAGTCCATGGCATCACAGTCAGACATGACTCAGCAACTAAGCACACATTCTATTCTTAGGTATTTATTTAAGAGAAATGAAAGCATATATTCACACATAAACCTGTACACCAAGGTTCACAGCAGTTTTATTTGTAATAGGTAGTTAACTGAAATAACCCAAATTTCCATCGACATGTGAATGAATTAAACTTTGGCATATCTATACAATGGACTCAGCAATAAAATGAAATGAAATACTTGTATATGCAAAAATGTGGATGAATCTCAAAATAATTATGCTGAGTGAAAGAAACCAGACCCCAAAAAAGTACGTACTGTATAATTCCATCTATATAAAATTCTAGAGAATGCTAACTTTTCTATAGTGACAGAAAGCAGGTAAGTGGTATGGAGGAGGGTGAAGACTAGCAGAATATATCACCCCTAAATATTCCTCTTTGGCATAAGAATTATTTTGAGCTATTTTGATAAATAATCACAGCAGACACAGGAGAAGTTCTGAAAACGAGCTATCCTTCTGTAGAGACATTTATATCTATAATAGAAATCTCCATTTGTAAGGATGTCTTCCTTTCTGTACCAGGAAGCGAGGATGGTTCAAAATCACAAGAAACTCCTAATAATGAAGAAGGCATTGATTTCTATCTGCAAAACAAATCTTACCCTTGTTTACCTTGCTTTTCCTGGTAATCTTCCATAAGGGCTCTCCTCCCCACAACACACACCTTTATTCTATCTTTAGCTGAAGGTGAGTGGTATTTAAAGTAGTAACTTAGGTCGCCGTGTGTGTGTGTGTGTGTGTGTGTGTGTGTGTGTTCTCAGTCGTGTTCAACCTTTTGTGTCCCCATCGCCAGGCTCCTCTGTCAATTGGATTTCCCAGGCAAGAATACTGGAGTGGGTTGCCATTTCCTCCTCCAAGGGATCTTCCCGACCTAGGGATCAAACTGTGTCTCTTGTATTGGCAGGTGCATTCTTTACCACTAGCACCACTGGGGATGCACCTAGGACCACTCTGTAGAGTTACTAATATTTTTTGGATATCTCCCACATCTACTTTCCGGGGTTTTCCCTCTGGTTAATCTGTCTTTTATTATACTGGGTTTCACCCAGGAGCTCAGAATGGTGGAGGAAGAATTATTTTTCCTGCCCCACAAGAGGAGGGATTTCAAAGGAGTGTGAGGAAATTTGGAGGGAAGAAGTTCATTATCTTGATTGGGTTGACGTTTCACTGGTATACAGATGTGTGAGTTTATCAACTTGTACACTTTAATATGTACAGTTCATTGTATGACAATAAAACCTCTTTAAAAAACATCAGTAAGTAATACACTAGACACTGTGATTCTCAGACAATAAGTACCCCTCTAGCCAATCTTACCTGTGCTCACAATGACCATCAAATGTCCCAACTCCAGCCCTGGCCATTCTGCAGCCCTGTTCATCCAGTTACCTTATCAACATCTCCACTTCTCTGTTCCACAGGCACTCTAATTTCTTATGCCCAAGGCAGAATTCTTGATGACTCCTTAAACCTGAATTTTTTCCCAGTATATCCCAGCACAATGATTGGCAACTCCACCTACCCAGCTGCCAAAATGACTCAATCCTAATTTTGATTTTAGCTTCTCCCTCATCTTCAACATCCTGAATGTGTCTGGAATCTAGTCACTTTTTAGCAACCTCAAACCAGCCATCACTGCTCTGGCAACAGCCTCCTAGTCGGCCTTCTCATTGCCAAACTCACTCTTGTAGTTCACACACAGAGAGCAGCCAGAGATTTTTAAATACAGACGTGATCTTTTCATTCTCCAGATTTAAAATCTTTTCAGTAACTTCTCATGCCCTTAGGATGAGGTTCCAACTCTTTAACGTGAGTTACACACACAAGGTGGTCCCTATTCTCCTTTGGCTCCTCTCTGCAATGGTCGTATGTCTTGCCATTTCCCTTCTCTCTCCACTCTGGTCACGGTTGAAACTGGGGCTATCTGCAGCAGTCTGAAATGGCTTGTCAGCTTCGGTTCTCTATTCAGTGAGTGGCTTCACAGCAAGGGAGAAAAAAGGCAGGCAAAAGTAATTTAATCAAGTTCCTATTTCAGTCAGCTGTTCTTGGACAGGCAAAGTAGGAAAAAGGAAACACAAAGATGACTTTGGTGGAACTCTTTATAAAGCAGAATGTATTTTCTGTTTTTCACCAAGCCATCAGCCCCTCTGGATTTTAATATTATAGTGGGGTCATAACAAGCATTTCCTCTATTGTTGGGTTTGCACAGAAGCAAAGCGGTGCTCAGGAAGCTGGGAGATTGATGAATAGCTGGTTTGATGTGTTTGAACCATTCACCACTTTGAGTTAAATGTGCATATTCTGTTCAAAATAGACAATGGGGAGTGGCGGTCCCTTTTTCCCCTCTAAAACTTGCATAACATCAGGCCTCACTGCTTAAACTAATGAGTATTTAGAAGTAAAGGCTCCTACTGATTCTAGCCAGTCATTAATTCTCCGCTTGCAGAGCCACTGTGGAGTTTTTCATCAGCCACATTTTCCAGCCGTTTCCAGTTGCTTCTGAGCAGCAGTGCTGACCCTTGGCTTCCTGTGCCATGCACCAGACACACAATGGGCTGGAAAGTTCCCTTGGAAGGAATTTTACTGGGGGCCAGGAACAAATGCAAAGAAGATGTACATCCTCGCATTAGAACTCTCAGTTTGGGGGAACTTAATTGAATTTTAAATGAAGATGTGTATTTAAACCAATATAAAACCTGGTAGTAGAATGTGAGTGGGTGTGAATTACAATTTCGTTTAAACTAGTTGCACAGTCAGCGCTACCCTTTGTAATAATGTTTGCTCCATTATCACTCCAGGTTTATTTGTTAAATAGCTTCATTGATCTTGCCTCAGTAGGTTTTCCATTTTTATACATCACATTCCCTTGGGAATTAAAAAAAAATACCATGTTTCCAGATGCTGTCAACTTGAAGAGACTTATTTTTGAAAAAGTCTTAACTTGCTTTCAACTGGAAGCAACACAAATGTGGCCCACACAAATATCAGGGCAGAGACTCATTACTTGAGTATATGTTTAACACCATCATTTGGAAGCTGTTTGTCTGAAAGAGATTTACAGACCAATCTGCAGGGTATTCAAAATTCAGAAATCTACATTCTTAACCAAAAGCAATATATGGATAATTGGAAACATGACTATTCATTATTCCATGGATTCTGCACTATTCAGCATCATAAATATTTTGTGAAAAAACCCTATTTCATTAAGCTACTAGTGAAGATGCCAACTGCCAAACTTAAGAGCAAAATCATAATATATGGAAGAAGGAGTGGACGAAATGAGGAACAAGTGGAAAAGGCTATGATGAAGCAATCTTCACTCAAGTTAAGATAAATAAACTGAAGTTGGAAAGGCAAGGTTGTTGTTGTTTTTAAATCTGGATATCATCTTGTTCAATAATTCCCTACTATTTGAAAGAAGGAAGGGCAATGTAAATATCCTAAAATCACGACTGAGGTATCCTTAAAGCCTGGAAGCAATATAACCTCCCCCAAACCGACTTCAAAATAAGACCAAGAATGGTATGTGTGACATTAATTGGATCAGAGGCAATGCACACACTAAAGTAGGCAAACTGTTTAAACTACTGTAATACTTAAAAGTTACAATGCTCTTCATCTCTCTATTGTTTAAAATTTTATTTATTTTAGTAAGTATCAGTCAACCAATAGATGCAGCCACTATGGAAAATAACATGGAGATTCCTCAAAAAACTAAAAATAGAGTTGCCATATGATCCAGCAATCCCACTCCTAGGCATATATCAGGACAAAACTGTAATTCAAAAAGGCCCCATGTTCATAGCCGCACTATTTTAATAGCCAAGACATGGAAATAATCTAAATGTCTACCAACAGATGAGTGGATAAAGAATATGTGATATATTCAATATATACACAATGGAATACTACTCAGCCATAAAAAAGAATAACATAATGTCATTTGCAGCAACATGGATGGACCTAGAGCTTATTATACTAAGTGAAGTAAGTCAGAAAGAGAAAGACAAATACCATATAAGATTGCTTATATGTGGAATCTAAAATATGACACAAATGAACTTATCTACAAAGCAGAAATAGAATCACAGACATAGAGAATAGATTTGTGGTTGCCAAGGGGAGGCACAATAGGGGAGGGATGGATTGGGAGTTCGGAAGTTAGCAGATGCAAACCATTATATGCAGAATGGATAAACAGTAAAGTCGTACTCTACAGCACAGGGAACTATATTCAATATCCTGTGGTAAACCATAATGGAAAAGAATATAAAAGAATATATATGTGTATAACTGAATCACTGTGCTATACAACAGAAACTAACACAACGTTGTAAATCAACTGCACTTCAATACATACATAAATCAACCAATAAACATAGCCACAAGGCTCTTCAGTTGGCTCCAAATGGTTTAGTTAGGTTAAAAAGCAGGGGGAAAGGCAAATAAACACTGAAAATTAGTCATCTGCTGACAACATCCATACTTTACAACAATGACTCAGCAAACCATTTAAAGTGAACTGCAACAGCTTTTAATCAGTTTCTTATGAAAAGACATGATTCAATTTGGGCTTTCAAATGACTTTATCAACCATTTCCACAGTTCCAGGAATACTAAAAAAGTTAGTTCTTAGTACAAAAGGTTTGCCTATATTAACCTTCAACTCACCCAGACATCAAGAGGCAGCACCAGCTTTTCCATCAAAATGAGAAATATTAGCAGCTAAAAATATAAGTATATGCAAAGGTAGCGAAGCTTCTTTAAAATATTATTACCCATGAACAATGACAATAGTTGTGATTTCTCTTCTTCAGAGGAAAGAAAAGAAGCAGCTAATAATCTAAGTGTATGCAAAGGTGGTGAAATTTTTAAAAGGTAATACTATGGAATATTGATGCTTTCAAATTGTGGTGCTGGAGAAGACTCTTGCAAGTCCCTTGGAGAGCAAGGAGATCAAACCATTCAATCCTAAAGGAAATCAACCCAGAATATTCATTGGAAGGACTGATGTTGAAGCTCAAATACTTTGGCCACCTGATGCAAAGAATTAACTCACTGGAAAAGATCATAGGATGCTGGGAAAGATTGAAGGCAAATGAAGAAGAGGGTGGCAAAGTATGAGATGGTTAGATAGCATCACTGACTCAGTGTACATGAAATGAGCAAACTCTGGGAGATAGTGAAGGACAAGGAAGCCTGGTGTGCTACAGTCCATGGGGTCGCAGAGTCAGGCATGACTTAGTGATGAACATACACACTCTGGAATAATGGCAATAGTTGGGATTTCCCTTTTTCAGAGGGTAAAGACCAAAATTACAGCCATCTTTCCCACACCTCCCAAAGATTTGAGTCACAGGGTTTATTTGTGTTGAAAACCAGAGTTATCAACAGCTTGAAACCTAAGCAGACTGCATCAGCATTTCAGGACCACCTGGGACCAAGGAGGTGGGGGCTGGGAGATATCCAGATGGATTGTAAGACAATTCACTGATATTTACATAACGAGAATAAATGTTTTTCCTAAGATAGCATTTCCCTTCAGTGTCTTGAGACCACCAGCAAAAGAGGGAGGTATAAAAATTCTATTAATAATCTTTGTTTTTATGGCTTTGGCATTTATTAACTAATGGGGGCTGTTTATTGGGTCATAAACTTTACTAATGGGCATATTATCTCTAAATTATAAATCTCCTTCAGTATATGGCTGTTATAAAAGGGTAATTATTTTAAGTGTCTGTATGACTACAATGTATCATGTTTATCCACATGATTCCTATAATGGCCATTTAATTGCTAATTGTGGACTTGTTCTGTGAATAACCAGGGCAGTGACACACACATGTATGTATCAGAACAAGCAGCTGTCATCCTACAAACTCAGGAGCATATCATTGGCTTGCTTCCTTCCCTTTTCTCCTCCCACTTCTCAAATGAACTTTATTACAAGCCTGTACCAGGGCTAAATTATCTACACATTTAAAATCTTGAGGGAAAGACAACTGACTGAAGAGCTGAATAGGTAAGTGATGAATGTGTCAGCCCGAAAAGTTCCAGGAAAGTGTCATCCTTCTAAAAGTTTGCTCTCTGGGGAATGGAAAATCTCAAAGTGACAAAATAGCTTGGCACTGTCAGCTGTCTTAAAGAAAAAAAAAAACCAAACCTGGGACAAAAATCAAGGAGTCAAAATTAGACTTTATGGGTAAATGGTTCTAGTATATAAATCGAGTATTCTAGTTTATTGGAAAATCCTATGAGATCTATTTTAACAATGGCACATGGAGAACTATCCCAGGTTTATATATAGAAATGGTTTACTGATGAACTTCAAATTTTAAAAACGAAGCAGTCATTGTTGTCGAGCAAAGTGGTACATCTGAGTGTCAAGAAGCCAGCTCATTTCTAGGCAAAACACTGCAAATGTAGAGTGAAAGAATAAGATAGAAGGGGCCCTTGAGACGCTGTCAGTTCCTCTTCCTCCTCTCAGAGCAGTCCCTGGTCAGTGTTAAAGACATTTCTCCACAGGCTTCCATCATCTCTAAAAACACCAGGCAACTGGGTTTATGATACTCAGTACCCAACACTGAAGAACGGGGTAGATTGAGACAAACTTCTCACAGTGAATTCCCAGAGGTCCGTGATTATGAGGTGTAATCAAATGTACACTACATGACAAAAGTTCTGCTGAGACTCATAATGTATAGTCCTAGAAGAAAAAGAGAACTACAGAAAAGCAAAAGGAAAACATGTTACAGTCTTAGAATGTTAAAACCTCTGGGTGGTTATGCATGTGTACATAATGAACCAAAAAAACCTCTCAGGATCCTCAACATTCACATCCTTGAATATTTCAGATATAATACAGTTTTGGTCATACTATAATTATATACACATGCATCAACCCACTCCAGTATTCTTGCCTGGGAAATCCCATGGACAGAAGAGCCTGGTGGGCTATAGTCTGTGGGGTTGCTAAAGAGTCAGATACAACTTAGTGACTAAACAACAACAACAATATACTCCTAAATTGTGTAAGTAAAAAAAATAACTGCATATATTTTACTTTCTCAAATTGTGTGTGTGTGTGTTTTTATGTTGTAGGAGGGGTCTTTTTTTCTTCTTGTAGTTTTGTTAATTCAGAAAAAATAAATACCTCCATTCTACAGAGGTTTAAGGATTATTTTGAAAAGGTGAGTTGTTACAAAGTTTAATTATGTAAGTAATAAGTGTCTGTCAAAAAGATTTCAAAAATGTTTAATAGAATCACAACTTATTGTTCTGATACAATTTGATTTTATATTGTCTTATATAGCTGTCAAAAGTCATTTTCTTTTGTGCTGTAATGAATCAAATTACATTGGATAGAAAATTACTGTAAGATTCTTGGTATTAATAAATCACATATATAATAAAAATGCTCAATGTTTCTTTAAATGGCATTTGTAATAGTGCAGGTATATCGGCAATATGAGGTTCTGAAAACCTGAAATGACAAAAGGAGATTAATTTTGGAATATGGATTTAAATTCAATAACAACCTTATCTCTTTTGTATTAAACAAAATTATATCTACTGAAATAAACTTGGCAAAAATTAAAGCAGGAAATTAGAAAATCAAAGGAAGTTAACCAAAACTGCATGGTTACTACTCTTCTAAGCCAAACACATCCTTTAAAAGTTTAAATAGTAAACGCGTTTCACAGGAATAGGTGATGGCATCCCAAGCCACTCATCTTCACATCTCTGGGGAAAAAAAACACAAAGGATATAATTAGAACTACATTTGAAAGTGCAGTTTTATAAATGCAACATCAAATTGTTTGCTCCTTGTCATTTATATAAGCTCTTGGCTAAGTAGTTTATTTTCCAAGCAGACATTTCATTGACTTTCCGATCATCAGGACTCTGTAGTAGATTGGATTCTTATACTCGATCCTTTGTCCTTCCCTGTATTAGAATTATATATACTGTGCTCTTTTCCATGTGAATTTGCCGAACCTCCTATGGAATCCTGTTTCCTAAGGAGTCCTTTTTCCCTTTGACATGAATTTGGCCACATGGCTGGCTTTGGCCTATGTCATCCTAGCAGATATATCACAGACAGAGGCCCTAATGTGCTAGAATGGTTTGGCTTGGCCTTTTCTCTGCCATCACCATGAGAAGAACATGGCCCAAGATGCTGCTGGTCCCAGAACCACACAGGTGGAGAAAGCCCCCACACATGCATGCACGATATATCATGGGCTTCCTAGGTGGTTCGGTGGTAAATAATCTATTTGCCAATGCAGAAGACCTGGCTTCCATCTGTGGGTGGGGAAGATCCCCCAGAGAAGGAAATGGCAACCAACTCCAGTATTCTTGCCTGGAAAATTCCAAGGAGCCTACTGGGCTACAGTACATGGACTTGCAAAGACTTGGACATGACTGAGTGAGTGCATGCGTACACACACCCACATATTATGTGATACATATATGTGTATATATATTTGCTAAACACCTTCACTCTAAAGAGGTTTAAGAATTATTTGGCTAAGGTGGCTTGTAACAAAATGCAATTATGTAATAATAAACATGTTAAGGAGATTTCAAAAATCTTGTATATATAAATCTATATACACATAGGCATACACATACTTTTATTTATGCTGCAATGGCTAATTAATATTACTATCAATGGTGGAGGAGGTAAGTCCATAACTACAGCTACCTATATTTCTATTGTCAAGATTAATTGTTGTATATAAGAGCTGTTAAATCTTTCCTAGTGCCAAATTAGTATCTAGAGTCACAAGGTACCACACAAACACAGGTAAGGGCTCCATACTTTTATGTGATGTGGAAGCAACCTGAGAAAGTGATATTTCACTTGGGCTTTATGGGATGAGGAACAGTTTGTTGATGTGTTGTTTGGCTACTAAGTCATGTCCAGCTCTTTGTGACCCCATGGACTGTAGCCCTTAGGGCTTCTCTGTCCATGGGACTTCCCAGGCAAGAATACTGGAGTGGGTTTCCATTTACATCTCCAGGGGATCTTCCCAATCCAAGGACTGGCATCTCCTGCATTGCAGGCAGATTCTTTACCATTGAGCCACCAAGAAAGTCTTGAGCAGCAAGCAGTTAAGCAGGAGATTAAAGTGATGAAGGCTGTTCCAGCCATAGAGAATAGTATAAGCAAAGGCCTGGAGACCTAAAGAATCCTTTTTCAAGAAAGGGTGAGTAGAGAGGCAGTTGGATGGAAAAGGCAGGGCCAAACTTGAGGCCTTCTGTGCTAGTTTATGCTTTATGCTATGGCTAGGGAAAGTCAACAGTGGATCTCAGTGAAACTGGATTAGAAGTTGATTAGGTTAACTCATTGGATGTATGAAGAATGAAAGGAAGGAGGACAATCACTTTGGAAGTTACTGCAATAATCCTAGGGAGAGATGACTATGCCATAACCAGTGCAGCTGAGCCTGGGGTGAATAAGAACTAAATCTGAAAGACTCTGCCGCAGTAGAACACACAATACCTGGAAGGTGATTGATGTGAAGTGGTGATAAAAGAAAGAGGTCAAGTTATAGGTTGAATTGTGTCCGCTCAAAAAGACATGTTGGAGTCCTAACCCTCTGATATCTCAGAATGTGACCTTATTTGGAAATAAGGTCATTGCAGATGTAATTAGCTCGATGCAGTCATCCTGGAGTAGGTTAGGCCCCTAATTCAATATGCTCAGTGACCTTATAAACTAATACAGATAAGGATGGTTCTAAGACTTCTAAATTTGGTAACAGCTGACGATGTCTGTGTTAGTTTCCTAGGGCTTCCATAACAAATTACCACAAACTGAGAGGCTTAAAGCCACAAAATGCATTCTGTCACCATGAAGAGACCAGATGTCCAAAATCCAGGTGCTGGCAGGGCTGGTTCTTCCTGGACACTCTAAGAGAGACTGTCCCATGCCCCTCGCCCAGCTTCTGGGAGTCGATGGCTATCCCTTGAGTTCCTTGGCGTGTAGATACATCACTCCATTCTCTGCCTCTATCTTGTTCTCCGTGTGTCTGTGTGTGTCTCTGTCATCACATAGCCTTCTTATGACAACAATTACTGGATTTAGGGGCCACTCTAATCCAGTATGAGATCATTTTAACTTTTAGTAGGTGTTTTAATTGTATCTGTAAAGATTCCATTTCCAAATAAGTTCACATTCTGAGGTTTTGGGTAGACAAGAATTGAGTGACGTGTGTGTGTGTGTGGCGGGGGGCAACACTGTAAAGAAAATAAAAAGCACAAAGAAGAGAAGTTTTAAACATTTTTAACTGGGAAATAATGATCATAGGGAGAAACTAGGCTCAGTTTGGGGCATTTTAATTTGAGGTACCCCTAAGACAGCAAGGTAAAGATTCTGGTAAATATCTGGAAACAGGGTTCTGTATAGCACAGACCTAAACTCCAGAAATGGGCAAAGAGGTGGAAGTCACTGAAACATGGGCTATATGTAAAACTGTGATAATTAATAATGATGATGCAGAATCAGAATCCGAAGAGCACCAAGAACTGGCATCTCTAACTGAAGCATAAAGTCTTAGTTTAAGAGATGACTGATGATGACAATGATTATAAATTTACTGGTTATTCACAATATGACAGGTATTCTTTTAAGTGATAAACTGAGCTATTTAATTGCTACAGCTTAAAAATTAATGAACAGAAACTTCAGTTAAATAGAGTCAGGAGACCAGAAGAGGAAGCCTCCATGCCCTCCATTACAAGCAGAACACAAGAGAAGAAGAGCAATTCCTCTTCTTCGCTGGTAAGGACACAGCCAATGAAAAGACATGGACCCTTTGCTACCACTTTTCCAATTTCCTTTTCCTCTCAAGTGTTCTCCTTCCCTTGCCATGAAGGTACTTGCACATGGCTTACCATGGCTGCAGACCCCAAAATGCACTTCTCTTCCTGTTGTTGCTTAATCGCTAAGTCGTGTCTGACTCTTTGGGTCCCCATGGCAATTCTCTGATGATTGCAAATAAATTCATCTTCGCTGGAGAAGTATCCAGCAATCTATTTGATTTTAAGTCAACACCTGGATTTAGAAAAGGCACCAGAAATCAAATTGCCAACATCCGTTGGATCACTGAAAAGGCAAAAGAGTTCCAGAAAAACATCTACTTCTACTTTATTGACTATGCCAAGCCCTTTGACTGTGTGGATCACAACAAACTGTGGGAAATTCTTAAAGAGGTAAGAATACCAGACCACATCACCTGCCTCCTGAGAAATCTGCATGCAGGTCAAGAAGCAACAGTTAGAACTGGACATGGAACAACAGACTGGTTCCAAATCAGGAAAGGAATACGTCAAGGCTGTATATCATCACCCTGCTTATTTAACTTATCTGCAGAGTACAGCGTGAGAAATGCTGGGCTGGATGAAGCACAAGCTGGAATCTAGACTGCTGGGAGAAATATCAATAACCTCAGATATGCAAATGATACCATGCTTATGGCAGAAAGCTAAGAAGAACTAAAGAGCCTCTTGATGAAAGTGAAAGAGGAGAGTGAAAAAGTTGGCTTAAAACTCAACATTCAGAAAACTAAGATCATGGCATTTGGTCCATCACTTCATGGCAAATAGATGGGGAAATAGTGGAAACAGTGACAGACTTTATTTTGGGGGCTCCAAAATCCCTGCAGATGGTGACTGCAGCCATGAAATTAAAAGACTGTTGCTCCTTGGAAGAAAAGTTATGACCAACCTAGACAGTATATTAAAAGCAGAGACATTACTTTGCCAACAAAAGTCTGTCTAGTCAAAGCTATGGGTTTTCCAGTAGTCATGTATGGATGTGAGAGCTGGACTATAAAGAAAGCTAAGTGCTAAAGAATTGATGCTTTTGAACTGTGGTGTTGGAGGAGACTCTTGAGAATTCCTTGAACTGAAAGGAGGTCCAACTAGTCCATCCTAAAGGAAATCAGTCCTGAATATTCATTGGAAGGACCGATGCTGAAGCTGAAATGCCAATACTTTGGCCACTTGATGTGAAGAACAGACTCATTTATAAAGACCGTGATGCTGGGAAAGATTGAAGGTGGGAGGAGAAGGGGACAACAGAGGATGAGATGGTTGGATGGCATCACTGACTCAATGGACATGAGTCTGAGTAAACTCTGGGAATTTGTGACAGACAGGGAAGCTTGGCGTGCTGCAGTCCATGGTGTTGCAAAGAGTTGGACATGACCGAGTGACTGAACTGAAGTGAACTGAACAACAGCAGAAAACCCTAAGAGGTAGGTAATATTATGATACTCATCTACAGAAAAGGAAACTGAGGCAAGAGAAGGGTTAAGTAGCTTGTCTAAAGTCAAACTGCCAGTAAGTGGAGGAGTCTGGACCATAACCCCAGTCTGAGGGCTCCAGAGCTCTGCTTATCTGCTGGGCTATCCTCCAAATCCCAGGGAAGGAGCAGGCCTATTCAGAAGCAGCTGGCTCTCATCCTACATGGCTACATTTAGTCCCATCATTTTCAACAAGAATAGTTAAGTAGAAAAAACTGTGATTCTTGAAGGGACACTATACTTCTCTTTCAAGAATGCCTCCTGTTGGATGCTGGAGGTTGAGCCCAGACTACCCAACCAGCTGTGTAAAGAAGGAAAAGACTATTCAGATGGATCACGGCTAAACCAACTCCTGGGGTGTATTCTGTGTAATTCATACTACATGGAACTTCAAGAAATGTCTTTCCTATGCCCTAAAGTAGTAAATCACTGTGTATCTGAATGTGCATATACAAAATGTGTGTGTATTTTATTTTATATGTGTGTGTGTGTGTGTGTGTGTGTGTGTGTGTGTGTATATATATATCTTTTTAATCAATGAAGGATAAGATCAAGTCATCCAATTCAACTATTCAACATGTCCTCAAAAATTTCATTATAAGAATTTAAGCAATTTTCACTTTTAAGTAATAGAGTAGTTCCTCAGTATCTTGGTTCTAGGATCTCCTGCAGATACTAAAATCTAAGGATGTTCATGTCCCTTACATAAAATGGTGGAGTATTCACATATATTCTATGCATATCCTCCTGTATATTTTAAATCATCTCTAGATTACTTAAAATACCTAATACTATGTAAATGTCATGGAAATAGCTGTAAATACAATGTAAACACTATGTAAATAGTTGGTGTGTGTCAGATTCAAGCTTTGCTATTTGGAATTCTCCAGATCTTTTTTTTCCAAATACTGTTGATCCATGGTTGGGTGAATCTGTGGATATGGAGGGCTGACTGTATTTCTTAATTTTACCATGTTATAAAAGAACATTGTACAAATATGTACATTCATAATCACTATTTCCTGATAGGCTTTTTTTTAAACAGAAGTTTTCAATACAAAAAGAAATGCATTATGTAACATATAACATTACAATGAAGTTATCTTCTCTCATGAAACAGGTCAGTATTAGAAGATCTTCATTCTTTATTTGGCAGCAAAATTTTTGAACTGTTTAATTTTTGTTTGATTTTTGAGCAATAAATCATGATTTAAATCCTAACAACAAGAGAAAATGAAAGAGAAGAACTCATATCAGAATAATGATAACTCAAGAGCTTGGAGATGAGAAATTTATTAGCACCAAACCTGGGAAATGAAACTCAAGGAAAGTGCCCTGAGATTTGAAGTTAAGGACAATTTAAGATGAAAAAATAATGTATGGGTGCAAAATCTGCCACCCCAAAATGTGCCTCTCTGGCATGAGGATTATTTTAAGTTGATTATTTTAAGAAACAAAAGACTCAGGAAGAGCTTTTACCTCCCCCTTAACTGCCTAAAAGAATTTAGATAAAGGGCTTGTTCCAAGAGAGCAGATAACTACATGTGAAGTAGATAGGGAGGAACTGAGCAAAGTCTGCTTGTTCAAATTTCTTTCTGTGTTTCATTGTTTCTGCATGGCCCAGCAAAGATTTCTTTACCAAACATTTGCTCTTTTCATCTTCCTGGGAATTGCTTTCCTTCCCTTTCCTTTTGCAGTTCCAGACCCCTAACCCCTTCTCCTTGGTCCTTTAGTCAAGAATGACATCTGTAACTCATTCTACCTGTCTTTGGAATCTCTCGTGTTTATGTGGATTCTCCATATATAAGCAATTGTTTTTTTTTTTTTTCCTGTTAATCCATCTTAACCTCATTTTAACTATTAAACCAGCCAAAAGAACCTAGAAGGGTGGGAGGAAATGATTTTCCAACCCCAACAACAATAGCCCATTTCTTTTAACTCTGACCACTTTAAATCCTGTGGCTCACACAATGCTTTCCTGACAGCTCCAGCTCCGCTATGCCCATTCTCTAAAATCAATACCACTTCCCTCAAGTTTATTTCCCTTTGTCACTTTTATCCAGGTTCTAGATGGACATGATGTTTTCTGCCTAAATGTCTGAGTTTGTAGTGCCCGAGGAACCTAATATTTATACATTGGCAATATGATCTGGTGATTTATAGTAAGAAATGTATGTTTGGTTTCATCCCCATTTCTGGCACAGAGCTCTTAAAACACTTCAGTTCAATTGCTCAGTCGTGTCCAACTCTTTCTGACTCCACGGATTGCAGCATGCCAGGCCTCCCTGTCTATCACCAACTCACGGAGCTTATTCAGACTCACGTCCACCAAGTCAGTGATGTCATCCAACCATCGCATCCTGTCATCCCCTTCTCCTCCCGCCTTCAATCATTCCCAGCATCACGGTCTTTATAAATGAGTCTGTTCTTCACATCAAGTGGCCAAAGTATTGGCATTTCAGCTTCAGCATCGGTCCTTCCAATGAATATTCTGAACTGATTTCCTTTAGGATGGACTAGTTGGACCTCCTTTCAGTTCAAGGAATTCTCAAGAGTCTCCTCCAACACCACAGTTCAAAAGCATCAATTCTTTAGCACTTAGCTTTCTTTATAGTCCAGCTCTCACATCCATACATGACTACTGGAAAACCCATAGCTTTGACTAGACGGACCTTCGTGGGCAAAGTAATGTCTCTGCTTTTTAATATACTGTCTAGGTTGGTCATAACTTTTCTTCCAAGGAGCAACAGTCTTTTAATTTCATGGCTGCAGTCACCATCTGCAGGGATTTTGGAGCTCCCCAAAATAAAGTCTGTCACTGTTTCCACTGTTTCCCCATCTATTTGCCATGAAGTGATGGGACCAGATGCCATGATCGTTTTCTGAATGTTGAGTTTTAAGCCAACTTTTCACTCTCCTCTTTCACTTTTATCAAGAGGCTCTTTAGTTCTTCTTAGCTTTCTGCCATAAGCGTGGTATTATTTGCATATCTGAGGTTATTGATATTTCTCCCAACAGTCTTGATTCCAGCTTGTGCTTCATCCAGCCCAGCATTTCTCATGCTGTACTCTGCATATAAGTTAAATAAGCAGGGTGATGATATACAGCCTTGATGTATTCCTTTCCTGATTTGGAACCAGTCTGTTGTTCCATGTCCAGTTCTAACTGTTGCTTCTTGATCTGCATACAGATTTCTCAGGAGGTAGGTGATGTGGTTCGGTATTCCCATCTCTTTAAGAATTTCCCACAGTTTGTTGTGATCCACACAGTCAAAGGCTTTGGCATAGTCAATAAAGTAGAAGTAGATGTTTTTCTGGAACTCTTTTGCTTTTTTGATGATCTGACGGATGTTGCCAATTTGATCTCTGGTTCCTCTGCCTTTTCTAAAACCAGCTTGAACATCTGGCAGTTCATGGTTCGTGTACTATTGAGGCCTGCCTCAGAGGATTTTGAGCATTACTTTGCAAGTGTGTGAGATGAGTGCAACTGTGCGGTAATTTGAACATTCTTCGGCATTGCCTTTTTTGGGGACTGGAATGAAAACTGACCTTTTCCAGTCCTGAAGCCACTGCTGAGTTTTCCAAATTTCCTGGTATATTGAGTGCAGCACTTTAACAGCATCATCTTTTAGGATCTGAAATAGCTCAACTGGAATTCTATCACATCCACTGGCTTAAAACTCTTGGAATGTCCTAAGTGATGACAGTTGATAGGGTCTCATTTCTTATGTTAAGGTGACATTTTTGCAAAGCACCTTAATGATGGGGGCTGGTTGCCAAAGGAGCCAACCACATGATTGGAGGGTTGGAACTTTCAGTGCCCCACCTCCACTCCCCACCCCCATACCTCCAGGGTTAGGGCAAGGGGCTGAAGAGTGACTTCATTCACCAACAGCCAATGATTTACTCAAACATGCCTTTTAATGAAACCTCCATAAAACCACAAAGGTACAGGTTTTGGAGAGTTTCCAGGTTGGTAAACACGTGGAGGTGTGGGGAGAGTAGTTGAGCCCAGAGTGGGAATGGAAACTCTGCGCCATTGCCCCACATTGTGCTTCATGCCTCTCACCTCCATCTACATGTTCCTGACTTATGATGTTTAGTTGCTTCAGTTGTGTCCAACTGTTTGAGACCCTATGGACTGTAGCCTACCAGGCTCCTCTGTCCACAGGATTTCCCAGGCAAGAACACTGGAGTGGGTTGCCATTTACTTCTCCAGGGGATCTTCCCAACCCAGGGATTGAACCCGAGTCTCCTGCATTTCAGGCATATTCTTTACCACTGAGCTACCCAGGAAGCCATTCCTGATTTATATCCTTTCATAATAAACAGGTTCAGTTCAGTTCAGTTCAGTCGCTCAGTCGTGTCCGACTCTTTGCGATCCCATGGATTGCAGCACGCCAGGCCTCCCCTGTCCATCACCAACTCCCGGAGTCTACTCAAACTCATGTCCATTGAGTCAGTGATGCCATCCAGCCACCTCATCCTCTGTCGTCCCCTTCTCCTCCTGCAACCAATCCCTCCCAGCATCAGGGTCTTTTCCAATGAGTCAACTCTTCACATGAGGTGGTCAAAGTATTGGAGTTTCAGCTTTAGCATCAGTCCTTCCAATGAACACCCAGGACTGATCTCCTTTAGGATGGACTAGTTGGACCTCCTTGCAGTCCAAGGGATTCTCAAGAGTCTTCTCCAACATCACAGTTCCATCAATTCTTTGGCAATCAGCTTTCTTCACAGTCCAACTCTCACATCCATACGTGAGGATGGATGAGTAAGCTAAGTAAGTAAGTTGTTTTTTCTGAGTTGTGAGCAGCTCAAGCAAGTTACTCAAACCCAAGGAGGAGAACAATGACTCAAGTATGGCTCAGATGGTAAAGCATCTGTCTACAATGCGGGAGACCTGGGTTCTATCCCTGGGTTGGGAAGATCCCCTGGAGAAAGAAATCACAACCCACTCCAGTATTCTTGCCTGGGAAATCCCATGGATGGAGAAGCCTGGTAGGCTACATCCATGGAATCGCAAAGAGTAGGACACAACTGAGCAACTTCACTTAAGGAGGAGGACATGGGAACCTCCAATCCACAGCCTTTTGGTCAGAAGCAGAGGTGACAACTGGACTTGCGAATGACATCTGAAGGAGGAGAGGTAGTCCTGTAGGACTGAGCCCTTAGCCTGTGGGATCTGATACTATCTCCAGGCAGACAGTATGAGAATTCAGCTGACCTGTAGGAGACTCAGCTGGTGCTAAGACCTGCTTGCTATGGGGGAAAACACACATTGGAATTGGTACCAGAACTGCAACTAACCCTCAATTTCAGGTAGATGGTCACAGTACTAGTTTAAATGGACTAACAGTAATCAAGTTGGGATCCAAAAGATGAAGGAAGCAGGACATAAGAGTTAAGAAACTCAGGGAATGGGGCATTAATAAAGTAGAGGGCAAAGGTATCTTCCTCATAATTTTGTCTGTAATTGGATCCACCTAAAGGAATCACTCTGCATATAAGTTAAATAAGCAGGGTGACAATATACAGCCTTGACATACTCCTTTCCTGATTTGGAACCAGTCTGTTGTTCCATGTCCGGTTCTAACTATTGCTTCTTGACCTGCATATGCAGAGTACATCATTCGAAGTGCCAGGCTGAATGAAGCACAAGCTGGAGTCAAGATTGCCAGGAAAAATATCAATAACCTCAAATATGCAGATGACACCATCCTTATGGCAGAAAGCTAAGAAGAACTAAAGAGCCTCTTGATGAAAGTGAAAGAGGGGAGTGAAGAAGTTGGCTTAAAACTCAACATTCAAAAAACTAAGATCATGGCATCCAGTCCCAACATTTCATGGCAAATAGATGGGGAAACAGTGACAGACTTTATTTTTGGGCTCCAAAACCTCTGCAGATGGTGACTGCAGCCATGAAATTAAAAGACGCTTGTTCCTTGGAAGAAAAGCTATGACCAACCCAGACAGTATATTTAAAAGCAAAGACATTACTTTGCCAACAAAAGTCTGTCTAGTCAAAGCTATGGTTTTTCCAGTAGTCAGTATGGATGTGAGAGTTGGACTATAAAGAAAGTTGAGCGCTGAAGAATTGATGCTTTTGAACTGTGTTGTTGGAGAAGTCTCTTGAGAGTCCCTTGGACAACAAGGAGAGCCAACCAGTCAGTTGTAAAGGAAATCAGTCCTGAATATTCACTGAAAGGACTAATGCTCAAGCTAAAGCTCCAATACTTTGGCCACTTGATGAGAAGAACTGACTAATAGGAAAAGATCCTGATGCTGGGAAAGATTGAAGGCAGGAGGAGATGGGGATGACAGAAGATGAGATGGTTGGATGACATCACCGACTCTAGGGACATGAGTTTGAGTAAGCTCTGGGAGTTCATGATGGACAGGGAAGCCTGGTGTGCTGCAGTCCATGGTGTCACAAAGAGTTGGACACGACTGAGCAGCTGAACTGAACTGAAAGGAATCACGTGGCCAATCTCTTTTAGAGATCTTTGGTAACATGGTAACCCACTCCAGTACTCTTGCTTGGAAAATCCCATGGATGGAGGAGCATGGTAGGCTACAGTCCATGGGGTCACAAAGAGTCAGATAGGACTGAGTGACTTCATTTTCTTTCACTTGGTAACGTGAGAAATCCCCTCACTACCATTGCCTAATTGTTCTAATAAATCTGCAAATGTTCCAATCATTACATAATATTTATGACTGGGCAATGAGTTAAAAATATTCTTTGTCCTCACTGACCTTCTATTCATCCCACGCTACAAAATTCGAAGAAAACTTCAGATTATATTGTTTCCCAGCACCACAAAAGTTTTAAGTGGAAATAACTGCATGGTGATTTTACAACAAGACAGTTCATCCTCAGCAGTCAATCCCTCCTATTCTGGATGAGGATAAGTCTGCATGTGTTTCTGTAAAACAGCCTGCCTAAAGGTGCAGGATCAGAATCTTAAATATCTGTATGTATCAGATGTTCTGCCATTACCTGTCCTGTTCCTCTCCCCCCTTTCTACTTTGGTGCACACCAACCTAACTTCCAACCATCAGCACCTGCCTTCCTCTGCCCAAGAGCGCCCCTTTGGCCTCTGGGGCCTGCTCTGGCTGTCCCTGTGACATGCTACAGGGGCTTCCCAGGTGGCGCTAGTGGTAAAGAACCCTCTTGTCAACGCAGGGGACACAAGAGATGCAGGTTTGATCCCTGGGTTGGGAAGATTCCCCGGAGGGAGGGTACAGCAACCCACTCCAGTATTCTTGCCTAAAGAATCCCATGGACAGAGGAGCCCGGCGGGCTACAGTCCATGGGGTCACAAAGAGCTGGACAAGATTGCAGTGACTTAGCACGCACATGTGATATGCCACAAGTGCCTGGAATTCATTATTTTCCTCCACTTCAGCAGCAGCTGTCAAACGATGACTGACAGGAGTTGATGGAGGGGATAACTCTGATGTACATATCAGGTTACTGGATCCCTGTGTTTCCCATAGACATTAAGTCCCAGTCATTCCCATTTTTATTGGTTTGATAATATGCCTTATATTTCTGCTCTTCCATTTCTCACTTACCTGCTCCTTGCTAGAATTCCCTTCACTCTGTCCAAAAAACTATTTACACGCAAATCTGTTGTCTCTGAGTCAGCTTCCAGAGGAAGTCAAACAAAGAGAGTATGCAATTTTGCATTTATCAAAATTAACAGAATGTCTATGAAAGTCCTGGTACAGCTTGGAACAAAGCAACTTCTTGACAAACTGTGGATGGATCCAGAGTCTCCAGTGTGACTGCCAGATAACTCTAGAGACAGTACCTAAATCTCAAAGCAAAATTCAGTGTAATCTGGAGCGTAAACAGTATGTGCCACATAGCATTTTCTGGAAGAAGGAAGAACTACGAGATGAAGAGTGAAATTCAATAGTAATACAAAATCATGACTCTAAAATGGCTGGAAATCATTGTCTGCAAGAGGGCCCCATGACATCTTTCAATCTGGCTGTCACTGGAACTACTTAAGATGTCAGAGAAGTTGGCAATAAATTACTTGTTCATCAATGGTGAAAAAAAAAAAAACAAACCGTAGCTGCCAATCTGTAAAACCACATATTCTAGAAATGGGAAGCAAAGATGGCACTAGATAGAAACCCAGTAAACAGCAGCTGCCCAGTGAGAACAGCAAAGCTGTGTGTGAGCTCATAGGCCCTGGATTTATTTGCTTTGACATTTTTAAAAGGAAATTTAATTGGATTATGTCTCCTTCTAGCTTAAAATTTTCTACTGTAGTACTGGCCACCAGATGCATGCGGGAAAAAGATCGGGAGCCAATTAAATTCCACGCTTCACTGAAACACGGTTATTTTTATTCCTCCCAAATGTAAGGCTGCTAGAGTCATGTTAGTGATTTCACTCTATTACTCCATCTTCACTCAAAAAAAAAAAAAAAAAAAGGATGCTATTTATCTATAAATTTGTAGAAAAATCCAGTGCTGTATGGAACTGAAATTGCTGCCTACTTGGATTTTCTTTCTTCTAGTAGGTTGACATGACCTCAGAAATAATCAAATTAAGTTGACAGAAATCATAAAAACAATTAAATTTCAGTAAATTAAATTGAAATTAATTTGAGGAAGAAATTTTACAAATACTTGCTAAGATAATCAAGAGCATTCTGATGACACAAGGGATATCTCATATATAAAACCAGGAGACTTGTTTATGTTTCTATCCATTTCTGTCTTTACTATAATGCCAATATTTCACAACTGCATTCCTTTGCCCTACACCAAGCTCCAGTAGAGTTTTCAACTGTGTGAGTATAGCTAAAAGTTGTTACTTTTAAACAAGAAAATCTTTCCTTGAAATTGCATTACAGGGCAACTGAAGTTTTCAAGGAGACATGAATTTTTTAGTTTTAGTGATAAGCTTATTTATACAATTGAAGTAGACATCACCAAACCTTTTAAATGACAGTGGATTCTGGCAGTATTGTTCCCTACTAGGTCATTGCTTTGTGTTACATAATCAGTATGTGTTTACCAGTCATTTTTTAAATCTAATGAAAATGACTGAAAGTGTTAGCTGCTCAATTATGTCTGACTCTTTGTGACCCCATGGACTGTACCCACCAAGCTCTTCTCTTCTATCCATGGGGGTTCTCTGAGCAAGAATGCTGGAGTGGGTATCCGTTCCCTTCTCCAGGGGATCTTCCCATCCCAAGGACTGAACCTGGGTCTCCTGCATTGCAGGTGGATTCTTTACCATCTGCAACACCAGGGAAGATCAACGAGAAAGGTTAATAATCTTTTATTTCAACTGTTAAATTCAACCTGAAATATTAGACATAACTTTGCTAAAAGAGTTGACACTAGCCCTTGACCATATAATCTAGACCTTTAGGAATGCCTTTGAGTCTTAGCTTCCTATCTATAAATTGGTAATGATACTTATTGCCATACGGTATTCCACCCTCTAAATACCAAAAGATCTTCAAAAGGTGGAGTGTCCAAAGATAGATAACAAGGTGTACCCTACTGTTCCCTATTCTACAATACCAAGGCTATATATCATCCTGTCGTGACAAGAGAAAACTTCAGAGCCAATTGCTAATGTTTTTGCAGTGCCAGTGCTCATAAAAAGAAGCCACATCCAATTTTTTTCAGAAATGTCCAAAGATAAGATGCCAGTTACACAGTGTGAGTTATAAAGTTTATATGAGATCCAATTTAGTGTTGTTTTTAAAAATGTGACTTCTGAGATTAACCAGGCAGGCTCTAAACAGTGGGACCTCTTTTGCCAGTTTTACAGTTACCATCTGTGAGCAAGCACAATGAAGGGAATGAAGGGAATTGGGGTCTGTAGGCCGTGACAGCTCCAGGCAACATGCTGAGACCATAGATAGTCACACAATGGAGTGAGAATTAAATTACTCCAGTGGCGGAGGTGGGGGGCCAGGCAGAGGACTGGCTAAGGCAGCTCCTGAGAATCCAGGCTACAGGCCACACTCAGCAGCCCTGGTGGGTGACAATAAGTTCCCACCCATCCACACAGGGAAAGTTCTCACCAAATCAAAGCTGGGCTAGCTACTACCACGGTGCTCTCTGAAAATTCTGCTTTTTTGTTGTTGGTCCCCAGTTCTTTCAGCTGATGCTATGTGAGGATCACACATAGGTGAGTCCTACTGGAGTCAGAGGGACCAGTCCTGACATCCAGCAGACCAAGCTTCAGGAGCTGTTAGTTTGGACTTGGCCTTAAACACTGGCTGTGACACTTGCTTACCAGAGCACAAGTCTTTACTCTGGTAACACACTGTGCTGGCTCTTTCTCCACTTGTCCCCCAAGACCCATTTTCTGCCCTTCACACCAAGCTCTCTGCCTGGGAGGCTGACCTCTGCAGATTGCTCCCCTTCTTGAGCTTCCTCATTCTCTACCTTCCCGGTGGGTCCAGCCAATGGGAAGCAGCGGCAGATAGGGGTATGGATTCTATTTCTTCTCTCCCTGCCTGCTGCCACTGCTCTAGTACTTCTACTGGGCTCCAATAAGACCAGTCCCTCCCTGCTTCTCCAGACCTAGGGAGGGTAAAGGCTTCCCCACTCCAGCGAGGCCCTGAGCACTTCACTGCCTGAATTGGTTCCCTTGACCCTACACACTCCTCTGTCAATAACCCCTGTATTAAGTCCATACCCCGACTCCTCTATGAGAGCTGTGAGTCTCGAGCTAGAACCTCAGTAGTATAGGGACTCAGCCTGCTCTTTCCCCTGGCCAGGGCTGAAGGTTTTAGTTCAAGCCTGCTGATGGGCCCCCTCTGGTTGCTCAACAGTCCTAACCCTAGGATTTCCCAGCACTGTGCTCCCTGTTCTGGGGAGCCTCCCTGCTAGAGCTCCCTGATATGCTGCCCTTCCAATCCCTAGTCTTGGGTAGCAGACCACTCCCCTACTCAGCTTCTGGTTGGCTAAAGCTCATGGTCCTGTTCCTCTTTTTCTGGTTCCTCACGGCTCCCATTCACTGCAGTTAATCAAGCTTGGGAAGGTGTCCCAAATCCCCACCACTACCATCCACCCTATCCGTTCATGCTGATGCAAACAGAACTGGTGCTGACTCTAGAACTGGGACCTGCCTAGCTTTCATCAGCTTCACAGTCTCTTTTCATTTCTCAGTAAGATCCCCATTTCAGGGAAGATACCCTATTAAGTGGACAATGATCAGCCCAAGAGTACAGTTACCCACCCAGGTTCCGAGTGGTGGCTGGTGCCAGTAACTTCTAGAGAGGTGTTCATGATACCTCTGGAACTTCAGCCAGAGCTGACTTGTCCAGCTTATACACTGGGGGAAGCATGCAGCTGCCCCACTGATGACCTCCACCAGGGCCACACTTCCACACAGGAGCTCAGCCTGCCATTCCTTGTTCTCAACAGAACTTTAATCTGTCATGTCACAATCAAGGCTGTGTCACTTTCACAACCTGGTGGATCTTGTCCTAAAGTCCTACATTCAGTGTTTTGGCTACAGCAGACTCTCTAAGTATTGGCAACCCCCAAAGCTCTAAGTGAGAGGTTTCTTTGCCTGAGTGGGCCCCACAGACCTAAGCATCTGGTCCAACTCTTCAAGCATAACCACTTCCTCTTCCATAACCATGGCATCTTCTAGCATGTCAGTTCCCTGCCACAGGTGAAAGCTCAGAGAGTAACAGAAGAGCAGGTGCATGGAGAAGGCTGTGCCACAGGCCAAGCCCCTAGTTCATACCAAGAACAATCAAGAGTGGTTGGCTGCCAAGACATGATCCATCTAGAATGCTCTTGAGTAAGGACTTGGTGCTCCAGCCTCTAGAAGACCCTTCAGAGGTTGCTTCAGCTACAGAGCTGTCTTGACTGCAAAGAGCCACGCTACCCTTTCTAACTAATTTCTAACTCATTTCTGACTCATTGGAAAAGACCCTGATGCTAGGAAAGATTGAAGGCAGGAGGAGAAGGGGATGACAGAGGATGAGATGGTTGGATGGCATCACCAACTCAATGGACATGAGTTTGAGCAAGCTCTGGGGAGTTGGTGATGGACAGGGAAGCCTGGTGTGCTGCAGTCCATGGGGGCTGCAAAGAGTCAGACACGACTGAGTGACTGAACTTCACTTACCCTTTCTAAACCAATGCACAGGGATAAAGTCCAGGTAATTTTGGCCTAACTAACTCAGGATGGCTCTGAGAAGCCATTCTAGCTCCAGAGTTCCCTGTGGACCAGCAAAGGCTGCCTTTGGATCTGCATCAAAGCTCAATTCTCCCTCTGTGCACTCCAATGTCCCCCTCTCCCTCCCATAGGTATTGGTACCAAGGACATTTCCAAATAAACATCCTGCACATTAAACTCCACCTGCTTCCTGGAAAAGCCAATCTGTGACATAGCTCTGACCCATTAGATATTAACATTTATGTACACTTGTATGGTTCAGGAGATACTACACTTTTCTTTTTATTTTTTGATACTACACTTTTCATGGCTCATTCTGCTGTCTGAACTATGCAATATTATGGTCAACCGATTCACAGTACATCTTTTCGTATAGATTACAGACTCACTGGTAACATTCTCAGGCTATCTAATATCCTCTTTAATGAAATGATAACAAGCTTAGGAGTACCAGAGTGCTTCAGACTCTGCAGTTTACTTAAATTCTCACTAAAGGTTAAATTGGTCAGGTGCCATTTTATATCTATGTTCTTCCTTTTATTTCTAAACTGGCTGAAAAAGAATGGCCCCTTCCAAATGTCTCCTGAAGACTGAACTGTTTCCAGGCTTGGTCCCAGAGGACCAAGAATGAAGTTCTTCTCAACATAAATGAGTTAACAACTGGAAGAGTCTACTTACTGCTGAAGCACAGGCCCTTTCTGATGCTACATGTCTGTTCTGTAGCTGTTCTAACTCTTACCTTTAAGGATAGAATCACTGATCTTAGCTTTCGAACTTGACAGCTCAGGGCCCAGCCCCGTGACTTCAGGACTTAAGACATTGCCGTTTACAAACAATAGTAACAGCCACCATGTAAGCCGCTACTGTGAGGTAGGTATTGTGATAACTGTCTCATGTGTACTGACATAGGCACTACTCTTACCTCCATTTTGAGATGGGGAAACTTGAAAGGTTGACTCACTTACATGAAGTGACCCAGTTAGTCAATCATAGAGCTAAGGATTTGAGTTCAGCCTCCTATGATTCCAGACCTTCTGTTTTACACGCTTTCTCTAAAGATTAGAATCTGAGGCCCACTGCTCAATAACTATCCCTGCAGACAGAGTAGGTAAAAGATGAAATGGGGGAGGGGGCGGCTAAAGGGAAAGTAGATTTTTGGCTTTTGCACACTGACTCTCCTTCCAATGTGGGTGCTAATGCTTTTGCAGGTCCTTAAATCAATTTAATGGGTAATGGACTATATTCAAAAGAAAGAAAGAAGGTGGGGAGAAAGAAAGGAAATAGGGAGGAAGGAAAAGGATCATACATCATTGCATGTAGTTAGAATAATATTGTTTCATGAAATGTTTGTTCTATTGTATATGTGCATGCTGGGTTACTATGGAAAAATGTCTTCCTTACTGTAGGTTGTAGTACCAAAAGGTAATTAAATTTCATTCAAACTCAATAGTCATCGGGAAAATAAAAATTAAAGCAATCAGATACCACATATTTTCAGAGGCAAAAATGTAAAAATAACGTGAATGCCTAGTGACAGAGAAATGGATGAATAAATTATTCCATACTCATACTAACAGTATTAAAGAATGGCTTAGTGAAGTGAGTGAAGTTTCTCGGTCATGTCTGACTCTTTGTGACCCTGTGGACGGTAGCCTACCAAGCTCCTCCATCCATAGGATTTTCCAGGCAAGAGTACTGGAGTGGGTGGCCATTTCCTTCTCCAGGGGATCTTCCCAACCCAGAGACTGAACCCGGGTCTCCCACATTGTAGGCAGATGCTTTACCATCTGAGCCACCAAGGAAGTCTACACATATTAAACTAGAGAAATGTCCCATAGTGTACAATTAAGAAAAATACACAGCAGATAAAATGCATGTGGTACAATTATATTTCTGTGCATTAAAATGATGAAACCCCAAAGCATAGGCAAACATTTGGGTGATGGATTGGGTAGAATAGAAAAGGAGAGAAGGAGAAAGTGAGGAGAAAAACAACAAAGGTAGTTGCTAACTAGCAAAAATAAGTATGTGTATCACTCAGGATCACAAAAGAAATAGAGGATATATGTGGACTGTGCAAATTGAGAAAAGCTTAATAAAATGACTATTTACAAAGTTGTGGGAAATGTTCAGGAAAACCAACAAGGGATCCTTCAGACCCTCAAGGAGTCATTACCACCACTTGAGGCTCAAGGGGCACGTGAGGGTGGTTGCAGCTACATGGAGAGAAACTCCAGACAGGTGCTGTGGACCTTGGAGGAGGAGGTAGTCAGGGAAGGAGATGACTTTTTCTCTTCCCACCCTCTACTCTCCTGCTGGTGCATCCCAATGGCTCCCCCAACTGGAGGCCAGCGGGCTAGGGGACCCACTGATGAAGCTCACAAAGATCAGATGCCCAGGACTCAGAGCAGGGTAGACGGGGCTGGAGCAAAGTCCCAATGGGACAAATGGATGCTATCCAACACAGAATACTGCAACATTAAATGAAAAGGTAGAACATAAACTCTACCCATCATTGTTCCTTTTACATGTAAAAATTACATATTTGTGTGGCTAAGAAATTAAAAGAGACTTCCCTGGTGACTCAGATGATAAAGAATCTGCCTGTAATGCAGGAGATGTGAGTTCGATCCCTGGGTCAGGAAGATCCCCTGAAGGAGGAAATGGCAACCCACTCCAGTTTTCTTGTCTGGAAAATTCCATGGACAGAGGAGCCTGGCAGACTATAGTCCATGAGGTTGCAAAGAATCAGACACAATTGAGCAGTTAACACTTAAAAGGTTACCAAATGACAGTATTAACTTGTTTTTGTGACAGCATCTTGAACTTTAGTGAATTAAATCCAGTATCTTCAATAATAATTATATTTAAATGATTTTTTCCTTTTTCCTTCTTTGTGGTAAAACAGATCGGAGTTGAAATTCTCACTCTCCCATACACTGGCTGTTCTTCTAACTTCCTCATCTCTAAAATGGGAATGATAAAAGTATCTACCCTCAGAAAGTTGCTCTGAGGATTAAATGAGCAAATAGATTTTGAGGTCTTAGAAGAGAGCTTGACACACAGTAAATTGTTTAAGTGTGTGCTCTTGCTATGGTGATGATGGATCATCAAAGAGCCTCTTAAGGGGTCTACTTGTCTCCTTGTCTTCTCTCCAAT
This sequence comes from Nanger dama, assembly GCA_917880005.1. NCBI lineage: Eukaryota > Metazoa > Chordata > Mammalia > Artiodactyla > Bovidae > Nanger > Nanger dama. Next base: position 6,423,729 of record CAKJTW010000088.1, read on the forward strand.
CTACCCACTGCCCAACCAGAGCAAGGGCCCTTTAAAGGGCATACCTAATCATGTCACTTATGGTCTCCAGACTTTGCAGGATGATATGCAAACCTCACCCATGAGGTTATCTCTAGCCTCATCCCTCTCCTCTCCTCTTCCTTTGTGCCTTCATCCCAGCCACACCAATTCTTCCTGGTTCTGACCAAGAGTCATGCTGCCCCTTGCCCTGGAGCCTCTGTTGGGAAGGCCACTGGGCATACCATGCCACTCTTCCTATCTAACTCTTACTATTCATCATCAAAATTTCCAGTGTCACCTCCTCTAAGACTTCTTGTCCCCCTGACCCTCCTCAAGGTAGCAAAAATGACTGTCTCTAGACCCCAGGACACAGCACCAAAACTGCTGAGAGTGGATACTTAAATGTGACTTGTCTGAGAATTAAATTCATAAATTAATGAGTTAAGTAATTATCTCCGAAGTCACTGAGCTAAGCAAGCAGCAGGGCCAGAATTCAAGCCCAGCTCTGTTTAATTCCAAAGGCCACCAGTGTTTCCCCATCATCTGGAGGTCCTAAGGCTGCCTGACACTCCAGAGGAGCTGCATGCCTGAGGGAACTCCCCAAGGGCACTAGACCAGTTCAGGCCAGAATGAGCTGGTCAGCAGCAACCGGGAGGAATAAATGCCTCCTTTCTGAGAGTATTGCCCACATGACATTTGCTTTATCAAGGGACTTTCCCAAGAAAATCAATTTCTGGAGCATGTTAAAACATAAACAAACCACCACCCACCCATCCACTCCTTAAAGACAATTGGTCCAGAGATCTTAGAGAATTCAGACAATTCCACAATGTTGAGAGCATCATCTGATCACAAGAACTTTGTTTTCCCTAACCAAGCATTTTTCTACTGAATTTCTATTTCGAATTTGGCCCCACTAGGAAATATGCATCTCCATACAATACTGCTTCACTCAAGGCAAACCTGTGTGCACTGCCTCAGACACACTGGGGATTCCTGACATATGCACCACTGAGGTTTGCTCTTGTGGCTTATGATGATATTACCAGAACCCCTGATAACAGTGTTTATATCTATTTATAACTGTAACCTATAATCCAATTTTCCATATAATTGGGTGCAACTTAGGTTAAAAACATTCAGCTGCATAAGAAAAATAACGCTCTTATACAGCAGATGTTCGCTCAGCATGGAAAGTGAATTAGCCTTTAACACAAATACTCAGAAATATACAGTGCTCTTTCCAAAAGCACTGATGTTAATATTCTACATTGAAAAATAATTTCAAGATAAAGGATGTTAAAAATGCAAGGGAGGTAGCTATAGCTTTGTTTTTTTTTTTTTTTTATTTTTACTTTATTTTGCTTTACAATACTGTATTGGTTTTGCCATACATTGACATGAATCTTGAATCAGTTCTAAGGAGGTGGATGAAACTGGAGCTGATTATACAGAGTAAAGTAAGCCAGAAAGAAAAACACCAATACAGTATACTAACGCATATATATGGAATTTAGAAAGATGGTAATATGGCTTGTTTTTAAAACAGGTATTACTGTTAATTTTACCTCTTTAATGTATGATACGGCTTTCAATTCAGGCACTGGATTCACTCTCCAGTTCAGGGCACAGAAAAATGACTCGTAATTTATTTTTTTTTCACTGTCTTCAAACCTAAAAATATAATTATATGATTTGAGTCAATCTGTGCAATTCAGGACCAAAATGTCAGCTTAAATCTACCATGAAAACATAATATTAGAAGTGCTTCGATACTGATATTTTTCTTATTTCTTATTACTTTATATTTTGTTTCTAACGCTCCAGGCTGTAAACTCTTTGAGAGCAAAGACCTCACACATCTAATTCACCAAAGTATCCCCGGGACCTATGACCAACCTAGACAGCATATTAAAAAGCAGAGACATTCTTTGCTGACAAAGGTCCATCAAGTCAAAGCTATGGTTTTTCCAGTAGTCACGTATGCATGTGAGAGTTGGACCAGAAGGAAGGCTGAGTGTTGAAGAACTGATGCTTTCAAGTTGTGGTGTTGGAGAAGACTCTTGAGAGTCCCTTGGACTGAAAGGAGCTCAAACCAGTTAATCCTAAAGGAAATCAACCCTGAATATTCATTGGAAGTACTGATACAGAAACTCCAATATTTCGCACCTGATGGGAAGGGCTGACTCACTGGAAAAGACTCTGATGCTGGGAAAGACTGAATGCAGGAGAAGAAGAGGGCAACAGAGGATGAGATGGTTGGATGGCATCACCGATTCCATGGACATAAGTTTGAGCAAACTCTGGGAAATGGTGAAGGACAGGAAAGCTTGGCGTGCTGCAGTCCATGGGGTTGCAAAGAGTCAGACACGACTTAACAATAACAACAGTTCCATATATGTTATCATGGAAATATGTTAATATATATAGTTGAGTGGAAAGGAGGTTATAAAATAGAATGCAGAGTTATGATCTCACTTTAGGTTTATATTTGCACAAAACAGCATTTAAAAGTCCAGTAACAATACACAGAAGTATTAAGAATAGCTATCTTTGGCAGAGAGATTATAATTGTTGCTTTTTCTTTAGACTTTCTATATCATTTGAATTCTTTTAAATTTATAATCAGGAAAACTTAAGTACATTTCATTTTGAAAACAAAAAAACCTACAAATGATTAACCTGCATCATAAAGTTATAGGTCAAAAATAACTAATCTAGTTGACTACTATTTCTTAATTACAGACATTGTCATAAGTTTATTCTTAACTATCATAGAGTTTTGGCCATTAAGACCTCAAATTTTCAAGGCAATTGCTACAATGTCCCCAACACAAAGTTCTTCTTATTGTAATACCTCAATGTTACCTATTCTGAATTTGACCATGTTCTGCCAATTTCTAAGGCTAAACATATACTGGTTATGTAACATGATTTTGGAAGAAAAAAAAAACAAAGGTAGTCACTAAGGCATTGTTCCAAGCACCCTGCTCCAGGCTCCTGCCCTTCTCTTAGCACCTCTAGCTCAACATGCTTCCCCTCCCCCTGCTCCCAACCAGCAAGTGAGGTGTGCAAGTTACTATCGCAAGGATGAACAGAGGATAATTAACTATAAGAAAACTCAGTGATAGCAGAAGCAGGAAAAAAATAACTCATAATCAGCCAAAAGGCTTTTTTCCCAAGCATTAAGAAAAGAATAGGTCACATTTATAAACTAACAAAAATTAGCAGCAATAAATGAAATGTTACATGATGAAGTTACATAACTCATCAACCTAAACAAAGCAGAATAAACAGAGAGATCAGAAGAAGGGAAAGGGAATTCAGTCATTTTTTTGTGTACATTTTCTTTGGCAAAGGATTCTGGGAGACAGCTCCAACATGCTGCCCCCTGCCACTGTTTATCCTGTGAATTTTGGCTCACTCATCATTTGAACTCCTTGAAAGGACATGACCTGTTTATGGAATAGTTTGTAGCCAAAATGCAGGACCATTATGTCTTTCATTTGCTTGTTTTTGGGGAGATGAACTAAAACCCAATCAATGAAAGATGTTTTGTAAGAAGCTTTCCTTTAGCATAGTACCTCGAAGAAAAGTATTGGGAGGGATTGGGGGCAGGAGGAGAAGGGGACAACCGAGGATGAGATGGCTGGATGGCATCACGGACTCGATGGACGTGAGTCTGAATGAACTCTGAGAGATGGTGATGAACAGGGAGGCCTGGCATGCTGCGATTCATGTGGTTGCAAAGAGTCGGCCACGACTGAGCAACTGAACTGAACTGAATACTCTGAGTAGGAGCTGCGATCAGAGAATGAGATCACGGAGTGCCTTTGACTTTCATACTAAGGACAGCTAAGAGCCATTGGAATACATGTGCAGAACAGTTATGAGACCTCTGTTATATTTTCTGAAGATCACAGTAGTTGATATATTGCAGGTACAATGTAGGGGCAAGGCCACAGTGGCAAGGATGCTTAGCAGTCTTCTGCAGTTATCTGGGCAAGAGGTAATGGCAGCTTTGAGACTGTGGTGGCAGTGGAGAGCAGTGAGGAACGGTAAAGTCTGAATACATTTTCAGCATAGGATTCCTGAAAGCTGTTATAGTGTATAGGAGAGGTGAGGGGGAGGGGATGAATAGGAATGGATTCAGGACAACTTCCAGGGTTTTGCTTGAGCAACTGGAGTTTGGTTTTGGATGGGTTACATTTTGATGGGAAGTGAGCAGTTGGGTATATGAGTCTGAAGTTCAGGGAATAGGCTTGAGTTAGAGATCAAAATGTGGCAGCCATTAGCATACAGATTGTATTTAAAACCACCAGCCTGGAACATTGAATGAGATCACCAATGAAAGAAGTTTCTCTGTCTGTTCCTACAATACAGAATCTAATTGTTGCTAAATTCCCATCACATCATGACAGAAGGCATGTATTGAATCCTAGAGGTTTCAGAAGTATAATATCTCAGTGATTTGGAAACCAGTCAAAAGACTATGAAACAGATTTAGAATCAGGTCTGACTTCACCCCTCATATACAGTCCACTAACCAGTTCTGTAGGCTCTAACACCTAAGCATATCACAAGCCTATTTTTCTACATCTTTTCTATTCTAATAAGCCACCATCATCTCTGACCTGGATTATAGGAATAGCATTTATATCATGGTCTTGCTGCTTCTACTCTTACATCCTCCACCAGAATGGTCTTTCTAAAACACAGATTGGATTAGTTACTTCCTCACTGACAACTCTCTGGTGACTTTCCAATCCACTTAGAACACAAGCTGAACTCCTTACCAGGGTTTATAAAACCACATATAATCTGGTCCCCCACTGACTTCTCTGATCTCATCTGAAATCTCTCTCCCTCTTCACCATCTTGCAGGTACACTTGCCTTCTTCATGCTCTCTGATCATACCAAAACTGTTCCCAGCAATGCAAGGCATTTGCACATTCTGAGCCCTTTGTCTGGAAAGTCTCCATTCAAATGTTACATCCTTAGAAAGGCCTTCCTGCTTCCACTTATTTAACCGAGTCCCCATGCCTAAGTCAGTCTATATTTGCTCCATATGATGGCACTGGATGGTACAGGAAAACTTCTGGAAGTCATCAATGAAGTCCTATTATCAGACTTCCTTACCAATCTGCCTGATATTTGCCTATGATCACTTGTCAACCCTAGGCCCCTAGCACTTTTCCCTGTCCAACTCATGATAATGCCTGACTCAACACAATCTAACCATTCACCCATCTCAAAAGATATTTGGGAAGCTATTCTTGACTCAAATAATATTCAGGAAGGATCAAATGGTATTAATCAAGGAATACATACACAGCTTAATAATGATGTCTAAAACCTTTTTGAGGAAAAATGTTTGAAAGATTTAATCTTTCCAAAGTTCAAAGCCAGGCCTCAGGAAAGAGCTGAGCTAACGTGATAAAATGGGCTTCCCCGGTGGCTCAGCTGGTAAAGAATCCACCTGCAATGCGAGAGACCTGGGTTCCATCCCTGGGTCGGGAAGGATTCCCTGGAGAAGGGAACGGTGACCCAATCCAGTATTCTGGCCTGGAGAATTCCGTGGACTATATAGTCTGTGGGGTCGCAAAGTCGGACACGACTGAGTGACTTTCCCTTAACTTCACTTCAACATGATAAAACAGCTCAGCTGGTAAAGAATCTGCCTGCAATGTGGGAGACCTGGATTCGATCTCTGGGTTGGGAAGATCCCCTGGAGAAGGGATAGGCTACCCACTCTAGTATTCTTGCCTGGAGAATCCTCATGGACAGAGGAGCCTGGCGGGCTGTAGTCAGACACAACTGAGCGACTCAGCACAATGTGGTAAAATACTCCAAGTTTCTCTTTTCAGTTTTGTCTGTGAGGATTTCACTGGAGGTGGGAATCCCCCAAAAGAAGCAAGACAGAAAAAGAACAAAGAATCTTTCAATGAAAAAGGGTAAAATTATGCAATGCTTCCTAGGAGAATCCTTTCCTCTTGGGAAGTGGGTAGGATGGCAATAAATCACAATGGGTCACGCACAAATACTTCTCTCCTTTTTCCACCAAAATCTCACCCAATGACAATAGAGAAATAAAAGCAGGTAGTATCCTGCAATGACAAAGATAGCTGGCGGAAAAAAGGCAACAGTGAATAAGAAATTTCAAACTCTTTTGCAAGATGGAAATCAGACTGGGATAACTGACTTGGCACAGCGGAGGAAAGGAAGCTGAATTCCAAATGTCTGTGGCAGAGACAGGGAGGGCACTTAAGAGATTAGGCAATGTGGCCCACAAAACTGCTGAGAGGTTCAGTGATTGTAGACTCCAAGTACCAATAAAGGCAGGGATAAGGTGCTGTGCTTAGTTGCTCAGTCGTGTCCAACTCCTTGCCACCCCATGGACTGCAGCCTGCCAGGCTCCTCTATCCATGGGGATTCTCCAGGGAAGAATACTGGAGTGGGTTGCCATGCCCCTCCTCCAGGGGATCTTTCCAACCCAGGGATCAAACCCAAGTCTCCCACATTGCAGGCAGATTCTTCACTGACTGATCCACCAGTGAAGCCCAGGGATAAAGTGGTGGTGGTTTAGTCACTAAGTTGTGCCTGACTCTTGTGACCCCCAAGGAATGTATCTTGCCAGGCTCCTCCGTCCATGGGATTCTTCAGGCAAGAATATTGGAGTGGGTTGCCATTTCCTTCTCCAGGGGATTTTTCCCGACCTAGGGATCGAACCCAGGTCTCCTGCACTACAGGCAGGCTCTTTACTGATCGAGCTATGAGGGAAGCCCCAGGGATAAGGTGGGGTACTAAAAACAAGGGCTGTTTGAAAGCCTGAAAACAGCAAGAGCAGCTGGACCCTCAAGAATCTGTCCTTGTACACTGGACTCTTCACTGTAGGGGACTGGGGCTTGTTCTCCAGAGAAATTCAACTAAAGAACCTCTAGTCTTGGGTAGATGAAACACAATGGAGGGTTAAGAAGAACATTACCCACTGAACTTGGGTCTCTCAGACCCCTTCATTCCGCTTTCTTGTTTTCAGAACATCAGTGGCTGTGCTTAATTTCTCCTCCTTTTCCTTAACCCACTTCCTCCTAACCCTGCAGGAGAAGATAGGTTTCTTCTCTTGATGCTCTGAGTGGCCCTGAAAGATCTCCAGATTGTGGCTTCTGGGGATTCCTTAATGAAAATGCAGGCTGGAGATGACTCATGCAGTGAAACCTACTAATCAAGAAGACCCACCCCCAAAAGCTTCCAAAATTAAGGACAGAAGTCAAAGAAGCAACAGGGGGAAAAGCTATCAGGGGACAAAGAAAATTCAGGTAGCAGAGGGAAAGATGTGACATAAGAAGATATGTTACACCCATGAAGAAAGAACAGAAGACTACAAAAAGAACCAAAAGTGTGCTATTGGAATAAAAAATATGATAGTAGTAAAAAGATGCATTAGAAAGGGTGGAATGTAAAGCTGAGGAAAACCCTTGGTAAGGACATCCTAATGACAAAGAAAAACTTAATCCAGATTCAAGAGAGCCAAAATCTTAATGATAGGAATTCTCACAAGACAAAAACAAAAAGGATGGGAGGAAATAATTTAAAAATTAATGGAAAATTTCTCTGAGCCAAAGGACAGAGTCTCCAGACTGGAAGGGCCCATAAACTGTTAAGCACAATCTATATATAGGCGTGCACCACACACACACACACACACACACACAAACACACACCCGACAAGGCCCCATCGTGAATTTCCAGAACATCAGGAATAAAGACATGATTCTAAGAGCATCTAGAAAGAACACCAGTAATGGGAATCAATATTATACTACATTCTCAAGCATCATAACAGGAAATTAGTACTAGTATCTAAAAATGAGAAATCCAGAAATAGCAGAATGTACATGCTATTTTAAGTTCTGTAGAAACAACTAGAAAGACTGAAAGGCTGTTTCTTGAGAATGGGTCTGGGAGGTGGGGAGAGATGTGGCTGGAAACTGCTCTTGTCAGAGTAAGTTTTTTAGAATGATTTATTTTCTTTACTATAAGCATGTATCCGTTAGCCACAAATGAAAATATAAGAAGTGTGAAAAGCAGATGAGAGACAGTACAGAGTGCTTTCCCAGGTGGTCAATTCATGCATCAGACTTGAAAGGCAGGAGCACCCTCATTTGGGGCACACTGATAAGGGAATCATCTCCTAGTCTTTCTCCCAGCTCCAAAACTGAGCACAGAGCTTCCTTGCCTGCACCACTGACAGCGTGAGATTTTTCACACCTCCATTTGATACTATACCCTATATCTACTATATGCTACTGCCAGATGAGGTTGTCAGAGAGACAAGAATAGGATACAAAGGAGCACTCCAGGTTGGAGGAGGAGACGAGGAGGAGCAGTTTAGAGCTGGACACAGGCTCAACTCTTAGGGAGTAAGGACAAGTAGGTCAATTTCCCCTGAATATTATCTCCCCAGCAGTCCTTCCTGTCTCCTGACCACTGCAGGTCATCATTCATCAAATCCTATCTATCCTTTCAAAATATTTTGGGGAAGCCTATGAGTCATATAGAAGAAACGAAGTGCCAGTCTATGTTCAATACAGGATACAGGATGCATGGGGCTGGTGCACAGGATGATTCAGGGAGATGATATGGGGTGGGAGGTGTGGAGGGGCTTCGGCATTGGGAGATCGTGTTCACCTTTGACTGATTCATGTCAATGTATGGCAAAACAAATACAGTATTGTAATGTAGAATAAAGTATTAAAAATAAAATAATAAAAATAAAAATAAAGTGAAAAAAATAAAAATAAAAGACCTATGTGGAAGTACAGTTCCATAATTCTCATAAGAAAAGAAGGGTCTGAAATTGACAGGCTAAATTTCACAACTTCTCTTCTTTTCTCCCAAGTATATCACCACAGCAAGGCTATGGACTCTGTATTTTGGATTTTAAATGCTTGTATTAAGTATTTTTGCCTGACCTATACTTTTCTAAGCTATTTTTCTATCCCCTTCACCCAAGAATATTAAAATAGAATGCTGAATTTACTAAAGAAAAATACAAAATTTTAAGTAGTTAAAATTTCCCCTGAGATATTTAAAAAATGTTTAAGGTAGATTAAACCTAAACCAAAAATTAAATCAAAAAAAAAAAAAAAGAAGATAGATCTCTCTTACTTCAGGGTCATGCTGTGCTTCTGTTCAAAAATGTGAGCATCCTCTTTCTCCACCTGAATCCACTACTTCCCTCCTTGCCAAACAACATTTGACTCTTGCTAAGACTCTGATTCACAGTCAAAGGATGAAGATTTGCCACTCTGGAGGAAATTCCTTTGAAAAGGCTGTGAAGGCAATTCCAAAGAAGAGCTTTGTATGGCGACATTGTTGGAATGAGTGCACAGCCTTCCAGGGTGACTGCCCTAAAGGGCAACGCTAATTCTGGCTTTTAAGTGTGCCTAAGCTTGTTAAAAAGTCAGCCTGCTTACTTTAAAGTCCTAGCTCACAGTGCTGAAGTGTTTTCCTAAAGCCTCCATAAATTCTTCTTTCCCTTTGATACTTAGGCAAGCCACCATTTCCTTTCCTACACAAACTAAAGGACATGTTTGTGGAAGAAGAGGGAGGGGAAAGCTGTTTCTCTGGTTCCCATCTCGATCATAATGACCTCCAAGTAGGCTTCCTGATGCCTTGCTAGGTGGGAGTTCTCAGAAGTGAGTCTAATGTGTCATTTGATGGGTGCTCTTGTTCCCACCTCCCAAAAATGATGAATGGCTTGCAAACCACAGCAGCCATCCATCTCCTTGCCGTGGGGAATAATACTGATATGCTTTATTTCCCCATCTGTGGAGGTAATAGGTGCAGCAGCAGCTGTATTCTGTGCCAGAGTAACGTGAGTTCCCCTCTGCCACAAAGACCAGCTCATAACTTAGGGGAGAGGTCTGGCGGCATGGCCAGGGCTGAAAGGGAGCGAGGCTGTAGTGAAGACACATGTTTGACTCACTCGCTTGGGTTTGGTTTCAGTTCATTACCTGAGAAACCCCAGGGTGCACACTGAAACATCTGGTGGGAGTCTTAAAGACCAGACACTTGAGGGGAAAAAGTGGAACTCTGGGCTGCTGTTGCCAGGTGGTCATAACTTAGGAGCTGGCAAGATGGCACTGCCCAGGGTGCCAGTGAATTAAGTTCCGTGATCTCAAATCACCAGGCTTCTAAATTCCAATTGTGATCCCAGCACAGATCGCCTTAGGGACCAGATCACCTCATATTTGAAAAAGTAGAAACCATCTGTGTGTATGGTCAGGGTGGGGAGTGGGAGAGAAGAGAGGGAGAAGAGATGAACAGGGAGAGAAGGGGTTTCTCTCTCAGAACTTCCCAGGGCACTGAACACTTTGCAACGTGAGCAAGCACACGGTTCCACCCCTGCCCCTCAGCTTCATGGCAAGGTACTGTTGGTGAAATTACTTAAGCCCCCAACCATGCCTCTGCAAGGGGAACAGGGGAGAGGCTGGGTAGAGCATAATGAGATGATTTGAAAGCCCTGTTTACTTTTTCCATTTTAACTAATACTTCTGGATGAGGCGGCTTCCCTGGTGGTGCAGAGGTTAAAGCACCTGCCTGCAGTGTGGGAGACCTGGGTTCGATCCCTGGGTCAGGAAGATCCCCTGGAGAAGGAAGTGGCAACCCACTCAAGTATTCTTGCCTGGAGAATCCCATGGACGGAGGAGCTTGGTGGGCTACAGTCCACGGGTCACGAAGAGTCGGACACGACTGAGCGACTTCACTTCACTTCTGGATGAGGCACCAGCTCTCCTGGGAGGCCAGTCCTAAGGCATTCTGTGGAACCCGAAGCCAACTGTAAAAGACTAGCTTGGGGCAGAGCTGCTGGGGAAAGAGTCACACCTGACTTCTAAGTCCCACTTCGGAAGGCCAGAGTCAGGGGAGGAGGGTGCCTCTTCACTCCCAGGCCCACCGGGAACAGAGAACAGAATGACCTCAAAATTCTCCCCACCTCTTATGGTTTGAGAACCAGAATTTCTTGCTTATTAGTTCTGAGGAAACCTTAACACCCAAATAAAGGCTTAGTGGGGTTTATTCCATTTACAGGGATCACTTGGGCAGAAGGCAGTAGGGTTGGACTCCAGAGGCAGTTCTGATAGGTATAAAGCCCACGTGTTTCTCCCCCTGCTCAGTGTAATAGCATGGGACACAGCTCTGGGACTGCAGGGTTGAATGAGATATCATCTCCACCCCTAGGGCCGGAGATAGAAACAAAGGTTGAGGGTATCTTAGGGGGCTATTATTCCTAATTCCATCTGGGGCTGAAGTACATTTATTCAGTGAGACAGCCTCCTCAAGAAAAGAGGTATCATGCCTACCATCAATGAAAATGTAACTTAATGTGCTCAAGGATTTACAAAATATTCCAGGGCCCTAGGCACTGTTTCAATACAGAGTATCCCTCCTATTATGGGTAACAGCTATCACTACATCCAACATTTACATCTGATGTTCTGTGTATTAGTGAAATGATTGTTTGGTAAGGAAGGTGACCTCATACTGGCTGTGTATGTGTGTTAGTCGCTCAGGTACATCAGACTCTTTGTGACCCCATGGACTGTAGCCTGCCAGGCTCCTCTGTCCATGGGATTCTCCCCGCAAGAATACTGGAGTGGGTAGCCATTCCCTTCTCCAGAGGATCTTCCTGACCCAGGATAGAACCCAGGTCTCCTGCATTGCAGGCGGACTCTTGACCGTCATACTGGTTTCCACAGCACAAACTGATGGGGGCTGGGGTAACCAGATGTGAAAAGATTTTGAAGTCCTGATTCCAGCATGAGTTGTGCTAATAAGGAAAAGACCTAACTGAATCAGAAGAAAAATAGAAATGGAGTAGAAGGGAAAACTTAGTACCCAAATGCAGGGTCAGGAGAAATATATAAGTAATAGTCCCCGGGTGATAGAAATCATCGGAATCTTTAGCCATATAGTTTTTCATCTCCTGATCTGAATTCACTGGGGCTCTATACCTGCTCACCAGCTGCCCAGCTCCATCTCAAGGCAGGTAAAAATGCCCCTGGGCAGAGTGTGTGCTGAACCAAGTCAACAAACTCTGGGCCTGTCTCCCATGGGAGACTGTAGACGTCAGAGGGGCTCTGGTTTAGCATGCCACAGGAGGGCTGTGCAGAAAGAGAGTCTGGTCAAGGCTCTGGAAAGCCCTGTGGAGTCTGTGGGGAACAATAAGAATGCAGAATATAAATGTAAGCTGCAGGCTGATGGGCCCGTTAGGAATTAGGGCCGTCTTTGAAAGGAATCTGCGGAGATGATGCAAAACATCAAGCATGTGACCCAAATCGTGGCAGGGCATATTGGAGGGAGAGGGGAATGGGAATGAGACATTTTCTAATCTGATTAGTCTGAAGTTTCCCCTGAGTGTGGAGAAGGGTCAGTGCACAATTAGAGGCAAAGTTAGACTGAACATGGTCTGCTTAGTGGCTCAGAGGGATGACCTCCTTGGAGCAAAGCTGGGGCTCGGAGGCGGATGTGATCTGAGACTGAGCAGGCTTCACGGCAAGTTGGGGAATCATCTTTCTGCCTTTCATGTCAAATCGTCAAGGCAAAGACAAAACAGTCTGCTGAGAGGATGAGAGGATGATGACTTGGTGGCCTCAGTGCTGAATAAGAAACATCTAGGTCCCCCAGAGGCCAGGCTCCCACATTACCGGACTTTCCAGGACAACTCATCCCGAGGCCATCAAGAGATAATTTAATAAACATCCGCAGCTTCCTGACTAGAAGACAGCTTAATGTGTGAAAGGCATTCAGATCCAACTGTTTAAAAACAAGGCTTCCTCTATGTAGAAGGACGCAGGTCTCTTCCAGTTCATTTCTAAGTCAGAGCGTGTGGTCTGCGGTGTCTGATGAACACTCTCTCCTAGTCTCCAATCAGGACTTAGTAACAGATGCTATGGCACTGGGGAATTTATGTATGTTATCTCAATTTGCCCCAAGAACCACAAGGAAGCAGGTATTGTTATCTCATTCTAGAGGTATGGAATCTGAGGTTCAGGCAGGTCAAAAACTTGCACAAGATTACACAGCTGGCAAGTAGATTCAAAGAATACAGGAGACAAAGTAAGGGGTAAAACTGTCAAGCTGTGACAACCTGCTGCTTATTTTTAGGCAGTAAATCAAACAGGTTAGAAGTAGGTCTCGGTATCTGAATGGATCAGATGTCTACTCACAAATCTTCATTACAAGGTAAGAGACCATAAAAAAGAAAGAAAGAAACATAAATAGTGTTGTGAGAATCCTTAGCAGGAGATAATCACACCAGCCAACCAAATCCAAGAGGGCTTCATGGATACAGTGCTATGCAAAACAGGTTTCAAATGAAGAACAAGCTTTCAGCAGGTGAAGAAAACTCAAAGCTAGTTCCTACCGGAGAAACAGCAAGAGAAAAGGCAAAAAGTGGGAAGGTAGGGGGTATACAAGTGAAAAGCTAAATGGGCCATTTGGCTGGACTACTCGGAATGGGAATAGGAGCTTTGAGAATGTGGTAACTGTGGAGAAACCAGACTCCTAAGCCTGCACTTCATCTCAAGTCCTTTACACCGGGATGGCCTATTTATCCCTCATACTGCTGCTAGAAAATAAAAGCAAATAGAGCTGAAAGTCTAGAAGACAACCCCAGGTTATCCAATGCACACACACACAGCCACCTAGATTGGCCTCTTCTTGATCTGCTCCTGATACTAGGAGCAGAAGGACCCTAGCTCTCCCATGTGGGGGTTTAGTTTTTGTCTGCTTCCTTTTTTTTTTTTTTTCTGTCTCAGATAATGACTGCCCATTCCAGCCCCTGCTTGAGAATAATGCTCTAATGAAAACCCTAAGCCCTACAATGGAGGAGGTGGAAGAGGCGCTCAGAGCTGAGAAAGCTGGTCATTCCTTAGAGAACAAAGAAATGGTACAGAAGGCTTGTGAGCAGAAGAGTGACACTAGGATATTCTTGCTCTTAGAAGGTACTTAGCTGCTAGATGTAAAGATGGATTTAAAAATTTAGAGGCTGGTGAGAGAAAGGCCAATGTGGGGGCCCTGCAACAGTCAAGAAGAAAAGTAGGTCAGAACAAGAGTGGAGGTGGTGGGAATAGAGGGGAGAGAGAAGATGCAAGCGGTAGAAGTAGGAGGCAGATCAGGCAGGACATTCTAATCTACTCGCTATTTGTAGATAATAATTTAAAATGGTATGAAGCAGAAGATGTGCATTTTAAAGGTTCAGAGGTTAAGTCACAGTTCTTCTTCTAGACTATGTGACTTTGGGCAAAATCTTCTCTCTCTAGACCTCAGCATCCTCATGTAAGATAGGAGGATAATAGCTCTGACCTCACCAAGCTGTTCTCACAAAGTCAATGATGTAATGTACTCAAAGCAATGATAACAATGCCTAGAACACAGCCCCAAATGTCAGCATTATCAAGATAGGTCAGTCAGAGGAGGGGCTGGTGTTACGCCATGGGAAGCATAAAAGACAACCACAGTCTGGATGGCTAGGAGGGTGGTGCCAGGCAGTCAAAAAGTCAGGTTTGGTACAAGAAGAGAGGTGATTTAGAAAGCAGTTGACTGTGCTTTCCTTTGGCAACATCCTAACCTCTGCACTTGACATCTAGCACTCTTGCTCTGTGCTAATAACACGAGGTCCTCTAATTGCATGTCTTTAGCCATTAGAAACTACTGTTTTGAAAAACCTGTCCTAAATCTTAGATCTAAGACTCTCACAACCAAAGAAGCAGTTCATTTTCATTTTGTCCCATGACTCTGTGTGCACTTAAGTGCATCTTCATGTTAAAAAGTTCAAATAATAATTCATTAGAGGCTCTGTGACATTCACAATCATGACTAAGTTTTCCTTCTGTAACAATTAAATGGAGATGTGTCATCAGTGAAACAATACTGAGGTAAAGGGTAAATCAAGGGCAGTTAAAGGCAGATGTAAAACCAGGAACAGTCTCCAAAACAAAAACATACAGGACACAGTCCATGAGTGTGGAGATCTCACCTACCTGGGAGAGTAAGGATCCTAGAAGATCTTTATTTAAAGGTAATCTGGAGGATTTGCACAGCCTTTTGATGTCTTTGCTGGGTAACACTTTTTCCTGCATTAAAACACAGTCAATGAGCTTTTCTATACTTCATGTCTCTGAGTAATAATTACATGCTAAAGGAAAGAAAACAAGATGTATCCTAAAAGCGTGCACATGGAAATAAATATGAAAGCTGGTACTGGAATCGTGGTAAGGAAAAACAGTCATATTGCATTTCACCAGCTTGTTTCCATTTCAGAAGTCACTAGATTCTGTCCTTACAAAGGCCGTTCCATCACGATTCAGATTCTTGGTTGGTGATAGTACAGCCTGTTAAGGCTGTAGCCACGAGTGTTGCTCTAAGTAATCGATCTACATTCTTGACCACTAGTCAAAAATGGTTCTGATATTTGAAAACATCTCTTAATTTGACAGGCATCTAGAGCCTCCATCACAAGTATTATATGACCAGAGGGTGTTTTTCTAGTCTTTTCCTTGGATCCAAATCGTATAACCTAGAAGCCCCAACTGGGACCTTAACATTCACCTTTTTTTTTTTTTCTCCAGAGCAGCCCAACAGTCGTTTTCCCCAGCCTGCTGGGGCACGGAAATGCTTGTCTAATGTTCTCACCCTGCCCGTGTTCTTCTAGGCATCAGGCAAAATTAGAACTAACAGGAAAGAAAATGGGCTTCTTTCTTAGCAATAGGTTATAAAATGGTAAGAGAATCTTTATGTCTACAATTGGAACTTGTTGGATCTGGAAGAACCTCAGAGTTGTCTCAACTAGCCCCCTTTTTCCCAACAGGTATTCCTTTAATGAAAGAGGGTCACACTTCTCACCCTGGAGAGGGGTACCACCAGGCTGGAAGGCAAGGCCAGAGTCATACAAAGCTCAGGTAACACATCTTCCAGGAGGCTCAGAGAAGCTTAAAG
Organism: Nanger dama; assembly: GCA_917880005.1. Taxonomy (NCBI): domain Eukaryota; kingdom Metazoa; phylum Chordata; class Mammalia; order Artiodactyla; family Bovidae; genus Nanger; species Nanger dama. Next base: position 6,439,729 of record CAKJTW010000088.1, read on the forward strand.
ATTCAAGGAAGACTATCATTTTTATAACAACTCAACAAGGGTGTATTATGGATTAGGAGAAACAAATGATCCCTAGTAAGATAAACTGGGGGCATCCCCGGTAGCACTAGTGGTAAAGAACTCGCCTGTGAATTCAGGAGACACAGGTTGGATCCCTGAGTTGGGAAGATCCCCTGCAGAAGGAAACGGCAACCCAACTCCAGTATTCTTGCCTGGAGACTCCCACAGACAGAGGAGCCTGGCGGGCTACAGTCCATGGGGGGTGTGGCAAAGAGCTCGACATGACTTAGTGACTACAACAACAACAAATTAAGGAAAACCACGGGTCCTTCTAAGATATTTAGGTACAGACTTTAGGTTTGGGGATGAAGGAAGTAGTAATGGGGTAAAGAGATGACAGTGGTCTGAAGTAACAAAACCAGTGGCTAGAGTTAGACCTAAGATTTTCTAACTCCAGATGAATATGCTCCCGACCACTATATCAGATCTGTGGGTAGGATGAACACCAAAATATACTAAGATGGGGCTCCAGTTGTTTGTAACAATGACTGAATAAAGTTCAAAGGCAAACATGATAAATGTATTAGAAATACATTATTCGGAGCATCATTATTTTTGAGAAGAAATAATTTCAAAGAGATTTTATAGAAAGTTTACTTGTAAATCCCCTGTCTGGTATATTATAAAACTCATATTTATAAATCCCACTTATTAATAAAATAGTGTAAAGAGATGACATCTCAGAATTAAATCTTCTAACACTGATTTACTGTTTCAATTGAAAGCTTCTTAGAAACCAGTTAGAAAATGCAAAGGGGCCATCTTATTCTTTTGAAGACACAGAACTTTCCTATTCCATCAACAAGCAAAGTTCACCATCCATCACTATGAAATATGTGTACCCAGATAATCTCCAAAATGATTTAAGGTGGCTTGACTACCTAGTGGAGTATGAGGAGACATGCCAATTTTCTTTTTGCCCTTTTTGATACGATACAAATTCCTTCATTACTCAGCTTCACAGAAACATAAATGATTTCTTAGAATCAATAAAATAAACGCTTACTTTTCCCAATCTTGGTATACACACACAGCAATGAGTCTTTCAAAATTCTCAAAGCCATTTTTCTTGAGTTGTTCATGGGCCTCTGCAACTAGGACATTCCTATGTGGACACGGGTCCTCGGGCACCCGGTAGCGACGTGCAATGCTTATAACTTCTTGGTCTGTGAGTTTCCCGACAGTTAGATTCATCATTATTTCTCTGTTTAAAAAAAATGGGAAAACACTCAAGAAATTATATTTAAGATTATTTTACCATTCTATTAAAAACACACCCAAATTTCATTTTACAGAACTTTACCAATGGCCTACAGACAGGTTTTTTTTAAAAATTTAATTTCTCTACTATGAGCAACCAGGAAGGTACTTGTGCTAGAATGGAAAACCATAAGCACAGCAGCATATAAATAAAATGGCACCTTGCCCAGAGTCAAACTTCTATCAGATAATAGCCTACAACCAGGAAGTAAATTCTTAAAGTCCTTGAATGGTCAAAAATTCTGGGACTAAATACATGAGTTCATTCAATGCCTATTAATCTTACTTTACACAAAACAGTAACAGACTTGGGGGTTCTGATTTCCCAGGGTATAAAACTTATAAATCAGTAAGTTAAAAAGATGTTTTGGAGATGGGGAAAGTGATTAAGCATATTTCTGTGGTAAAAAGTAAAAAACTGACACATCCTACCCATGAGTGGAGAAAGAAATGGCAACTCACTCCAATACTCTTGCCTGGGAAATCCCATGGACAGAGGAGCCTAGCAGGCTACAATCCAAGGGGTCGTAAGAGTCAGACATGATTGAGTGACTAAACAACCACCATCACCTCCTGCCCATGAGAGAAAAAAGTAAAAACAGCTGTGTAAAGGCACAGTCATCTGAATCTTTAGAAGGCAAATGGCATTGATATCATTTGGCAGAGTAGTTCAGTTCAGTTTAGTTCAGTTGCTCAGTACTGTTTGACTCTTTGCAACCCCATGGATTGTAGAACATCAGGCCTCCCTGTCTATCACCAACTCTGGGAGTTCACTCAAACTCCTGTCCAATGAGTCGGTGATGCCATCCAACCATCTCATCCTCTGTTGTCCCCTTCTCCTCCCGTCTTCAACCTTTCCCAGCATCAGAGTCTTTTCAAATGAGTCACTTCTTCGCATCAGGTGGCCAAAGTATTGGAGTTTCAGCTTCAACATCAGTCCTTTCAATGAACACCCAGGACTGATCTCCTTTAGGATGGACTGGTTGGATCTCCTTGCAGTTCAAGGGACTCTCAAGAGTCTTCTTCAACACCACAGTTCAAAAGTGTCAATTCTTTGGCACTCAGCTTTCTTTATAGTCCAGCTTTCTCATCCATGACTACTGAAAAAACCATAGTTTTGACTAGATGGACTTTTGTTGGCAAAGTAATGTCTCTGCTTTTTAATATGCTGTCTAAGTTGATCATACCTTTTCTTCCAAGGAGCAAGTGTCTTTTAATTTCATGGCTACAGTCACCATCTGCAATAATTTTGGAGCCCCCCAAAATAAAGTCTGTCATTGTTTCCACTGTTTCTCCATCTATTTGCCATGAAGTGATGGGACCAGAGAATAGCAAGAAAAGATAAGAAAGCTTTCTTCAGCAATCAATGCAAAGAAATAGAGGAAAACAATAGAATGGGAAAGACTGGAGATCTCATCAAGAAAATCAGTGATATCAAGGGAACATTTTATGCAAAGATGGGCTCGATGAAGGACAGAAATGGCAGGGACCTAACAGAAGCAGAAGATATTAAGAAGAGGTGGCAAGAATACACAGAAGAACTGTACAAAAAAGAGCTTCACGACCCAGATAATCATGACGGTGTGATCACTTACCTAGAGCCAGGCATCCTGGAATGTGAAGTCAAGTGGGTCTTAGGAAGCATCACTACGAACAAAGCTAGTGGAGGTGATGGAATTCCAGTTGAGCTATTTCAAATCCTGAAAGATGATGCTGTGAAAGTGTTGCACTCAATATGCCAGCACATTTGGAAAGCTCAGCAGTGGCCACAGGATTGGAAAAGGTCAGTTTTCATTCCAATTCCAAAGAAAGGCAATGCCAAAGAATGCTCAAACTACAGCACAATTGCACTCATCTCACATGCTAGTAAAATAATGCTCAAAATTCTCCAACCCAGACTTCAGCAATACATGAACCATGAATTTCCAGCTGTTCAAGCTGGTTTTAGAAAAGGCAGAGGAACCAGAGATCAAATTGCCAACATCTGCTGGATCATGGAAAAAGCAAGAGAGTTCCAGAAAAACATCTATTTCTGCTTTATTGACTATGCCAAAGCCTTTGACTGTGTGGATCACAATAAACTGTGGAAAATTCTTCAAGAGATGGGAATACCAGACCAGCCCACTTGCCTCTTGAGAAATCTGTGTGCAGGTCAGGAAGCAACAGTTAGAACTGGACATGGAACAACAGACTGGTCCCAAATAGGAAAAGGAATACGTCAAGGCTGTATATGGTCACCCTACTTATTTAACTTATATGCAGAGTATATTACTTCATGGCAAATAGATGGGGAAACAGTGGCTAACTTTATTTTTCTGGGCTCCAAAATCACTGCAGATGGTGACTGAAGCCATGAAATTAAAAGATGCTTACTCCTTGGAAGGAAAGTTATGACCAACCTAGACAGCACATTCAAAAGCAGAGACATTACTTTGTCAACAAAGGTCCCTCTAGTCAAGGCTATGGTTTTTCCAGTGGTCATGTATGGATGTGAGAGTTGGACTATAATGAAAGCTGAGAGCCGAAGAATTGATGCTTTTGAACTGTGGTGTTGGAGAAGACTCTTGAGACTCTCTTGGACTGAAAAGAGATCCAATCAGTCCATCCTAAAGGAGATCAGTCCTGGCTGTTCATTGGAAGGACTGATGTTGAAGCTTAAACTGCAATATTTTGGCTACCTAATGTGAAGAGCTGACTCACTGGAAAAACCCTGATGCTAGGAGGGATTGGTGGCAGGAGGAGAAGGGGACGACGGAGGATGAGAAGGTTGGATGGCATCACTGACTCAATGGGCATGGGTTTAGGTGGACTCTGCGAGTTGGTGATGGACAGGGAGGCTTGGCGTGCTGTGGTTCATGGGGTCGCAAAGAGTCGGACATGACTAAGCAACTGAACTGAACTGATGGAACTAGATGCCTATCATGTCATGGGACCATGATCTTAGTTTTTGGAATGTTGAGCTTTAAGCCAGCTTGTTCACTCTCCTCTTTCACTTTCATCAACAGGCTTTTTAGTTCCTCTTCACTTGCTACCATAAGGGTGGTGTCATCTGTATATCTGAGGTTATTGATATTTCTCCTAGAAATCTTGATTCCAGCTTGTGCTTCATCCAGCCCAGCATTTCTCATTGATGTACTCTGCATGTAAGTTAAATAAGCAGGGTGACAATATACAGCCTTGTCATACTCCTTTCCCATTTGCAACCAGTCTGTTGTTCCATGTCCAGTTCTAACTGTGGCTTCCTGACCTGCATACAGGTTTCTCAAGAGGCAGGTCAGGTGGTCTGGTATTCCCATCTCTTTAAGAATTTCCCACCGTTTGTGGTGATCGACACAGGGAAAGGCTTTGGCATAGTCAACAGAACAGAAATAGATGTTTTGGTAGAGCAAAAGAAAACAAATGACAACATATTCACATGAGACCTCAGAGCCTAACAAATTGGCTGACATATTTTCAATACATTCTCTATGGGAAAGCCATAAACCATGTACCAGGCATTAGAATGAACTTCATTGAAATGGTTAAAATGCAAACTGTTATGGTACTTAACCAAAGAAGCTTCTACCATCTAAAAAATCCACTTACTGGAAATATTGGCTTGGCCAAAAATTCGTTTGGGTTTTCAATAACATCTTCTTGGAAAGCCTGAAAACACTTTTTGGCCAACCCAATAATTCAGTTTCCAAGAAGTCCAAATAAATGAGGGAATACCAGATTTTATTTATTCTGCTATAGACACGTGTCATGTTTTTTGTAATAATGGCTTTTAGTTCTTTTATATATTTCTTGTCATTTTCACTATCATTTAACAAATCTACAGGTTCTTCTGGTCAAGAATTTCCTAAGATAGACTATAGGAAATCCCACAGCTATGTTGTTAACCTACCTAAAGGAACTATATTTCACCTACATCCACTTAGAATCTCTGGGTTTTTCATTTTGCTTTGCTTGTGTCTTTTTAATGGAAATGAAGACCAAATTCAACCAAGAGGACCCCATCATTGTATCAAGTCAGTTTGCGTTAGACCATCAATCAGCAACATTTGCCAGGGGCTCAGCAATCAGGAATAACGTTATAGATGTTTTGGTATGTACCCTTCCAGTCATTTTTCTGTCAATATATATGTACTGGTATCCTTAGTTTCATTGGGATCATACAACATTTATCAACATAACATGGACATCTTTCATATCCATAAATGCCAACCAACAGCCTACTATTCACAGTTGCATGGTGTTCCATTTCGTTCATGTGTCACAACTGGTCATTCCATGACCAGTGTTGTAAATGAGTGAGGGGCTTTCCTTGGAGTGGTTCCACCTCAGAATCTCTTAATAATAGAATGGGAAAGACTAGAGATGTCTTCAAGAAAATTGGAGAAAGCAAGGGAATATTTCATATAAAGATGGGCACAGAAAAAGATAGAGGTTATAAGGACCTACCAGAAGCAGAAGAAATTAAGAAGAAATGGCAAGGATACATGGTAGAATTGTACAAAAAAGGTCTTACTGACCTGGATAACCATGATGGCATGGTCACTCACCTAGAGCCAGACATCCCAGAATGTGAAGTCAAGTGGGCTTAAGGAAGCATCACTACGGAGCAAGCTAGTGGAGGTTATGGAATTGCAGCTGAACTATTTCAAATCCTAAAAGATGATGTTGTTAAAGTGCTGCACTCAGTATGCCAGGAAATTTGGAAAACTCAGCAGTGGCCACAGGACTGGAAAAGATCAGTTTTTATTCCAATTCCAAAGAATGGCAATGCCAACGAATGTTCAAACTATCATACAATTGCCCTCACATCATATGCTAGTAAGGCTATGCTCAAAATCCTTCAAGCTAGGCTTTAGCAGTATGTGAACTATGAACTTCCAGATGTACAAGCTGGGCTTTAAAAAGACAGATGAACCAGAGATCAAATTGCCAACATTTGCTGGATCACAGAGAAACCAAGGGAATTCTAGAAAAATATCTACTTCTGCTTGATTGACTATGTTAAAGTCTTTGACTGCGTGGATCACAACAACTTGTGGAAAATTCTTAAAGAGATGGGAATACCAGATCACCTTACCTACCTCTTGAGAAATCTGTATGCAGGTCAAGAAGCAACAGTTAGAACTGGACATGGAACAACAGACTGGTTCCAAATAGGGAAAAGAGTACGTCAAGGCTATATATCGTCATCCTGTTTATTTAACTTACATGCAGATTACATCATGCAAAATGCCTGGCTGGATGACTCACAAACTGGAATCAAGATCTCTGGGAGAAATATCAATAGTCTCACATATGCAGATGACACCACCTTTATGGCAGAAAGCCAAGAGGAACTAAAGAGCCTCTTGATGAGGGTGACAGAGGACAGTGAAAACACTGGCTTAAAACTCAGCATTCAAAAACTAAGATCATGGCATCTGGTCCCACCACTTCATGGTAAATAGAAGGGAGGAAAAAAGGAAGCAGTGACAGATTTTATTTTCCTGGGCTCCAAAATCATTGCAGACAGTGACTGCAGCCATGAAATTAAAAGACACATGCTCCTTGGAAGGAAAGCTATGACCAACCTAGGCAGCATATTAAAAAGCAGAGACATCACTTTGCCAACACAGGTCTATATAGTCAAAGCTATGGTTTTTCCAGTAGTCATGTAAGGATGTGAGAATTGGACAATAAGGAAGGCTGAGTGCTGAAGAACTGATGTTTTCGAATTGTGATAGTGACGATTCTTGAGAGGCCCTTGGACTGCAAGATCAAGCCAGTCAATCCTAAGGGAAATCAACACTGAATATTCATTGGAGGGACTGATGCTGAAGCTGAAGCTCCAACAGTTTGCCCACCTGATGCAAAGAGCCGACTCATTTGAAAAGATCCTAATGCTGGGGAAGACTGAGGGCAGAGAGAGAAGGGGTTAACGGGATGAGATGGCTGGATGGCATCACTGATTCAATACAGATGAGTTTGAGTAAACTCAGGGAAACATTGAAGGAAAGGCATGTACAGGACTGTAACCTGGTAGGCTACAGTCTATGGGGTCGCAAACAGACACAACTCAGCTACTGAACAACAACAAATACCTATACATAAAATGTCTCTTTTTGAATTTTTATAATAATCAAATATTACTTTCATTGTAAAAAAAAAACTATTTGAAATCTTTTTCCTTTCATGGGTAGAAAATGACATGAAGAAGTGGCACGCTCCTAAGAATGAGGGAACAGAGCATGTGCAGCAATAACTAGAAACTTTCCACGCACCTTTAACTAAAACTACTCTAGCCTGACCAGGTCATAAAAGTTTATTTTCCTTTTCATTGGATAAACTGAAATTATCCTGGCCTCACTGCAGTGAAACTTTATATTTGCTGGGTTTCTGTCTCCCTGGATTATAAACAGCTTGGTACTCCATTGCTTTTCTTGTCTCCATGTGAGGATTCCAAACAAGCTGCCCCCAACTTAAAACTGCCTTCAGTCGTGCAGGACACCAGGCGACCCTGAGCAGCTGCCCCAGTGGCCACTGCACCCACATGAGCCAGATCTTGGCATCAAGGATCCCATCCAGGCAGTGCAAGCCTTGTCATGCTAAGGTTTTGCTCTGTTTATCACATGTAGCACCCCACCCTGTCAAATGTTAATGGGCTTCACCAAGAATGAGGAATCTTTTCAAAACTTACACATTCCATTTCTTTTTAATATGGTGAAATACACATAACACAAAATTTACCATTCGTGGCATATACTGCATTCATAATGTCGTGCAACTACCATGTCTATTTGTTTCAAAATATTTTCATCACCACAAAGAAGCAATCACTCCAGTTTCTTCCTCCCCTCAACCCCAGTCTCTCTCTGCCTGATCATCACTAATCTGCTTTCTTTCTCTGCAGACTACCAATCTGGATACTTCATATAAACGGAGTCATGCAGTATGGTTGGTTGTATCTGCTTTTGCTCATTTATCATAGTGTTTTCATGTTCATACATGTTGCAGCAGGTATCAGTGCTTCATTCCTTTTTATGGCTTAATACTAGTCCATTGTACAAATGTACCACATTTTGCATATCTATTCATGCATCAGTGGATATCTGGGTTGTTTCCCCCTTTGGGTTATGATAAATAGTGCTGCTACAAGTTTTAGTTTGAACATCTGTTTTCAATTCTTCAGGTATTTTTACCTATGAGTAGAATCACTGGGTCATATAGTAATTTTATGTTTAAATTATTGAGGAGCCATCAAACTGCTTTCTGCATACTCCACTTTAGCGAGCCACAGTCATAAAAATGAAGGTCCAACTTCCATCAGATACACCCCTTTCTCACTTAAACCTTCAAGTTGTGCTAGTGTCAGTCATGTCAACTCTTTGTGGCCCCATGGACTGCAGCCCACCAGGTTCCTCTGTCCATGGGATTTCCCAGGCAAGAATATTGGAGTGGGTTGCCATTTCCTTCTCTAAAACCTTCAAAGTGAACCTTAAATATCATCTGAGAGGAAAGCCTTATCTTGGTACTTCCTGGCCCATCATTTAAGAAAAATAAAAATGCACTTTAAAAAGAAGCTGTAATTGTATTGATATAGAAGGCAATGGCACCCCACTCCAGTACTCCTGCCTGGAAAATCCCATGGATGGAGGAGCCTGGTGGGCTGCAGTCCACGGGGTCACGAAAAGTTGGACACGACTGAGCGACTTCACTTTCACTTTCCACTTTCATGCACTGGAGAAGGAAATGGCAACCCACTCCAGTGTTCTTGCCTGGAGAATCCCAGGGACGAGGGAGCCTGGTGGGCTGCCATCTATGGGGTCACACAGAGTCGGACAGGACTGAAGGGACTTAGCAGCAGCAGCAGCAGCAGCAGCAGTATTCTGAGATTACTGTTGTTCATCTTAGAGACTCAAGTGGCAATCACCTTTGCCTTTACTCTACATTGCACTATGCTCCTGGCACTAATATTTTATACAGATTATTACAGTATTTAGTTAATCTTATAAAGGATGCTGCCATGATTTTCTCTCCATTTTTGTAATTAAAGCCTAAAAAAGAAAAAGCCAAACTGCTCTAGGGTACTGACGTTAACTAGGCAGAATTCTGAAACATGAAATGCTAAACAGTTTTACAAGACATAATTCCATTAAAGTCATCCAGTCATAAAGGGTGAATCAAATCTTCATTTTAAAGCTCTGAATCTAAGGGTATTTTGTTACATATTGAATTGTTAAAGTCTAAGCAATGTCTTTCAAACAAACAAAAAAAAAATCAGTTTCAATGTAAACAAGGGCTTAAGAGACAACGTTTTGTGTCCTAAGGCTTATAAGAAAATCTAGTTGAGCCTAAATTAAACCAAGAAGCAATTTTAATGACAATTATTTAGCACCCTTTATCATCTCCTTCAATTTGATCTTCAACAAATAAAATGTGTTTCAGTTTCTCTAATCAGAAGCCTGGCCCAGCTGCTCACATCCTACATTGCTTCAGGCATTCTGTTACTTATGGGCCTAAGCTGCCTATAGTGAGCAGAAAACCCTGCCTTCCCATAACTTGCGTTCCAGCCAGGCACCTGATTGGACTAGTGTGCTGCCAGACAGCAGAGAGTAGTAGAGACAGCTGGTAGAATATGTGTCAGTGGAAGAGGAAATGGAAAGATAGATCAAGTGGGGCCAGTACAAATGTCTGACCAGATTTTGCTACCAGCCTAACTACAGGTCAAAAGCATTTACAGAGCTCTTCAGTCTCACGGGGCACAAAGCCATTGCATTCAGCCACGTTGGCTGGGTGCTGCCCACCTCCAGGGAGAACCTTGATACGCTTATGGTATGAATGGTGTCCCCTGGAGTTGTATGACATGGTGGCCTCACCAGAGAAGCCGAAGAACTCCAGACGAAAGGGGGAAGAAAAGGTCACCACAAGTGGGAGGTAGTGTGGTTCAGAGGGAAAATGTGAGCTTTCAAATTACACAGACCTGGATTAAAATTTCAGCCCTGTGAATTCGCTAGAAAATGGAAACTTTGGTAAATTGTTAACTTTTCTGAGGCTCTGTTCCTCATCCGTGAAATTGGACAAGACCGCTTGTTTCACAGAATTTTATTTTACCACAGGAGCCAGGATGATCCTGTGAAAATGTAAGTCAGATCACATTATGCCTCTGTTCAAAACCTTCTAAGGGCTTGCCCTCTCTCCTGAAGTTGAAGCCAAAAGCTTCATGATGGCCTAGCAGGCCTGACATGATATATCCTCTCTCTCTCAGACCTCATCCCCTCTCTGTCTCGCTGCACCACCAGACCACACTCCTTGCTCTTCCTCAAACAAGGCAGGCAAATTCCAACTCCAGGGCCTTTGCACCTGCCATTCCCTCTACCTAGAATGCTCTTCCCCAAGACAGTTACACAGTTCGGTCCTTCACTTTCTGAACAGCATCTTCACTTGTTCTGGTGTCATCTTCTCTATAAGGCCTTCTCTGACCATCCTTTTCAAAAGTGTGACCCCTCCCCTAGAAGCCTGGCATTCCCAAACCCCTTCTCTGCTTTCTTATCCTCAGTAGCATTCATCATACACCAACCTAGTATATAATTTATTTTCTTATTCTCTATATCATCTTTATCCCCCAGCTAGAATGTAAGTTCCACAAAGGGTCGGGCTATTTTGTCTATATTTTGATCATTGCTGAATCCTCAACACCTTCAAGAGCCCCTGGCACCTAGTAAGCACTTTATATTAAATAGTTCTCTGAACAAATGAAAAATGAGCGTTAAGTTAGCAAAGTATGAAAAGCATTTAGCTTTCTACAGCACTATGTTGTTTTAGTTGCTAAGTCATGTCCGACTCTTTTGCAATCTCATGGCTTGTAGCTCGCCAGGCTCCTCTGTCCATGGGATTTTCCAGGCAAGGATACTAGAGTGGGTTGCCATTTCCTTCTCTACTATAGAACTATATGAATGCTCAATAAATGATAGCAATTTTTTATTATTCTCATCATCTCACAATGGAGACAGTTTCATGTTGCATTAAACTGGAAGAGTTATTTCCTTTAAGCAAGTTCATCTTGGAAAAATGTGAAATGTCTTTGATGAGTGAAATCTTAGAATTTATCGCAGAATATAAAGGGAAGATGGTACACTTGTTTTAAATAGTTAAATTCAGGATTTAAGTCTGAAGCAATAAGCTCCAGGTGTACCTCCGTTTATATAACTGAATATATTTGAAAAGCTGCACAAATGCTTAATTCTTAGAATTTAAATTATATGTTCCCTTCCACTCTCTATTACATTTAAAGATGTTCTATCTTCATCTTGGTTATTTTTAATTGGCAATGGCACTGAACACCTTAGCTTCAAATTCCTTTAATTTCTGTCAAGTTGTTAACAACAAGCAAGCACACTGAACTCTGAAATAAGTTCTTTGGAAACTAAAGAACCTTTTGACAGTATAGTAATTACTGCCAAATTTCTTTGCTTTGTAAACTGATTTTTTGATGTATTTTCTCAAAGAGAAGTATAACTGCATTGAAAATCATTGACCTTGTTTTCTCATTCCAAATAAATGTAAGCAGCTTTTAGCTTTCTATTACTGCTCTAATCTTTATTTCACATCAAATTCTATGGCTTTTCCTGTTTTGACATGCAGTGGAATGTACATGATAATTTTGATTTATTTAGTTTGAAATCCAGTATGTCTTGGTGCACTCGACTTTGGGGCTATTTAAGTGTAGCCAAACAAAACGAAATCTTCTCACGCAGTTAACAGTAATTGCTATATATTATTAAAAATATTCTTCAAAGAGGTACAATTTTAGAAAAGCTCATCTAGAATTCTGCTACGATTTGGTACAATATGCATTTAAGTAAATGCTTAATTGCATTTCAGGATTTAGGCCTGAAGTGATAAAACTTTTAACCACTGTTAAAAGACACAGTGGGTTTTTTTTTGTTTTGTTTTTTAAATCAGGTCAAGATTTTTTGGTAGAAGCAAAAGGATGACGGTGGTTCACTTGGGATTTGGGTAGATACGAATGAATACGCATTTCATTTACAAGCAAAGTGATTTGTTTTCTACCATTTCCTTTTCATTAGCACCCATCCTGTGTTCAGGGATTATTTGTCTCCAAGCAAACCTCACTTGAAGCTTCCCTGGTGGTTCAGTCAGTAAAGAATCCGCCTACACAGTTCAGGAGACCTGGGTTTGCTTCCCTGGAGAAGGAAATGGCAACCCACTCCAGTATTCCTGTCTGGGAAACCCCATAGACAGAGGATCCTGAAGGGCTACAGTCCATGGGGTCATAAGAGTTGAACTCAACTTAGTGACTAAACCACCGTCACCACCAAACCTTGTTTGGCCTTTTTTTTTTTTTAAAAAAAGACTCTTTCTCATTGGTTGCCAGATGAGATGCTTTAGAGGCCATACTAATCCCTGTGACAATTAGGGGGCCTTAATGGAGGGCAGCCTCATATAAGCCTACAGCTATTTACTGGTTACATGATCAGCTGAACACAAGACCAGATCTGTGCCCTCTAGTACTTCACTTCCCAATTCAAGACTTACTCATGTAAAAACATAGCAAACAAAATAGAATCAGATTCTTAATTCTTTCTGGGCATGCACTTTAAAAATAAAATTTCTTGGCTTTAATCCATTATAAAAGGAACACATTTCTAAACATAGAGAATTTGAATAACATATAAAAGGAAGAAAGAAAATCATAAACACTCACACCATACAAATATAACTAAGTAATCATTCTGGTATATTTCCTCATTCTGGTATATTTCCTCTTTTCTGTGCATGAGTATCTGTCTTTTTTCTTAACAGTTGTGAACATATTTTATAGTCTGCTTTTTTTCCCTTTAACTAGTACACTTATTATCACTTATTTTTCTGAAACCAAAATGCTAATCCATTCTTCTATTATTGGGTATTTCATGGGCTTTTCTCAAATTTTTACATAAATAATGTCATAATGCATATATTTATGCAGAAACATCTGTCTGTATTTAAAATTATTTCTGTTGGTATCCCAGAAGTAAAATTAGGTGGACAAAAGAAAAACACATTTAAAGGATGTATTTTTTTAATACTTTATTCTACATTACAATACTGTATTTGTTTTGCCATACATTGACATGAATCAGCCACAGGTGTCCACGATCTCCCAATGCCAAAGCCCCCTCCCACCTCCCACCCCATATCATCTCCCTGAATCATCCCGTGCACCAGCCCCATGCATCCTGCCTCCTGTATTGAACATAGACTGACGCTTCGTTTCTTACAAGATAGTATACATGTTTCAATGCCATTCTCCCAAATTATCCCCCCCTCCTCTCCCTCAGAGTCCAAAAGTCCGTTCTATACCTCTGTGTCTCTTTTGTTGTCTCACATAGAGGGTCGTCATTACTATCCTTCTAAATTCCATATATATGTGTCAGTATACTGTATTGGTGTTTTTCTTTCTGGCTTACTTCACTCTGTATAATTGGCTCCAATTTCATCCATCTCATTAGAACTGAGTCAAATTTATTCTTTTTAAGGGCTGAGTAGTACTCCACTGTGTATATGTACCACAGCTTTCTTACCCATTCATCTGCTGATGGACATCTAGGTTGTTTCCATGTCCTGGCTATTATAAACAGTGCTGCAATGAATATTGGGGTACATATGTCTCTTTCGATTCTGGTTTCCTCGGTGTGTATGCCCAGCAGGGGGATTGCTGGGTCATAAGGCAGTTCTATTTGCAATTTTTAAGGAATCTCCACACTGTTTTCCATAGTGGCTGTACCAGTTTGCATTCCCACCAGCAGTGTAAGAGGGTTCCCTTTTCTCCACATCCTCTCCAGCATTTATTACTTGTAGACTTTTGGATCGCAGCCATTCTGACTGGTGTGAAATGGTACCTCATTGTGGTCTTGATTTGCATTTCTCTGATAATAAGTGATGTTGAGCATCTTTTCATGTGTTTGTTAGCCATCCGTATGTCTTCTTTGGAGAAATGCCTATTTAGTTCTTTGACCCATTTTTTTATTGGTTCATTTATTTTTTTCTGGAGTTGAGCTGCATAAGTTGCTTGTATATCTTTGAGATTAGTTGTTTGTCAGTTGTTTCGTTTGCTGTTTTCTCCCATTCAGAAGGCTGTCTTTTCACCTTGCTTATAGTTTCCTGTTGTGCAGAAGCTTTTAATTTTAATTAGATCCCATTTGTTTATTTTTGCTTTTATTTCCAGTATACTGGGAGTTGGATCATAGAGGATCCTGCTGTGATTTATGTCAGAGAGTGTTTTGCCTATGTTTTCCTCTAGGAGTTTTATAGTTTCTGGTCTTACATTTAGATCTTTAATCCATTTTGAGTTTATTTTTGTGTATGGTGTTAGACAGAGGTCTAGTTTCATTCTTTTACAAATGGTTGACCAGTTTTCCCAGCACCACCTGTTAAAGAGACTGTCTTTACTCCATTGTATATTCTTGCCTCCTTTGTCAAAGATAAGGTGTCCATAGGTGTGTGGGTTTATCTCAGGGCTTTCTATTTTGTTCCACTGATCTATATTTCTGTCTTTGTGCCAGTACCATACTGTCTTAATGACTGTGGCTTTGTAGTAGAGCCTGAAGTCAGGCAAGTTGATTCCTCCAGTTCCATTCTTCTTTCTCAAGATTGCTTTGGCTATTCGAGATTTTTTGTATTTCCATACAAATCTTGAGATTACTTAAAACAAAGGCTGTGAAAAGGGACAAAGAAGGCCACTACATAATGATTAAAGGATCAATCCAAGAAGAAGATATAACAATTATAAATATATATGCACCCAACATAGGAGCACCGCAATATGTAAGACAAATGCTAACAAGCATGAAAGGGGAAATTAATAATAACACAATAATAGTGGGAGACTTTAATACCCCACTCACACCTATGGACAGATCGACTAAACAGAAAATTAACAAAGAAATGCAAACTTTAAATGATACAATAGACCAGTTAGACCTAATTGATATCTATAGGATATTTCACCCCAAAACAATGAATTTCACCTTTTACTCAAGTGCACACGGAACCTTTTCCAGGATAGATCACATTCTGGGTCATAAATCTAACCTTGATAAATTCAAAAAAAATCGAAATTATTCCAAGCATCTTCTCTGACCATAATGCACTAAGGTTAGATCTCAATTACAGGAGAAAAGCTATTAAAAATTCCAACATTTGGAGGCTGAACAACACCCTTCTGAATAACCAACAAATCACAGAAGAAATAAAAAAGAAATCAAATTATGCATCGAAACAAATGAAAATGAAAACACAACTACACAGAACCTATGGGACACTATAAAAGCAGTCCTAAGAGAAAAGTTCATAGCCATACAGGCATACCTCAAGAAACAAGAAAAAAAGCCAAATAAATAACCTAACTCTACACCTAAAGCAACTAGAAAAGGAAGAAATAGAGAACCCCAGAGTTAGTAGAAGGAAAGAAATCCTAAAAATTAGGGCAGAAATAAATGCAAAAGAAACAAAAGAGACCATAGCAAAAATCAACAAAGCAAAAAGCTGGTTCTTTGAAAGGATAAATAAAATTGACAAACCATTAGCCAGACTCATCAAGAAACAAAGAGAAAAAAAATCAAATCAATAAAATTAGAAATGAAAATGGAGAGATCACGACAGACAACACAGAAATACAAAGAATCATAAGAGACTACTATCAGTAATTATATGCCAATAAAATGGACAACTTGGAAGAAATGGACAAATTCTTAGAAAAATACAACTTTCCAAAACTGAACCAGGAAGAAATAGAAAATCTTAACAGACCCATCACAAGCACGGAAATTGAAACTGTAATCAGAAATCTTCCAGCAAACAAAAGCCCAGGTCCAGACGGCTTCACAGCTGAATTCTACCAAAAATTTCAAGAAGAGCTAACACCTATCTTACTAAAGCTATTCCAGAAAATTGCAGAGGAAGGTAAACTTCCAAACTCATTCTATGAGGCCACCATCACCCTAATACCAAAACCTGACAAAGACACCACAAAAAAGAAAACTACAGGCCAATATCACTGATGAACATAGATGCAAAAATCCTTAACAAAATCCTAGCAATCAGAATACAGCAACACATTAAAAGATCATACACCATGACCAAGTGGGCTTTATCCCAGGGATGCAAGGATTCTTCAATATCCACAAATGTAATTCATCACATTAACAAACTGAAAAATAAAAATCATATGATTATCTCAATAGATGCAGAAAAAGCCTTTGACAAAATTCAACATCCATTTATGATAAAAACGCTCCAGAAAGCAGGAATAGAAGGAACGTACCTCAACATAATAAAAGCTATATATGACAAAACCCACAGCTAACATTATCCTCAATGGTGAAAAATTGAAACCATTTCCCTAAAGTCAGGAACAAGACAAGGGTGTCCACTTTCACCACTACTATTCAATATCGTACTGGAAGTTTTGGCCACAGCAATCAGAGCAGAAAAAGAAATACAAGGAATCCAAATTGGAAAAGAAGAAGTAAAACTCTTACTGTTTGCAGACGACATGATCCTCTACATAGAAAATCCTAAAGACTCAAACAGAAAACTACTAGAGCTAATCAAGGAATGTAGTAAAGTTGCAGGATATAAAATCAACACTCAGAAATCCCTTGCATTCCTATACACTAATAATGAGAAAGTAGAAAAAGAAGTCAAGGAAACAACCCCATTCACCATTGCAATGAAAAGAATAAAATACTTAGGGATATACCTACCTAAAGAAACTAAAGACCTATATATCGAAAACTATAAAACACTGATGAAAGAAATCAAAGAGGACACTAATAGATGGAGGAATATACCATGCTCATGGGTTGGAAGAGTCAATATAGTGAAAATGAGTATACTACCCAAAGCAATCTACAGATTCAATGCAATTCCTATCAAGCTACCAGCAGTATTTTTCACAGAACTAGATAAAGGATCTTGATACATGGTGTTAAATTACTTTTACCATTCCACCAGCCACAAGAGAGGCGCCATAGCAATAGATATTACCCTTTTTAAAGGTGTTTCCTAATTCATCAGGTAAAAATGATGTCTTATTTTAATCAGCAATGATTTAAGTACTAATAAACTTGAATATGTTTTATTTGCTTGTAAATTATGTTTCTTCTCTAGCATTCTGTCAGCATATGTCCCTTACCCACGTATTCATTCATTCAACACACGCTCAGTAAGTCCTTACTCCATGTCAGGCCACATCAACAGAGAATAAGAGAATGGACTAGATTTGAGCCCCAATCCTCAAGGCCTGCACCCTAGAGTAAATCACAGACCAAAATCAAAGCCAAATCAACAAAGTAGAAAAGGGGCTCTAATAAACATATGTCCAGTTCAGAAAAAGTACCCCTCATCCAGTCTGGCATGTATACACCTCAAGGGGAAAATCTAGGAAGGATACATAGCGGAGGTGGCAACAGAGCCACCTTTCTGCAGATGAAAGACAATTTGCTAGTCAGAAGGTAGGGTGAGGAGGGGAATGAGGTTTGGAGGAATCGGGAAAAAACCGTATCCTCAAGATATCGGGTTGGCCAAAGAGTTAGTTTGGATTTTTCCATACAGTTTTATAGAATAACCTGAATGAAATTTTTGGCCAACCCAACTCAAGGAGAGCAAGAGGATGGTACATTTTAGGAGCTGTACTAAGTGCTAAGAATAGGAGGTATCATTTATCATGTGCTTAGTGTACGCCAGACATTGATCTAACTGTTTCACACCAGGCTCCTCCATCCATGGAATTTTCCAGGCAAGAGTACTGGAGTATGGTGCCATTGCCTTCTCCATTTAACTCCATAACAGCCCTTTAAGTAGGAACATTGGTTATCCCCATTTTATAGATGAAGAACTAAAGTCCAGAGAGCTCAAGCAAATTGCTGAAGGGCACATAGCTAGTATGTGGTAGAGCCAAGATTTGAACCCAGGATGGTCAGGATTCTTAGGATGACTGGAACATTGAGAAATGGAACAAGAGATAAATTAGAGAAATGGCAGGTGGGGCCCAATCATGAAAGGTACACATGGAGTGTCTGGGTTTTCTTCAACAGGTGAAGGGAATCTCCTGAAGTGTTTATAAGCAAAGGAACACTAAGAAGAGAGTTGCATGTCACAGCACTCAGGAAGCAATGAGAGCACAGGCATGGCAGCGAGGGCTGCTGGCCAGAGGAAACAGGGTAAGAGGATGAGCTGAGAAGCAGCCACTAGGGTTGGGTATGCTTGACTGAGGATGGGACCTAGGTCTCTCTTTTTGTTCAATGTCTGAGAAACAGGGACATCCTATCCCCTTGGACAGCAGATGGGACATCTTTTCTACTAAGGTGAGAAAGGAGGAATGCAGAGTTCTGGATACAGGGATGTGGGGGAGGTTTGTATCTCAGGACCTCTACACTCTCTAAACTTGGAGATGAGGTTTTCTGTGGTGAGTGGGAGGGAAACAGTGAGGTTAGGAACTTAAGAGTGAGAAAATTTGAACTATTTACTGTGGAGAATGGGAAAAGGCATAACTACGCCTTGCTCCATCCTTAACTGCTTGTTCATCTGTAATTGCCCAATGATTCATCACCTGTCAAATCTGTCATCTCTGCCTTCGATTTCTTGGTCCCAATTGATCCTTTTGCTTCGGCTTATAGACATGTTCATGTGCATCTTGAAAACAAACGGCAAAACCTAGTCATTAATCTTCTAGCTAGCTAAGCCATCCCAGTGGCATCCACCAGCCAGGCAGAACCAGGCTCCCACAGCAGCCTCAGGACAGCAAGGAGCCATAGTCGTGGTGATGGGCAATGATCTGACCACCCTCTCTGGACAAGTCACCTTCCTGGGGTTCCTGAACAACTAAAGGGGAAGTGAAAGGGAAGAGGCCTCAAAAAGACTATATGGATCATTCCTGATAATATGGCCCATGGGAGCTCAAGAATTAAATGGGAAAATAAAAGCAATGTGATCATATGCCAGCCTCAAGAAGATGGAATGTGTCATAATAGCTCCAGGGGCGATCAGAGAGTTCACAATGATGGTGGAGACTTCTCCCAGGACTCCTCACCACCCCACGCATCTTCTTGTTTTATATTTTCACTTTTTTATGTATTATTGCCATTACCTTTTATTGCTACTTGTTTTTTCCATAAAGACTATACTAGGTTTGCTCTTAGGTTCTGCAATTGTTTTCCTAAAAGGAACACTGGGTCCTATGCTTGACTTTCTTAGTGATAGATTTTTAAATAAAATGATATATCAAATTCAAAAATATAAAAAGTTATATAATGAATCTCCTCACCATCTCAAGCTCCAATCCCACTCCTCAGAATTCTTTTTCACTCAGCTTTATTTGACATATAAATGAGAAAATTATATATATTTAAAGTGTACAATGTGATGATTTGATATACATAAGTACACTGTGAGATTATTATTAGATTCTGCAAGTCTATTTGGAATTTAATTTTGGTTAAGTTGAAGTTGCCCTAAAATATTTTAAATTTATAACTACCTGATTTTCAAAGATAAACTTGAAATATGATTTTACTCTCAAGATGAAATATGAGGAATTTAGCCCTTAGATTTTTCCCAGCTCTATTTGGCTATTTTTATCTGTGGTATAAACCATGTCATCTTCCATTTTAATTTTTCTAACAATATTCATGTCTTGAAATAATGTTTTATCCTTGAATTTAGCTGAGTAACTGTGTGTGTGTGTGTGTGTGTGTGTGTGTGTGTGTGTGTGTGTGTGTATGAAACCTGCCTAGTGTTCAATGCTGTTCCAATCTTTCAAGATAAGATGCTCTCCTTGAGTTCTTAACTCTTATTTTCTGTTCATGTTTTGGAGATGTTTATTAAAGTAATATAGTACTTTGAGTGATGTATTAAAGAATCTATATTATAGTCTGTTTTTTTGAAGATTTGAAAACATTTCTATTGCCTCTATGTACAAAAAACAACTTATCTCCAATTTGTTTATTCTCAAAGCACTGAAGACTTGATACATTTTCTCCTTGAATTACCTAAGCCATTTAGGTCATTGGTTCTGCTGCTGCTGGGTGGTATTTTCCAGCTTTATTTTGTGTATGTTTTGCTTTGACGCTCCTTATAAGATTGTTTCTTCATATATGACCTTTAACTTTTTACCAAGGTATCCCTTTTTCATATATCATCTTGTTTGGAACAGAGTGAAATCTCTCAATTTCCAGACATATTTTTTTTCACTTAGAAAAGGATTTTCCTTTAAAAACTGCCATTGATTATTACTGTACTTCCAGTTCTTCAGTTCCCTTTCTACCTCCATTACTGCTCTCTTCTTTCTTACCACTTTAATCTTCTTGATTTGCTCCTCTGAGTCTTCTGCAGTATCCAGTCTCCTTTTAGTGCCTCCTGTTTCATGTTTAATTCAGAAAATATGTGTTTTGTCCATTTTAATACAACTCTTTCCCTATTTTGGTCCGTGTGCTTCTCAAAATGGTCTGCTCTTGCTAAGACCATCAAACATCTGGTTGTGACCACAACTATGTTCTAGAAACAAATTTCTCATATAATAAATCACTTTTAGAATCTGCATGGATTCTCCTACACTGCACCATTTAGATTCTCTGTGTACAACGTTACAAAGAGGTTTCTAGAGCAGTCTGGGCATTGGTGGAGGGCTGCCTTTAACCAAATTCCACAGGCTCAGGCACAGATGGGGCATATGTGTCTCTGTGATGGGGGGAGGGATTCAGGAAAGGAGGGATCTAGTCATGTCCATCCTCAATAAATGTGCTCAAGCCAACATGAAAGAGGGAGGAAGACAAGCGTTTGATTTGGAGACCAAGAAGACAAATTTAGGGTGGGGAACTGGTAGGGAAAGAAAGGAGACTAAGTAGCAGAGAAAAGGCTGGGAGCTTGTCTCAATACCCCAACGGCTAATAGAGGGACTCTAAAGAGCCTCTCCATGCTTGGTGTTTCCAGAGCTATGCAGCTCACCATCTGTACAACCCTTACAGTGGCCCTTCCCTAGGACAACCTAATGACATTGAAGCCCCAGGAAAGACTCTTTAGCTTATGCTCAACTGATAGATTGTCATTAAAGCAAGTGGGTCTCCTATACCAGGAAACAGATCAGAAAAGGAAGAAATATCTAAGTCCATCGATGAATACAGTGATTTACTTTCTTATCAGAATCTTAAGTAGGAAAATTTCTTACATCTCATTGTTGTGGCCTATTTCTTTAAAAATTGTTCTGGTATTCTATGAAGAATTCTGAGCTTGGGAGAGAGCAGTACTGAAATGAGAATTAAATCACTGAACTGAATCAGAAGTCATGAACACAACCTAGGCAATCGACTGGACTATTTTGACAGTGGCTGGAACTATCAAACTTTGCACTGTCAGTAAGAAATCATTTTCTGTCCAGATAATATTAATGAGAACTTGTTTCTGGTTCCTTGTCTTAAACACCCTGTGCTTAAATTATGTAAAGAATCTTAACGTGTAACCACAGAACATCAGGTCTAGAAATAGCAGTTTTAAAAGTGATATAAGAAATCGATACATCTCACCCTCTCCTCTTCTCTCCCCATGTCCACAAGTCTATTGTCTATGTCTGTTTCTCCATTGCTGCCCTGTAAGAAATCCTTAGGCTGACAGCCTCATCTATAAAGCATAAAGGACTCTAAATAAAAAGCAAATATGTTCGTCTATTAAGAGTTCAACATTTCTATAAAAAATAAAGAAAAATGAGCAGGAATCATTTAAGGTAAAACAAAATAGGGAAGCTAGTTGCCAGTCATCAACCTAACTTCCCTGCCACTTCAGAAGCCACGTTCTCCACTATGGGCAGGAGGAAGCGTCTCCAGCAGGTGCCAGAACATAGTCTCTGTGAAGATACACAGTGGTCCCTCCCAGGGTCAAGTTCCCCCAGAGATAATGTGCAGCAACAGTGACAAGCCAGGGTCAGAGTGACTTCATACCTAAGTCTCCTGCAGGCCGAATTAACCCACATGATGGTAGCAGGTGCAACCAGAACACAGAAGAAGGGCTTCACAGCCACAGAAAACTCTAAATCGAAGAGATACACATACCCTAATGTTCATAGCAGCACTATTTACAATAGACAAGACATGCTGTTTGTTGTTCAGTCACTAAGTTGTGTGTGACTCTTTGTGATCCCACGGAATGCAGCATGCCAGGCCTCCCTATCCCTCACCATTTGCCGAGTTTGCCCAAGTGAATCTGGACATGGAAGCAATCTAAATGCCCATTGACAGATGAATGAATAAAGAAGATGTGGTCTGTGTGTGTGTGCATACATACATATATATATATACATACACACATGTGTACACACACACACCAGAATATTAGTCAGTCATAAAAAAAAAAATGAAACAAGGCAACTTCCAGCAACATGGATGGACGTAGACATTATCATATTAAGTGAAGTAGGCCAGACAGAGAAAGACAAATATTATATGATATCATTTATATGTGGAATCTAAAAAAAAATGAACTTATTTACAAAATAGAAAAAGATGCACAGACATTGAAAATAAACTATGCTTACCAAAGGGGAAAGGGGAGAGGAGGCATAAATTAGGAGCTTGGGATTAAAATTAACATACTAGTATACAACAAACAAGGACCTACTATATATATAGCCAGGGAATTATACTCAATATTTTGTAATCATCTATATACATATATTTAAATACATATGCACACACATATTAATATACATGTATACACACACACATACATATGTATATATAGGGCTTCCCTGGGTCAGCAAAATTATCTGGAAAAGGAAATGGCGTGACTGAGCACATAGTACATTGGCACATATAAATATATATAAATCACTGAATCACTATGATATATACCTGAAATTAACACAACACTATAAATCAACTATACCTCCACTTAAAGAAAAAAAAGAACAGGGAAGGGCCCCATGGCTCAAAGGGGGTAATGAGCTGTTCCCACAGTCATTTCCATCTCCTCTGTGGGATATTGTATCACTATCCTCAATTTTCCATTTCTCCCTGTACCTGTACCCCTTCCCATGTGCCTCTGTTATTCCACCTTCCAAAAGGGAACAATTTCTTTCCTGCTCCTTGACTACCACAGGATATGCTCTGGCCAGTATAATATGGAAGTCAAGGTTTGCCAGTTCTGAGCAGAAGCATGAAGAGGTCTTCCATGTGTCTTATTTCCTGATGGTACTTCTGCCATTACCCTAAAAATTACACGCTCAAGTGTGCTCACTGCTTCCTGGAGGGGAATGAGGAACATGGAACAGAGCTGCCCCAGACAGGCCCATGGTGTATGATACTTTTTATATATTGCTGAATTCCATTGCTAATATTTTGTTGAGGATTTTTCCATTGATATTCATTAGAAATGTTGGCATGTAACTTTTTTGTAGTGTCTTTGTCTTTTTGTTATCAGGGAAACAGTGGCCTCATAAAATGAACTTGGGAGTGTTCCATCCTCTTTAGTTTTTTTAATAGTTTGAGAAGGATAGGTATTAGCTCTTGAAGAAAGTAGGGAAAACCACGAGGTCATTCAGGTATGATCTAAATCAAACACCTTATGATTATACAGTGGAAGTGACAAATAGGTTCAAGGGATTAGATCTGATAGACAGAGTGCTTGATGAACTATGGATGGAGGTTTGTAACACTGTACAGGAAGCAGTGATCAAAATCAACCCCAAGAAAAAGAAATGCAAAAAAGCAAAATGGTTGTCTGAGGAGGCTTTACAAATAGCTGAGAAAAGAAGAGAATCTAGAAGAAACGGACAAATTTCTAGAAACATACAACATTCATTTCAAGACTGAATCAGGAACAAATGGACAATCTGAACAGGCCAAACACTAGTAGTGAAATTGAATTTTTGATAATAAAAACTTCCAGGAAATAAAAGTTCAGGACCTGAGAGCTTCACAAGGGAACTGTACCAAATATATTTGTTGTTTAGTCTCTCAGCTCTTTGTGACCCCATGGACTGCAGCATGCCAGGCTTCCCTGTCTGACACCATCTCCTAGAGCTTGCTCAAACTTATGTCCACTGAGTTAGTGATGCCATCCAACCATTTCATCCTCTGTCATTCCCTTCTCCTTTTGCCTTCAATCTTTCCCAGCATCAGGGTCTTTTCTAATGAGTTGGCTCTTTGCATCACGTGGCCAAAGTATTGGAGCATTCAGTCTTTCCAATGAATATTCATGGTTGATTTCCTTTAGGATTGACTGGTTTAATTTCCTTGCAGTCCAAGAGACTCTCAAGACTCTTTTCCAACACCACAGTTCAAAAGCATCAATTCTTCGGTGCTCAGCCTTCTTTATGTTCTGACTCACATCAATACGTGACTACCTGTTTTCTGGTTGTTTTTGTAGTTCTTCCCTGTTCTATTCTTTCTTTTCTTCCTTTGTGACTTGATTATTTTCTTTAATGGTATGTTTATATTCTTTTCTTCCTTGTTTTTGTAGATCTACTGTAGGTTTTAGATTTGTGGTTACCATGGGGTTCATATATGTTAATGTCTATATCTATTTGTGTGTGTGTATATATATATATACATTGTTGGTGGGAATGGAAATTGGTGTAGCTGCTGTGGATAACAGTACAGATGTTCCTGAAAAAATAAAAATAGGACTGCCATCTCTTGATGGACACTTAGGTTGCTTCCATATCTTGGCAATTGTAAATAAT
Organism: Nanger dama; assembly: GCA_917880005.1. NCBI lineage: Eukaryota > Metazoa > Chordata > Mammalia > Artiodactyla > Bovidae > Nanger > Nanger dama. Next base: position 6,464,759 of record CAKJTW010000088.1, read on the forward strand.
GCTGCTATGAATACTGGGCTGCATGTGACTTTTCAAATTAGTGCTTTGCTTTGTTTTTCAGATATATACCAGGAGTGGAATTGCTGGGTCATATGGTAGTCCTATTTTTAGTTTTCCCAGGAACACCTGTACTGTTCTCCACAGCAGCTATACCAATTTCCATTCCCACCAACAATGTATGAGGGTTCCCTTTCCCCCACATCCTCAGCCACATTTGTTATTTGTGTTCTTTTTGACTATACTTTCTACTTCCTAGTTAAAATTCCCATTGTGTTCATCTATTTTTGCCCTAACCCATTTAGCAGTCTTATTACTCATTCTTTGAATCTTTATCTGGTAAATTGTTTATTTCTGTTTCAGGAGTTGTTTTTTTCCACCCCCCCCAGAGGTTTTCTCTTGTTTCCAATTGAGACAAATTTCTGTCTTCTCATTTAGCTTCTCTTTGTCTGTCTCAATGAAATTAGGTGAAACAGTTAGCTATTTCTTGAAGATGTCTTGAAGAAGCATCCTTCTGTAGGAGCATCTTTATACAGTCTCTGTCCAGTGGCTTTGGTGAGAGAGCTGGATTTGACATGAACACAGTTCATGTCTTTCCTCAGGGTGTGCTGACAGGTATCACCTTAGTAGGATATGGGACTGGAGAAGGAGGGGCTAGAGCCGAGCAAGGTGTGAGGGGGTATTCTCCTCTGCTCAGGGGCCATTAGCGGTAGAGTCAGGTCCCTAATTATTGAAGCAGAAGCCTTGAGGGTCGGGGCTCAGTTCCCTTTCAGTGTGTGCTGTTCCGCCTCCGAGCACCACCACCCTTACCCAAGACGGGAGCAGTGCTGGAGCAAGAAGTGCTGGTGTGGGTATTTGGTTAGGGTCAGGGCATGGGCTGTGGCAGTCTGGCTACTGCCAGAGATCCAGACTACCTAACCCTAACCACCTGTGTGATCACCAGAAGTGGCTATTCCCTCCTTGCTCAGACTCTGCTTAGGATTTGAGCCACCTCAGCATCTCTCAGCTAGACTTCTTCCTCAGTCATAGCAGCCCTCACTCCAGCATGGAGCTGCAATGCAAGGCAAGCCATGCTGAAATGTTCTCTCAGCTCAGGCTGGGGGTATGCCAAGGCAGTCACAGGAAAGCAATCAGCCACTCCTATAGTTTCAATCACCCATTCTACCCTGTGCTTCCGGAGCCAGCAAGCATTCATGCACTCCTCATGAGTAGACTCCATGCTTCCTACAGCTTTCCTATTAGCCCCACTGGCCCTTTACCTAGCCAAGAGGGCTTATCTTCTAGTCAGGCCCCAGGGCTGAGGCGCCCAATATGTGGCTCAAATTGCTCCTTTCCTAAGGAGGGTCTCCACCCACTGAATCTCCCTTTTCCTCTGAGTCCCTTCCAGGAACTCAGGCCCCAACCTGATTGCTTCTGTTCCCTTCCTACCCAATTTTGTGCAGATCTTTCTTAAAGCCATGATTGTACAGGAGTCTTTCTGCTAGTTTTCAGTTTTTAGTGAGAACTGTTCCACATGTACATGTACTTTTTGTTTGTGCAAGGAGGTGAGTTCCATGTCCTCCTACTCTGCCATCTTGATTCAGTCTCCAAACTTAAGTATTAACTATTATTAAATTATCAGTAGGTGGTAGAATGAACTGTCCTTCAAGAAATGTCAAAATCAGTTAAGAATTCCCTTTCTATAGAATCCTAACTACTATGTGAATGACAGTTGAATCCAAACAAAGGTCATTGCCTTTGTTCATGCATGTATTCATGCACTTATTCTTCAACACATGCATGAGGGAATAAAAAGATGTGCTGAGAGTGACACCAGTCATAAATACAATGAGACCAAAAGGCAGGGATCACTGTGAGCTGGGGTGGTCAGGAACATCTTAAGGCATGTAAACTGGAATATCTTCACAAATAAGAGAAAGCTCCACAGTAAAGGAGAGAGCCCTTCCAAAATGGTCTGAAAAAGAATGACATAAATTGGGTGGCCCAGAAACAGCAATGCCTGGTCCTATCGTAGCTGATCAAGGTTAAGAGATGAGGCTGGCATCTTCCAAGGGCAGCTTATTCATTTCTGAACATCCATCACCCACCATGGGACCTGACACAGAGTAGGGACCTAGCATATATTTATTGAATGAATGATAAGTGAACATGGTTAAACACCGCACTGAGAGGCACACCCTCCATATCCAGTACTTTGGGTTGCAAAACTTCCTTGAATGAAAAGCAGCCCGGTGGGGCTTGCCCTAGACTAGCTCAAGTGCCGTGGCCCTCCTGCTCTGTAGTATGCTCTCACTTTGCAGCATAATTCTCCCTCTTAGGAACTAAAAATTAGCAGATAGCTACTGTTCTCATTTTTAAAACCAAACTGGGACTCTAATTAAAGAAGACAGCCTGGGTGGCACTAACTTGGTCATTTGTTAGCAACTAATGGCCACACAGTTGCCTTGCTTTTATTCATAGAAACTTCATTTAGAATAGAAACCATTAGAACATTGTATTTTGGATGAAATAGTAGTTTCACTGTTAATGCCTTACCCACTCCCACAAGAATATAATCATGGAAAAAGAAATAAAAGAAACACAGTATAAATATATATGTATATATAAAACCTCAGAAAAAGAGTTGGTCCTTTTTCCACTCTTTAGAAACATAAAAAATAGTCTATCTGCTTTGGCACAGCATTATATGGTTTATTTATTCTAAAATGCCAAGAATTTTTTCTAGCATCCCATAAAACTCAAGGCTATAAGAATGGATATGCTTCAAAAATAGAGAAAAGCCTGAGAGTTATTAAGATTTTAAATAGTGGAGCTGATTTTAAGTATGTCTACATGAGTGAAGCCAAACCCACTTCAGCTTAGGTATTAATAATGATGTCATATCCCCAATAATGTGTCTAGTCTGTATTTTCTCCAGTGTAATTTTAGAGAGTCCGTATAGCATGGTAAAGAGATTATGTGTGGCAAAATGGTAGACAAGATAGCAATTAAAACTCAAACTTTCAGCTGAGCTTGTGAAAAAGGAGAGGAAATGTCCTACGTACCAAAGGAAAGAGGTATCCGGTACAGCCAGAGAAGAAGGTGTATAAGTTAAAAGAGTGATACCTGGGGAAGGTGGGAATCAAACACTATTAACAAGTAAGAGCATGGATTTTAATGCTCACTCAGGCACAAGAAACAAGGTTTCTGGCCAAAGGGAGTAGCAATGTGAAACTCCTACATATGAAAACTATGCATAAAGCACATTGGGAGATCGTGTACACCTGTGGCTGATTCATGTCAATGTATGGCAAAACAAATACAGTATTGTAATGTAGAATAAAGTATTAATAAAAAGAACTGTAAAAGGTTGCAATTGAAGTGAAAGGAGGATTGATAAACTCTAACCATTGTCTTAAGCAGCAATGGACCTTTCCTCTGAGTCTCTGTAAAAGGGGCAGGACAAAGGAACATAGACAGATTATATGATAGAACTTAAAGCCAATATTCTGCCTAATAAGAATCTGTAGTACAGATTTATTTTACCCACTAACTATAGAAAGTTTCAAGTTAATAAATTAGATCAAAATTAAGATTGAGTTCAGTTTATAAGCCAGCCTGGAGAGGTAAAATCAATACTCTGAAAGTTCTACTTCTGGATGATAAAATTAGTGGTGAAAGCTTGAGGAAAAGCAGGATTTGCATAGTCTCAAAGTATCTCTCTCAAGATATTTATTCACTACAAAAGGAAGGATAGTAACTTTACAATGGAGAAATCTGACAAACACCATCTTAATAGAGAATAAGGTCAATATCACTATAATGATATATTGATATCAAGAACTCCTTGATGTGATGCACTAAGAAGGTTGATTTATTTCTGTAGAATTCTTGCCCAAAATGCAGAAACTTAGTCCAACCATGAGAAAACATCAGAAAAATACAAACTGAGGGACATTCTACAAAATAACAGATTCAAAAAATGTACTCAAAAATAAAGGCTGAAGAACTGTTATAGATCACAGAAGACTAAGAAGAAACAACAACTAATTCCATGTAAGATAGATCCTGGGGGAAAAAGACATGTTAGTGGTATTGTCCTAATGTTAGTTTCCTAGTTTTGATAATAGCACTATGACAAGATGCTAACACTAGGAGAAACTGGGTGAGGTGTTTCACCCTCAACTGGGTGAGGTGAGAGACATGACAGCTCTTCATACTATTTTGGAACTGTTCTAGGAGTCTACAATTAGTTCAAAATAAAAGGGTTTGAAACAAAACAAAACAAACAAAAAAAAAAACTACTCTGAAAGGCCAACTCAATTACCAAAGGAACACTGTGGTAGGGGAGGAAAGTTCAGCTTAAGATGAGCAAAAGGAAACAATTCACCATGAGTAAGAGTCAGCAGATGCAACAGAAAGACTAGTACTCCCATAAACTTGGAACAATAGAACAAAAGTCAGCAATGGACTATGAAATCATTGTGTTTAAAAGAAAAAAACAGATTAAAAATAGAGAAACCATAAGAAAGGAACAAGATACCATGGGAAAGAATAGAAATATTTAAAACACATATGAGTGCATGCACACATACACAGACAGACACACAACTAAACGGCACTTAAGAACTGGAAGGGAAAGTCACTGAATCAATGAACATGATGACAGATATTAGGAAAATTCCAAGAATGCAGCACAGAATTTAAAAAATCAATGAAAAGGATAAATAAGAGGTTAAAATACATGGAAAAGAGAAAGAAATTTGATAAGTAGTTAAGAGGAAAACAGAAAACAGCTTGTGAGTTTGAGAAGAAAAACAGAATGGACAAGAGATGACATTTGAAGAGATAATGGCTGAGAATAATTCTTAAATTGAAGAATTACAAATAGTCCCAAGATTCAGTGAAATGAAACCAGAGACCACCAAAAACAAAGAGAAAGGCAATCAGAGGGGAAAAAGGCATATGACTACAAAGGAACAATTATATTAATAGGAGACTTACCAAGAACCACAATGGAGGGCAGAAGACAACAGAATAATATATTCAAAAGGTCAAAGGAAAATAACTATAAATCCAGAATTATTTACCAAGTTAAACTTCAGAAGTAAGAGAAAAAATAGATACATTTCAGAAACTAAGTTTATTTGTTCCTAGAGTTACTAAGCAAGTCTCAATAAACATCAAAGAATTGGTATCATGCAAACCATATTCTGCAAGTAAATGTAACAAAAAGAGCAAAATGAACTATAAAGCTAACATACCACACATTTGGAAATTTAAAAGCAAACAAATAATTGGCTGTTTTTAGGAAATATTTGCACATGAAGGACAATAATCACCAAACTAAAAACACTAAAGCTAAAGTAGTACTTATGAGGCAAGTGCATAGCCTCAAGTGCATTTCTCCGAAGACAAAGACTGATAATCAGTGAAATAAATGTCCAAAGTGAAACAAATGCCCAACTCAAGAAATCAGAAAATTTAAAAAAATATAAAGGAGAACATAATAAAAATAAGAGTAGGAATTTATAAAGTAGAAGCTAAAGGTAAAAAAGAAGATTAACAAATTGAAATCTGGTTCTTTTTCAAATTAATCAAATAACTAGTAAAATTGATTTTTAAAAAAACAGAAAAGGCACAAACTAATAGGATTTAAAGGTGATACATTTTAAAAATTAGACAAAATGGAAAACTTTCTAGAAAATATATATAATTTTCAAAATCAATTCAAGAAAAACAGAAATCTAGAATAACATGTACTCCTTAGACGAAGTAAATAATTAGTTTAAAATCTACTCACAGGAAAAAAAAATGAAATGGCTATATGGTTTTACATGCAACTTCTACAAAACCTTCAGAGAACTAATACTACCTAAATTTTACAGAGAATGAATACTCTGAAACTTATTTTATAAGACTATTATAAAATACTGATATCTCAACAGGACAAAGACAGTATGAGAAAGAAAAAGGATAGGCCTATTTCCTGTAAGAACAAAGATGTGAAAATTGTAAATAAAAGCCTATGACCTTAATGGTGAAATATCAGAAATATTCCTTTCAAAATCTGGAAAATATAAGGATATGTGCTTTTTCTACTTATCACACATAGTACATTGCAGCTTTTAGCCAATATAATTTTAAAAATAGAAAAAAATCATATAGATTAGAAGAGAAGAAACAGGGATGTCATAATTTATAGTTCATATGATGTGCTCCAAAATAAAGTCCAAAAGACTCTACATACTCTGAGAACTCAAAAAAGAAAATGAGATCTGCATACAAAAAGTAAAATACTAAAATCAACAGCACTCACATACACCAGCAATAACCAACTAGAAAATGTAGTTTTAAAATTAAAAGGCAGTATTTGCAATGACAATAAATATTATAAAACAAGATATATCATATTCACAGATGGGAGATCTCTATTTCATAATGACAGCAATTCTACCACTAATTAATCTATACATTCAGTACAATTTCAGTCAAAACCCAGTCAGGCTTTTTAAAGAACTAGAAAGTAGTTATAAAATTGATAAGGAAAATTAAAGCCTAAGATTAGTCAGAAGAAGAAAAATTAGAACCCTGCTATATATATCACAACTTATCATGATTCTACAGTAACAAATTTAAATAGACAAGTTGACAAATTTAACAAAATAGAGAGCTCAGAAACAGATTCATATGGATATTGAACCATGAAAAATATGTCAGATGTCTCAATACAAACCTCTGGGGAAAAAAGGATAGACTTAATGCATGGTGCTGGAACAATTGGGAATTCATGTGGTAGTCATAATTTCTTAAAGAGGATGTAAAATTTACAAATCATAAAGGGAAAAAAATCCATAAACTTATCTATCAACTTCCACATGTCAAAAGACAATATAGGAAGTGAAAAGAGAAGCCAGACACAGAATACACCTGCAATCCACATAACCAACAGAGGACTGGCATACAAAATGTAGCAAGAACAAAGACTTTAAGAAAGGCATAAATCTCAACAGAAAAATGAGCAATATGCAAAAGACGAAAATGTAAATTGATGGCTCCACTTTCTAAGAAAAATTTAACAAGCTTTAGTGAAGTTGAAGACACAGCCTATAGCCTAGCAATTCTACTTCTAGGTTCCTATTCTAGAGATATTAGCACATATCAATAGACATGGATAAGGATGTTCTCTTGCAGTTGTTTATAACAACAAAATAGCTGTTCACAAGTACAGGAGACTGAAGAATGACCCCCAAAGATATCAGGTTCTAGTCTCTGGTACCTGTGGAGGTGGCTTTATTTGGAAAAAGCCTCTTTGCCAATGTGATTAATTTAAGACCATCCTGGTTTATCCCGATGGGCCCAAACTGCCATCATATGTATCCTCACAAGAGACAGCAACTCTCTCTCTCTCACACACACACACACATACGCACACACACATGTGTGAGGAGAAAGCAATATGAAGTTAAAGGCAGAGACTGGAGTAATACCACAAGCCTAGGACTGCCAGCACAGAAACTGAAGAAGCAATAATCAGATTTTCCCAGAGGGAACATCATCCTGCCAGCTCCTTGATTTCCCAGAGATACTCTGGGACTTCTGGCCCCTAGAACTGTGAGAGAATAAATTTCTGTTGTTTTAAGTCACCTAGTTTGTTTTTTATTACAAAAACAATTTTTTTGTTTTTTATTTCTGTAGCCACAGAAAACTAACATAATAAGTAAGAAACTGGTAAACTGCAATTTATTCATAAAATGACATATTACAAGACGATAGGGATAGTTCAAATGGTAAAGAATCTACCCACAATGCAGGAGACCCAGGTTCAATCCCTGGGTTGGGAAGTTTCCTGGAGAAGGAAATGGCAACCCACTCCAGTATTCTTGCCTGGAGAATCCCATGGACAGAGGAGCCTGGTGGGCTACAGTCCATGGGGGTCACAAAAAGTCAGACATGACTGAGCGACTCACATACACAAAAAACAATGAGAATAAATGAACTAGGGCTACATGTTTCAACATGGAAATAACTCAAAATCATGTGTGGACTGAAAACGGCAAGTCACAAAAGGATCTAAAGTGTTTACCACTATGTACATTTTTAAATGTACAAACAATATTATAAATTGTTTATGGATACATATATACGTGGAAATAATTAAGCATGGGGATTACATATCCACCTTGAAACTGGTAAGGGAAAGAGATGCTGAGAGAGCAGGCACTAGCTCTATAATCACTTCTAAATTTTTAAAAAGAGATAAAAAGAAAATGTAGAAAAATGTTCTCTTGTTAGTTCTGGGTAGTAGGTATATAGTGCCTTTCAGCACATTTTGGTATATTTAAAATTTTAATAATGACACTTTCATTTAGGTTTTGAAATAGAACATTTGGAATAAAACAGACTTAGGTCTGAACCCCAGTTCTGCCCTGTGACCTTGAGCTGATAATGACTTTGCCTTGCAGGGTTATTTTAAGAATGAGATGAGTTTTATATAATTGTCTAATACAACCTCAAAGACTATGAGCAAAGTGTCCCAGGGGGAAAAGACTGAGGCCTATGAGAAAGCCTAGTCCTGATGTCCAAGAGAATTATGTATGACATTGTTTCCAAAACTGCTTAATCAAGAACACCACTTTGTTAAAAAATTTTTGAGTATTCACCCTCAATATATTTACTAAATAGTAATAATATGCTTAAGATATTGTACTTTTATATATAATAAAACATACGTAAAATAATTTAAGGGATTAAATGAAGATAAATGTAAATCATGGGAAAATAAATATGAATATAGAAAAGACCATTACAATGGAAAATAATAGATAGATCATCAATCCAGCCTCTTCCTTTTACAAGTAAGGAAATAAAATCCCAACAGGTAAAGTGACCAGGTTGCCATTACAGGCAGACAACTCATTCTATGAGGTTTCATGAAAATAGAGGCAAAAACTCAAAACAAAATTTTCACAGATTAAATTACATGTGGAGTACATCATTTGAAATGCCAGGCTAGATGAAGAAAAAGCTGGAATCTAGATTGGTGGGATAAATATCAATAACCTCAGATATGCAGATGACACCACTCTAATGGCAGAAAGCAAAGAGGAACTAAAGAGCCTCTTGATGAGGGTGAAAGAGGAGAGTGAAAAAGCTGGCTTCAAATTCAACATTAAAAAACTAAGGTCATGGACATCCAGTTCAAGATGGTGGAGTAGGATTCTCCTTCTCATCTGCTCATCTCTTCCTGTGAGAGCACCAAAATCACAGCTAGCTGTTGAACAACCATCAACAGGAAGACGCTGGAACCTACCAAAAAAGGTACCCCATGTCCAAAGACAAAGACGAACCTGCAGCGAGATGGTAGGAGGGTACAATCATGAAAAAAATTAAACCCCATATCTGTGGGGTGGGTGACCCACAAACTGAAGAATAATACCAAAGAAGTTCTCCCACTATTGTGAAGGTTCAGAACCCCACATCAGACTTCCCAGCCTGGGGACCTGACAAAAGGACTGGGCATCCCTAGAGAATCTGACCTTGAAGGATGGTGGGATTTGATTACAAGACTTCCACAAGTTTGGGGGAAAGGGAGCCTCCAGTCTTGGAGGGTATACACAAAACCCTGCACATGCCAAGACTCGGACGAAAGGAGCAGTGACTCTACAGGAAACGGAATCAAAACTACCTGCTAGTCTTAGAGGGTCTCCTGTACAGGTGAGTCAGCAGAGGTTCACCACAGGGATGGGGGACTGGCAGCGGCTGTCTTGGATAGTCCCTTTGGTGTTAACAGTCTTGGAGGTCACCATTAACTTAGTCATAGAGCCCATAGACCTGAGGGCTTGGTCGCCTCAGGCCAAAAAACTACCATGGACGGAGCACAGCCCCATCCATCAGCAAATAATTGTATTAAAGCTCTACTGAGCAAGGCTCTGCCCACCAGAGCAAAAGCCAGACTTTCCTACCACCAGTCCCTCCCCATCCACCAGGTCACAAAGAGTGGGATGTGACTGAAGACTAATACTCTAATCTAGTCCTTCCCATCAGGAAGTTGACACAAGCCTCTATCAGAAGGCAGAGAGAAGAAGCAAGAAGAACCACAGTCACACAGGGACTAAAACAAAACCACATTACAGAAAGTTAATCAGCATGAAAAAGCAGACAGTTACATTCCAGATGAAGGGACAAGATAAAATCCCAGAAAAACAACTAAATGAATTGGAGACAGGAAACCTTCCAGAAAAAGAAATCAGAATGATAGTGAATATGACTCAGGATCTCAGAAAAAGAGTGTAGGCAAAGATTGAGAAGATGTAAGAAATGATTACCAAAGACCTACAAGAACTAAAGAACAGAGAAGAATAATATGCTACAAGGAATCCACAGTAGAATAACTGAGGCAGAAGCATGGATAAATAACCTGGAGGACAGAATGGTGGAAATTACAGCTGCAGAACAGAATATGGAAAAAAAGAATGAAAAGAAATGAAGACAGCCTAAGAGATCTGTGGGATAACATTAAATGCACCAACATTCACATTATAGGGGTCCCAGAGAGAGAAAAGAAAAAGGACTTGAGAAAATGTTTTAAAATATAATAGCTGAAAACTTCCCTAACATGGGAAAGGAAATAAGCAACCAAGTCCAGGAAGCACAGAGAGTCCCAGGCAGGATAAACTCAAGGAGGAACACACCAAGACACACAGTAATCAAACTGACAGAAATTAAAGCCAGAGATAAAATATTAAAAGCAACAAGGAAAAAACAACAAATAACATACAAGGGAACTCTCATCAGGCTATCAGCTGATTTCTCAACAGAAACTCTACAAGGCAGATGGGAATGGCATGATATATTTAAAGTGATGAAAGGGAATATCCTACAACTGAGAATACTCTACCCAGCAAGACTCTCCTAAGATTTGATGGAGAAATAAAAAGTTTTCCAGACAAGCAAAAGTTAAGAGACTTCAGCACCACCAAACCAGCTTTATAACAAATGCTAAAGGAACTTCTCTAGGCAGGAAACAAGTGAAGGAAAAGACATACAGAAAATAAACCCAAAACAATAAAGAAAATGGTAATAGGATCATAAGGGCTTCCCTCATAGCTCAGTTGGTAAAGAATCCACTTGCGATGCAGGAGACCCCAGTTTGATTCCTGGGTCAGGAAGATCTGCTGGAGAAAGGATAGGCTACCCACTCCAGTATTCTTGGGCTTCCCCTTATGGCTCACCTGGTAAAGAATCTGCCTGCAATGTGAGAGACGTGGGTTCAATTCCTGGGTTGGGAAGATCCCCTGGAGAAGGGAAAGGCTACCCACTCGGTATTCTGGCCTGGAGAATTCAATGGCCTGGAGAAGTCTATAGGGTCGCAAAGAGTCAGACACGAATGAGGGACTTTCACTTTCTAATAAGATCATACACATCAATAATTACCTTAAATGCAAATGGATTAAATGCAACAACCAAAAAACATAGACTGGCTGAGCAGATGAAAACATGTGTATGTACACACTTCTACTTACCACTTCACTCTGCTTGACACCCCAAATTGTATGCAATTATTTTATATTGTTAGGTTAATCATGTTCCCTTTATGCCTTGCAATAGTAATTATCTTTTACTTTTGTCTGGCTATTGATTGTGAAAATTGATAAACATCTTTTACTATTGTGATTATATAACTATTACTCACCAAATACCACTGTATCACAATTTGTCAACAGAAAAATTATAGAATTCTATATCACAAAAACTACCATTTAATAGAAAAACCTATAATCACTTTTTAAAGTTCATATGCATATCAAAATATCTTGGAATTTTTTGAAAAATACAAATGCCTATGTTTTCCTCTAGGAGTTTTATAGTTTCTGGTCTTACATTTAGATCTTTAATCCATTTTGAGTTTATTTTTGTGTATGGTGTTAGAAAGAGATCTAGTTTCATTCTTTTACAAGTGGTTGACCAGTTTTCCCAGCACCACCTGTTAAAGAGACTGTCTTTACTCCATTGTGTATTCTTGCCTCCTTTGTCGAAGATAAGGTGTCCATAGGGTGTGTGGGTTTATCTCAGGGCTTTCTATTTTGTTCCATTGATCTATATTTCTGTCTTTGTGCCAGTACCATACTGTCTTAATGACTGTGGCTTTGTAGTAGAGCCTGAAGTCAGGCAAGTTGATTCCTCCAGTTCCATTCTTCTTTCTCAAGATTGCTTTGGCTATTTGAGGTTTTTGTATTTCCATATAAATCTTGAGATTATTTGATCTAGTTCTGTGAAAAATACTGCTGGTAACTTGATAGGAATTGCATTGAATCTGTAGATTGCTTTGGGTAGTATACTCATTTTCACTATATTGATTCTTCCAACCCATGAGCATGGTATATTTCTCCATCTATTAGTGTCTTCTTTGATTTCTTTCATCAGTGTTTTATAGTTTTCGATATATAGGTCTTTAGTTTCTTTAGGTAGGAATATTCCTAAGTATTTTATTCTTTTCATTGCAATGGTAAATGGGATTGTTTCCTTGACTTCTTTTTCTACTTTTTCATTATTAGTGTATAGGAATGCAAGGGATTTCTGAGTGTTGATTTTATATCCTGCAACTAGAGCTAATCGTTGATTAGCTCTAGTAGTTTTCTGGTCGAGTCTTTAGAGTTTTCTGCGTAGAGGATCATGTCGTCCGCAAACAGTGAGAGTTTTACTTCTTCTTTTCCAATTTGGATTCCTTTTATTTCTTTTTCTGCTCTGATTGCTGTGGCCAAAACTTCCAGTATGATATTGAATAATAGTGGTGAGAGTGGACACCCTTGTCTTGTTCCTGTCAGAATGGCTGCGATCCAAAAGTCTACAAGCAATAAATGCTGGAGAGGATGTGGAGAAAAGGGAACCCTCTTACACTGCTGGTGGGAATGCAAACTAGTACAGCCACTATGGAAAACAGTGTGGAGATTCCTTTAAAAATTGCAAATAGAACTGCCTTATGACCCAGCAATCCCACTGCTGGGCATACACACCGAGGAAACCAGAATTGAAAGAGACACATGTACCCCACTGTTCACTGCAGCGCTGTTTATAATAGCCAGGACATGGAAACAACCTAGATGTCCATCAGCAGATGAATGGATAAGAAAGCTGTGGTACATATACACAATGGAGTACTACTCAGCCCTTAAAAAGAATAAATTTGACTCAGTTCTAATGAGATGGATGAAATTAGAGCCGATTATACAGAGTGAAGTAAGCCAGAAAGAAAAACACCAATACAGCATACTGACACATATATATGGAATTTAGAAGGATAGTAATGAAGACCCTCGATGTGAGACAACAAAAGAGACTCAGAGGTATAGAACGGACTTTTGGACTCTGAGGGAGAGGGAGAGGGTGGGATGATTTGGAAGAACGGCATTGAAACATGTATACTATCTTGTAAGAATGAAGTGCCAGTCTATGTTCAATACAGGATGCAGGACGCATGGGGCGGGTGCACGGGATGATTCCGGGAGAGGATGTGGGGTGGGAGGTGGGAGGGGGCTTTGGCATTGGGAGATCGTGGACACCTGTGGCTGATTCTTGTCAATGTATGGCAAAACAAATACAGTATTGTGGGGTGGGAGGTGGGAGGGGGCTTCGGCATTGGGAGATTGTGTTCACCTATGGCTGATTCATGTCAATGTATGGCAAAACAAATACAGTATTGTAATTTAAAAAATAAATAAATTTAATAAAATAAAATAAAGAAAAATACAAATGCCAAGGTATTGCTTTTTTGGTCAGAGTTCCAGATATGTTTCTAATGAATGGTCATGTTTAAAAACAACTGGACTACAGAGGATGTTTTATCTAAATTGTTTCACTTTTTAAATTTCATATTCAGTGCTCCCATTTCATTTAGTTTATGTTTTCCAATTTCTCCATCTCTTCTTTTATGCTCTTTCTGAAGCCTTTCTCAAGCAGAGGAGAAAAGCTGTTGTATACATATATATATAATATGTTTAATATATATTTTAGAAACCATATGAATTTTTGCCTAGCTAAAAAAATGTATGACACTTTGTACTTGTTTGACCTAGTATGAATAGAATTTTAGACTTCTAATTTTAAAAAATAGATATGCAATAACAACAAAGGTTTACTCTATAGCACAGGAAACAACAGCCAATATACTGCAATAATCTATAATGGAAAATAATTTCAAATATATTATATGTATATAACTAAAAGGTTTACTCTATAGCACAGGAAACTACAGCCAATATACTGCAATAATCTATAATGAAAATAATTTCAAAAATATTATATGTGTATAACTAAAACTGAATCACACACACACAATAGAATTCTACTTTTTGAAATTTAGTAATGTTTTTTGCCAGTTTTTCTAAACATCCTATGGACATCTAATAACAACATATGAGATACAAAGTTTTAAATATAGGATATGTGTAGGATATTAATCATATATGTGTAGGATACGATTAATATAAATTGAATACAAATCTATTATATCTAAATTATTAATGGCATCATTCAAGATGCTCCTGTTCTTATTTTTCTGCACTCCATAAAATATTCTCAGAGAAATGTTAATATGTCTCACTACGATTGCATATTTATATTTCTTCTGATTTTTGCTTTATGTACCTTTGTTTCTTTGTTGTTAAGGTGTCTAATGGTTTACGATGTCTATCTTCTTTGTGAATTATACCTTTTATCATTAAAAACATTCATCTTTGTTTCATTTAAAATAATTAAAAAAATTAAAATCATGGCATTTGGTCCCATCACTTCATGGCAAATAGATGGAGAAATAATGGAAACAGAGATAGACTTTATTTTCCTGGGTTCCAAAATCACTGTGGACAGAGACTGTAACCATGAAATTAAAAGACGCTTGTTCCTTGGAAGAAAAGCTATGGCAAACCTATACAGCGTATTCAAAAGCAGAGACATCACCTTGCCAACAAAGGTCTGTATAGTCAAAGCTACGGTTTTCCCAGTAGTCATGTATGGATGTGAGAAGTGGACCATAAAGAAGGCTGAGTGCCAAAGAATTGATGCTTTCAAACTGTGATGTTGGAGAAGACTTGAGAGTCCCTTGGACAGTAAGGAGATCAAGCCAGTCAATCCTAAAGGAAATTAATCCTGAATATCCATTGGAAGGAATGATGCTAAAGCTCCAATACTTCGGCCACCTGTTGCAAAGAGCTGATTCATTGAAAAAGACCCTCATGCTGGGAAAGACTGAGGGCAGGAAGAGAAGGGGGCAACAGAGGATGAGACAGTTGGATGGCATCATCGACTCAATGGACGTGAGTTTGAGCAAACTCTGGGAGATAGTGAAGGACAGGGAAGCGGTCACAAAGAGTCGACATGACTGAGCGAGTCAACAACAAAAGAAAAGGGAAAACAACATCGTGGCCAAATAAAGTTTATCCCAGAATGCAAGTTTTCACATTTGAAAATCAATCAACGTAAGTCATTATATTAACAAAATCTGATCATTTCAATAAATGACTTGACAAAATCTAACACCCAACAACAAAGGAATAACAGGGAACTTTCACAACCTGCTTTACCAAAAACTCTTAAGTGACATTACAGTTAATGTTAAGAGTATATGCCTACCCCTTAATTTTAGGAACAAGAGAATGATGTTTCCTTTACTAGAACTTCTAGCCAGTGCAAAAAAGAAAAAGAAATCAAATGAATGCAACTTGGAAATAAAGAAGTAAAACTGCCTTTATTTACAGATGACATGACTGCCAAAAAACCCAACAGAATAAAAAAAGAATGCTATTAGGACAAATAGGTAAGTTTAGCAATGTATCAGGATATAAGATCAATACACAAATAACAATATTTATATATACTATCAATATACAATTGGAAATTAAAATGAAAAACAATACAATTTCCAAATATGAAATGTTCATGGATAAATCTGACAAGAGATGTGGAAGAAGACCTATACACTGAACACTATTATAAAGTATGTCTGAAATAAATTAAATCACAAACAAATGAAGCGATACACTATATTCATGAGTCAGAAGACTCAATGCTGTCCACAAATTTATCTAAAGATTTAATGCAACTGCAGTCAAAATCCCAACAGGGTTTGTTGTATAAATTTACAGGCTACAAATTTGATGCATGAAGCAGGGCACCCAAAGCTGGTGCTCTGGGCCAATCCAGAGGGATGTGGTGGGGAGGGGAGGGAGGTGGGAGGGGGTTCAGGATGGTGGGACACATGTACACCCATGGCTGATTCATGTTGAGGTATGGCAAAAAACACCACAATATTGTAAAGTAATTAGCCTCCAATTAAAATAATTAATTAAGAAATAAAATTTTAAAATTGACAGGCTGATTAAAGTTCCAAAGGAAATACAATGACCTAATATAGCCAAAATAACTCTGAAAGAGAAGAACAAAGTTGGAGAATGAACACTACGTGACTTCAACATTTATTATAAAGATATAGTAATCAAGAAAGTGTGGTATCAGTGACAAGGTAGACAGATTGACAGAACATAACAGAAAAAGGCCCATTATATATGGACACTGATTTACAAAAACAATTCAAAGGCAATCTGGTAGAGAAATGATAGTTTTTTCTCAACAAATGGTGCTGAAAAAGTGCATATCTACATATAAACAATATGTACACCCATGGCTGATTCATGTCAATGTATGGCAAAACCACTACAATATTGTAATTAGCCTCCAATTAAAACAAATTAATTAAAAATACGATCTAAACCTTATATCTAAAAAAAGAAAAATAAAACTTCAATCCTTATTTCACACCACAAACAAAAAATTAACTTACAGTGCATCATAGATCTCATTTAAAACTGTAATGCCTCTAGAAGAAAACGTAGAAAACATTTGTGACTTTGGATTAGTCAAAAATTTCTTAGCTGTAATACCAAAATCATGATCCACAAAAGCAAAAACTGATAAATAAGACTTAATCAGAATTTAAAACTTTTTCTCTTCAAAAGACAGTTTTTTAAAGAAATAAATCACAAGCCATAGACAAATATATTTGGAAATCATATATCTGATAACGACTTGTATCCAGAATAAATAAAGAACTCACAAAATAGGAACAAGAAAACAAGAAACTCAAAAAATGTTTGGGAAAAGACCTGAAATCTCCTTTGGCTTCACCAAAGAAGATTTATGGGTGGCAAAGAAGTTCAAAAAAACATGTTTAACATCATTAATCATTAGGAAAATTTAAGTAAAAACTACAAAGAAATACTACTACTCCTCTGTTAGGATGGCTAAAATTAAACATACAGACCATACCACGTGTGGGAAGCATGTAGAAGAACTGGAACTCTCAAAGACTCTTGGTAAAAATAAAAATGATACAATCACTTTAAAAAACAACTTGAGAAGTAAAAAGCTGAAGAACCTGAAAAATCAACAACTGTTCTTGGATCCATCCGAGAAGGGAGGTCACTGGGCAAACCACTGTCCCTCAAATTGAAAAGACAAATAGACACACAGATACAGAGTATCATGACTTAGCAGAAACCCACAAGCAGAAACCAGCAGAAACCTCTGTGGGAACGAACAGGTAGCAGGATAGGAAAATTTGGACTTGGATAAATTTGATGTAATTGATGAATTTCTGGAGACTCCATGTGGACAAATCCAAGAGTTAAAAATTCTAGGGGAAGCCAGTCATCAAGGGAGCCCTACATTTCTATGAGTTTTATCTCCAGGAGCTTAATCAGGTTCTCATAGTGAATATCAAAGAAAAGTCCTCTCTGACTTCTGTTCTTCTTAATAAGGGAAACTATTTTACCAGAGTCTAACCTACTGGGGTTTATCAGAGAGTAACCAACCTGAGGGAAGGGAAATACGCAACTCCAGCCCCATGGAGCTTTCTACATAAGGGCAGGTAAATACCCATATCTAGCCCCCACTGACCCCACCCCTGCCCGCCCAGCCATCCTATCACACCTAGAGGAATGGGAGAGGAAATTAAACTGTCCTTAAGAAATTCACAGCTGAGGGACATGGGCACACTAAAAAAACTGAGGCCTAATCATAGCAATGGAGAACACTTCTTCCTCCACACCTTACCATCATATCATCAAAGGCTTACTTACCAGAGTTTCTTTTATCTAGTATATCATAGTCTGGCTTTCAGCAAAAAATTAAAAGGCATACTAAAAGGCAAAACACAGAGGTTGGCGAGACAGAGCAAACATCAGAACTAGACTCAGATATGGCAGGATATTGTAATTATCAGTCTGTGAATTTCAAATGAGTAACATGGTAAAGGCTCTAATTCAAAAATCAGACAACATATAAGAATAGATGGGTAACAGAGATGGAAATTCTAAGAAATAATCAAGAAGAAATGGTAGAGCTCAAAAACACTATCAGAAATCAGTGCAATAAAAGATGTAAAAAAACAACGAGTTTCTCAGGAAGTTAAACATATGCCTACCATATGATCCAGACATTTCATTCCTAGGCATTTACTCAAGAGAAAGCATTTTCTCTAATTTGGCGGGGCAGGCGGGGGTTGGTGGTAAGGAGGCAGCTGTGATAGGATTGATTTGTATCTTTATTGTGATGGTTGTGGTGGCACAACTCTCGGAATTTATCACCATCATAGAACCCTGGGTGCCAAAAAAGAATAAATCTTGGTATATGTAAATTTAAAAATAAATTAGTGTTTAAAAATTAAATATGTTCTTGGAAAATGAGACCACATCTTCTTTGGATGGAAAACATACCTAACTTCACAAAAGTACCCACCCCCACCTCACCTTGCCCAGTTCAGGTAGAAGGAAATTTTACTACTATTCTTCCAGATGGAAAGGATAATTTTGATACTTTTTTCCCCCTACCATATTTTGCATATTTTGCATTCTAACTGATGTGGAGATCTTTTCACAAGAGTAACTTCCAAGACATGGCACAGGATTTCTCCACTTCTGCAATTAAAGAACTGGGAAGTCATGACTCTGAGGCACTAAAAGATATCACTGTCTCTCAAAAAAGATATCAGATTGTCTCTCAAAAAATTAAACATAAATACTTAATTCGAGGGCTGCATATTATCAGTTTTCTAATTCTTCAAAATGTGTTGCTGCATGCCACTTCAGTAACTATGGCTGCTTAACAAATTGCTCTAAAAATCAACAGCTTAAAACAACTATTTTGTTATGCTCATGGATTCTGTGGATCAGGAATTCAGACAGGGCGCAAAAGAATGTCTCGAGTTTCAAGTTGGAAGATTCTGTAACTGAAGGCTTGAATTATATGCAGGTCTGTCTGTTTAGTTGCTAAGTCATGTCTGACTCTTTTGCAACCCCATGGACTGTAGCCCGCCAGGCTCTTTGGTCCATGGGATTTCCCAAGCAAGAATACTGGAGTGGGTTGCCATTTCCTTCTCCAGGGAATCTTCTTGATCCTGAGAATGAACCTGTGTTTCCTGCACAGCAGTCATAATCTTGACACCACTGAGCCACCAGGGAAGCCCTGTGTGAAGGTATCTATGCTCATAAATCAAGTGCATAGCAAGAGCCATCAGCTGAGATTTCAGTTTGGGCTGTCCCATGAATTACCATCTAACCATGGTCTCTCCTTGTAGCTTGGACTACATAGCATGGCACCCTCAAGGTGGTAGAATTCCTTACATGGTAGTACAGGGCTCCAAAAGCAAGTGTCACATCAGATAATTTAGAAGTTGCATCATTTTTTCTGACCTGGCCTCAGACATTACACAGCATCACTTCTGTTGCATTCTATTGGGTGAAGTGAATCACTAAGCCACTCAACATTCAAGGGGAAATGACACAGATCCCATCTGTCAATGAAAGAACCGTCAAGTTCACATTGTAGATGAACATTTTGGATGCGACACTGTTGTAGACATCTTTGGAAAATACAATTTGTCACATGTGTAATAGACAGTTTCCTTCAGTTAATACGACCATTGATACCTGGCATTCCTCAGTTAACTGGGATATTAATGTAGCGAGGATACGTCAATCCTCAAGAAGTGGAAATGTACTATGTAAGGAAATTATTGGAAGTATAAAAGATCAGCACTTCAGTTTCTTTTTCAAAGGAGAATTTGTCATTTTAATAGTCAAAACTAAGTCACACACAGTGGGTGAAGGTGAGTGTGGGATGAATTGATAAAGTAGCATTAATATATATACACTATCAGATTAAAACAGATAGTGGAAAGTTGCTATATAACACAGGGAGCTCAGTCTGGCACTCTGTGATGACCTAGAGAGGTGGGATACGAGGGGTGGATCGGGGTTGGTAGAAGTTCAAAAGGGAGGGAATATATGTATCTAAATAGGACTAATTCACAATGTTGTATAGCAAAACACACTAATCCACATTGTTGTATGCACTGTAAAGCAATTTTCCACCAACAAAAATTTTTTTTAAAAACTCAGTCACAGAAGAAGGAGAAAGTGAAAGGGTAAGATAGTCACTAATTTAATAAGAATTTGAAAACATTCCAAAATTATATTTAAAAGCTCTGGAATTTTTTCCTTTAATATAATATAATATAATCCTGGCATATAATAGAAAATTTTCAAGTAAGCATTTTAAGAATTTAAGTATAATAAACCTTCATGCTTATCCAACAGCATATATAAAATATAATTTGAAATGAATCACAGACTCAAAAGTAAAAGCTAAAATCATAAAGCTATTAGAGAAATATAATAGCACTGCTGCTGCTGCTGCTAAGTCGCTTCAGTCGTGACGGACTCTGTGCGACCCCATAGACGGCAGCCCACCAGGCTCCCCGTTCCTGGGATTCTCCAGGCAAGAACACTGGAGTGGGTTGCCATTTCCTTCTCCAATGCATGGAAGTGAAAAGTGAAAGTGAAGTCGCTCAGTCGTGTCTGACTCTTAGCAACCCCATGGACTGCAGCCTACCAGGCTCCTCCATCCATGGGATTTTCCAGGCAAGAGGACTGGAGTGGGGTGCCAATATAATAGCACAACACACCTCAATAATAATAGAACAAGTGATCAATAAAATTCGGCAAAGGATCTTAAAAGAGACTTCACAAAATACACAGAGTCAATGTTGTTCAGATGCCAAGTGGTGTCCAACTCTGTGACCCCATGGACTGCAGCACAGCCAGGCCTCCCTGTCCTTCACCATCTCTCACAGTCAGTATCTCTCAAAGAGCCAATCAGTTCAGTTCAGTCACTCAGTCATGTCCGACTCTTTGCAACCCCATGAATCGCAGCACTCCAGGCCTCCCTGTCCATCACCAACTCTCATCGAGTCAGTGATGCCATCCAGCCATCTCATCCTCTGTCATCCCTTTCTCCTGCCCCCAACCCCTCCCAGCATCAGAGTCTTTTCCAATGAGTCAACTCTTCGCATGAGGTGGTCAAAGTACTGGAGTTTCAGCTTTAGCATCATTCCTTCCAAAGAAATCCCAGGGCTGATCTCCTTCAGAATGGACTGGTTGGATCTCCTTGCAGTCCAAGGGACTCTCAAGAGTCTTCTCCAACACCACAGTTCAAAAGCATCCATTCTTCGGCGCTCAGCCTTCTTCACAGTCCAACTCTCACAACCATACTTGACTACTGGAAAAACCATGGCCTTGACTAGACGGACCTTAGTCAGCAAAGTAATGTCTCTGCTTTTGAATATGTTATCTAAGGTGGTCATAACTTTTCTTCCAAGGAGTAAGCGTCTTTTAATTTCATGGCTGCAGTCACCATCTGCAGTGATTTTGGAGCCCCCAAAATAAAGTCTGACACTGTCTCCACTGTTTCCCCATGTATTTCCCATGAAGTGATGGGACCGGATGCCATGCTCTTCATTTTCTCAATGTTGAGCTTTAAGCCAACTTTTTCACTCTCCAATTTCACTTTCATCAAGAGGCTTTTTAGTTCCTCTTCACTTTCTGCCATAAGGGTGGTGTCATCTGCATATCTGAGGTTATTGATATTTCTCCCAGCAATCTTGATTCCTGCTTGTGCTTCTTCCAGCCCAGCGTTTCTCATGATGTACTCTGCATAGAAGTTAAATAAGCAGGGTGACAATATAAAGCCTTGACATACTCCTTTTCCTATTTGGAACCAGTCTGTTGTTCCATGTCCAGGTCTAACTGTTGCCAATAAACACATGAAAAAAGTGTTCAACATCAAAGGTTATCAGAAAAATGCAAATTAAACTACAACAGGACACTACTACATATCTACCAGGTGGTTTACATTAAAAAGCCTAATAATACCAAATTGTTGATAAGGTTGTGAAGCAATTAGACCCTCTGTACATTGTTAGGGGAAATGTAAACTGGTATAACCTCTTTGATAATAAGTCTGGCACCTTCTTTAAAAACTAAACACATACCTATGTCCCAGCAATTTCATTCATAGTTACATAACCAAAAGAAAAAAAATTATGTTCACAAAAATATTTACATAACAATGTCGAGAGTAGGTTTATTCATATTAGCCCAATGTTGGAAATAGCCCAGATATTCATCAGCAGGGGAAAGATAAACAAATTGTAGCATCCACTACTGAGCAGTATTAAGGTTGAATTACTGATACACTCAACAATATGGATTAATCTCAAAATCATACTTAATAAGAGAATCCACAAAAGAATACATGCTATTTAATTCCATTTATATTAAGCTCTAGAACAGGAAAAATATATTTACTGTGAAAAAAATCAGAAAAGTGATTGTTGCTTGGATGGAGGTGTGGGCAGGGACTGACTAGGATCAGGTGTGAGGGAACTCTCTGGATGATGGTAATGTTGTATGTTTTAACAGGGATTTGGGTTATACAGGTGTATTTGTCAAAATTAAGCAAATGTATACTTCAGGTTTATCCATTTTATTGACAATAAATTTTACAACAAAAGGAAAAAATGTAAATAAATGGTAAGCATGCTGATATATTTAGAAGGAAATAACTGAGGTTTGTTAATTTTCTTTGAAATGCATTGATGTTAAGATGGATGAATGGGTAGATAGAGGGTGTGCGAATGAAGAGATGTAAGATAAAGCAAATACAGTAAAATATTAGTGATACAGTCTAAGTGGGAAAAATAAAGGGGTAAGACTTTGTTGTTAATTTGATAAGAATTTGAAAGTTATAAAAACTATTCCATCCCAAATTTACTTTCAAAGCTCTGGGATTTAAAAACATAAATAAAAAATATTATAGCCCATAATGCAAGAATTTTAAGTAAGCACATTAAAATTTAATCAATAATCAGAGTAGAGCATCAAGTGGAACAACTCATATCTTGCTTTATGATTCTGAGACTCTTGACTTTTGCTCAAAACATTCTGCCAGCATTTGCCATTAGCTCTTTCTGGAAACTGAAGCAAGAAACAGAAAATGCTCATTGTTCTTTGCCCAGGCTTTTTGGTTCTATTTGCTTGAGCTTTATTTGTTTTTACCTTAAAAATTTTTTTTTACAATTGCTCATTGTTTAAAAAATATATCAAAGAATGAGGCAGACTGGTGTGCAGCCTGTTAAGATTTCTTCAAAGGATACACAATCCTTGAAATATTTATATAAATATACATGTACATGTAACCTTTAGATTTTTGGCATAAATAGGATCATATTATACAGACTTCTGAATTTTTGCTTTATCTACAAAACAGCATGACATATATATGGTAGCCATTAGTGCTATTTATCTAGCATCTGGTTTCCCTCTTTCTTCTGAATATATGGGTGGAGCCATGTGACCTATATGGGTGGAGCCATGTGACTCATACTAGCCAATGAATTGAGAGTGTAACTGATGTTTTTCTTCCCAGCTGAGATTTATTGGTCTTGACCCTCCAAAATTCTCTTCTCTCTCTGGTACATTCCAGGTAGTGCCTGTTCTGTCAATTTCAGTCCTGAGTGACTATTATGAACAAGCTCCATCTGACAACAATGGATACACACAGAAACCCTTATTGATTTAATTCCTTGAGATCTGGGGGTTAGTTACTGCAGCATTACTTAACCGATCTTGACTAATGCACTGAAGATTTTTTCAAGTATGTATATTTGGCATATCTCATCCTTTCTAACCGAGAAGGCAATGGCACCCCAATCCAGTACTCTTGCCTAGAAAATCCCATGGATGGAGGAACCTGGTAGGCTGCAGTCCACCGGGTCACTAAGAGTCGGACACGACTGAGAGATTTCACTTTCACTTTTCACTTCCATGCATTGGAGAAGGAAATGGTAACCCTCTCCAGTGTTCTTGCCTGGAGAATCCCAGGGGCGGGAAGCCTGGTGGGCTGATATCTATGGGGTCACACAGAGTCAGACACGACTGAAATGACTTAGCAGCAGCAGCAGCTTAGCATCATATTTTCTAAAGGCTAAATAGTGTTATCACTTAGTAGTGTCTGATTCTTTGTGACCCCATGGACTGTAGCCCGCCAGGCTTCTCTGTCCATGGAATTCTCCAGGCAAGACTACTGGAGTGGCTTGCCATTTCCTTCTCCAGGGATCTTCCCACCCATACACTGAACCCAGGTCTCTCGCCTTAGAGGCAGAATCTTTACTGACTGAGCCACTAGGTAAGACCTAATGGCTAAATAGTACAGTCTTAAACCAAAGCAAAAAAAATTTATCCAACTATTCCCCTACTGTTGGATATTTGATTTTTGTCTAAATTTTTGCTATTACAAATTTTGCTGCAATAAATATTGAGTGCACAAACATCTATTACAACCTACTTGTCAAAATTTTTCTGAGTAAAAAGTTTCTAAAAATGCAATTACTAGGTAATAGAGTCTCAGCATTAGATATTGCCAGTTACCCTCCAAAATGCTGAACCTATTTAAACTTCTATCAATAGAAAAGGAAAGTACCTGTTATCCCACACGCTCATCTGGAGCCAGTTATATTATTCTTTTTAAATGTCACTAATATAATATGTGGAAACTCTATTTCATTATTGTTTCAGCTTGTGTGATTATTTGGCTTCTTTTCATAGGTTTAAAGGCTATTTGCATTGCTTCTGAGAACTGTTTATTCCTGTCCTTAAGCCATTTTTGTCTGCTGATTTTACAGGCATTTTCATAAATCCTTAATGTCAATCCCCTGGTTCTTACATTGGTTGTAACTATTTTCTCTCAGTCTATCCCTTAGCTTTTCAGTTGTTGATAGAGAAATACTTTTTGATGTAGAGAAATAGAAAATTTTCCTGTAGTGAATACAGTCAATTTTTCCTTTATGTTTTTGGCAGCTGTGCCCTGCCTACCACAAAATTAAAATGTATTAAATGTTTCCTAATCAACTGTCACTAGAACCTTTACTATTAATCTATTCTTTGTCCACTGATTTGAGAATTTCTCTGTACCTTACAATAAAATCCACAATAATAAATCTTTTATGGGCTTTATACTCTATTTCACTGATAGTTTAATCTTCTATCAGTACATTACAGTGTTTTCAAATATCTATCAATTATATAAATTCTAGTATCCAGACTTTCACATTCTTCCTTTTCAATATTTTTTTCAATCCCTGATTTTTCTTGAGGAACCTCAAAAATCAATGAGCCAATTTCTCTCCCTCAACCCTGCAAAACAAAACCAAATCTAAGAACAGAATTGTAATTCTGATTAGAATCGATTCAAATCTAGATTAATTTGGACAGATTATAATTTTTTTTAACTAGGCAGCTTTATTTCCTCCTGATCACAACATTCGAGGCTCACCTAACTCATCCCAGGAGTGATAAAAAGCCACAAGTAATAACCAGGAGCACCCATGTGAGGGGGTCCCAACATACAACCCTAGCTTTCTGCTCAGGCCAGGAGGGAAATGTCACCATACACAAAAGTTGCTCCCACTTTTGCTAAAGGCAGCTTTTTGGCTTGCCAGCACTTAGCAAATGAAACACACTTGTCAGTCCTCCTTCAATTTCAGGTATATTTCCAGCTCTCAAACCCCCAGCCTCAGACAACTGGCAGGGTTACCATTTCTCCTCCCTAAGATTGGGCAAAGAGTGCCTAGGGTTTCCCTCATTAACCCTCCATCCAGGACTCAACTGAGTTCACTACAAACTGTCAGTGGCTCTCCTGAGGGAGAGGCTGGGAGAGGAACTGGAGGGTCCAGCCGCTTAGGTCAGGGGCCTTATATATAGGGACAGAAGCACAGGAAGAGAAGGGGACCTCTCCAAATCCGCCTTCCCTGTTAGCATCCCTACAATAATGGACACGGTTTGGTCTGTCTTCTACCAGCGGGAACATTACATAGAAGAGTACTCTTTTTGTGAAGGAAGGAATATGCTGGGGCTCAGAGTGAGGTCAGAGGCTAGAAGATACCACACAGCTGACAGATCCATGTCTCTGGATCTTCTTTGTTGGTATAGCAAATAGTATCCCCCATTGCATAAAATCTCATGTTTATTATTAGTATAAAGTAAAACTGTTGCTTTCTTTGTTAGTTTTCTTGTATTTAGCTACTTTCCTGAATAGTTCTAACCATTGAGTCTTTTAGATATATAATCACATTTGGGTTCTAATTTAAAAATCAGCCTTCAGTTCTACTTTGAGCTATTTATACAATCATCCCTAGTTTAAAAGATGAAGGTGGGATGCCTCTCTTTGGAGTCAGGCCAAGGCCTGCACACCCCACTATCCCATCCCTGTGCCCAGGTGGGCCCCTACCTGCTTGAGTAGGAACTGATTCGGGTGATGGTGTGCAGGGCGATGGTCAGATGGAGGACAGACAGGAGCATCCCGCTGAGTATCACAGCCTGCATGCACACGGGCAGGAGTGTATAGATGGTATTGATGAAGAACACAGTCCACCAGAGGCCTCTGGCGGCACTGTGCGGCTGGAGCAGCAGCAGGCCCACCACCTGGATGGCCAGCAGCACGGAGATGAGCACTTAGAAGGCCAGGCCCATGTGGTCCTGGTGGAAGGCGGAGTGGTTGCAGAGCACGGCCACGACGAGGATCACACCCACGGTAGCCACTAGGATGATTAGGTTCGGCAGCTGCAGTGGAAGCCGCGCCGCGCACAAGAGCACCAGCACAGCCATGACCATCGTGAGGCTTCTCCGGTTCAGACGGAAGTAGCAGCGCTGGTACAGCCGCTCCAGCTTGTCCCAGGGGAACTTCTGTGAGTGGAATATCTGCAGCGGTGCCAAGCAGCATGCGCCCAGTGACAGCACCGCACCAGGCCCTGCGCCCGAGCCTGCGGTGCTGCCGCCATCCCCGGACCCCTAGTCTTCCTCGTCGGCCGCGCCCTTGCCGCGCGCTCCTCCAGGCCTAGCTCCACCGAACCGGGCGCGCTTCTGTTCCGCCCATGGTTGCGGCCGCCGCTGCCTGCAGGGGCGCCCGGGTGCTGCCGCTGCTGGTCAACCTGGAACAGAGGCCGAAGCCCTCAAACAGACCCCACCCCCAACTCCTGTCTCTTGGTGGAGCTGCGAGCCGAACCTCAAGGGTAGAATTTTTAAAATAGTGTCTTCCTATTCAGAGAGATAATAAAAGTTTTGAAACTGTATTCATTTTGAAAGTGAAGTTGCTCAGTCGTGTCCGACTCTTTGCGACCCCAAGGACTGTAGCCTACCAGGTTCCACCATCCATGGGATTTTCCAGGCAAGAATACTGGAGTGGGTTGCCATTTCCTTCTCCAGGAGATCTTCCCGACCCAGGGATTGAATCCAGGTCTCTTGCATTGTAGGCAGACCCTTTACTGTCTGAGCCACCAGGGAAGTCAAACAAATTTTAATTTTTTTGGCACAATGACATACACATGTTAGGTATAAAGTATTAATGTATGTGAAGTGAGTGAAAGTTGCAGTCGTGTCCGAGTCTGCAACCCCATGATTATACAGTCCATGGAATTCTCCAGGCCAGAATACTGGAGTGGGTAGTCTTTCCCTTCTCCAGTGGGTCTTCCTGACCCAGGAATCGAACCAGGATCTCCAGCATTACAGGCGGATTCTTTATCAGCTGAGCTATCAGGAAGTGTATACAACTGTATTCATTTCAGTCTTACACGTTTCTTGTCCAATTTTATTGCGTCCAGGTATTTTATAATATTTGTTGGTATAGCAAATAGTACCCCCATTGCATAAAATCTCATGTTTATTATTAGTATAAAGTAAAACTATTGCTTTCTATGTTAGTTTTCTTGTATTTAGCTACTTTCCTGAATAGTTCTAACCAGTTTTAAATTGAGTCTTTTAGATATATAATCACATTTGGGTTCTAATTTAAAAATCAGCCTTCAGTTCTACTTTGAGCTATTTATACAATCATCCCTAATTACCTATTTCCACTATACCTAGGGCACAAAGGACCTTAAAATTATCCAGTCCAAGGATTACCTAGGGATATGAAAACAAGATAAGTGGGAGAAGGCATAAGACAACAGGGCTTCCCAGGTGGTGCAGTGGTAAAGAATCGGCCTGTCAATTCAGGAGATGGTGGGTTCAATCCCTGGGTTGGGAAGATCCCAGGGAGGAGGAAATGGCATCCCAATCTAGTATTCTTGCCTGGGAAATCCCATGGGCAGAGAAGCCTGGTGGGCTACCGACGCCTGGTGGGTCCATGGAGTCCCAAAGGGTTGGACACAACTGAGCACACACACATCACACACATTAGACAAGAAGGAATTGTAGGGATTGGGGAAAAATGCAAAGATCAGGCAGAGTCTGAGAGAGACAGCTGCCATTTACCCTAACTGATTATTGACATGGTGAAATGTAGGCCCACTTTCTATTTTTCAAGAGGAGACAGAAATATAGGTTTTTATCTTTAAACTCTTAATTTAAAAAACAAACACAAGCCAAACAAAATACAACTGCCAGCTATCAAACTCTATGAACTTGAAAGTAATCCAATGCTTTCAAGGCAATTTAAACTCGGAAAGGTGTGTCAGAGATTGCAAAAGTAGTGGGATATCGGGAAGAAGTTTCTATTTTGTTCAGCTTCTTGGGTGGATCAGAACAGTATTTGCAAAGTGCTAAAACCAGGCAAGTGTTTTGTTTGGTTTGTTCACAAACAAGGAGTTCAGTTCCTAATTACTGACATTTTATGACCCCTGTTTGGCTCATCTTGGCTTGAATTTGCCATCATGGTAAATGAAAAGGGTACCTTTTAAATACCCCATCTCTATTTGGGGAAATTACCACATTCTATTCTCCATCACCCCAACATGGAAGTCAGAGCTTAATTTCCCAGCCTTCCTTGCAGTTAGAAATGTGACAGTGACCCAGGATCTGCCAATCAGGGAAGTTTACATAAGAGTTTGACTTGGAAGTGTAACAGCTAAGTATGGGCCACATTTGGTGTCACAGGGGTCCAACTTTCAGGGGTAGCATTGGACACAAGGTTGCCAAAAGTAGTGATAGTGATGGCTGTGATAAAATTGAGTTCTTGGCAGCAGTGCAAATGAGTGTGGGTGGTGCAGTAGGAACAGAGGCCATTTTCCCATCAGACAAGTTCTACAACCCACTTCTGGGCACTGTTCCTAGAACAAAGCCTTGAGCTTATTTCTCCAGCCCTTCCAAAGATACTGTGAACCACCCAGGATCCTTTTAGTTAATTCCTTTCCTGCTTAACTAGCCAGGGATGATTCTGCTTTTTAAACACTAAGCCTGCCTTCACCAATACAAACAATACCATCAGGCAGTGACAGAAACAAATTAAAGATCTCGGTCTTTTTGAATCCCAAGCCAGCATTTTTTTCTATGACATCACATCGTTTAGGTTTAATGCTTTTAGGAAGGTTCAAAATGTTGTTTTCAAAATGCATGCTGAGGCTGGCATCTCAAATATATGGTATGAATCCTGTCAAAGAGTCTATTTGGTACACGATAAGAGTACATGTTTCAAAGCTTTTGGAATTTGCCTTTTCCTTCTGTTCATATAGATTCATAGACCAGTGGCTTCCCTAAAAGATGTTAGACTTACAGTAAAAACACCAATAACAATGTACACAGTGCTGTTTAAAAAAAAAAAAGATCAAAACCACATAAAAGGAGAGATAATTGTATGAGATAAATCAGGATGAGATCATCACAGTGCTCTAAGCACTAAATTTATAATCTTCTTCCTTGAAGTTAAAGGACAGTAATGGAGTGGATTAATGTTTCCCAACCTTGGTCCACCAACAATCTTTATTTTCCACCTTCATGGCCTCCAAGTTTTTAAGGGCTTCTTCCAACTTCATTTATTAAAGAATGTTTTCAATGACGCTATCAAGAGTAAATAAACAACTTACGGAAATACTGCAAACAGGACATAGATTTCTACTACTATTTTCAGTGACTATTTTGAACTATTCCAACTCTTGAGATAAAAGGTTTTCATTTTCTAACCAGAAACTATAAAACTCCTAGAGGAGAACATAGGCAAAACACTCTCTAACATAAATCACAGCAGGATCCTCTATGATCCAACTCCCAGTATACTGGAAATAAAAGCAAAAATAAACAAATGGGATCTAATTAAAATTAAAAGCTTCTGCACAACAAAGAAACTCTAAGCAAGGTGAAGGCAGCTTTCTGAATGGGAGAAAATAATAGCAAATGAAACAACTGACAAACAACTAATCTCAAAAATATACAAGCAACTTATGCAGCTCAATTCCAGAAAAATAAATGACCCAATCAAAAAATGGGCTAAAGAACTAAATAGACATTTCTCCAAAGAAGACATACAGATGGCTAACAAACACATGAAAAGATGCTCAACATCACTCATTATCAGAGAAATGCAAATCAAAACCACAATGAGGTACCATTTCACACCAGTCAGAATGGCAGCGATCCAGTCTACAAGCAATAAATGCTGGAGAGGGTGTGGAGAAAAGGGAAGCCTCTTACACTGCTGGTGGGAATGCAAACTAGTACAGCCACTATGGAGAACAGTAGAGATTCCTTAAAAAATTGCAAATAGAATTGCCTTATGACCCAGCAATCCCACTGCTGGGCATATACACTGAGGAAACCAGAATTGAAAGAGACACATGCACCCCAATGTTCATTGCAGCACTGTTTATAATAGCTAGGACATGGAAACAACCTAGATGTCCATCAGCAGATGAATGGATAAGAAAGTAGTGGTACATATACACAATGGAGTATTACTCAGCCGTTCAAAGGAATACATTTGAATCAGTTCTAATGAGGTGGATGAAACTGGAGCCTATTATACAGAGTGAAGTAAGCCAGAAAGAAAAACACCAATACAGTATACTAACACATATGTATGGGATTTAGGAAGATGGTAATGATAACCCTCTATGTGATACAGATGTGTAGAACAGACTTTTAGACTCTGAGGGAGAGGGAGAGGGTGGGATGATTTGGGAGAATGGCATTGAAACATGTATACTATCAGGTAAGAAACGAATCACCAGTCTATGTTTGATACAGGATACAGAATGCTTGGGGCTAGTGCACAGGGATGATCCAGAGAGATGATATGGGATAGGAGGTGGGAGGGGGGTTCAGGATTGAGAACTCATGTGCACCCGTGGCTGATTCATATCAATGTATGGCAAAACCAATACAGTATTGTAAAGCAAAATAAAGTAAAAATAAAAATTAAAAAAAAAAGGTTTTCATTTTCTAGTATCCACTACAGTGCATTTTCTAGTGCACTACAGTGTGCTACAGTAAGAATTTTATATACATTATCAGCTTTATTCATACATTATATGACTATATGTTATAACCATCTCCATTTTGTAGGTGAAAACATTCTTCAACAACTTATGCAAGGACATCAGGATGACAAATGGCAGAGCTGAGATTTGGATGCACGTGTCTGACTCTTGAGACCCCATGGACTATAGCCTGCCAGCCTCCTCCATCCATGAGATTTTCTAGGCAAGAATACTGGAGTGGATTGCCATTCCCTTCTCCAGGGGATCTTTCTAACCCAGGGACTGAACCTTGGTCTTCTGCTTGGCAGGCTGATTCTTTACCACTGGGCCACTAGGGTGAAGAAGCTGCCTGCCAATCAGGAAACATGAGTTTGATTCCTGGGTTAGGAAGATTCCCTGGAGAAGAAAAATGGCAACCCATTCAAGTATTATTTTCTGGGAAATACCATGGACAGAGGAGCCTGGCAGGCTACAGTCTATGGGGTTGCAAAAGAATCAGACACGACTTAGCGACTAAACAAGTCAAAAATCAGATCTATTTACTACATTATATAACCTCTTTCAGGAAGAATTTTACATTTACAAGAACAAAAATTTCCTTGAAGCTCTAAATCTTAGAAGGAATTTATCACATGGAAACTCACAGGAAATCTCTCGATCCTGCAGTTGACAACAGGAGTGTGAGAAAGAATGGTTTAATAATTCATTACATTCACTGCAGCCTGAGATACTGGGTGCTGGAAGCATTTGTGAAAGACACCAGGGTGAACTGGGCATTTGCCCTGCCCTCTAAGGCTGAAGCCCAGGTGGGGGAAAAGAAGTGAGCACTGAGCTCACAGAAATCTAAAATACATGCAGGCTACATGGGGCAGGTGTCATCTCTGATGGGGAGATCAAGGCTTGGGGAAGTGGCTGGAGGGAGGGACTGGCCATGTCTTCCCTGGCATAGGGCCCTCCTTGCTGCTGTTGCCTGGGGTTCAGAGTCCAGGGCCCACGTCAAGAAGCCTCACTCTACTCATGTTTCCAATTATACAAAAAACTAGCCTTGATAAGCCTCGTCCCTATCTGGCTCCCTGCTAAAATCTGCCCATCAGGAATTAAGGCTCTGAGAACAGTTCTCTGCACTTCTTCAATAACAACTGACAGTGCTCACAGGCCCATTTGGCAGACTATGAAAAAGGGGTCCCAGAGAAATAGTTCCAGCCTAGAGGCAGAACCAGTGAATCCCACGAGGAGAAAAGAAATGCTCCCTCCCCAAACTGCCTTCTGTTTCCACCTGTCCCTGTATTCTTCAGGTCCATTTTGAGACAAATATCTCAGAAAGGCCCACAGGTTAATCCACTAATCCATTATTAACCATGGCACCTTATGCAGAGATAGGATATTAGCTCCTGCCTGGACGGTTTCCTTGAGAATAAAGGAAATGCCTGAGGCTTGGACCATTGTCCAGAGCATCAAGTCTGGGCTCTGAGGCCCAGGTACATACTGAGATGGCCAGGTATGTAAGCAGGGGAGAGAAGCAGGGCCACAGACGTGAAGCCCAGAGGCCTACACTGCAATCCTGCCTCTGCCATTTCAACACAGATATGAAAAGGGAACATTTTACAAGTGTATTTATAAACTTACATTTTCCACATCCTCTCCAACATTTATTGCTTATATAGAGTTTTTGATGATGGCCATTCAGATTGGTGTCAGGTGATACCTTATTGTAGTTTTGATTTGCATTTCTCTAATAATCAGCAATGTTGGCCACCTTTACTGGCCATCTATATGTCTTCTTTAGAGAAATGTCTGTTAAGGTCTTCCATCCACTTTTTGATTGGGTTATTTGTTTTTCTGATATTGAGCTTTATGAGCTGCTCATATATTTTAGAGATTAATCCTTAGTCAAGTTGCTTCATTTATAATTATCTTCTCCCATTCTGAGGGTTGTCTTTCATCTTGTTCATAGTTTCCTTGAGGATGTGGAGAAAGGGAACCCTATTGCACTGTTGGTGGGAATGTAAATTGATACAGCCACTATGGAGAACAGTATGTAGATTTCTTTAAAAACTAGGAATAAAACTACCATATGATCTAGCAGTCCCACAACTTGGCATATACCCTGAGAAAACCACAATTCAAAAGACTATTTCTCAGTGTTCATTGCAGCACTATTTACAATAGCCAGGACATGGAAGCAACCTCGATGTCCACCAACAGGTGAATAAAGAAAATGTGGTACATATATACAATGGAATATTTAGCCATAAAAAGGAATGAATCTGAGTCAGTTGTAGTGAGGTGGATGAAACTAGAGCCTGTATACAGAGTTAAGTAAGTCAGAAAGAGAAAAACAAATATCATGTATTAACGCATACATATGGAATCTAGAAAAGTGGTACTGATTAATCTATTTACAGGGAAGAAATGGAGACACAGAAGTAGAGAACAAATTTGTGGGCACGGTGGGGAAAGGAGAGGGTGAGACGAATTGGGAGAGTAGCATTGACATATATACACTGCCGTGTGCATAAGAAATAGCTAGTGGGAAGCTGCTGTGTGACACAGGGAGCCCAGCCTGGTACTCCGTGATCACCTAGAGGGATGGGATGGGACCAGGGAGGGAGGCGCAAGCGGGAGGGGATACATATATAATAATGACTGATTCACACTGTTGCATAGCAGAAACCAACACAACATTGTAAAGCAATTATCTTCCAATTAAAAATTTTAAAAAATAAACCCTACATTTGAAGAGTTTCAGAATGTCAGCATCTGAAAGAGGCCTTAGAGATCATTATATGGACACAAGAGTGAGATGTAAGTAGGTGAAGCAAGTTGCCTAAGTAGCTTGAATTGTGAGGGTTGGGACTAGCTCTCCCTGATACCCCTACAGTCAGAGACAGAGTTCCCTTTCCTAATACAAAGTAATCAATTATTTACTTGTTTGCTGCAAGCTTTAGACAGAATGTTCCTTGAGAAATAGGACCTTTCATTAAATTATTCAACAAACATCTATTGTACTTGGCAGGAGCCAATTGTGGAGGCAGGGAAGTAAACAAATAACTCAAGAAGGGCTACCAGTGGATGATACAGGAAAAGCATTTAACATGACGCATGGCACGTGGTAAGTGCTCAATAAATGGTGACTTCTACAAAAGAATAATTCTTCGAGTGAGATGGAAATAAGGGAAAAGATGTTGGCAAGGGTCAGCTCATGACCAAATTCACAGGAAACACTAACAGGTTGGGGATTTGCCCTAGAGCCAAGGAATGACATGATAAGACTTTAGGGAGGTCATTCTGGCAAAGCTTTGGAGGGTGAGCATTAAGAAAAGAAAATGAGTTTTGCAGCTTTCAAGAGAGTAGTGAAAAGATGAAAAGCCAAACTGCAACAGTGAAGCTGGGGATGGAGAGGAGGCGTTTAAGAAATAGGATTTCAAGAGGGTGGGAGAGGTCAAGGTAGGGGAGAAGGCAAAGACAAGGTAAACCCTGGCTCAGGCCCTGGGGACAAGTCTGGTGACCTTTACCAAGATAGGGTCCCCCAACTGCAACTGTATGGGGGAAGAAAATGAAGTCAATTTAGGGAGGTTATCTTGGAAAGACTAAGGGGGACCCAAAGGGGAGATGTCTTGAAAGCCTTCATATTTCCAGATCTATAATTCAGGAAAAAGGTCTGAGCCTGAGGAGCTAAATGGAGAACTCAACCTTCAGTTAACAGGCAAAGCAGGGCAGACTGGATAAAATAGAGCCACTCAACAAGGCATGGAGAAAAGTGATGAGCCTAAAGCCAAAAACAATAAAGAGAAGTTCCTTGCCCTCAAAGAGGTTATGTTCTGGTGAGAAGAGCCAGAGTATATCTGTATATATACACATGGAAATAAAAGAAAAATATTTGCTAGTTAAAGCTTCAAGCACAGAATTAAACTAGGAGGTGGTGTGATAGCGACTACGTAGTTCCTTTGCCTTTGCCCAGAAAGAGCGTGAGGAGCAAACAAGAGGGCTGACCTCCAAACTAGAACACCCCTCCTCCAAAATAATCCTAGAATCTCACTCTTCCATTCAGGAACTATGATATGTAGTTAGCCCAGTGCGAGATACTGGTTTTAGGACAGTGAACAGGGGTGTCGAGGACCCTGACTCTCAAGAAAGCTCACATTCTAGGAGGAAAAGACACACTTAACGACTCACACACCAAGTACAGTTATCTATATAAAGTAACTACGAGATGTGCCAGGGGTAGTGAAAAATATTGGGTTGGCCAAAAGTTTGTTGGCCAACCCAATATAAACACGGGGCTAAGAAAACATCCACTTTAGGTAGAATAGTCAAAAGAAAGCCCCTGTGTGGAAGCAACATTTACAGTGAGTCCGAGGGTTTGCCATGAAAAGGATGGCGTATGGACATTCACAGCAGAGAGAACTGCACGTGCAGAGGCATGGAGAACAGAAAGAGCTTAATGTGTTTAAGAAAAGGGAGTGACAGTCAGCAGGGCCAAAGGACAGGGTGGGAAGAAAAGAAGTGACGACGCTGGAAATACAGAGTGGCATCGCTCAAGGCCCTGCTGGTTGCAATAAATGTTTGGATCTTGTTGTAAGGATGAGTGCAAGCCAGTGAAGGGTTTTTCAAGCCAGGTATGGCCTGATCTGATTTCCATCTTACGGAATTTTTGGCCAGGAGACGTTCTAAATCTTCGCAGTTGTTTTTTCCAAGCATCCGGTGCCTTGAGGTCACCCTCCAATCACACAGCATGGCCGTCCTTTATTCCACCCACAATTAGGGTCAGGCCTCCATCCACGGAGCAACTTACCCTCCTTGGATCTCCTGCCTGGCCTATGTGCTTCCCCTAAAGCCCCAAAAACTCACTAAAGTATTTCCAATAGACACTGCTAGAGTACGAGGAGAATGGATGCTTTTGTAAAGAACACAAAATAATGAAAGGAAACCACTCCCTCATTTCTGATGGAAATTTGTTTTCCCTTCCACTGCTATCCATTAGTCCTCGGCCTGAGTAATTGTCTATGCCCTTCACCCCATCCTTCATTTATTTGCCAAAAGGCCAGGAACATGTGTACTGCCATGAACACTAACAACTATAAATTCTTATTGATCCCAGAAGCTTGGGAATTCTAAACAATAAAAATCTGTCCTCTGACTGCTGCACTCAAAAGAACGTTTTGGAGATACAAAAGAGCTTTGTTGAAAGAACAAATGAGCTCCAGGGACGCTGTGGGCCTCACGGAGGGCTTGGGTCACCAGGTATTGATGCAACAGGCAACTCCAGACACAAAGTCAGAAAGACCTCCCTGCCATGCTCCCCTGGGCTCACGTCTTCATTTCTCAGCTGCATCTTGACTGCATCAAGCCGAGTTTCCTATATAGCTTTTAGCCACTTTTGTTTTCAGGAGCCAGAATTCTCAGCCTAAAGAGAAAGTCCTCTTTGTCCTCCATCCATGATTTAATTTACATTCTCCTAAACGCTCCATTCACTTTGTTTTCAGGCTAAGAAATCTCACAATTGTACTAGGCTCTGAATTTGAATTTCCCTGTGTTTCTGCTCTTTGGAAATTTGCCTAGTTCAGTCACTGGACAGTCCTAGAAATTCAGCTTAACCTTAGAGAAAAATCTCTATTGTTCATGATTTCTTACAGTACTTCTAACTTCTGTCCTATATTTGTCCTTCAATTTCTACATTTTCATGTCTTTCTAAGTACTTAATGTGTTTGTGAGCATACATACACACAGATGAATGCACAGCACTTTTTCTCTGATAATCAGTGAAGTCTCCTCTATCTTTTCCAACTGGATGGCATTCTTAGGGAGACATCGCTTCTTCATTCCTCACATTTCAAAGGGTGGGGGTGCTCTGAGCTGCACTGCTTTCAGCCTTTCTCATACAGATGCAGCCTTCCTGGCACTCCCCTGATCCTTTAATGCCCTGCATGACTCACAAGACACTGTGTCCAACTGACTTACACTGCTTTTGTCTCTCTGTTCTCCCCTAGGAATTTCTTTTATATGCAAATATAGAAAATTCACTAGAAATGGGCAAAACTTGATCATTAAGTAATATAAACGTAAAGAAATACCAATTCTTAATTTTTAAAAATAGTATGTAGTAAATTAATGAAGACATGCTTGCGAAGAAAACATCCTTTCTGTTCTTTGGACAATGAGATAACTGCTTGCAGCCTATGGCTTACCTGAATGTATTAAAATCCACCATCTTTGTGTGCATACAATCAGCAGCTGTAAACACCTGCTTGAGCTCTCTGGATTTGCATTCTTCTTCTTTTAACTTTTGTATGATAAGTTCAATGTTGCTCAGGGGAAACTAGGAGGAGGAAAAGACAGACATTTAAGATAGGGAGCCCAATCTTTCTGGTGGCCAGCAAAGCTGGCTATGTCTTTCCATAGAAACCAACAAAAAGAAGACATGACTAGATTTGTATTTATTCAGCTAACGCTCTTGGACAACGAGTGACATTAGCACAGGCCCAGATCTGAGAGAAATGAGCTTACGGGACAGCGGGTCACAGGAATCAAAAGAACCACTACTTCCACCTCAGCCTTCTCCCTTTGACCCTTGGACTCTGGCCCACCATGTTGGGAGAACCTAATGGAGAGAATGGGGATTCAAAGTTGCATAAGTGGATCCCCATTTTCTCCAGATCTTTAGAGTGGGACCCCTGGAACCATTGGCCACCAGGCAATACCCTGGGCAGAGAGAGGATGGGTGTCAAAGGTCTACAGGCACTGCGGTCCCCTACATTCACCCCCGCAGGAGACCCCCAGTTCCTGTCTCCTATACTGTGATTTGGTTTTTGACTCTGTAAGAATACTTCTTATTCGAACGAGTAAAGCACAAGGCTATAAGTAATTATATTGACATTATAATATAAGTAATGATATTATAGCAAAGAGCTAGAAAAGACTCATTGTGGAAATAAAAACATTGATGATAACTTAACATAAAGTTCCCCCTCTGCCACCAGGGATTTGTGGGGAAGCGGGGGAGCAGGTCAGTGGCATTCCCTCCCTTTTTTTAATTTCATCTATTTCCATGATAGCATCTATTAGCTCTTACAAAAAGACCCCTCAGACTGATACTAATCTTTCTCTGCTTAGAACGTCTTTGTTAAAGGTAGCTTTAAGAAAATGCAGTTTTTACCTGGGATGCTGATACCATACAATATCCTACCTTGCTTTTCTCTTCTGGAAAGGAGAAAAGCCCTTAACGTTTCATACATACATCAGTTCAGTTCAGTCGTTCAGTTGTGTCTGACTCTTTGCGACGCCATGAATTGCAGCACACCAGGCCTCCCTGTCCATCACCAACTCCCGGAGTTCACCCAGATTCACGTCCATCGAGTCAGTGATGCCATCCAGCTATCTCATCCTCTGTCGTCCCCTTCTCCTCCTGCCCCCAATCCCTCCCAGCATCAGAGTCTTTTCCAATGAGTCAACTCTTCTCATGAGGTGGCCAAAGTACTGGAGTTTCAGCTTTAGCATCATTCCTTCC
Organism: Nanger dama; assembly: GCA_917880005.1. NCBI lineage: Eukaryota > Metazoa > Chordata > Mammalia > Artiodactyla > Bovidae > Nanger > Nanger dama. The sequence goes on from CAKJTW010000088.1 coordinate 6,503,878, forward strand.
AAAGAAATCCCAGGGCTGATCTCCTTCAGAATGGACTGGTTGGATCTCCTTGCAGTCTAAGGGACTCTCAAGAGTCTTCTCCAACACCACAGTTGAAAAGCATCAATTCTTCGGTGCTCAGCCTTCTTCACAGTCCAACTCTCACAACCATACTTGACCTCTGGAAAAACCATGGCCTTGACTAGACGGACCTTAGTCGGCAAAGTAATATCTCTGCTTTTGAATGTGTTATCTAAGGTGGTCATAACTTTTCTTCCAAGGAGTAAGCGTCTTTTAATTTCATGGCTGCAGTCACCATCTGCAGTGATTTTGGAGCCCCCAAAATAAAGTCTGACATTGTTTCCACTGTTTCCCCATCTATTTTCCATGAAGTGATGGGACTGGATGCCATGCTCTTCGTTTTCTGAATGTTGAGCTTTAAGCCAACTGTTTCACTCTCCTCTTTCACTTTCATCAAGAGGCTTTTTAGTTCATCTTCACTTTCTGCCATAAGGGTGGTGTCATCTGCATATCTGAGGTTATTGATCTTTCTCCCAGCAATCTTGATTCCAGCTTGTGTTTCTTCCAATCCAGCATTTCTCATGATGTACTCTGAATATAAGTTAAATAATCAGGGTGACAATATACAGCCTCGACGTATTCTTTTTCCTATTTGGAACCAGTCTGTTGTTCCATGTCCAGTTCTAACTGTTGCTTCCTGACCTGCATACAGATTTCTCAAGAGGCAGGTCAGGTATATATATACATACATACATATTCATGCTATATATTTTTGTATTAAAATAGAGGTGTGCACTGTGTTTAAAAATAGAGCCCTAATTATGATAGCTATTGTAAACTGTACACTGACTACATCTCCTATGGGCCACATAGAGCTAATCACTTAAAACAGATTATCACATCTAATCTTCACAGCAACTCTCTGAAATAGGCACCATTGGTACGCCCATTTTAAAGATGAGGAAAGGGAAGGCACATGTCTAAGGTCCCTCAGCTTTTAAGGAGTCAAGTTTCCTGGCCAAGCCTGCTGGTCTTCAGAAATTTAACCGCCCTATTACTGAGCCCCTCACCTGAATTCAGTGCTTTTGAAGAGCTACCCATTCCTGGTATTGTGCTAGTCCAAGTTTCTAATGCTGCAAATGGAGAGGTGGTGTGGCAGCCCTGGAGGGTGCTGCCCTGGCCTACCCTCAAGAGAGACCATGCAGAGAAGAGTTCTGTTAGCAGACAGTCCCCTGCTGCTGCACCTTCAGGTCACTGGAGCGCTGCAGCTTTCAGAGATTCCCCCAGAGGCCACAGTCTCCCCAGATTCTTCCCATCCAGTGACTGAGCAGGATGGAGACGCCAGAGCTGGGCCATTCCAGCCTGACATGGGATTTCTCTGATGCGTAGTGTGTGCTCTGGGGCTCCCCGTGAGCCTGGCTACAATGTGTCTGAGGTTCTTCTCACCCCCATCTTCCCTCCTTCCCTCTCCTTCCTCAGGGGTCAAACTTACATCTCAGTCTCCACATCTACTCCTGCTCCCTCCATTTCCCCCAATACATCTCTTGCACATATCATTCTGACTTGGGATCTGCTTCTCAGAGGACTGAAACTGATCCAGGTAATGTGTAGTATACAGAGACTGATATTAGCAACATCTCCCTGACCATCTGACATGAAATGAAATGGAATTGGCACTGTATCTATACAATTGGCACAGAAGTATTATTATTTATAGGTAGACTTTGAAAATAGTTTCTAGATAGATTCTTCAATAGTGGGCCATGGTTCTGACATATACATGCTGGCACATGGAACTCAGTTCAGTTCAGTTCAGTTCAGTTGCTCAGTCGTGTCCTACTCTCTGCAACCGCATGAATCGCAGCACGCCAGGCCTCCCTGTCCATCACAGACTCCCCGGAGTTCACTCAAACTCACGGTCATCAATTCGGTGATGCCATCCAGCCATCTCATCCTCTGTCATCCCCTTCTCCTCCTGCCCCCAGTCTCTCCCAGCATCAGAGTCTTTTCCAATGAGTCAACTCTTCGCATGAGGTGGTCAAAGTACTGGAGTTTCAGCTTCAGCATCATTCCTTCCAAAGAAATCCCAGGGCAGATCTCCTTCAGAATGGACTGGTTGGATCTCCTTGCAGTCCAAGGGACTCTCAAGAGTCTTCTCCAATAGCACAGTTCAAAAGGATCAATTCTTCGGTGCTCAGCCTTCTTCACAGTCCAACTCTCACATCCATACATGACTACTGGAAAAACCATAGCCTTGACTAGACGGACCTTTGTTGGCAAAGTAATGTCTCTGCTTTTCAGTATGCTATCTGAGGTTCGTGACATTGTACAGGAGACAGGGATCAAGACCATCCCCATGGAAAAGAAATGCAAAAAAACAAAATAGCTGTCTGGGGAGGCCTTACAAATAACTGTGAAAAGAAGAGAAGCGAAAAGCAGGGGAGAAAAGGAAAGATATAAGCCTTCGAATGCAGAGTTCCAAAGAATAGCAAGAAGAGATAAGAAAACCTTCCCTAGTGATCAATGCAAAGAAATAGAGGAAAACAACAGAATGGGAAAGACTAAAGATCTCTTCAAGAAAATTAGAGATACAAAGGGAACATTTCATGTAAAGATGGGCTCAATAAAGGACAGAAATGGTATGGACCTAATAGAAGCAGAAGATATTAAGAAGAGGTGGCAGGAATACACAGAAGAACTGTACAAAAAGATCTTTACAACCAAGATAATCACGATGGTATGATCATTCACCTAGAGCCAGACATCCTGGAATGTGAAGTCAAATGGGCCTTAGAAAGCATCATTAGGAACAAAGGTAGTGGAGGTGATGGAATTCCAGTGGAGCTGTTTCAAATCCTGAAATATGATGCTGTGAAAGTGCTACACTCAATATGCCAGCAAATTTGGAAAACTCAGCAGTGGCCACAGGACTGGAAAAAGTCAGTTTTCATTCCAATCCCCTAAGGAAGGCAATGCCAAAGAATGCTCAAACTACCACACAATTGCACTCATCTCACACGCTAGTAAAGTAATGCTCAAAATTCTTCAAGCCAGGTTTCAGCAATACATGAACCGTGAACTTCCAGATGTTCAAGCTGGTTTTAGAAAAGGCAGAGGAACCAGAGATCAAATTGCCAACATCTGCCAGATCATGGAAAAAGGATGAGAGTTCCAGAAAAACATCTATTTCTGCTTTTTGACTATGCCAAAGCCTTTGACTTTGTGGATCACAATAAACTGGAAAATTCTTTAAGAGATGGGAATACCAGACCACCTGACCTGCCTCTTGAGAAACCTATATGCATGTCAGGCAGCAACAGTTAGAACTGGACATGGAACAACAGACTGGTTCCAAATAGGAAAAGGAGTACGTCAAAGCTGTATGTTGTCACCCTGCTTATTGAACTTATATACAGTGTACATCATGAGAAATGCTGGGCTGGAAGAAGCACAAGGTGGAATCAAGATTGCTGGGAGAAAGATCAATTGCATATGACACCACCCTTATGGCAGAAAGTGAAGAGGAACTAAAGAGCCTCTTGATGAAAGTGAAAGAAGAAAGCAAAAAAGTTGGCTTAAAACTCAGCATTCAGAAAACGAAGATCATGGCATCTGGTCCCATCACTTCATGGGAAATAGATGGGGAAACAGTGGAAACAGTGTTAGACTTTATTTTGAGGGGCTCCAAAATCACTGCAGATGGTGACTGCACCCATGAAATTAAAAGACACTTACTCTTTGGAAGAAAAGTTATGACCAACCTAGATAGCATATTGAAAAGCAGAGACATGGAACTCATCCACACTTAAAATCAAGGTTTTGTGAACATGTTTTCAGTGAACAGCACTGTCATAATAGTACTTTCAGTAATAGTACCCATGTGCCATCTCATTTCAAATGGAAAAACTTGTGGAGCTCATTGTCTCCAATTTGTCCTTGGAGTCTCATTTAGGCCTCAGGTGGCTCCTGTTATGGGAAGTTGCAACCCCAGCAACTATCGGGTTCCCTTGGGGTTTCTGTTTGTTCAGATCTTGGCCTTCTTTGCAGGCCTGTGCCAATTAACTGAGACAGCACAGTGTGTGGCACCAGGTTTTCTTCCTTTCAGACCATTGCTGAATTTCTTTCTGAAAACATTGTCAGCATCAGCAGAAAACCCAGGAAACTTGATTCAACTCTGGGCCTGCCTCCTGCCTGTGCCTGGCATCCGTGATGCTGGGCAGCAGCAAACCCAGCACATAAACAGAGGAGACCAGGCTCTGGCCTCTGTGATGGGACCTGCAGCCAAATCATGCAGATCCATTATTCATGCCCACATGTGTGAATGCACAATGTAAAATTGGTTGCAAGGCGAAGAAGAAAAGGCCCGGAGTAAGGAAAACACAGACTGCAGAGTGCTGAGAGGCGAAGTCAAGAATTATACCAAGTGAGTTCACCTTATCTGAATTCTTCTCCATGTAGTTCAAGGTATACTCATCAGCATTGACCAAAAGAAAGAGGTAGCCATTCACGTTCACTTTGGCTCCAACATACAGCTCCTCAGCCTTGATATATTCCGAGAATTCACTTTTAAAGACTTCTTGTCCAGGCTTCTTAACACGAATTCTTTTTAAGAACATCCCTCCAGTATACCCTGTAGAAAAGGAGAAAAAAAGTTAATGAGTAGGTTTTGTTTCTCAAAGAACCAGACAACTTGCCTTTAGAGATACTTCATGCTCAAACACAGACCAAACCTGTGAACTTGTGAACTCATACTATGTATAGTCTTTAAGGGAAGAAGAATGAGGCAGTGGGTGAGAAATGAGACTTCTAGGTGAGTGTGTAAAGAAGAAAAGTGGCATGGCATTTCCAGCCTTTTCTTTCCTCCATCCTCTCCCTTCCCAATCCAAACACTTAAATGAACATTTAGTGAGGACTTGGTCTATGTCCAGAAGCATCCTGGAAACTGAGACAACAGGAATATCTTCTGAGCCTGCCTGAACTGTATCAGGTAGAAAATTTCTCACCTGAGTTTATTTCCACCTATTTGCCCCAGATGATGTCTTATACACATCTTCTGACATACAGATGAAATGTAAAGATGCCCCATTTCTGGAAAGGTGGTACTTAATTGAAGATAACTATAGGAGTTCCCTTAACTCTTTGTTTCTACAGGCAAAATATTTAAATAATACTTTTTTTTTTTTTTTTTTTTTTTACTTCTCAGAATTCTCATCATTTCCTCTGCTCTTTTCTGGGCATTGTTTGGGTTTTGGCAAGCAGTGACCAGAGTTGAACGTGGGACTCCAGTATCTTCTAACTGATACCGAACTGAAATCCCCAACCCTGTGGATATATCCTGAGACCAGGTGAGCTCTGGGGAGCAGCTTCCTGACGCTTTTACCACATTCAGAAACCAGAGGTGGTGGAAAGACATAGGCTTTGTAGCCAAAGAGAGCTGGAGTCCATCCTGGTTCTGTCGCTTGCTTGCTGGATGATCTTTAGGAGTCATTTAATCTCTCTGAGCCCCTCCAAATTCTCGCTGGTAAATGGGAATAATATTCTTGGAGGGGCTATGAAAATGCACTTCTCAGATTTCTGGCTGTGGGGAACGTAGTTGACAGAAGGCTCCAACTGCTATGTTCTGAAATCTATCCTCAGATTTGTGCTGAGGTCATGCTTCCCACAGGCTGCTGCCAACGCATGACTGAGCAAGGTAGGCAGACTAAGGCAGGCAAGATGGGAGCTCCTCGCACTGGTGACTCTGACTCCAGAACGCCCAGTCAGCCTTGCCAAAATTTTCTTAAGACTTTCACTGTGCTCTAAGATCTTCCCTTTTCCTCTTTCCTCTGTCCTTCACAGGAGTCACACACACACTGCAGTGTGATAGCACTCCTGGCCTCTTCTGGCTCCTGCCATGTTTTCCCTCACCCGCCATCTCCCTAATAAATCTCTTGTACATTTAATCTCATCTTGGGCTTTACCTCTTCAGGACCTAGATTAACACAAGACTTAACCTCATAAAATTCTTATAAGGATAACAGGAGGTACTCAGCCAGGGCTGCTCTTGTTACCAGCAAGCTTCTAGTTGACTGCTATCACCCTGTTTCAGGAATGCTGCGATTTGTTTAGCCATATTATCCCTATTCTAGATGTACAGAGGTGATTTTTGATTTTCAGGAGCATGACTTTATAGTCATCCCTATTTGACTTCATATTTTAAGGTCTGGTCCATTATTCATATCTGTATAAGTGGAGCCTGACTTACTTATACAAATTATTCGTGAGTCATTGGTATACTGAGCGGCTCCTACCAGCTCATAAGGACTGATAGTTTAATGTTCAGAGATTTGGAAAGCCAGTTGTTTAACTGTTGGTTGCTTGAAATTGGCCATGGTTTAGGTATTTACATCATGGAAGTTGACAAACGGTACAAAATGGAGCTTTTAAATTTTTTTCAGAGAGCTGGTTAACCAGTACACCACTGACTATTCTTCCCAAAAGTGTATCTTCAGCACTGATAAAAATTTTAAACATGTTGAGACAAAGGATAGAGCCCTCAGTTCAGTTGTGTCTGACTCTTTGCAACCCCATGAATTGCATCATGCCAGGCCTCCCTGTCCATCACCAACTCCCAGAGTTAACCCGAACTCATGTCCATCGAGTCAGTGATGCCATCCAGCCATCTCATCCTCTGTCGTCCCCTTCTCCTCCTGCCCCAATCCCTCCCAGCATCAGAGTCTTTTCCAATGAGTCAACTCTTCGCATGAGGTGGCCAAAGTACTGGAGTTTCAGCTTTCGCATCATTCCTTCCAAAGCCCTACAGTTCCATAATTTGGTCAGTCAAAATCAATAGCTTGCCTCAGCAACAGCCACCCTATCAGTGCACTGCAGCAAGGCCATCCCATGGGCCTTGCTTGGTGCTGGAACCTTGGCACCAGCCTCAACAGCCAGAGGGAAATAGACTCTGAAGATTAAATTTGTTAATTGAGAATTCTTGTCTTATTTTGTAAGTGATATTATCACAAATACAGATTTTATTCTTGTCTTGCTAGCTGTACACAGAATTTATAGCAGCCATACCATGATTTTGAAGCCACTGGATTCCACAGAGGTGCCTCAGAGACCACAGAGGAAGTGGAGACAGTGTCAAAAAGGAGGTGTCCTGAATCCCCCAGTCCTGAGCCAACCAAAACTATTCCTCTTTTACCATTTTATATGTCTGGGTTCCCATTTAAGAGGTCTTTGTAAAATGAATTTTTAGTGGTTAAAAAAAAGGAAAGAAAGCCACTCTCTTAGATCATAGGCTACAAAAATGAGATTATATTGCATAACTTTCAACATGAAGAGACAGTTCACTGTTCTGAGGAAACTGCTATGGGTAGTATGTCTCTTACCTGAATTCCTCTCTATGGGTTCAAACACTGAAATTGTGTCATCACTGAGAAAATATGAAATAACAAACATCCTTTCCACATCAGCACATTTGTGTGTGATTAGTTTTGCAAAATATCGAAGTTTATTGCTTATGTTGCCATAGCTAAATGGAAGAAAAAATGAAGGTTATAACATTATATAAGTAATCTTTTGCATATTACATATGTAAAAATCCTGCAAAATATATGCCATTTTTATTGATATATAATATTAGTTTCAGGTGTATGACACAACGATCTGATATTTGTATATATTGCAAGATGACCAACACAGTTAAGTCTGGTTAACATTCATCATCACACTTAGCTACAAAAATTTTTTTTCTTGTGATGATAGCTTTTAAGATCTATTCTCTCAACAACTTTGAAATATGTACTACAGTATTATTAACTACAGTCACCATGCTATATATCACATTCCTATGACTTATTTATTTTATAACTGAAAGTGTATACTCTTGACTCCTTTTACCCACCTCCCATCCAAGTGCACTATGGTTTTAAGACAGTGGCATAAACTCTCAGAGGTTGAAAAAGTTCAACCATTTTCTTATTAGGGCTCTAAATCTGTATGCAGAGATATGTTCCCAGTTTATTAAAATATCTCTTATTCTTTCAAAGTTCTCTTTCAAAGAGTTCTAAACACTCTTTTTATCACAATACACCCAGCACTCAGAAAAAATTTAGCATTTTCCCTGCTTCTGATCATACCACCTAGACTGTTCAGTCTGGCTTTCTGGGCCATTAATAGTTTGGGTTCAAACACACACACACACACACACACACACACACACACACACCTATTTGTCCAGGTTAACACAGTGGGAAAACGTCCGGGGGTAACACATTGGGAAAACGTACCCAAAACAAATGTCATAAACACATTGCTCAAACCATCTGCATTAAATGGCTGTTCTCTACTCACAAGGTTGGACAATAATCACAGCAACCATGTCAGCTAGAAGCACTGTGCCTGGGCCTTGCTGCGCCAGGAGGCAAGAAGTGCTTTGCCAGTGCCTGAAGCAACCTCTCCATTTCACTGCCCACTTTCTCAAGCCCATTCCTTATTTTTCTTCCAACCTCACATCGTCTCCTTGCTAAGTCACTCTCCCAGTTCCCCAGCAGCCCCCTAACTCCCTTCAAGGGAAAATTTCCCTTCTCCCTTTCAAATGCTATATTAAATATGACAGACCTTTCATAACACTTATCACCCATATCACAAGTTGCCATTACAAGTCTCTTTTCTGAGGGCAAGGACTGCATCTTATTAATCGTTGTCTAATACAACATTTTTTTTTGTTGCATTCTAAGTACTTAATAAATTTGTAGAAAGTTGTTATAAGATCCATGTAGATTGGAATTTATACTTAGAATTCTATGTGTGAATAGAATAGTCTTGAAGACTGATGATGAGATCAAATTCTACAACCTAAAGTTCCCCAAATTGACTGCCTGGTTATGGAATAAATTAATTTATGGTCTGTCAGCAGAAGTATGTCTGTGGATATTAGCTAGTGAAAGGTGGTGCTTTGCTATGCTTAGCCACTCAGTTGTCTCCAACTCTTCGCAACCCCACAGACTGTAGCCCTCCAGGTTCCTCTGTCCATGGGATTTTTCAGACAAGAATACTGGAGTGGGTTGACATTTTCTCCTCCAGGGGATCTTCCCAACCCAAGGATCAAACTCACATCTCCTGTATCTCCTGCATTGGAGGCAGATTCATGACAAACACTAAACTCTTTGGGAAGGCTCTGATAATCAAAATCAATACCCCAAGGAGGAACAGAGTAAAATAAACCATGTACTTCATCCCTTCCCTGCCACAAGAGAGGTCCTCACTTTCAGTCTCCAATGCTGAAAATCATTCTTTCCTTTCGGTCACAGTGATTTATAAAGAAACAGACCAAAAAAAAAATTTTTTTTCTTTTTGCAGAGGCAGAAGGTGTTTTTCTCTGTCCAAGGAGGCAGGATTGAAAAAGCATGGCTCCATGATTCCCAGCTTGAGGCCTCAACTGAGATGGAAAGTAGCAATTTGGGAGGCTAGCCCCAGGGCATCCCTGGGGAAACAGCCAGATCTCCATAGCTGTTTTCTTAGTCCCTAGTTTCCCAGCCTTCAGACAGACCTCGTACAGCTCAGGGAAGGGACAGCTATACCTTTTCAACCATCTTTTCTGGTACATAATTGGATTTAAAAGTAACAAACAGATTTGGTACCCCCCCATGAAAGACCCATACTTTTACAGATGCCTGAAATAGCCTTGAAACAACTGAATGAGGTCTAAAGTCAGGACAAATGAACACAATTGCAAATTTAGCTTCTTAGAACTTACATAAATTTACAAGTGTGGATGTTAAGTATGGATTTTTCATGTTTAATATGCCTTTTCAAACGTAATTACAGTGTTTTAGACAGCTTATCAACCAGGAATACAATCTACTCAAGCAAAATCTTTATCTACACTACAATCTGTAGGTGTCCTCCAGTCCATGGGGTCACAAAGAGTCGGACATGACTGAGAGACTAAACTGAACTGAACACTACAGACTACTCAAGCAAGATCATTCACAAACGTTGTCATGTGTGAAAGTCACACGGGGAGCTTATTAAATATACAGAATCCAGAGTCCCACTCCTAGAGATATGGATTCAGTAGTTCACTTACAGCTCCAGAAACCTACATTTTTAATAAGCTCCCCAAGAAATTCTGATGAAATCATCCCCAGAGCATGCTTTGAGAAACACTTGCAGGTTATCTTCAGATATTTCTTTGACTAATAAGCTAGTTATCAAAGTTCTCTAAACACTCTTTTTATCACAATATACCCAGCACTCAGAAAAAATTTAGCATTTTCCCTGCTTCCGATCTTATCACGTAGACTGCTCAGTCTGGCTTTCTGGGCCATTAATGGTCTGGTTCAGATACACACAGACATACACACACACACCTATTTGTCATGACTGCCTATAACACACTCTCTACTCAAATCACATAGTCACTTCACTTAGCGCCCCACACTGAGTGCCCTTCACTCAGTGCCCCACACTGAGCTATATCCAGCCCTTTGCTCTGTGTCATCCCCTCCCCCAGGGTACGCTCTCATCCTTTCTTATGCCTGTCCAGAATCCTGCCCATCCATCTGGGCCTCAATCCATTTGGGCTTCAATCAGTAGAGCTCTCTGTGACCATGGCTGCCTACCCAGCTGATCACCTACTCATGCCTCCTGTACTAAATATTACCTGTGACACCCAATTTAGCATTGTGTAGACTTGTATCCTTGACTGTTTTTTTAAATGTCTTGGTTCCCACTGTCTCAAAACAAACAATAAATTCCTAAGTCCAGCAGCTATGTCTTACCCTTTTCTCCACACAGCCCAGAGTTACCTATAATCACTGTCTTGAATTCTTCTCTTGACACAAACCTACTCTAACTACAGTCTTTCTCATCTCAGTAGATAGCAACTCCATCTTTCCAGTTGGAGAAATCTTGGGAGTCATTTTTATCTCCTGTTGTATCCAATCTGCCAGGAAATCCTACTGGTTCAACCTTCAAAAATATTTCCAGAATCTGCTATTTCTCATCATTTTCATGGCACTCACCCTGATGGAGCCATCATAACTTTTCTCTTGGGACTACTACAGTCTTGTTTTAACTGGTCTTTACTTCCACTATTGCCCTTCTACACTCTACACTCAACACTGCATCTGGAGTCATTCTTTTAAAACATAAATCAGACCAAGTCACTTCTCTGTTCAAATCTCCCAATGAGTCCCCTTATCACCTGAAGTCAAAAGAATCCTTACAATGGTCTGCAAGGCCCTATGTGATCTGATTGCCCGTTACTTCTCTTAATCTGTCTACCCTGCCTGTTACTCAACTTTTCTATCCTTGTCATCTTCCTGCCTATTCTTTGCACATCCCAAGCGTGCTCCTTGCTCAGCATCTTTACACTGACTGTTCCTTCTGCCTAGTACATGTTTCCTGTCCTCAGTAAGGTCTATCCAAACCACATTGTTTAAAATTGAAACCAGCATTTACTGTTTGTAGATTTATTGATGATGGCCATCCTGACTGGTGTGAGGTGATACCTCACTGTAATTTTCATTCGCATTTCTCTAATAATGAGTGATGGTGAGCATTTTTTCATGTGTTTGTTGGCTATCTGTATGTCTTTGGAGAAAAGTCTGCTTAAGTCTTCCTCCCACTTATTGATTGGGTTGTTTGTCTTTCCAGTAGATGTCCACTGGCAGATGAATGGGTAAAGAAGTTGTGGTACATATATCTTAATACAATGGAATATTACTCAGTCATAAAAGGAACATATTTGAGTCAGTTTTAATGAGGTGAATAAACCTAGAGCCTGTTATACAGAATAAAGTCAGAAAGAGAAAAATTTTGTATATTAATACATATATATGGAATCTAGAAATATGGTATGGATGAACCTATTTTCAGAGCAAGAATAGAGACACAGACACAGAGAACAGAGTTTAGACACAGTGTAAGGAGAGGGTGGGACACATTCAGAGAGTAGCACTGACATATACACACACTAGTGTGTGTAAAACAGATAGCCAGTGGGAAGCTTCTGTTCAACACAGGTTGTCACAAAACACCAGGTGCTTTGTGACAACCTGGAGGGGTGGGGGGCATCCTGGAGGAAGAGGACATATGTGTACTTGTGGCTTTGTTGTATGGCAGAAGCCAACACAATATTGTAAAGAAATTAACCTCCAATTTAAACTATTTTAAAAATTGAAACCCAGGTTGCTCCTCAAGCTCCACATTCCAAGTTCCCATTTATTCTCTTTATAGCTACCTTCTTAATTTTTTTGTGTGGCACTTTAATACCTTCCATACACTAGAGAATGTACTTATGTATTATCTTTATTGTTTATTATCTACCTCCCCTAGCTAAAATGTAAATTCTATGAGGGTAGGGCTCTGTGTCTCTTTTGATCTCAAGCCCCAATATCAGCGTCTGGCACACTGAGGATAAATGATTGGCTCACCCAGGGCTACATACATAATAAAAACCTTAAAGATAGCTATAGCTATAGTCTTATGGTTAGAAAAGACATGAAGGCTTATTATTACTGATGGGAAAGAGGAAAATAAATGACTGACGGAGACAACAGATGGACAATATCTGAAACAAGTCAGAGATTAAGATTAAATTGTGAATCTTTAGATGCTATATGATTATGAATAGCAAAAGTCTGGAATAACAGCCTTTCTGGTAGGAAGCCATCCATCTCTTCTACCCATCATTAAGAACTAAAAGGGTGAATGTTCATTTTATTTACTCACTTATTTATCATTCCTCTTCTCTTACGGAAAAAATATTTATTGAATCCCAAGTACACAGCCAGCACTGTTCTAACTCTAAGAGAAGCAATAAAGCCAGTCCTGCCCTCAAGGAGCTCTGGGTCTATATATAAACAAGTAACTGCCACACACTATGATATGTACAGATTCTGGGGCAAAAAGGTGAACTCCAGGAGTTGATTTCCCTGGGTTCAAATCCTACCTCAACTAAAAATTAGCTGCGTAAGATTGGGTAAATTGAATAGACTCTCTGAGCCTCAGTTTCTTCATGTAAAGAATGGGTACAATACTATTATCTACTTTATGAGGTTGTTTTGAGGATTAAATGAGATCAAGTATTGTAGTTAGCACATTGTAACCACAAACTACTTTTTACTAGTAATATTATCATTATTATTATTACTAGAAGTAGATCAGCAGAGTATTGTGAGCACATAGAGAACAAAATAACTAATTCAGCTAGGTGCAATGAGAAAGATATTTTTCTGGTTCTCCCAAGTCAGACTGGACAATATATCCAGCAGGCACCACAGTGAATTTTTACCCAGACAATAAGTCTTCATTCATCAAAAAAAAAAAAACCTCACATGCTTTGATCTGAAACTATCCTCTCCAGCGACTCACCATAGATGACTGTTAACCTCAATCAACAATGAACACAAGTACAATTTTAATAGCAATATATATCATCAATATATGTCATGCGTGTTGCACGTCTCAATTCACAGTTTATTTACTTGCATTAAGAAACTTTTCTTTGTATGCTTTGTGAGATCATCTTCCTAAGGTTCTCACGGTTTGAAAACTTTGGGTTATTCAAACTCATGTGTAAGTCTCCAGCTGAATGTGCCAGTTTCTATGGAAACAAGGTCACTGTGTGGGAGGAGCTTGAGAGAAGAAGCGTATTCCTGGCACAGAATGAGCAATGGACAGAAAGAAAAGAAATTAGAGTTATTCATGCCTGGATCACCATTCTCCAGCCACAACAGCATGACAAGAACATGGAATGCTGTCTATAGGCAGTGCTCTGTGGGCAAGTTGATGCGGTGCAGACAGAAAGAGAGACTAAGGCAACTACTCACAAGGAATACTGTTCCCACTAGATTCCAGAAGCAACACCCTGGATAGTGTTTCATCCTGTGTATTTATAAGAAAAATTCCCTCTCCTTTTACAATAGGGACATTCTTCCTGCCCACCTCCTTCGGGCGGTTGCCCTTAAAAAGAGCTGTTAGTGAAAAGTATCCTTCAAAGCTACGGTTTTTCCAGTAGTCATGTACAGATATGAGAGCTGGGACCATAAAGAAGGCTGAGCAATGAAGAACTGATGCTTTCAAATTGTGGTGCTGGAGAAGACTCTTGAAAGTCCCTTGGACTGCAAGTAGATCAAACCAGTCCATTCTAAAGGAAATCAAACCTGAACATTCATTGGAAAGACTGATGCTGAAGCTGAAACTCCAATACTTTGGCCACCTGATGCAAAGAGCTGACTCATTGGAAAAACCCTGATGCTGGGAAAGATTGAGGGCAAAAGAAGGGGACAACCAAGGATGAGTTGGTTAGACAGTATCACCAACTCAATGGACATGAATTTGAACAAACTCCAGGAGACAGTGAAAAGCAGAGGAGCCTGGCATGCTGCAGTCCATGGGATCACAAACAGTCAGACATGACTTAGCGAGTGAACAATAGTCCATCAAAAGTCCTGCCATGGAACTTCACCATAAATACTGCTATCTACAAGGGAGGATGGAGTATGAGTTGGTGTCCCTCTTATGTGATCCGAAATTAGTGGTTCTCACACCCTGGTGCCCGTCACCAGAAACCCCTGGATGTCTTGTTAAAACACAGAGCCAGGCCCCACCCCCAGAAACTGGGCCTCAGTAGGGCTGGGGTGAGACACAGACCACAAAGTGTGGGGACCACACTTTGAGCAGTATCACCTCTGAAACTTAAAAACAAAACTCCCAAGTCCTTACAAATAAAAGATTATTTCTTAAAAGACAAAGGACATCATGTCAGACACTCTACACAATTCTTAACGCATTTTTACCATGTTTACCGTGATACCAAAACTGTTCCCTCCACCTCAAAATATTCTACAATGGCATCTTATGCCATTGAATTTGATCAAATTCAGGGTGATGCCTTGTTGTTTTCCTTATCCTGCTCTTACTCCATGTTCTCTTCATCTTTTTTCTCCACAGGTTCTCCTGATCCATTATTCCCCTCATGTAGGACTTCAGTGTTTCATCTGCATCCTATTCAAGCCTCTGCAACATTTTCCCAACCCTCTTCCCCTTCCTACCACAACTTCTTTCTCCAGGGTTCCATTTCCTACAGAAGCAAAAAGTAGCCATGAGTAGTACTACATCTATACACATGACTCAGGGGCACATTTTTCCTCACATATACTAGGAACACTTTTGAAAGTCCTTCTTTTGAAATCATATTCCACTACATAAGCAATCTGCGGTTACTGAACTCAACCAAGTCTCTTAAATTAAAATCAATTAACATTCTACAAAACAGTTATAAATCATGGAAGCCACTACAGCCTATGGGCCAAATACAGCCAGTCACCTGTTTCTATATGGCCTGTGAGCTAAGAATGGTTTTTAGGTTTTTAAATGGTTGAAAACACTCAAAGAATAATACTTTGTGATATATAAAAATTATATGATATTCAAATCTCACTGTCCATCAGTTCAGTTCAGTTCACTCAGTTGTGTCCGACTCCTTACGACCCCATGAATGGCAGCACGCCAGGCCTCCCTGTCCATCACCAACTCCCGGAGTCCACCCAAACCCACTGAGTCAGTGATGCCATCCAACAATCTGATCCTCTGTCATCCCCTTCTCCTGCCCTCAATCTTTCCCAGCATCAGGGTCTTTTCCAATGAGTCAACTCTTCACATCAGGTGGACAAAGTATTGCAGTTTCAGCTTCAACATAAGTCCTTCCAATGAACACCCAGGACTGATTTCCTTTAGGATGCACTGGTTGGATCTCCTTGCAGTCCAAGGAACTCTCAAGAGTCATCTTTAACACCACAGTTCAAAAGCATCAATTCTTCATTGCTCAGCTTTATTTATAGTCCAATTCTCACATCCATACATGACTGCTAGAAAAACCATAGCCTTGACTAGACAGACTTTTGTTGGCAAAGTAATGTCTCTGCTTTTTAATATGCTGTCTAGGTTGGTCATAACTTTTCTTCCAAGGACTAAGAGTCTTTTAATTTCATGGCTGCAATCACCACCTGCAGTGATTCTGGAGCCCAGAAAAATAAAGTCTGACACTGTTTCCACTGTTTCCCCATCTATTTCCCATGAAGTAATGGGACCAGATGCCATGATCTTAGTTTTCTGAATGTTGAGCTTTAAGCTAACTTTTCACTCTCTCTTTCACTTTCATCAAGAGGCCCTTTAGTTCTTCTTCACTTTCTGCCATAAGGGTGGTGTCATCTGCATATCTGAGGTTATTGATATTTCTCCTGGCAATCTTGATCCCTGCTTGTGCTTCTTGCAGCTCAGCGTTTCTCATGATGTACTCTGAATAGAAGTTCAATAAGCAGGGTGACAATATACAGCCTTGAGGTACTCCTTTTCCTATTTGGAACCAGTCTGTTGTTCCATGTCCAGTTCTAAATGTTGCTTCCTGACATGCATATAGGTTTCTCAAGAGGCAGGTCAGGTGGTCTGGTATTCCCATCTCTTAAAGAATTTTCCACAGTTTATTGTGATCCACACAGTCAAAGGTTTTGGCATAGTCAATAAAGCAGAAATTAATGTTTTTCTGGAACTCTCTTGCTTTTTCCATGATCCAGCGGATGTTGGCAGTTTGATCTCTGGCTCCTCTGCCTTTTCAAAAACCAGCTTGAACATGTGCAGGTTCATGATTCATGTACTGCTGAAGCCTGGCTTGGAGAATATTGAGCATTACTTTACTAGCATGTGAGATAAGTGAAACTGTGCGGTAGTTTGAGCATTCTTTGGGATTGGAATGAAAACTGACCTTTTCCAGTCCTGTGGCCACTGCTAAGTTTTCCAAATTTGCTGGCATATGGAGTGCAGCACTTTCACAGCCATCATCTTTCAGGATTTTAAATAGCTCAACTGGAATTCCATCACTTCCACTTGCTTTGTTTATAGTGATCCTTCTTAAGGCCCACTTGACTTTGCATTCCACGATGTCTGGCTCTAGGTGAGTGATCACACCATCATGATTATCTGGGTCATGAAGATCTTTTTGTACAGTTCTTCTGTGTTTTCTTGCCACCTCTTCTTAGTATCTTCTGCTTCTGTTAGGTCCATACCATTTCTGTCCTTTATTTTGCCCATCTTTGCATAAAATTTTCCCTTGGTATCTCTAATTTTCTTGAAGAGATCTATAGTCTTTCCCATTCTGATGTTTTCCTCTATTTCTTTGTATTGATTGCTGAGGAAGGCTTTCTTATCTCTTGCTATTCTTTGGAACTCTGCATTCAAATGGGTGTATCTTTCCTTTGCTTTTCACTTCCCTTCGCTTTTCACTTCCCTTCTTTTCTCAGCTATTTGTAAGGCCTCCTCAGACAGCCATTTTGCTTTTTGCATTTCTTTTTCTCGGGGATGGTCTTGATTCCTATCTCCTGTACAATGTCACAAACCTCCGTCCATAGTTCATCAGGCACTCAGTCTATCAGATCTAGTCCCTTAAATCTATTTCTCACTTCCACTGTATAGTCATAAGGGGATTTGATTTAGGGCATACCTGAATGGTCTAGTGGTTTTCCCCACTTTCTTCAATTTAAGTCTGAGTTTGGCAATAAGGAGTTCATGATCTGAGCCACAGTCAGCTCCTGGTCTTGTTTTTGCTGACTGTATAGAGCTTCTTCATCTTTGGCTGCAAAGAATATAATCAATCTGATTTTGATGTTGACCATCTGGTGATGTCCATGTGTAGAGTCTTCTCTTGCGTTGTTGGAAGAGGATGTTTGTTATGACCAGTGCATTTTCTTGGCAAAACTCTATTAATCTTTGCCCTGCTTCATTCCACATTCCAAGGCCAAATTTGCCTGTTACTCCAGGTGTTTCTTGACTTCCTACTTTAGCATTCCAGTCCCCTATAATGAAAAGGACATCTTTTTGCGTGTTAGTTCTAGAAAGTCTTGTATGTCTTCATAGAACTGTTCAACTCCAGCTTCTTCAGCATTACTGGTTGGGGCATAGAGTTGGATTACCGTGATATTGAAAGATTTGCCTTGGAAATGAACAGAGATCATTCTGTCGTTTTTGAGATTGCATCCAAGTACTGCATTTCGGACTCTTTTGTTGACCATGATGGCTACTCCATTTCTTCTAAGGCATTCCTGCCCATAGTAGTAGATATAATGGTCATCTGAGTTAAATTCACCCATTCCAGTCCAATTTTAGTTCACTGATTCCTAGAATATCGATGTTCACTCTTGTTATCTCCTGTTTGACCACTTCCAATTTCCCTTGATTCATGGACTTAACATTCCAGGTTCCTATGCAATATTGCTCTTTACAGCATCAAACCCTGCTTCTATCACCAGTCCTGTTCACAACTGGGTATTGTTTTTTCTTTGGCTCCATCCCTTCATTCTTTTTGGAGTTATCTCTCCACTGATCTCCAGTACCATATTGAGCACCTATCGACCCGGGGAGTTCATCTTTCAATGTCCTACCTTTTTGCCTTTTCATACTGTTCGTGGGGTTCTCAGTGTCCATAAACAGTTTTATTGGAATGTAGTCACATATTTGTTTATGAATTGTCTATGGCTGTTTTTCATGCTACAATGACAGAGCTAAGCAACTGTGATAGAGGCCATATGGTCCACAAAGCAGAAAGTATTTGTATCTGACCTTTTAAGAAAAAGTCTGATGACCCTTACTCTACACCATTTCCTAGGGATCATCTTGAAGAGATAGATATATATGGAAAAGCATATATATATATATATTCACACACACACATATACATGGAAAGGCAATATAGATTGGGGATAATACAGCTTTTGGGGCTTCCGATGACATATTAAAATAACCACTCAGTGTGAAGATATGGGGAACAGAGAACCCTTGTGCACTGTTGATGGGAATGTAAATTGGTGCAGCCACTGTGGAAAACAGTAGCATGGAGGGACCTCAAAAAATTGAAAACAGAACTACCATATGACACAGTAATTCTACTTTTGGATATATATATATACAAAGGAAACAAAATCACTGTCCCCAAAAGATATATGCACCCCCATGTTCAATGCAGTATTATTTGCAATAGCGAACACAGGGAAACAACACAAGTGTCCACTAACAGGTGTATGGATAAAGTATAAAAAATACATATATATATATATACATATGTCACACATACATGGGGCTTCCTAGGTGGCACAGTGGCAAAGAATCTGCCTGCCAATACAGGAGATGTAAGAGACACAAGTTCGATCCCTGGATCAGGAAAATCCCCTGGAGTTGGAAACGGCAACTCACTCCAGTTTTTGCCTGGGAAATCCCATGGACAGAGGAGACTGGAGTGCTACAGTGCATGGGGTTGCAAAGAGTCAGGCAAAACTGAGGACACAGTGCACGTGAATGTGCGTGCACACACACACACACACACACACACACACACACACACAGTGGAATATTATTCAATTATCAAAAGAAGGAAATCCTGCCATTTGCAATAGCATGGATGAACCTTGAGGGCATTATGCTAAGTAAAATAAGTCAAGAGAAAGACAAATACTACATGATCTCACTTATATGTAGAATCTAAAAAAACAGACTCATAGAAACAGGGATCAGACTGGTGACTGCCAGAGGCAGCGGGGCGGGGAGTGGATGGGATAATTGAGTGAAAAAGTGATCAAAAGGAACTAACTTTCTCCTATAAGGTAAATAAGTTCTGGGGACAAAACATACAGCATGATGATGACAGTAAATAATAACGTATATTTGAAAGTAAGAGAGTAGAGCTTAAAAATTCTCATCACAAGAAAAAAAATTCGAGCCCTGAGGTAATGGATATGAACTAATCTTACTGTGGTGATCATTTTTCAATACATACATATATGCAATCATTATGTTGCATATCTTAAACTTACGCAATGTTTTATGCCAATTATTTCTGAAAAACCCTGGGGAAAAAAGTAAATAAAATAGCCACTGATGTAAGAATCTGTTAATACTTACATATTAATCATCTTCATTAAAGTTATATCAACATGTCCCTGGACTTGAATCAGATAAATGAAGTGTCATCTGTTTTGTCGTGAGGACAATATTACAAACCCCACATACATTTGGGAAAAATCAGATTAAAATAACAGTTCCCTCAAGCACCTGTCAAATTCCATGAACTTCTTGAAGTTCCTCTGATGAGGTGTGGGCATAATGCCTATGCAGGAGCGAAGAGAATCCTCTTCAGAACCAAAGCCGGTATAAGGTGGAAATTTCCTTTCTATTTTTGGAGGAGGTAGGGCCTTGCATGGAATCGAGGTAAAGTTCTCTGTAACAAAACAAAGGCAGATGAAACATCAATATTTTTTTTGCCCTGATTATGGATGTTTTGAAAGGTTTGTTATGTTTTCAAGATGAACATGGAGATCTTTGTAGACTATTTTAAACTCTTTCAAACAAAACACAGCAAAATCCTGAGAGGGTAGGTTTCAATCATGTTTACAAAAACCACAGAACTCAATAACCGCCATTGGTTCAAAAGAAAGAGAGAGACAGACCGAGTGTGTCGAATAAGTAAACATTTATCTTTTGTCGTCACATCCCCATTTCAGAATATTTTTGTTCTTCCTTGATTTTTCCAACGATATAAAAATTCAAGCTTGAAACTTTATGCTACCCATTCCATATTTTAACCTGTAATGTAGCCCTCTCCTATCTTTAGTCAATTAATTTAATTAATCATAACATGTCCCTGGACTTGAAATCAGATAAATTAAGTGTCATCTCTTTTGTCATGAGGACAATATTACAAACCCCACATACATTTGGGGAAAATCAGATTAAAGTAACAGTTCCCATGTTTAAAGTCCCACTAATTCCCACTAACAGTTTCCACTAATTAAATTCCTTTCCAAATAGGACTGACTCCCAGCTCTTTTGCCTTTACCTTCCCCATCTACTGTCTCTTCCTCCTGAGCCCACATTTTAAGCCCTCTCCCTTTCCTCTAATTCAGCTCCAGGCCATGATACTTCATTACCTAGATCAAAAACAAAAACAACATTTCTTCTCACCAACAACCCCTCCAGGTTGCCTCTATTACTCCCCAAGAAAAGACTGCAATCGTACTGAAATATGATACTGCAAAAGTTAATAAATAAAACCCAAATCAAACTAACACAACTTTTAAAACCACCACTGCCAAAGGGAGTGGTAAGTGGTAAATACAGTTGACCTTGTTAATTCATTTATCATCTGTGAGGAAGGAGAGATGAAGAGACAGGTGGAGACATATTTGTAATAGCCTGGGAGCTGTTAGGTACTCATTTGTAAGGCTGTACCACCTCTGAGAAGCAAGTGTGCCCTCTGAAGTAGATGACGTGTTGACTCAATAGATCTCAATCACCAGTGTTTGCACACCACAAATGGCAAAGATGATGTCTGGATCTTTCTTAAAGCAAAGGAAGCAAAGCAACCAAACAACCCATGGAATCTCATCTCTACCTCTTCCCCAAAGATGACTATCCCATAGGTGTTTCCATTAGAGCCTGAAAGGAGTCTCCCATAAGAAAAGATTTCCTTTTCCATTGCCAAAGTTCTAACAGAAGGAAGAGAACAGATTTAGTACATACCTCTCTAACCGAAAATGTGCACCAATATGTCATCCAGGGCAGCCTACCTCTTAACATGGAGGGATAGTGGGTTTTTTTTTTTTTTTTTTTTTTTTGGACTGATTGATCAAAAGGCTAAGGAACTATTTCTAACTCTGATTTGAAAACATTTTCAACTTTCACATTTCCTTAGACTTCCTAACAGCCTTTGTGTGGAACCTCCTCAAGCATAATCCCCAAAAGAGTATTGTTCCACCCTCAGAAACTGCTCACAGAAGACATACTAACAAAGAGAATGCCATCAGATATTTCTCACTGACTTAGTGAAAGGAGGCAGTCAGTCAGACTGCGGGTATGGAAGTGACTGGTGAGACTCTCCTATTGCTATTTTTGTGGCAATTAAAGAAAAGCCTTGGTAATAAAGAGGCAAGTTTAAATATTGGAATTCGTCAGAATTACAGCAGACCCTATCATTCCTAATTGTAACATGAAACACACCACTAACTGGTACCTTCATTTTTAGGGAAAGGACCATAGGGGATGGCAGGAAGAACTGTACGTGATTATTAGAAAATTCAGGCATGACTGGTTTCTTCCAACAGGGGACATATGCCTCCAACTCTATATAATAATCTAAACAGCCTAACCAAAAGAGGACACACGCTGAATCCCAAATTAAGAAAGCATTCTACATCTCCCCCAAATTACAGGTTTTATAACACACTGTTGTTTTCTCAACTACATCATTTTTGCAACAGATTTAAGTAACAAAAGAATCAATTTAGAGCTTTCCTCTGCACCCACAGTGCCATCTAGTGTATAAATGCCGAGAACTGTTCCACTCCACCATGTCTGACTTTTTCAACAATAGTCTTTCTGGATACTGTATACTCAAGATTCCATTTTTATGGGTTAATTGTGTACATTCACAAAGGTTTGGAATTGTGCCTGGATAAGTTTCTGTTTTTGGTTTTCCATTGTCCCACCATCCTGCATGTTTTAGGTGTTAAAAAATATTTGATAAAAAGTATACACTTTTATTTTTACAAAGTATCTTCCCAAATATCTTTTCTTTTAAATTTTTATTGGAAGATAATTGCTTTACAATATTGTGCAGGTTTCTGCCATATATCAGCATGAATCAGCCACAGGTCCCAAATATCTTCTTACATTGACATTCTAATAGATCCTAAAACACATCTGCCTTTCAAATAGTCCAGTGCTTCTAATTCCGAGAGACTTGTAAAAACATATATATTGACTGTCCATTCACAATTGACTATATTCCAACAAATTTACACAGAGGGGACAGACTCTTTTTTAAAGAATGTATCTTAATGCTCCTTCACAGTGGTTTACTATTCATCATCTCATTTGGAAATGATTCTGAGAAAAGCCTTCAATTACCTCGATATTCACCTCTGATTTGCTAGTAACCCAGATTTGGACCCAGGTTTTGGGAGGCCTGAAGCTTATTATTTGGGAGAACCTCTGTAAGACAAAAAATGTCAAATAATTAAGATAAAATTAGGCCCAGGGCCTTGGAATGGGGCCCCTGCAAAGAAAAGAACCCTAAAGCTTAAGCTTCATTATTTTTGAGGTTGAATCCACCTCTGCTTGTACCTCATACTCAGGTCAAATGATTTCAGCGGGATGGTCACTTTGGGGTCAAATAATCACATAATTTTCTAGCTCTAGCTAGAAAACCCTTAGAAATCATCTGATTCTCAACCTTCTTCACTGCATACAAGAGGTTTTTTAAAAAAAGCAAAATTGTTAGGTCAATCAAAGCCATGTGGTGAGACTAAAAGCAAACTCTACCTCTGCTGCTGCATCTTGGGATGGCTCATTTGTTCAAATGATCATTAGACTCTCATCTTAGATGCTCTGCTGTTTCTAACACCAAGAATTCAGAGATGGCTATAAATGACTCCACAAAACTAAATATGCTTTAAGTTTTTTGCTTATCCTTAATGGCTTCCCTGGTGGCTCAGATGGTAAAGAATCTGCCTGCAATGCAGGAGACCCAAGTTTGATCCCTGGGTCAGGAAGATCCCCTGGAAAGGGAATGGCTACCCACTCCAGTGTTCTTGCCTGGAGAATCTCATAGACAGAGGAGTCTGGCAGGCTACCATCTATGGGGTCACAAGAGTCAGACACGACTGAGCTATTAAGCACGTGCACACACACACACACACACACACACACACACACTAGTTTGGTCGTCCAAACCACTAAGAATTGATTGTAACAAAGTCTTCTTATGGACAAAAAAATAATAACCCAAGGCAGGAATTTTAGGTGAGAACAGTTTACATTCAAATCCATGTCCCTTCAGTGAAAGAAACACCTGCTAGAGCCCCTGGAGCCTCTTCCAACCTTCATGCTACAGGAAAGTCCGACAGGCCTCCATCTGCCAGTCCGTGTTCATACACATGAAATAAGGAGGGAGTGACATGCTCCTGCCCGGCAGGCTAGCCAGGGCCAGCAGGATGGCCAAGCTGCCTAGAGAGGCAGTCACACTGGACTGTTTTGTGGAGGAAGTTGCCTTCTCTTTAGAATCGTGGAAACGCACAAAAGAATCTCATCTTTTTAGGAGTCCAGATGGGGTTTAACTCAGGGTTTTACATATATATCTCTTGGGATTCTGCTTCTACATAATAGAAAGCTTTCTCATGTGCCTTTATTGGGACTGTGGCCAACTTCACCTCTTGGTCTGTCTGCCATTTTTTCTCCTCCCAAATATGTTGGGGGTGGCAATAGGTAAGAGAAGGTACTAAGGCACCCAGGCTGTATACTGCATTAGAAATCTCCCCTGGCTTCCTCTTAGGGAGGTCCCTAGCTGTGTCACTGGCAGTTGTCAGCTTCTTCCTGTGGCTCTGCAGGGTGGTGACACCAGGTTTCTACTGACCACAATTATTGGCAAGGAAGGAAATGTGACCACAATTATTGCCAGGACTCTGTCCTGGTTTGGGCTTCAAGAATATCAAAATACAATGTATAAAATGTGGTTAGTCTTATGAATTTTTAGAGCCAGATGAATTATTTTAAAAAAATTTAAATGTCCAAAGAAACTGCATCTATTTAATGTTACCAAAAAGTCAGGAAAAGCAAATGCAAAGATCATCAGAGAATACTGATTCACTCTCCTCCTCCCTGAATCATGGATATAATTTCTAGTCGTTAGTTACATTAAGTATACTGTTGTTACTCAAGAAATGTTGTATAATAATGGTGTCTATTATATGGGATATTTAAACATATCTTAGGAGAAATATAAAAAGTCAGCATGACTATAAAATGCATAACTTTGCATTTGCATAATTTTCTCTTTAAAGACATAATGCTCATGTTATATGAGCTTTAAAGGCACAAATGACTTTTTAAATATAATACAGTAAGTCTCTAGAGAGAGCAAAAGAAGTGAACAGGAAGAAATTAGGCACTAGGACTCAACTGAAACTGACCACAGGACATTTGAAGTTGATGCATCTGGTGAGGATGGCTAGATCCAGAGCACACTGGTAGATTTCCTCTGCCTCTGAAAGTTCCCTGTAAATCCATCAAGAGACTAACAATGTACTGGGTCTCTCTAGTACTATGTTCATTTCCCCAAATACAAACTTTATATTCTCAAAATCAAGCTAATAAACATCAACCGAATGTTGGACTTAATATTTAAGGGATCATATGACCTCACCACATCCTTGATATTAAGGTAATCTTTCAGTGGGCTTCCCAGGTGGAACAGAGGTAAAGAATCCACCTGCCATGAAGGAGATGCAAGAGACACGGGTTTGATCCCTGGGTTAGGAAGATCCCCTGGAGTAGGAAATGGCAACACCTTCTGGTATTCTTACCTGGGAAATCCCATGGACATAGGAGCCTGGCAGGCTACAGTCCATGGATTCCAATTCTACAAAGAATCAGACATGACTGAGCAGGCACGCATATAGTCTTTCAGTAGGACATAGGTAAATGTCTTCAATGACTCATTCTTTTTATCAGTTTTCAACTCTACACTGAAGACTTGTCAACTCTGAACAGGTACTTACATTTATTAAAAATCAAATTATCCTTCCCAACTATCTAAGGGTCACTAGCAGCTTCTCGATGGCAGCCACTCCCTGCACATTCCTGGCTCCTTCTTGTCCTTAGTACCCAAAACAAATATGCCCAACTGTGTCCACCAACAGGACTAATTTTAGAAAATAATATAAGAAGAAGCCACCAATTTGGCCCCATTTTGACTTAATCTGGCATGCAGATGCAGTGGAACAAATTCCCTTAATGAACCAAACAGAGAAATTGAAAGTCTTTTATATTCCAACCCCTTTGTGTGCTGTGTGTCTTCTTACATAATATAATGATTCCCATGAGGCCAGGAATACTACACAATGGGGACATCAAGACACATAAGGTGGGCCTTGTGTCATCCCAGAGACAAAGCACCCTGTCTTTTAGGAAAAGCTGTGGTTGTTTCTGGCTTCCATCTCATGGCTCAGGGAAGTGAGCTCATATGAATACTCCAACGTTCAGAGAGGAGTAAGCAACCCCCAACCGAACTCCAACCCCCAGTCTGGGAGGTTGGCAACTCCTATCATCCCCACTTAGCCAAGCACCAGCAGGTACATGAACCCTGGGGTAGAGGGCCCGGGAAGGGGGTAGGGCTGGCCTGCAGGTTTAACAAACGGAGGGGGCTTGTTTTTCAGGTTTCATCTCGGATCCTCCCCCTGCTTCTGTGACAGTTATAACACCATGTAACATGCAGTAGATCTCTGCTCCCCTTCCAGCCTAGAAACTCCTTACACAACTCTGCAGCTCCTGTGTCCACTGCAATGACCTACATCTATTGGGTGCTTAATAAGTCACTGGCTTCCATTATGAACTGAACCTGATCTGAATGGAATGAGGAGCTGAGAGAAGCTAGCAGCCTGGCTGTGCCTCACCAAGAAAGGTAGAGCAGATGGGCACAATTTGCTACAGAACAAAAATCAGTATAGCCTCTGTGGTAAGCAAGGATTCAGTGGAAAGAAAAGTCTTTGCATTTCCATTTCAACTGCTTGACCACAACAGTGAGGTAGGGGACTGCATGGGAAAACGGCAGCCTTTGGCATCAGGTAGACAAGTTTAAGTGTTTGGTTCACTCTTTACTTGCTGCATGCATGACCTTCGTCCAGGAAACCCCTTATAAGCCATAGTCTCTTCACCTCTAAAATGCGGATGATATTAGGGGAATAAATAAGACATCAAATGCCTGGCAGTTAGCAAATGCTCGATAAACGGTAGCAGCTATTAGAGGCTCAGAGTTTGAAACTCAAAAGTCAGCTCAATCTTAACTAGGGAACAAAGACTCCAAGTTTAAATATTATTTTCTAATTGACAGATGTATCACTTACCAATTCCATACTTAGTCCTATAATAAGTTTTCGTGAAATCATCACAGTCACAAAGGAGCACTTTCCTTCCCCACACATTGATGGTGGTTCCTATGGATAGGTCAGTATCTTTGTAAAACTCTTGGTCTAATTTTCCTAGCTAATAAAAACAAAGGAACATGATGTTGGCACCACAGACCCACCAAAGACTTTGGTATCCCCCTCTCAAAGGAAAACAGAAATTTTTAAAAATCCATTACATCACTTATAACCAAATTTTTTTAATCAAATAAAAGACAACCACTCAAAATCAACATTTTCAAACACTCTTTTAGCAAGGTAGTGCTACAAAATGCCAATGCAATGCATATATTTATATGCACACTTAAGAATGCGTATTATTGATAAATGCACCAGTGCAACACAGAGATTTGTATAGTCATCAATGTCGTTTACAACCAGTCTCCCAGAAGAATACGCAACTCAGCCCACATTCCAGGTTTCAGAGGAGCCATACTGGTAACAGGAATAAAGCATGACTTACGTTATATTTATCCAACAAGAAGCCATACACTCGGGTCTCTGAGCAGCCACCATACACATTGAGAACTGTCTGGTCTGTTAACTGGCCTGGTTGATAGACTCCAGGGGGGCCATACTAGAAGATATAAATCAAAGCAAGATGTGGTAGGTGGACTCTCAACATAAACATGCTCCTGGTGAGGGGCTCAAGTGGCAAGTGATACCATCTGGTTCTCCTCTATCATCCCGAGGAAGACAGGACACAGACTCCAGCCACCTTTCCCCCATGTTTCCCCACCCCCTGCGGGCTGGTCTACACTCCTCTCATCCTTCAAGGACCTGATGAAGCCCTGTGTTTTCCTTCTGGCCTCTCCCATCCTGCTGGCCAGTCCCCAATCCAAACTTCTATAGCCCCTACCCCAGGGTTAAACCACTTGTCATTGCTCTCTAACTGCTTCATCAGCAGTCATCTTTTCGCTAAACAACAAGATGCCCTGATGGAGAAACCCTGCCTTGCTTTCTTGACTGGCTCAGCACCCTGGCTGACCCTGAGCAAGGAGGCATTTTTCTGGCTGAGAGAGGCAGTGTGGTGAAGTAGTATGAACAGTGAAGTGCGGTCAGCCTCTCACAGAAACTGTGACCGGGAGCAAGCCAGGGAGGACACTCTTCAGTTTCACCTGTGCTGGAGGTGGTCAGGCAGGAAATAGCAGAATTTACGGAAACTCATTGGTTTATCTCAGCTGAGAAATCAGAATCATCCCTGATACATGTGACGTAAACTAAAAGTTAAAATGTGCGAATTTATGAGGTGTAGGGTGTAAGTAAGGCACGTTACAGAGGAAAAACAACACATTTTTTGATGCAAACTCTCTCATTGCCACTTCTTAGCTATAGGACATGGGGCCAGACATTTATCCTCTCAGAATTTCAGTAGCAACAGTATGTACTCCTTGCTTTCTCAAAGGATGTGGCGTCAAGGGAGTACCCACTGCTCTTGGATCTCTCCCCCATGAGAATGGAAGCACCATGAGCCGGCACACAGCTGACACTTACTAAATATTTGTTGAATAAATGAAGCAATTGATGTCAAGGAACACTGCAAATGTCAGGTATGTCATTATTATTTTATATTTAGCCTATTTTTCAAAGCCATTCTAAAAACAGGCTTCCCTGGCTCCTCCCAACCACCTGCTATGCATATGCCTGGAGTCTGCATATGCAAACCCAGTCCCAGCCCCAAGAAGCTACATAGCAGGACTTCTGGTGGAAGACTTGGGAATCTGGAAGAGTCTCTTGTGATAAACAAATAACCAGTGCTTGTATGCATCAGAAATGAGTATTACATTAATCTTTTCAGTAGCACTAAGAAGTAAGTTTAAAAATACATTATCCAAATAAATAAAGAAATAAAACATAACACAGAGCTGTGACTAAGCCATGATGTTTTCCTGTGCCTTATAGGTGTTCATAGGTCTTTGCATGTATCTGTGCTAAACTGCGTCAGTCATGTCTGACTCTTTGTGAACCCATGGACTGTAGCCCCCAGGCTCCTCTGTCCATGGGGATTCTCCAGGCAAGAATACTGGAGTGGGTTGCCATGCCCTCCTCCAAGGGATCTTCATGACCCAGGGATGGAACCCAGGTCTCCTATCATCTCTGGTATTGGCAGGTGGGTTCTTTACCAATAATACCACGTGGGAAGCTCTTATAGATCTTAGATAGTGCTTTTTACTCTATTATCTCATTCAGTCTTTACAGTTATCTAGAGCTTCCCTGGTGGCTCGATGATAAAGCGTCTGCCTGCAATGCGGGAGACCAGGGTTCGATCCCTGTGTTGGGAAGATCTCCTGGAGAAGGAAATGGCAACCCACTCCAGTATTCTTGCCTGGAGAATCCCACGGATGGAGGAGCCTGGTAGGCTATAGTCCATGGGGCCGCAAAGAGTCGGAAATGACTGGAGCAACTTCACTTTCACTTTCAGGAGGGAAGCCTAGTTAAAAGCATTTTAGAGATAGGGAAATGTGCTCAGAGAGGTTAATGACTGGCCTAAGGTCACACAGCTATTAAGTGGCAGATCTACAATTCTAACCCAGGTCTTCTATGTTCTGTTTCCACTGCACCCAGGTTACATTAGCTCTCAAATGGCCATGAACATGTGTAGAAATCTTTGGACAACTCTTTTTTAACAGTAAAGGTGCTAAAGCTATTACTGTTGCTAGCCAGTGGCTAGTTGGTGACTACTTCTGCAAGTGGCTACTCACAGAAGAGTCACTCCTGTGTGTGTGTGTGTGTGTGTTCACAGCCCAGACCAATACAATGGGATCTCCCCAGTAGGCTACAGAGGCCAAAGGCTATTGCTCTTCCCAAGGCCATGAGCAATTCTTTTACTCGAGAGTCATTTACCTTCATAAGACTCACAGTAAACTCAATGACATAGGTAGTTCTCTTGCATTTGACTTTTTCCCTTTATGTGCCTTAAGCCCTGAATCTTCCAATTTCAATTTGTCATATGCTCTGTCTTACTTTCATAGATGTATATTAATAGAGGGCACAAAGTGCAAATTTTCTAAATACCAGCACTAATACATAGTGACTTGTCACCAACAGTCATAACACACAACATTCCAGATAGTGACTAGAGTCTTCAGCCCACAAGCAAACTTGGAAAGCAGTCCTGGGTCCACTGCTCACCTTAGGTAGCTTTCTCCTCTGGAGAAACAATGACATAGAATCTCTTCCTGAGTTTTGTGGCAAGACTTCTTTGATCTCGACAGTATCATCAGACAGAAAGTAATGCAGGATGAGTTCTCTACGATCCCCAAACACTGAGCCTGAGTCGTCCCACATGCAGAAAAAACGCAAGACCTTCCTATCATACTCGAGGAACTGTTTCAGAGTGTCGAAGGACTCATAGGGACGTAAGGGCTTCATGTGGTCTAGCTTCTGTCAGTGGAGAAAAGGTTAATGATAGTGGAAATCTTTCCATAATCGCTTCTGGGATGCAAGCAGTCAAAGAACATAGAGGTATCTTTTCCATAGACTATTCTGTGATATTTTTAAAAATTCCAACTAACATATATGATATGCATATATAACTAGTTTCAATCTTAGAAATACAGACAAGTATTAGGAAGCTTTTCATTAAACATTATTTTAACACACTAAAGTATACTTCTATAATGTTTTTGAAAACTGACTCTTCTCAGAGTCTTATCCTTGATATTTAAATGAAATTATGAGATCTCTACTTTCATTGATTATCTTTAATATTTAAATGAAATTATAAGATCTCTATTTTCACTGATAGAGAAAACTTTCTTTGGCATGATAAGGCCTCTAAGAAATCCATTATTGATTACATACCATGGGAGATCTTTTCAGTTCAAGTTAAATTGTTTGATTTTAACTTTACATTTCAAGGCAGCAAACACTAGAGAAGTAAATGAATTAAAGTCAATACAAGCCTCTTATTAAACTCCTAATTTTCCACAGACTTCTATATTTATTGAAGAGCTTTCTCCCTGAGGGAATAAATCCTAAAATGATTCTCTCAATCTGAAAGGAACTTATTTAAAACATTTCTTAGCTGTTTTTGGTATTTATTCTTGATTCCTGGAACAGAAGATTTTTTTCCTTATAAACCTATGAAATCATACATTGTTCGTATGTATTTCATATTAGGCATCATCACTCATAATCACTATCATGTAATACCAGCTGTTAGTGAATGAGTGTGGCCAGATGCAAAGGGTGATAAATCATATAGATCCATTTCTTCTGGTTTCTCTCTACTGGTTCTAAAGACGTTTGTGTTTATCCAGACTCTTACTTCCAGGGCATTTGGAAAAACACAGAAATGAACCCAAACCATAAATCTCCTTGCATGCCAATACACACAAGAATATTGCCACAAGGATTTCACCTTAGATATTCCAGGATCAACAATCTATATTTCTCAGGAGGGGTATATGTCTACAGTATTAAAGGATAATTCTGATGGGGCTAGGAGGCAGGAATAGATGAATGATCCTACATGCAGCTTTTAACAAGAGATCAAAGCAGAATCAAAGGAGATTTTTATTCTAAATTTTATGTTATCTTTCTGCAAAGAATTTAATTACAAGTTTTGGAAACAATAAAAATGAGACCAAACTAATCTATAGGGATAGAAATGA
Organism: Nanger dama; assembly: GCA_917880005.1. Lineage (NCBI taxonomy): Eukaryota > Metazoa > Chordata > Mammalia > Artiodactyla > Bovidae > Nanger > Nanger dama. The sequence continues at coordinate 6,535,490 of CAKJTW010000088.1, forward strand.
GAATAGTGCTTATCCCTGGGTAGGCGGAAGGACAGATTAGAAAAAGGCATGCAGGAACTTTCTAGGAGGATGGAAATGTTCTAGACTGTGATTTTGGGTGTGGATTACATGGGTGTATACATTTGTTAAGACTCATCAAACTGTATATTTAATTTCTGTGCATTTTACTGTGCATGATCATACGTCAATAAAAAGAGAAACAAATGAGAATAGTTAAAATCAGGATAAGAAGCAAGAGATTTGAGCTCAAGTCCTAGCAAGAAGACTGGTGAGGTAGGTGACCTTCCACATAATAACACTTGTCCTTTTGGGTATTCAGATTTTTCTGTAAAACATAAAACTTGGGCCAAGGGCTCATTAAAAAAAAAAAAAAAAAAAAACTCTGGAAAGACTACAACAATACTACTAACACTGATTTTTTCCTCCCTACACTGGCTTGGATCAGACTTTGCCAATAAGCATCCTGTTATCATGGGAGCACATCAAAATCATGGCCCTTCTCATTCTTGAACCTCTCTGCATCTGACGTCACCTTAAAGGAAGCTGGGAGTCTTAAGAAAGAAAACGTATACCCAAAGCTTGGTTGAGTCTATCAGTAGCACAGGACCAAAGATTTTCCCCAGAGTTAGGCAACTAAAATGGGAAAAGAAAAGCCAGGTAAGAGTGGGCCCAGCTGTTTCAGTGTCAGTGACTACAAAGCCAATCCTGAGCTCTTACAAACCATCCCATATGGCAGCTCACAAAGTCTCCCCCTGCCTGGAAGGGCCACTCTCTGTAAAGAGAGGTGGGGGTGAGGGCAGAGAGTGAGTCTTTCCTGCACCGAAGCCAACCTCCAGCTGCTGCTAAGTCGCTTCAGTCGTGTCCGACTCTGTGTGACCCCAGAGACAGCAGCCCACCAGGTTCTGCCGTCCCTGGGATTTTCCAGGCAAGAACACTGGAGTGGGTTGCCATTTCCTTCTCCAAAAGTGCATGAAAGTGAAAAGTGAAAGTGAACTCGCTCAGTCGTGTCCGACTCTTAGCGACCCCATGGACTGCAGCCTACCAGGCTCCTCCATCCATGGGATTTTCCAGGCAAGAGTATTGGAGCGGGGTGCCAGCCTCCGTCCAGCCCAAAGGAAAAGAGGACAACTCCAGTGATCATGGCCCCTCAAGTCCTTTCACCTGGGCATCAGAAGTACGGATGCCATTAACTGATTCTGAATGGATTCTCATCTTGAAGACTAGAGCTCATGGATAAGTCAACTTACCTCTCTCCGTGTTTTCATGTAAGGATCTTCCGGACATTGTCCTGGGGGATTTAATTTGATTCCTATTTTCGTCAAGAAGTTTTTTGTGAATGCATCACAGTCATAAATCTTGAATGTTCGACCATAAAAGACAATGTCGGTGTTGACATTAAAGTGATACACAGTATAAAACTGATCCTCATTAGGAGGTGGGAGAGAAATCCGATGACGCCGGATAAAAATTCCTACAGTGTGAAATAAAACACAACTGTTTCATCATGTGGCTCACCAGCAAGAGATCAGAGCACATGTTTATAACAACCCTGAATGTTTTCTCACCATGGTGAAGTGGGCAAAGGACTGGCTCTTGGAGAAGTAGCATCAGAATGTTCAAACTCAGGGTTCCACAGGGAGCTGGGGCTCCTGAGATTCAGAGTAATTTGACCAGCCTTGTATGTTGTCAGCGGAGAAGGCAATGGCATCCCACTCCAGTACTCTTGCCTGGAAACTCCCATGGACCGAGGAGCCTGGTAGGCTGCACTCCATGGGGTCACTGAGTCAGACACAACTGAGCTACTTCACTTTCACTTTTCACTTTCATGCACTGGAGAAGGACATGGCAACCCACTCCAGTGTTCTTGACTGGAGAATCCCAGGGACGGGGGAGCCTGGTGGGTTGCCGTCTATGGGGTCTCACAGAGTCGGACACGACTGAAGCGACTTAGCAGCAGCAGCAGCAATATGTTGTTAGAGTTGCCTAAGTGGTACTAGGGCTTACTCTATTATAAAGTAATCCCAGGTGGTGCTAGTAGAAAAGAACCTGCCTGCCAATGCACGGGGCTTAAGAGACACAGGTTTGATCCCTGGGTCAGGAAGATCCCCTGGAAGAGGGCATGGCAATCCACTCCAATATTCTTGCCTGAGGAATCCCATGGAGAGAGAACCTGACCACATACAGTTCATAGGGTTGCACAGAGTCAGACACAACTGAAGCAACTTAGTGCATGCACACAAAGACTATGGCAGGAGGGAAGGAGAAGGGAGTATTAAACAGGGTGACCCAATGTGCCAGACACTGCCATCATGTTTTTCCCCAAAACAAGCATGCTCACTTTTTCACTCACAAGCACTCAACATGAGCACGCTAAACAAGGAACTAAGACCCCAAACCAGAGTACTCACAAAAATGCACTCTTGACTGAAAAAAAAGAAAACTACTAAGCTTCACTACGGTAGATGCCAACACCTTGATTTACAGCTTCCATAAGCACAGGTGACTCTATGTTGTTTTGAAGCTTCTTGGAATCCTGTTCCTTCTACCAACCTTTTCTCCCTCTGCCTTTCTCTATAGCCTCTGTCCACCTCAACCCAACCACTCCCACAAAGTGAGAGTTAGCACAGGCTTCATAGTACCTTCTGCATTCAACCCTATGATACCCATTCACTTTTTTTCTTGAGAGTATGGACCCAGGGTCCCTGAGTACACCCAAATGGTAACTAGCCACTGGAGGTAAAAAAGGCTCCCTAACTAGATGAATGTATCAACTATACCACACCATAACCAGCCAACTTACCCTAACACTGCTGAAACCTGTTGTCAAGAATTATTTAGGGATTGAGATTTTATCCTGTTTGCTAGCTGACAAGTTAGCCTGCCACAATTTCAAGGATGCTGGTAGATGATATGAGATGCTTTGGTGACAGACAAAGGGCAGTTTATTACTCATGGTAATAACAGTACCCAGAACATCAATATTTTGGTACCAGCTTTCTGAGCCCCGATTCCCAGAGTGACACAACAAGGGCCAGGTAACTTCTGCACACACAGTGCGTTACACTACAGGACAGGAACCCTGAGCTGAGGAAAACTGAATCTTTTGTAATGGACAATAAGGATCCCTGCCTTTTGTCTCAGAGGGAGAGATTATCTTTATTAATGCATGCATGCTCAATGACTCAGTTGTGTTCAATCCTTTGTGACCCCATGGACTATAGAATAACGGAACAGAGAACCCACCAGGCTTCTCTGTCCATGGGATTCTCTAGGCAAGAATACTGGAATGGGTTGCCATTTCCTTCTCTAGGGGATTCTACCAACCCAAGGAGCAAACCCGGGTCTCCTGTGTCTCCTGCATTGTAGGCAGATTCTTTACTGTCTGAGCCACTGGAGAAGTTCCCTATCTTTACTAGACTGTACAGTAAACATGTCTGCCCTTTATTTTGGAGGTAGACATCACCTCTGTTTTCCAAGGCTGTGAGCAAACTTGCCTTTTGCTCCAGAAGGAGAGACTACCTTTGTCTTCCAAAGCTGTGTGCTATATCAACATCCTTGAAAAGATAATCCAGAACAAAGAGCAGTCAGTGTCTCTGCTTGCAAGGTTCACAGAAATGCAAGATAACCATGGAAGAATGGCTCTCAACATCTGTAAACTGACTTAAGCCTGGGAATCTACTCTAGGAGCAAAGACAAAAGAAGAAAAGGCAAGCAGAGCAAACTGAGGGTCTAATGGGTCAAGAAAAATTGGCTTGTGTAACCTGTACCATAATGGAGGCATTTTATTATAAAGATGTCAAGCAATCTTCCTCATATTTTCTGTAGCACTGAGAATAGTGCCTTTTCCCAAAGTCTAGAAATACTTAGAAATTATTCATTCCTTATTCATTAAAGAACATTTAATGAATATCTTTATGTGCCAGGAACTGTGTTGAGCTCTGTTCCATTATTCTACTAATCATCTTTTCATTCTGTTGAGGGGAAATTAACTAAAATCATTTTCATCTTTTCTTTGTAGCAATTTTTAATTACTTGCTACATTAAATTAAAATAATAAAACTGTAAAATTAAAACTGGCCTAGAATATTTTTAAATGTACTACATAAAAGATGATACTTACTGCAAAAAATTATACTTCAATTAGCCCTTAATTCATGCCACTGAAAACAGTATGCAAATTATTTAATCATTCAAGATTAGACATTTAGAACAAATTGCATACTTGAACACCCTTATAAAAGCATGGGCATTCCAGGTACTTTCACAAACCATTATATATCTCTTTAAAAATACTTATATTTTTAAGTATAGCTGACAGCTTTTAAAATATATAAGATTTATTCAATAGCCAAGAGTTTCTTTAGGAATTCCATCTATCTTGCATGTGTACTTCATTATAGAAATTCAAATAAACAAATTAGTGCTGATTTCTCTTTAGTAAGACTTCAAATAGGAACCCTATATTTTTCTAAGTGGGAAGAACTGGCCCACCCATTAAACTTTTAAATAATAATCATTATAATCATCATCATACCCCTAGGATACGCTTTCATATATTCTTCTCATTTAATCTTCAATAATTGCATGATGCAGATAATGCATGAAATACAAATACTCAGTTTATGGATGAGAAAACTCAAGATGGTTAAGTGATGTGCCCAAGGTTATGCACTCACAAATGGCAGAAAAGTATCTTGAACCTGGGTTTTCAAGCCTAAGTAAGCCTAAGTAAGCACCATTGCTCCACTGTATTTCACTGTACTACAGCCACAAGTTACCTAAGTGGAGGAGAGGAGGGAATGTCTTAGGCAAAACAGGCTAGAAATATGAAGAAGAGCAGCCAGCCACTGTAAAAAAGATGATGGAGCCACTCTTCCGAAAGAACAGCCTCTCCCCTAAGAGTTTGTTTCTGGAGAGGGCCCATTTGTCAGTGATAACAATTCCCCCCAAAGTCAACACCACCACATCAGCAGTCCCTCCTTGCAGAGCCTGTGTCTCTGCAACCTCCACATGCTTTCTTATGTTAGGTCCCGCACTCTTCTCCCTAGATGGATCTTACAAGAAGCCAGAGGACTGGAGATTCACTTCACAGTACACCTGTGGCAGATTCATGTTGATGTTTGGCAAAACCAATACAACATTGTAAAGTAATTAGCCTCCAATTAAAATCAATAAACTTATATTAAAAAAATAATAAAAGAAAAGAAGCCAGGGGAGTTCCTTGTGGCAACAAGAGAGAATCTGGACCATCCATGGGTTGAAAAAAGAAGGCAGATCTAACACTAAACAAGAAAATTTTAATAAGAAATCCAAGGTCACAATTCCATGTTAATCAAAAACTAACATGGGGCATTTGAAAGGTAGTCACACATGAGAGCTTTCACAAATATTAGTAGGATCTCTCAACTGTGTCCTTTGGGGACTCAAATTTCTATTTATTGGTATTTGTATGGTTGCAATGGTGCAGGAACAGCTGAGAGGAGCTACCCCGCGTCTGAGGTCAGTTGCGGCTGGGAGGAGACACCCCATGTCCAAGGTCAGTGGCAGCCGGAAGGAGACACCCTGCATCCAAGGTCAGGGGCGGCAGCTGAGAGTAGCTACCCCGTGGCCGAGGCCAGGGGCAGCCTGGAGTAGCCACCTCGCACCCGAGGCCAGAGGTGGTGGCCAGAAGGAGCCACCCTGTGCCCGAGGCCAGGGGCGGCAGCCGGGAGGAGCAACATGAGAAGCAGTGGCTGTGCGGACCCACGAGGGCCTAGAGGAGCTATCACACGTTGAAGGTCAGGAAAGGTGGCAGTAAGGAGATACCCCTCGTCCAAGGTAAGGAGCAGCGGCTGTGCTTTGCTGGAGCAGCCGTTAAGAGATACCCCACACCCAGGGTAAGAGAAACCCAAGTAAGATGGTAGGTGTTGCAAGAGGGCATCAGAGAGCAGACACACTGAAACCATACTCACAGAAAACTAGTCAATCTAATCACACTAGGACCAAAGCCTTCTCTAACTCAATGAAACCAAGCCATGCTTGCGGGGCAACCCAAGACAGGCGGGTCATGGTGGAGAGGGCTGACAGAACATGGTCCACTGGAGAAGGGAATGGCAAGCCACTTCAGTATTCTTGCCTTGAGAACCGCATGAACAGTATGAAAAGGCAAAATGATAGGATACCAAAGAGGAACTCCCCAGGTCAGTAGGTGCCCAATATGCTACTGGAGATCAGTGGAGAAATAATTACAGAAAGAATGAAGGGATGGGACCAAAGCAAAAACAATACCCAGTTGTAAATGTGACTGGTGATAGAAGTGAGATCCGATGCTGTAAAGAGCAATACTGCATAGGAACCTGGAATGTCAGGTCCATGAATCAAGGCACACTGGAAGTGGTCAAACAAGAGATGGCAAGAGTGAATGTTGACATTCTAGGAATCAGTGAACTAAAATTGGACCGGAATGGGTGAATTTAACTCAGATGACCATTATATCCACTACTGCGGACAGGAATCCCTCAGAAGAAATGGAGTAGCCATTATGGTCAACAAAAGAGTCCAAAATGCAGTACTTGGATGCAATCTCAAAAACGACAGAATGATCTCTGTTCGTTTCCAAGGCAAACCATTCAATATCACAGTTATCCAAGTCTATGCCCCAACTAGTAATGCTGAAGAGTATCTTTTCCTCTTTTGTTCACTCCTTCACTAAAATTAGCATTCCACTTTTAATTTTATAAAACATCATCTTTGTGGAGTTTGATTTCATGGGAATAACTTTTTAAATATAGTTGGCTTGATACTTAGTCTTATAGCAAAAGAATAAAAATTTCTGAATTCTGTATCTCTGATCATTATCCTATGCATCTCCCCTTAGCCAATGAATTAGCCCCAAATGATGGCATGTTGGGTGTTCTGTTCTCTTGTGTTACCACCTTCTTGCCTAGTTTTCCTCACACATTCTATATCTGCTCCCAAATACCTCCCAACTCCTCTCCTCACTGAGGCTTCCCTGTGGCTCAGAGGGTAAAGAATTTACCTGCAATGCAGGGGACATTGGTTTGATCCCTAGGTCAGGAATATCCCCTGGAGAAGGCAATGGCTACCCACTCCAGTATTCTTTCCTGGAGAACTCCATGGACAGAGAAGCTGGCAGGCTACAGTCTATGGGATCACAAAGAGTTGGTCACAACTGAGTGACTGACACTGTCCTCACCACTCTCCTACCTCTTCACCTCATGCTGTTCCTTCTGACTAATATGCCTTCCTCTTATATCTTTATCTGGAGAAACTTTTGAGGTACTACTCAAATGCCTTATCCTCTAATGGATACTGGTATTTCCACCTCTGACTCCTCAAAGTACCTCATATAATTCATAATGCCTGCATTGTGCTATCATTGTCTATCACTTTTCTTTTCCTTTTTCATTCCCTCCTTTTCTTTCTTCCTTTCTTCATCAAACTTACTGAACAGCCACCATGCACCGAGTACCTATCTTCACAGATCAATGGCTTACCTCCACTCCTAAATTTTACTCATCTCCATTTAGTGACAATTCCCTCCCCAAGGTCTACCCTCTGGGGCTGCCAGATTTAGCAAACTGAAAAAAATGAGACGCCTGGTTAAACTCGAATTTCAGATAAATAATGAATAATTTTTAGTATAGGTATGTCCCATACAATATTGGGGGTGGGGGTGGGACATAGTTATACTAAGAACTTCAAATTTAACCAGGTATCCTGTATTTTATTTGGCAACTTTACTATCACCCCACCAGTCTACTTTATGGGATGTATATTTAGATACAGCATAAGCCCAGTATAAATAAATGCCTTCTATTTGGTGATTACATTTGCCTGATTCAGGTAGATCATCTTAAAGTATAAAATGTAAATATATATATATATATATATATATATATATATATACACACACATTATAGTACATCTCGGAGAAGGCAATGGCACCCCACTCCAGTACTCTTGCCTGGGAAATCCCATGGACGGAGGAGCCTCGTAGTCTACAGTCCACGGTGTCACTAAGAGTCAGACACGATTGAGCGACTTCACTTTCACTCTTCACTTTCATGCATTGGAGAAGGAAATGGCAACCCACTCAAGTGTTCTTGCCTGGAGAATCCCAGGGACGGAGGAGCCTGGTGGGCTTCCGTCTATGGGGTCGCACAGAGTTGGACACAACTGACGCGACTTTTTATATAATATATATGTATGAAATACTACCCCGTTGAAAAACCAATACAAATCATTAGTGGAGATCAATATTCTTAACCAAGGATACACTAGGAATCAAGTAGAAGTTATTCCTTGACCCCAGGCCTACCGAATCAGAAATTCTGGGAGTGGATCAGGAGATTCTGATGATGGCATTCCAGTGAGAACTGGTACAGAAACTAGTACCAGAAACTCAGGTCATATTTCTAATGGTTATCCTTTTCTTACACTAGATTAGTCTAGACTTGGCAGCATCTGACAAAAAATTTTCCTGTTAGACAATCAGAGGTAAAACTATTGGGATTAACCTGATATTCTTGGCTTGGCATCACACTGTTTTAACTATATTCCAGCAGAACAGCAACAAATTCTGTAAATATAATGCATCTACCCAAAAGAGAATGATGCCCTGGCAAGGAATGAAAGCAAGTCTTGACGTGCCTCAGTGACTTGACTTTTCACACACATCTCTCTACCAACAAGGATTTGTGAATATGTCGTTCTGATGAGGAGCTTCACAAAATTGAATGCCTACTTTGGCACCGTGCTAAGGGATGCCTCTTTTATTTATGGCTTATTTCAAATTCCCCTCTCCTTAAAAAAAAATTACATGACAAAAGAGGCAGCTAGAAAGGGAGGCTATAATTCATCCAGGTGCACTCATTTCTGAATGGTTGGCTTTACTAAAAAAACTGGTGCATCTAACCTCCCAGTTCATTCAGAAAATATCAAAACCCTATGGAAGTAACAGGAGGACTGTCAGTGCCCAGCACCTAAATGTGACCCTTAACCTCTTCCAAGTTTCCATATGTGCAAAAAGCAGTCCCAGGCCACTCAAAGGGCAGATGAAAGAAACACTGCCTACCCATCCCACCAAGCTTGAGCCCCTGGCTCAGTATACTCATTCCCCCTTCCCAGTTGTTTAATTTAGGAAAGCTTGAAGAAGACATACAATGAATTTGCAAAGTATCCTCTGTCCTAACAGACCTTCCTTAACAAGAATCATATTAAATATTTCAAGAGAGACTGCTCTGTCTCTGAATTAAGCTTGATGATACAGCAGTTATTTCTGTTTGTTTTCCACAGGACTTGTGATAGCCCACAGGCTCTGTTTGTTTTCCACAGGACTTGTGATAGCCCACTAGGTATCTCTACTTTGCTAACAAATTCAGCCTTGTTACATATCATGATTACTATGTATTCTGTTCATACCATTTGATATGTCTCAATTAGGGAAATGTCCTGATCAGAGTGAGCCAATCAAAATTCTGAAAGAGACTTTAAAGTTGTCTTTTCCTAAGGTTCACCCCCTCCCCGAGTCTTTATGAACAACATTCCCTCCTATTACATAAAAATTATTTTCAAATCAATCATCATAACTACCTTCAATTTGCCTTTGAGATCTGCCTATGTGAGATTTAAAATCAAGAGGCTTGGGGAATCAAAAAGTCCTAATAAAAGCCTTTCCTATATCCTCATAGAGGTTACATTTCATTTTTCTTCTTGAAGTTTAATAAAACTAAGATTCACTGGATAGGGGCCAGTGAGCTACAGATAATATGAACTTTTGTCTTAAAGTAATAATAAAAACATAATGCAAGTCACGAATGCAGGCTCAGGATGTCCTATGACCTCCAGTCCATCACTTGTGTAAATCTTATGTCATGTGAGGAGGTAATAAAAAATTAAGCAAAGCTTAGTTAGGGAATATCAGAGTAAAGCATTTAAGTGAAAATTTACAAGAAAATACTTTTTGCTAAAACAATAACATTACTTACTTTAAAAAAATGAACTTAGGCAAAACAGATGTTCATGGAAATTAAAAGCTGTAAATTTTCTTAATATTTTGAAATAAGTATTTAAATGTTTTCTAATACATTATTGTTAATATTTAAGAACTGCATTATATATGTTTCAAATGACCATAAATAGACCTATAAATATATGATACTGTTTATATACGGAATCTAAAAAAATAATACAAATGAACTTATTTACAAGATAGACGTAGTGACACAGATGTAGAAAACAATCTTACAGTTACTAGATGGGGGAGAGAGAGAAATTGGGAGACTGCAATTGATATATACATATTACTATACATAAAATAGATAACTAATAAGAATATACTTAGCACAGGGAACTCTACTTAATATTCTGTAATGACCTGTATGGAAAAAAAAATCCTTAAAAAAAGTGGATATATGTATACGTGTAACTGATTTGCTTTGCTGTATACCTGAAACTAACATAACATTGTAAATCAATTATACTTCAATACAATTTTTTAAGTATAAAGTTATCTTGTCCCTTTACAAAATAAAATGTCACACTTCAACCTTTAAAGTTTGTGAAAATATTTTCTTAAATATCAAAGCATTTCTATGTTTTCTAAAAGATTCATCATTAAGCCATAGATTCTCCAAATAAATGACACAACAGAAAGAGAGAGAGGATCATTGCTTACCCCAGGCAGGGTAGTCCTCTGACCCACTTGTACCTTGTCCTAAGTGTGTGAACCTCTCTGCCAGAAAATTACTGACCAGAAGAGGAAATTAGCCCTCTTCTGACCCCGTCCCTGAGGATATAGAAAACTAGATCACCCCTCCCCCACAGGACAGCCCTTTGGATTCCTTAAGACATTCATCAGGCATACTTGAGTCTTCTGTTTATGGGTAAACATCCCTTTTCACTATTATCTCTTACACATGACAAATCTTCAGTCCTTTCATTATTATGGTTGCTCTCCCTTGAAGGCACCCAGAACTTGGCATCATTCCAAGTCAAGGACTTCTACACACAGAAGAAATCAGTCACCTCCCTTGACCTCTGCCATGATTCTATTAAAGCAACCTACAGTTAGCTTCTCTTCACATCAGAGAGCTAATTCTTATCTGGCTGAAGTGGAATATGGATAAAGATGACTGGTATATGTGGGGCAAAGGAGCAATAGCCTTCTCCTGAAGCACTATGAAAGCCTGTACTTAACAGGGATGAAGATGAGGAGACAGTGGTTGAAGCAAATGGCAGTGAATTCAAGAAAGGAGAGAGAACCTCAGTCTGGAAGTGGCAGTGGAGACCAGTCTTCTCTGTTCCCCTGAGGGTGTTGTGAAGGAAGTAATGTGGTCATAGCAAAAAGACAAAAAGAGTCTGAAGAACAGAGACAAAGACAGAGGAGTGGTTGCTCATACTAGAGCAACACGTGAAAGGATACAATGATGACAAGACAAGTGAGTGACATGTCCAGTGTTGAGGTGTGAGGCATAGAAAGCTGGTAAGTTACCATCAGTAACTACAAGGTAACAGAACGTTTATACTCACCATTGTCAACAAGTTAGATACCCAAGCAGTAGCATGGGGTCTTTAAAAAGCTAGAGAAAGTAGTACATAAAGGCAGTAGTTAGAAGTGAAAGAACCATAACTGCTTTAAACAGATACCTTGAGGCAGTCCACTATTTTTCAACACTGGTTCATTTACTTCAACTGTGTCATCTTCAAGGTAGAAGTAGATTTTATAGCATCTTATTCTACAGTTTTCTTGACTTTTATCAGGCACTTCATCTTCTAAATAGGCATCAAATGATAATACCTGTTGGAATCATAATTAGAAACTAAGAAATGAAAAAAAAATCAGCAAACTTAAAATCAATAAAGCCACTGCCTATATACTTTTTTTTTTTTAATGTAAAGAAAACAGTTGAGGAAATGTTTGCAGAAAGACATTCTACACATCAGCTATGAGAATGGATATACAGTCTAGGTTTGTTGCTGTTTCATTACCATCCGGTTAGAATGAGGAAATGATATTCAAACAATAAATCCATCATTCAACTCTACCATAAATTGAACTAGAATCTGTCTTTGGAACTTCACAGTGTGATTCTGTATGTATGTGTTACAGACAAAATAATATTCTTTCCCAGAAGATGAGTATACGTTTTGTTATTTGTCTCTCATTAAAAATAATAGAAAGCTATCTTGGTTTCCCTGGGGGGCTCAGATGGTAAAGAATTCATCTGCAATACAGGAGACCCGGTTTGATCCCTCAGTCGGGAAGATCCCTTGGAGAAGGAAATGGCTACCCACTCCAGTATTCTTGCATGTAGAATTCCATGGACAGATGAGACTGGCGGACTATAGTCCATGAGGTCACAAGAGTCGGACACAACTGAGCAACTTTACATACACACATCTTGCTTCTAAGGACAAAATTATTCTGGTTTCTGGTCCTGCTGATGGCTTGCCTTGAGGGAATTCAAACAGGCAGAGCTGAAATTCTTCCAGTGCACTGGAGAGCCCACCCTATACTTGTCTTCAGGAATCTCACAAAGCCTAGCTCAATGCCAGACCATTTCAAGCTTGGCCTGGGGCACAGGCTCCATCAGAGTTCCATTTTAATACTTTTTTGTTCTCATTTTTGTCCAATTTTTATAATTAAAGGAATAAAAGTTAATTCTGCATATGTTGTAATACCAAGTTAATTCAACACAGATAATATATGTGAGTGAGTCTGTTAGGCACAATCTAACCTCTAGGGGAGGTCAGTGACCCTAATTAGGATAACATGCTCCAGGACTGTTTAGCAAATTTCCATCAGAAGCCCACACTTCAGAAGTAGCTCACAAAATGCCTCAGTAATGTATCTCTCATCAACAGAAAAGGCTTTGCTAACTACCATAAAGAATATTAGAAATGAGTTTTAGTTACTGAAATAATCATATTCAAAATGAATGGATCAGTTAAAATACTGATCAGGCACTGTCTTTACCAGATAAGGTTTTAGAAATCTAGTGAGCCCAGACATCTATACCTTTCAGGTATCTATACTGGTATCTTTGGCTTCATTATAAAATGTTCCTACATTCAGTTGCTTTCTTAGGGAATTTATCTGGCCTGATTTCAGTTAGAAAGTTAGCCAAACCCACTACTAAAAGTTTGTCATGTTTGTGTTGAGTGAACATTTCCAGGTGTTGTTGGGTGGGTACAGGGTTTCCTTCTGGGATGATAAAAATGTCTTGGAATTAAATAGAGGTTATGGTTATACAACACTGTGAATATATTAGATGCCACTGAACTGCACATTTTAAAATGGCCAGTGATTAATTTTATGTCATATAAATTTTACCTCAATTTTTAGAAAAAGATGTGAGATGCTGAATTATACTGCACACTAAAATAGTAAATGTTATATGAGTTATATCTCAATATTTAAAGGTATGGGGAGGAAGATGTTGCTGCAACACCTAAAAGGACAAAAGAGTTGGGACTCCATTAAGCTTTCAGTAGAGATAGTGAGAAGGAGCAAGATATACTTGCTACCCTAGAATGTGCCACTTTAGCACATGGATTATTTTGAACTTATCCTTAGATAAGCAGAGCCCAGCAGACACAGGAAAAACGTTTTACCTCCCCTTTAACTGCATAAAGCTTCCAGGCAGCTCAGTGGTAAGGAATCTGTTGGGTAGGTAGAATAGGGAAAAGGAATCTAAAATGGTGGTGGCCAACTGGTTCCAAATAGGAAAAGGACTAAGTCAAGGCTGTATATTGTCACCCTGCTTATTGAACTTATATGCAGAGTACATCATGAGAACTGCTGGGCTGGAAGAAACACAAGCTGGAATCAAGATTGCTGGAAGAAATATCAATAACTTCAGATATGCAGATGACACCACCCTTAGGGCAGAAAGTGAAGAGGAACTAAAAAGCCTCTTGATGAAAGTGAAAGAAGAAAGCGAAAAAGTTGGCTTAAAACTTAACATTCAGAAAACAAAGATCATGGCATCTGGTCCCATCACTTCATGGGAAATAGATGGGGAAACAGTATTAGACTTTATTTTGGGGGGCTCCAAAATCACTGCAGATGGTGACTGTAGCCATGAAATTAAAAGATACCTACTCCTTGGAAGGAAAGTTATGACCAACCTAGATAGTATATTCAAAAGCAGAGACATTACTTTGCCAACTAAGGTCCGTCTAGTCAAGGCTATGGTTTTTCCTGTGGTCATGTATGGATGTGAGAGTTGAACTGTGAAGAAGGCTGAGCACCAAAGAATTGATGCTTTTGAACTGTGGTGTTGGAGAAGACTCTTGAGAGTCCCTTGGACTGCAAAAAGATCCAACCAGTCCATTCTGAAGGAGATCAGCCCTGGGATTTCTTTGGAGGGAATGATGTTAAAGCTGAAACTCCAGTACTTTGGCCACCTCATGCGAAGAGTTGACTCACTGGAAAAGACTCTGATGCTGGGAGGGATTGGGGGGAGGAGGAGAAGGGGATGACAGAGGATGAGATGGCTGGATGGCATCACTGACTCGATAGGCATGAGTCTGAGTGAACTCTGGGAGTTGGTGATGGACAGGGAGGCCTGGTGTGCTGCGACTCATGGGGTTGCAAAGAGTTAGACATGGCTGAGCAACTGAACTGAACTGAAAAGACAAGGAAGGGAAAAGCCCGTGAAAATAGAACAAAAGAAGGTCCGAGGACCAGAGTGAAGATTTCAGGTAGAACAAACAGCACTCCTGGCTAAGCCCAATTTGCATAGGGCAGGCCCATGTGGAGGGAAAAAAAAAACATAAAAGGAGGAGCCAAAGCGCTTTCTCTCTCTCTTTCTCTCCCGCATGCATGTGCTCTTTCTCTCTCCCTCTCTCCCTCTCCCCCGCACACTCCTCCACTCTCTTCTCTTCGAGTCTTTGGGTTGGCATGCCCTCACGCTTTGAGGATGGATTCTCCTGCTATCTTCTAAATAAAATAGAGCTGTAACACTGATTTGCCTGAAAGCTATTACACTGTCTATCCCAGACCTGAGAGCTGTGATGTGCCAAGGGCTTTAATGTCCGTCGCTCCAAATCTTTGTTGTGACGAGACAAAGAACCAAGGAACATACACTCACATGACAATTCCAACTGCCAAAGCAGGAGATGTGGGTTCAGTCCTTGGGTCAGGAAGATCCTCTGGAGAAGGAAATGGCAGCCCTCTCCAGTATTCTTGCCTGGAAAATGCTACGGACAGAGGAGCCTGATGGGCTACAATCCATGGGGTCACAAAAAGTCAGACATGACTTAGTGACTAAATGACAATAACTAACTGTCTAAAAGAATTTAGATATGAAACCTGCACCAGGAAGAGAGTTATTACCAGAGAAAACCTTTTCTATCAGAAAGCCTTATCAGCATGGCATGGCAAACATTTGTTTACCAAACACTAGCTCTCTCATTTTCCGGCAAATGATTTTCCTTCTCTTTGAAGCCCCAGACCCCTGTCCCAGTCTCCTTAGCTCCGAATGGTATATAAGCAACAAGAACCCGACTGCTGACATGTCTCATATTTTTATGGAGCTCCCATGTGTACAAAATTTCTTCTTCTTCCATTAATCTTTCATGTATCAACTTAATTATTTTAGTCCAGTGTGGTGTTAGAGAAGACTTGTAAGAGTCCCCTGGACAGCAAGGAGATCAAATCAGTCAATCCTAAAGGAAATCAACCCCGAATATTCATTGGAAGGACTGATGCTGAAGCTGAACTTCCAATACTTTGGCTACCTGATACAAAGAGCTGACTCATTGGAAAAGACCCTGATGCTGGGAAAGATTGAAGGCAGAAGAAACGAGATAATTATATGGCATCACTGATTCAATGGATGTGAGTCTGAGCAAACTCCGGGAGATAGTGAAGGACAGGGAAGCCTGGCATGCTGCAGTCCATGGGGTTGCAAAGAGTCGGATAAGACTGAGCAACAACCAGTGAAAGAAATCTAGAAAGGAAGAAAGGAAAAGTTATCTACTCCCATAGTAGTATTCACTTTGAAACTTTCTTTTCTTTGTAAAGTGTAGAGGAAAATGTAGGAAGTGTAGGAAAGTGTAGAGAGCATATTCATATCCCACCTACCTCTATGTATTGAATATTACTGGTGAAAATTTGTGCATTACCAAACTGCCAGAGATCAGCTGACAACACTGTCATATATATTATCATTATTTATCAAATAAATGATGCATTGAAAGAGAATAAAGATGCTCAACAGAAACAAAGAGAAAGAAAGATATTATTTTAGGTTGGACTTCAATATTTCTATAAGAGGGACAGACTGACAGTTCATGTTCTGGCCCCTTGAGAATACAGGACTGACGAACTCCAGCATGATATGTAGAGAGCAAGTCAGAGTAGAGACTGAAGGATAGAAAAGGAAGAGGGAGAGAAAATGGCAAAATACTATAGCAAAATAGATGCCAACTAGATTAAAGGTGATCTCACAAAGGTAAAAGAATTAATTGCAATGGAACTTGATGTACCAGAGAATCCAGAGAGAAAGCTCTAAAATAAAAATTGCAAGAAATGAAATTTATAGAAACATAATTATGATGCAAAGTTTTATCATAATTTATGATGTCAAGCAGAGACTAGATAAATAAGGTCCTAGAGGCTGGCTATAATTTTCTTGAAAACCAAATGTAAATGTCATTTGGCAGGGTGTGTGACCTTCCATTCCCCTCAGGCCTTCACAAGCCCTGTATTATATAAGGTTATGTGCCTGATCCCCGAGGCATTCAGATTTTTGATGCTAGTCAAGAGGATATAAAATTTGAAATCAATTGGCTTTAAATAACAGATACATGATATTTCCTCCTTATAAAGGAAAAAAATTTTAATGTTAATATTTCTGAAATCAGAGTCGTCTTAAATTAAAGCTAAAAGAAACTTAAAGCAGTCATGAATGCATTTTAATAAGGATTTAATAAAGCACCTAGATGCAACTTGAAGTAACGCATAAATTTAACCTTATGGGGAAGTAATTCTATTTTATTGTCAATTTCATTCTTTGCTTTGCATTGCATATCCCAAATAGCTGGATGTTAACATCAATTTGGATTCCTAATTTTCACTTACAATGTTTTCTAAATATTACTATCTGATGTAGCACTGACACAAAAATAATTGTGTAGAAGATTGTCCATCGTGTTCTAGGCAATGCAATCATAAGGCAAAACAATAATCTCTCAGAATAAATTACAGAATTTTAAAAGATGGTGAAGTTAGTATGAACAATACATGAGTTATAAAGGCTATTACTCAAGAACCAAACATCTAATTGTCTAAAACTTACAGTTGAATTTTTAGAGAAGATGTTAGGAAAGAAAGAAACACCGATAATGTTCAGACTTTAATGGAGAGGTACTAAAGAAGGTATATAACAATAAGGATCAATGCATGCTATTAGAGGTTAGTTAGTAGACAAAAATTTGTGTACATTTAATGCAGTGTTGTTTATTCTTCCTGAAAAAGCTTTTATTAAATCAATGCTTTCTCTTGTGATTATGGAATCATAGAATTAAGGAAATAAATTGTAAAAATTTTGCATTGTGTATATTAGATGGCTCCTTTATACAGGACAATCATATATTTAAAGTTTATCATATGTGAAGGGGAACAGAATAAATAAATAAATCACCCTAAAATATGCCTCTTTGGAATAAGAATTATCTTGAGCTTATTATTTTTAAGAAACAGCAAGAGAAAGGAGAAGCTCTGAAAGCTGAGTAAAAGTCATTCTTGTAAGGGACATTTGGGGCTTTCCAGATGGTTCACTGGGTAAAGAATTCGCCTGTAAAACAGGAGATGCAGGTTGAGATATGAGTTGGATCCCTGGGTCAGGAAGATCCCCTGGAGAAGGAAATGGAAACTCACTCTAGTATTCTTGCCTGCAAAATCCCATGGACAAAGGAGCCTGGTGGGCTATGGTCCAAAGGATCACAAAGAGTTTGACACCACTAAGTATGCATAGTTTGGTGGTGGTGGTGTTGTTGACAAGGGACATTTACAATGATAAGGGAAATCTTCATTGGTAAGGGTATCTTCCTCTCTGTGCCAGGAAAAGAAAGACTATATCTGAAAAGCAAATCTCTGGAAACTTAACAATGGAGAAAGCATGAACTTAAGTCTGCATAACAACTGCAATGTCCTTTACTGTGCTTTGCCTGATAACCCCATAACTGGCTCACCCTGAGGCAGGAGACACATGGGCCCCGCCCAGGGTAAAGCAATTGGTGATTCATTCTCTATTGACTCCAAGACAAGAATAGCAGGATAATTAAGGGAGGAGGCTGGGCCATGCCCAGGCCACATATCTCTCATTCCTGAAGTCAGGAGACCACACATGAGCAGAAAAGTTCATTAAACTTTTAAAGTTCATAGAGGAATGATGCTAACTAATGCCAGCCTACCCCTTCATCTTTTTGGTAAAATCCATCCTGGTTAAGAGATGCATGAGCACAAATGGAAGGATCCTGAGATATACCAAATATGGACTGTGAATCAGGCAAATCAAAATGATTGGCCAAGAAAACCTGGAAGAAATACCCCATAAAAGTGATTTAAACTGCCACGATGGTGCAACTCAGGGCATCTCCCTCTGTATCTGCCCATGTCTACCCACATGTACTATACTCTTTTCCCTCCTAATAAATATTATACTTACTTCACTATTTTCTGTTTCTGTAGAAATTCTTTGTAGAAATTCTGCAAAAGCAAAGGGCCAGGGCCCTTGTCACTCACCACTGGTCTAGTGGCTGGGATCTGGTGCTTTCATCACCAAATCTAACCTCAGTCTCTGGCTGGGAACCCAGGCCCTTCTCCAAGCAGTTGCAGGGTGAGGGCACCTGAGGTCACCCCCACCCCCAACATCTGTTGCCTTTAGTTGGAGCTAGTAATTAAGGTTGTGGCTTGGGCTATTTGGGAGAGTTACTCAGTTTTCCTAGTATATCCCATATATACAGAAGATAAACTTGCTATTAAACTTGTTTGTTTTTCTCCAGTTAAGCTGTCTTTCATTACAGGAGGCATCTCAGCCAAGAACCTACAAGAATACTGAATACTGGAGTGGGTTGCCATTTCCTTCTCCAGGAGAGCTTCTCAACCCAGGGTTCAAACCCCGTGTCTCTTAGGTCTCCTGCATTAGCAGGTGGGTTCTTTACCACTAGCACCACCTGAGAAGCCCCATACAGGAGGTAAACATGCTATTAAACTTGTTTGTTTTTCTCCAGTTAAGCTGTCTTTCATTACAGGAGGCACCTCAGCCAAAAACCTAGAAGGGTAAAGGGAAAATTATTTTCCTTCCCTGCACAGGCTAATTTACAAAAAATTCTAATAAATTTGAAATACAGAAAATAGCCATCAATCATCAATACAACTAAAAATATATCATGTAACTATAAATATCATCACCCCTAATAATTATTATGAGGTGAAGAAATTTTAAAATACAAAAAATAAGTATAAAATTTAATAAAATTTAAAGAGGTACAAATCTGTAAGATACAAGCAAAGCTATAACCTTGGGAAAATTACTAAATTTAGACTATAACATAAGAGAATTTAAAGACAGCTAACTCAGGTAAATGTACTAACTCAGTGATTCTCAGCCTTTTCAGCTTCTCATTAGGAACTGAAAAAAACAAACACCATACTCAAGCCTAAATAAACTGAAATATTGGAGGCAACTAAAAAGGTCATTGTTATTTTTTTAAAGCTCTACAAGTAATTCTGAAATGCATTCACTATAAGCAATGGATTAAACAAAAATATTTGAAAATTTGTCATTAGGAAAATAAAGCAAAAAAGGATAAAAGCATAAATAAATATATTTAACAGGGAAAAAAACTGTAATAAGTAAATCCAAACGAGATTTTTTAATAAATAGGTAAGATTCTAGTATGTGGATGTGGGTGTGTGGGGGTGGGAATTTCCTTTACCCTTCTAGGTTCTTCTGACTGGTCTAAAGAATTAAACTAAAATGAGAAAAATTAACAGGAAAAAAATTTTATTATGTACATATAGGAGCTTCATAAGAATATAAAGCCCAAGGATATCAGGCAATTAAAGTTTGTATGCCATCTAAGAGAAAGAAAGACGTAAGGGTTTAGGTGGCTTCCCCTGTGGCTCAGCTGTAAAAGAATCTACCTGCAATGCAGGAGACGCAAGTTCAATCCCTGGGTTGGGAAGATTCCCCAGAGAAAGGCACAGCAACCCACTCCAGTATTCTTGCCTGGAGAATCCCATGGACAGAGGAGCCTGGTGGGCTACAGTCCATATCCTTGCAAAGAGTCAGACATGACTGAAGCAACTTAGTATGCATGCATGCAAAGGGGTTTAGGACTTCAAAGAGGAGGAAGGTAACTCACAAGAAGATGAAAAAGCAAATGTCCTGTAAACAAACATTTGCTGGGCCATACAGAAACAAATGGGACACAGTGAGGAATTTTAACCAACACTTTGCTAGATTTTTCCCTGTCTCTCTTCAAGGAATAGGTCCTCTTAACTAAGTTCTTTTACTCAGTTAGGGGAAGGTCAAAGGTTCTTCTTGAGTCTTTTGGGCCTTGACTGCTTTCAGCTCAAAATAAACTTAATGCCAAAGGTGGCAAATTTTGCTCCCTGCACTAGCAAAGATAATAAAGAAAGAATGTAATAACATAAAATCAGAAATGCAATAGTGTATTACAGAGAGATGTAATAAATTATAAGATAGATGTTATCATAAGTCATTCAAGCTTTTATGAAAATAAATTTTAAAGCCACAATTAAATAAGTGATTTTCTGTAAGAACTGTGAAGTATCAAAACACAATAGCCAAGTGAGAAATTTAAAAATTACCAAAAAATTGCCCCAACAAAGGCTCCAACCAGGATGATTTACTAATGGACTCTTTCAAGCTTTCAAGGAAAAGAAAATCACCACTTTATATAACTCCCCTAGGATAACAAAAACGCTGGAAAGCCACAAGGGTGAATTTCAATGCCTAACAGACAAGCCATGAAAAAAGTTAACTCTGGAGCAACCGTTCTCACCGTGGCTTCACATTAGAATCACCTGTAGAGCTTTATAAAATCGTGATGTTTGGGCCACATCTACATCTATACACATCCGCACACAATGAAATCAGGATGCCTCAGACTGGGCCCAGATATAAGGGATTTTAAAGCTCCCCAAATGATTACAGTGTGCAAGCCAAGGTTGAAAATGAGAGGTCGGGCATGTTGAGACATGCCCCGGAAAAGTGCCGCAGACAAGTCCCAGAGGTTGGCCAACGCCCAAACAGGAACGGGAGCGGACCAAACTTCCGGGGACCAACCCCCGTGGCCTGGCCCAATCAGGTGCCGACACGAAGCCCTTGGACACCAACCACCACTGCAGCCCGCGCTTTCTACCTTATATGGGAGAACCTGGTTCGATCGCCAGCCCTGGCTATAAAACCCCCTCCTCACCCATCATACCTTGCAGACTCCCTTCCCTTCCTCGCTCTCCCCCAGGAGTTCTGCCCGAGCGACCGCCCAATAAAGGCTTCCATCGACGGTCCCTAGAGGTGGCTCTTTCTTCCCGCGGCGTTTCTTACAGAAAACTACTGCTCCATAGCAATTTCACTACTTAATGACTTATAGAGCAAAGATCCTAACTAAAATACAAGCAAACAAAATTCAGGAGTCCAAAAGAGTTATAAGCCAACTACACAAAAAGCAGCATTTTCCTCACAGATGCAAAGATGTTTCCAAATAAAGAAGTAAGAGCAAATATATAATGATCTCACACTGTTTCCTACCACATACATTTTAAAATTCGAGCAATTCCTTAACAGGATTAAAAAGCATCTGTTTTAAAACAACAGCCTAAACTTTCAGTGCTATATTTAATTTAACTACGTGTCTACCACAATCAGGAACAGAAACAAAAATGCCTCTACCAACATCATGATTTAATATTTTTTTAGGCATCCTGGACAAGGTTAAGAAGTACGAATATTAGCAAGAAAGACACAAAGGTGTCATTATGAGATATAATAATGGCACAGGCAAATGCTGAAAAACTACGGATAAATAAAAGATTTTAACATAGCCACAACTGAACCAAAAATACCCTTATGTACTAGCAATGTTGCTGTTGCTGCTAAGTCACTTCAGTCGTGTCTGACTCTGTGCGACACCATAGACGGCCTGAAAATACAGTGGAAGGACAAAATAGGTTCACAATAAATAAAAAATAAAAAAAATTACAAATAGTTTTAATGAAAACTCTGTGACCTAGATATAACTCTAAAAATATTTACTAAAATATATAGAACGTGACAAAAAATAGGACAGGTGAAGTATATTCTGGATAAACACACTGAAATAACATATTTCAAGTGGATATTTCATTGGTGTTTTCCAAGGACTTGAAAAATGATTCTAATTTCATCTGATAAAAATAAACAGGTCAGCCTATTAAGGATAATTATGAAAATTAAACATAATGTAAAAGACATAACTCTCCCAGATTTTATACCTTACTATTATGCCTCGATTATTAAAAGTGTAAAATCAGAGTAATAAGAGACATACTAATGTGTAGAAAAGAACAGATGGCCTGGAAATAGGCTCTATTGAAAAGATGAAGTTGAAAATGAACTCCCTTAGTCATGTCTGACACTTTGTGACCCCATGGACTGTAGCCTACCAGGCTCCTCCTTCCATGGGATTTTCCAGACAAGAGTACTGGAGCGGATTGCCATTTCCTTCCCAGGGTATTTTCCCAACCCCAGGATCAAACCCAGGTCTCCCACATTGCAGGCAGACACTTTACCATCTGAGCCACCAGGGAAATCTCTTACATATAGGAATTTAGCACATGATAAAAGAGGAGTCATATTACTAAGTTTAAAAAGTACTAATGTAGAAAAGTATCAATGTATATCTCCACCTAAAATAAATTATAACCCAAAATAAATACCAGACAGATTATAAGATTAAATATAACAAATCGGTTCCTTTTACCCTCCAAAAAAAGTGTGTATGTGTCAAAGCCCTTAAAGAGAGGATGATCATTTCAGAGTTATGAAAAAAGAGAAAATTATGACAGAAAAATATTAAAAATTTAACTACAAAAATAAGTTACTTCAATGGGCTAAAGTACAAATTAAAAACAAGCAATATACAAATTAAAAATTGTAGGAAATATGACAAAAGTTTAGTTCATTAAAAATTCCTAATTAATTTTTAAAAGTTCCTAAAAAGAAATAACAATTTAAAATGTACCGGGGTCAATTTTAAAAAGGAAAACATTCACTCAAAATTATCAGATAAGAACAAATTATTTGTGAGGCACTAGTTTTGTTTGTTTCTATTAAATGAGCCTGGTAGGATTATTCGTTACCTACCAGATTTTAAATTATTAAAGTTATTCTGAGGTACTGTGATGCTATGAGGAGCCATTTTTAAATTCCTACACTTTGTCTAACTCCATTTTTGGGCATGCAGTCCCGAAGAAACAAACCAAAATATGGAGAAACATATGGTGCAAGGATATTATTAGCAGCATCTTTTTAATTATAGAAAAAAATTAGAGCGGGGAAATTACAGATCTAACAAGAAGGGAAGGATTTGGTGAATTATGGCACATCTACGTATTCCATGGAATATTCTGAGGGCACTAGTATAATGCTTTTAAAAACGATGCAGCAGTAAGAGAAATGCTTAGGCTACCAAAAACACTGGGGAAAAAAAGGACTGAATGATAATAGGCTACAATTATAACTACGTTTTCAAAACCATGTATGTTTAAACTATGTTTTTTAAAACCGTAATTACATTTTTATTTTTAAAAAAATTGGGGGTTAGAAAAGAAACAAAAAGCCAGCAATGGCTCCAATGGCGGCAGCTCCAAAGGTAGGCTGGCTGGGATGCAGGATGTGGGGGAGGGGTGGCAGTTGGGGGAGGGAACAGACCTGAGGTAGAGGCAAAAGGTGGGGCCCAGCTTGGGGGAGTGCTTCCGGTGGCCAGGGCTGGTGGGCGGGATGATCTGTGCCCTTCCCCCACCCTTCTCCAGCACTGGGTTCGGCCTGCTCTCCTGCACTCCGTCGGCCAAATAAATGGACTTCTAGGCCGCCAGGCCAGCTTAGGGGCGCCTCTGTGAGGTCCCTAAAGCACCTTGTAGTCTTTTGGAGAGCTCTGATATTTCTCGAGGGCCTCGTATTCCAAACCAAATGGAAGTGCTTTGACACCCGGAAGTAGATCCGTGGGGGGGTGGGGGGAGGAGTGGCCCGTGATGCGCGAGGCATGCTGTGGCTTCGGACTCCAAACCCGGCTTTCGGTGAATCTTGGATCTTTGTGACTTTTCCAAAAACCTTTGAGATCACAAACTCAGTGGAAGTACTTTGACATCACTGGAACACTGAGAACTGGGACAGGCGAGTGGAAAAAGAGAGCAGAGCGGTCCCGAAGCCGCAGAAGCAGCGCAAGTTCAGCGCTAAGGTAGGATCCCCCAGCAAACATGGATCCTCTGGCGTCCCAGTGACATGGCCCCCTCCCAGCCGGCCATCTTAGAACTCTATATTACGTTCTGGGGAGTCTAGCAGCCTCGAGGACCTAAAAGTCCAAAAGAAGGACATACTTGTGGCCTTCAAGCCGAGGTTTTCTGGGGCTCATCCTACCAGGGAATTCCTCCTCCTACCCCTCCCATTCCTTACGCTCCGGTGTGGGTAGAAAAGCCTCTGAAGACTACTGATTCCAGAGTCCTTGAGGGTCTTCTCATCCTTGGAATTGCCTTAGCGCCATCCGCATTTGTTCTGCTAGCTTTCTAGAAGAAATGGCTTCTCTAAAGGATGCTAAGGTTAATCCCAAAAACAGTTCCTGTGACTCTGCAAACGCAGAATTTGCAGCCAGAGCTGACGGTCAAAATACTAAGACTGAGGAAGCAAATGGCGGACAGAGAAAGCAGGGCAGTCAGCAAGACCAAAGCTCATCAATGGTCGACTTGAAGGCAATTCAGGGAGTCCTAGGACCATCAATGCCAGGAGAGGCTGCTGCTAGTACAAAGGGAATGCAGCAGAGCAGCCCAGCCCTGAAAAAAGACGAGCCAGCTGTATCCCCTTCTCTGGTCCTCACGGAAAAATAGCCTCAGAAGTCGGAGTGGAGAATATAGAGATTGGAGGTGTCTGTGACAAAAGAATGATGATACAGCCTGAGCAGAAGCCACTTGGTGACCCGAAGTCATCCATTTCTGAAAAAGGCTCTTCTGCCCAAAAACTTCCAGACAGCCATGACCATACTTCAGAAATCCCAAAACATCAAAATTGGGGTGTGGTAACTGAGCACCCTTCTTCAGGATGTGACTGGTCTGATTTGGGTGAGGTTCCTACATTGGGATTCCCTCAGGAAGAGCCAGTCTCACTCAGTCTGGCAGAAACTTCAAAGCCTCCATCCTTCACAACTGAGCAGATTACCTACTGGCCTAATTGGTACAGTGGCCCTTGGCATGACTCTGCCAGCTACTGGCCCAGCAGTTCCAAGCTTCCTTGCTACTCTTTCATGGGCCGCAGCAGCAGCAGCAGCAGCAGCAGCATATACCCGGCTGGAAGGAGCAGCCAGAGCTACTGGAATGATTATTCCTCCAGTTTTCTAGTGTCCTCCTCAGACTGGTCCAGAGAGTTGATGGCATCAGAAGGTCAGTCTCTAAGTTCTCGTTCATATCTTTTCTCTAGAGGTTCAGAAACCAAGGTGAAGGAGGGAGATGGCATCTCCAAGAGGCGATCCCACCACATCATCAGGGAGACTATGCATATTATTCCCTGCCAAAGAGCCAGGGGGAACAAAGCCTAGAGGGTTTCATTGATACCCATTGTCATCTGGAAATGCTGTTTTCCAAGCTGTGTTTCAAAGGGACCTTGGGCAAGTTCAGAGAAGTTTATAGCCGCTCCTTCCCTAAGGAATTTCAAGGCTGCATCTCTGATTTCTCTGATCCTCGCACACTAAACAATGGTCTATGGGAGGAGTTGTTGAAAGACGACATGACTTGGGGGCCTTTGGCTGTCACCCCCATTTTGCAAGTTTCTACAGTGACATCCAAGAAAGAAACATTGTGTGAGCCTTACGGCACCCCAAGGCTATAGCATATGGAGAAATTGGCTTGGATTATTCCTATAAGTGCAACACACCTATCCCAGAGCAGCACAAGATATTTGAGAAGCAGCTACAGCTGGCTGTGTCTCTAAAGATGCCCATAGTGCTCCACTGCCGAGAAGCTGACAGTGATCTGCTGGGCATCATGAAAAAACTTGTGCCCTCTGACTACAAAATCCATAGGCATTGCTTCATTGGTAGTTACCAAGTCATCGAGCCTCTTCTGAACTACTTCCCCAACATGTCCGTGGGCTTCACAGCAGTCCTGACCTACCCTTCTGCCTGGGAGGCCCGGGAGGCTCTGAAAAATATCCCGCTGGAGAGAATCCTCGTGGAAACCAGTTCTCCCTTCTTCCTCCCAAATGGGGTTTCTAAAAGGTCTTGCCGGTATTCCCATCCAGGACTGGCCCTGCATACGATTGAAGAGATTGCCAAAATCAAAGATCAGCCGATCTCTCACACCTTGGTTACCATACGAAAGAACACTAGTCGCGTCTACAGTATTTAAGCAGAGAGGGCACAGTCGAGAGTCTTCCAGAAAAGGGAGACCAGCATCCTGACAACATAAACATAGACTTGGTTTGAACTCTGCCTGTGTCCCAGGTCAAGGAGGTGTTTGGCAAGCCCATTGGAACAGAAGAAACCAGAACAGGATGTTCTCCTCAAAAAGCTCTTCATAAGACTTCTGCTTCTGGCTGGTAGGGTGGGGTGCAATGGGATGGGAAGAGGGCTAAGGGGAACTATCCTTAATGTTATTAGGGGTTTCCTCCTAGCCCAATTGTGCCAGGGTGGTCCATAAAGAAGAAAGAGTTCCATAGGGTTCAAGTTTGCTAATCCAAATCCTTGTTCTCTGCAGCCTGTGTTTTTGAGCAATTGATGTCTAAAGTCACTCTCCTGTCTTAAAAAAAAAGGGGGGGGCAAGGAATATTGAATTTTAGAAATGAGCTAGGTGACTTGTTCTGTTTATTGCCAAAATATATTTGTTATTATAGGAGTTCTATAATCCAAATGGGTTGTTGTTAAATTCTTAAATTTGTCACTGTTCAACTTGCAATTTCTAAACAGTATTGTTTCATCTAAGAGAAAATCAGTTTAGATAAAAATGAGTTAATAGTCATAATAAGGGGGGACTGTTGGGTAGCTTAGAATGACAGGAGCCAATCTTAAAACCACTGAGATGGGTTTTGACTCTGAACTGAACTTCCTCACAACACTTGGATAACTAAAGCTCTTCAGATAACCAGCATTTAATAGCAATTCTTCATTCAAATTGCTCTGATTCTTTACAAAGGCAAATGCATACCACTTAGAAAAATTATTCTCCAGAAGGGCAGAAACAGAGAAGAGCTTCAGCTGCCCACCTGGCAAACAGAAGTCCTCCTTGAGAGATTAAAATGAACCCACATTTTAGGGAAAACATTTGAATTAGAAAATTTAATTTTGCCAGCCAAAGCACATACTTAAGTCTAGGAGTCCCATCACTGGATGAGAAATTCCATTTTTAAAATGGAAAATCACTTTTGAAAACTAAATCAATGAAAAGAGGCCTAGCATACTCCAGACTTCTCTAGTTTCCTTTGTGCCTGTTTATGAGGATCCAGAAAAATCAGCTGGCTCTTCACCATCTGGTTCTCAGTTCAGAAGTCTCTTCCACAGAGAAGCCTTCCCTAACCACCAATCTGTAAGTGTTCATCTCACCTAAGAGGAAAAAAATCCTTGGTTTACTATTTTGATTTCATCCTAGCACTTAGCCCTGTTTAAGGCTGTATTGTTAATATAATGTGTTCATTGGTTATCTTCCCCATTAGGTTGTAAGTTTACATGCTTGTGATTCTCCTTCACATACTGTACATACACCTGATGTTAGAAAAGTGCCTGGAATAGAGCAGGCACTCAGCAAAGATTTCTTGGAATAATGTGAGTGAATAACTGACTTTATTAACAACTGGCAGTAAGTGATAATATCTGAGCAGAGGGGCAGATACCAGTAAGAGTATAGAAAATTAAGCCATCCTAGTCTAGCACTCCTGTTTAATTTACAAGGCAAGGCAAGGTTGAAAGGCCACATATACTCTGCCAGTAGATGTCATTGATAATAAAAGGAATAAATAAAAAAGATCAAGCCCTACCAGGAATTTGACAGTTCATATTTCCTATGAATAATACTGAGTATAGCATAGATTTCTTCTTTGCTGGGAATCTAGTCATTTGAGAAAAAGAAAGCTGTAGCTAAAGTGCTTCACTTTCCTTAGAAAAAAGAAGATGATGCAGTGTTAAAGGTGTGATTTAATTATATTTTGCAAGACAGAAAACATTCAAAAATTAAGCCAATGTTTTGAGTTAGGAAGGTTTTTTTTTTCCATTTAATGTATGCTTTAGATAGACATTGTTCAAAGTGTGTCCCTCAACCCACTGGAGCCCTGAGCTTTTGATAAACAATTTTAGGAAAGAGGGTTTCATGGACACACATATTTGGTAAACAATGAGTTGTACAAAGTTTCTCAGATTTCTTTTTATCTCACATGTTTTGTGATATACCAACACAAGCCACAAATACCCAAAAGGTGTTTCTTAAAGTTGTGCTGTGCTTAGTTTAGTTTCCAGTTGTGTCTTTGTGACCCCATGGACTGTAGCCCACCAGGCAAGAATACTGGAGTGGGTAGCCTATCCTGAAATGGCAACCCACTGCAGTATTCTTACCTAGAAAAATCTCACGGACAGAGGAGCCTGGTGGGCTACAGTCCATGGGATTGCAAATAGTCGGACACAACTGAGCACACATGCATGCACAGCACAATTCAGTGAGTTCAAGTTCTTTAGAAACACAAGCTTGGGAAACACAGCCTTAGTCACACTCTTGCTGTTGTGATGCCGTTATCACACTTTGTACAAATCTCTACTCATGACATTCTAACATCCTCTGTCATTTACCTTTCTCTTACATAAGACCTGTAGAGAACACAGTGTCATCAATCTGATCCTAGCAAAGTGACATTACCAAGTGGGCACTTTAAAAACGAGTGTAAATGAATGTTCGCATTTGTAAGCACAAAATCAGTAAGACAAATAGGATATACACATATTAAAATTAAAGTTCTGTTCCAAAAAAAATCTCCTTTTTACATGGAGAAAATACTTTTCTTAACCTGCTCATCTCCCTCTACATTTTTGATGACAAATGCATAGACTGTACTCTGCAGTGTTTCTAACATGTGAGAGCCTTGCCATTATTTCTTTAGGAATGGAAGTGAGCAATAGTCTTTTCTGAGTGTAGTATATCCAGAGTGGCAGAAGTCAAAAATAACAATCTTCCTTTTACTTATTTCATGAAAGCAGTAAAGAACTCTATCTGTTAATGTTACTAGTTAAAAATTAAAATTAAAAAAAAAAACAATAAAATAATGAAAAACAAGGGGAAAAAATGAAACATACACACACACACAAAAACCCCACAAAACAAAAACAAACATCATGATCCAGATGTGCAAAGTTTGAGCAGTTTGTAAGTTGTTTTCTATTAAAGTCATAGATAGTTCATTGAATTGTAGAGATTGATTATTTAGCATTCATGTTTGTATGGCACTTGGTTTGTCTACTGTCCTGTTCTGAAAGTTCAGAGAGCCATGAAGGTAGCCAGGGATCTAGAATTTCAATTTGTCATAAGCGGTCCCTGGGCCATCAGTTAGTCCAGAGTCACCAGGTCTCTCATGCCCATTAATGGGCTGGGCTCTCTGAACCTTGGCAGTCCTTCCACACTGCACATCAATATTTCACTTCACTTAAATTTTAGAAAGGCAGTTATTTCTATATTTAAAGCTCAAAAGGAACAAACTGCCCACTTAGTGTTGGGAGATGGGAGGATTCTATTTCTTCAGCTGGTCTTTATTCATATCTGACATCAAAATGAGTACCTGCTTATTGTGGAATTTTGGGGACTACTAAAGAGCACATACGGGGAAAAAAAGTTCAGAATCCTACTACTAGGAAACAGTTTAGCAACTGAAGTAGCTCTCTAGAGGTTTCCCTAACATTTCCATAGTTTTGGCCAGTTCCAGCATTGTACTCCTTGAGTCAGCTTTACTAATTAGTATTTACTATAAAATTCATTTCATGTCATAATTAGCATAAGCAATGCATTTTACTTCCTCTGAATTTGTGATTTAAATGCATTATTTTGTGTATTATGGTTTGCTTTATTTTGTGTATTATGGTTTGCTTTCCTGAGCAACAAACTATAAGTGTGTTAATTCTGTTGTATGTTTTTAAGACTCAACTCTTTGATCTCTTGTTCAGATCTTTTCTGCTTACTGATTTATAAAATGCCGCTTTTAAGTTTGTTTTTCCTTGAGTTCTTGGGTATCTGTTTTTTGGTACTTTTTTCTAATGCCTTAAGTTTAATTTTGGGGGAAAGACAAAGTATTAAATACCAAAGATTTGCTTTAATTATAACTCTGCTATATTGATAGGATTTTTTATTTTAATGATGTTTATTTTCCCACTAAAAATTAATACATATGCATTCCACAAATATGAAAATAGGAATAGAAAGAAGTATAGGATATTTCCACTACCCCCAAACCCACTGTTTTATTAATGTCTTTTCTTAACATAATTGTGATTCTATGTCAAATTACATACACTTTTTAAAAAATTGTATTTTCCTTACTATGTCAAATTATATATATATACATATTTTTAAATGCATACGTTTTGATGCCTGTACTCACTGAAGATTTATATGCCATAAAATCCCACCACCAATACAATGTTCATGTGTATGCTGATTAAGTAGAGTTAAAGAAAGAATATTTACAGGTCCGAGAGATATCAATTCTATTCATTGTTTTTAATCTGTAAAGAATTGTCAGTTCAAGTGTTAATTCCAAAAATTAACACCTATTGGAACAATGCCCTTGAATGGACAAAAATAATGTATTTTTTTCTTTTATATCTCTATCTTGCATTTGTCATTTTACTGCTTACTGTGCTTTTATCTTTCAATAAATATTTAAAATATTTACAATCTGTTTTCAACTTTATTTATATTTTGTAATTTACTCATAAGTTTGTTTCCATTGCTTACCATTAACCTTTTATTTTATGACTTCCCCCAAAGGTTGAACCATTTAATTTGCTTTATGATTGGCTGGAGTTCAAGCAACTTTCTCAGAAAAGATTGTGGATGGCATGTTTATGAGAAATCATATATCTGAGAAAATCTTTCTGCTGCTTTCATTAATAATACCTTGGCTGAGTCTAGAACTTTTGGGTCACATACATTTCCTCTAAAAGTTAGAGACACTGCTTCACTGTCTCCTGGCATTTAATTTGCATAGCATTCTGATGTCAACTTCTCTTTATTTGGAGGGTTAAACTACTTTTTTCTCTCAGGATGTCAGGTAATTGCTTTGCCCTTGAAATTAACATAAAAAAATCCCAGACTATATCTGCTTATTGGTCTCTCTTTCATTATTTTCTCTGGTACACACTAAGCATTCAGTCTATAGATCTGACTTTTTATAGCTGAGAAAGTTGGTTTTATTATTTTCTTATAGCATGCTTAACTGACTTGATTGCTTTTAATCTAGCTTTTAATTCTTTAGGAGCAACTGTCTATATTATTGGAGAAGGCACTGGCGCCCCACCCCAGTACTCTTGCCTGGAAAATCCCATGGATGGAGGAGTCTGGTGGGCTGCTATCCATGGAGTCGCTAAGAGTTGGACACAACTGAGCTACTTCACTTTCACTTTTCACTTTCATGCATTGGGGAAGGAAATGGCAACCCACTCCAGTGTTCTTGCCTGGAGAATCCCAGGGACAGGGAGCCTGGTGGTCTGCCGTCTATGGGGTCGCACAGAGTCGGACACGACTGAAGCGACTTAGCAGCAGCAACAGTCTATATTATAGGAGCTCCACCTTTTGTCCAACCTTTCATTACCTATCTCACTGCTCTCATATCTGACCTTTTCCTCTGCATTCTGGGAGAATTTTTCAAGTTTGTCTCTTCCATATAATTTTCTCCAGTTTCTTTTCTTTCTTTCTTTCTTTTTTTTTTTTACTACATATAGTGCTTTTAGTTTCCTCACATTTCTTCCTTCTTTAGTGAACTCCCTTTGCCTTTTCACCTACAGGCTCATTCAGCAATACTTTAAATGTATTCTCTTGTTCTCTTTTCTCCTTCTAACCTTCACTTCAGTTTGCTTTAACTACTTTGTTTCATATACTTCTTTCCACTTAATAGGAAGAACAAAGCAAATTATCAAAAATATTCATTTTCTTATGGAAAACATATTTTTAAAATAAATATTTCTCTTCCTCTGCCACTTAAATACTATGTTCTTCTCCATTTATGTTACAGAGCCTTTTCAGAAACCTTCTGTTGGGTTTCTTTGTTCATTCTTGAATAAAGAGCAGTGTATCCAGACTGATGTTTTTCTAAAACTAGGGTGGGCAGGTCTTCTTTCCTTCCTTCACTGCCAATTCCAATTTTCTGATTCCTCCTGTCAGTGGGAAGCTGGTTGATAGAAATTCATACACAGCCTATTAAAAGAAGCAGGGGCCATGGAGAGTCCCTGCAGGAAAAACCTCAGGTTTTTCCATGCAAACATTTTATAAATTGACCCGACTTCCACTCTGGGAACAGAGTGTGTATAGCCAGTCCATGTTCATTGCCTGCATACCATAGGCGTGCCCCATAGACACAGCCTAATGCAAGGACTGCTATTTCCCCACAGTGTGACTATTACTCAGTGGGCCTCCTAGTAACACTCTTAATCCATCAATAGCTATGAAAGTAAGCCCAGTGAAAGTCCCTACAGATTGTCACCCCCAACTCCATTCTTGTCACTTCCTTAGGAAGTGAAATTTCACATTGGCTTTGGTATAATTCTTCAAAATGACTTCTCCTGCACTGTATCTAGTGGAAATTCTTCACCATTTGCAGCATGAAGATGGAACTTCTCCCTGGCCTCCAACACTATTATGGACTCTCCACTGCTTGTCAGCCTTTTGGCTAAGATGAAGTGTGACTTCTCCATATTTAAAAATTCTGCAGTCATTTTATTTGGGATTGCAAAGATGGAGATGTTCATCTAAATATCAATGCCTGAGTTATAACCTCACACCAAATTCTCATTTTTTCCTCATTGCATTTTGGATAAATTTATGTTCCTATGGATATTGTGTTCAAATAGGCTATCTTATTTTAGAAAATTCAAGTTATACAAATCGGAATCTCATTTAGCTGAACATAAGAGATGGTCAATAAAGGTAAATTCAATAATTAAATAAAAATACAAACTAGAGAAAGATAATTTCTAGAAATTTTTATATGATAAAAAAATCATAATTTATGCTCCAATTTTTTTTGGTCTGATGGAATTTATTTTTTAATATAAATTTATTTTAATTGGAGGCCAATTACTTTACAATACTGTATTGGTTTTGCCATACATTGACATGAATCCGCCATGGATGTACATGTGTTCCCCATCCTGAACGCCCTTCCCACCTCCCTCCCTATACCATCCCTCTGGGTCATCCCAGTGCACCAGCCCCGAGCACCCTGTATCATGCATTGAACCTGGACTGGCGATTCATTTCACATATGATAATATACATGTTTCAATGCCATTCTCCCAAATCATCCCACCTTCGCCCTCTCCCACAGAGTCCAAAACACTGTTCTATACATCTGTGTCTCTTTTGCTGTCTCATATACAGGGTTATCATTACCATTTTTCTAAATTCAATATATATGCATTATTATACTGCATTGGTGTTTTTCTTTCTGGCTGACTTCACTCTGTATAATAGGCTCCAGTTTCATCCACCTCATTAGAACTGATTCAAATGTATTCTTTTTAATGGCGGAGTAATACTCCATTGTGTATATGTACCACAGCTTTCTTATCCATTTGTCTGCTGACGGACATCTAGGTTGCTTCCATGTCCTGGCTATTGTAAACAGTGCTGTGACGAACATTGGGGTACACGTGTCTCTTTCAATTCTGGTTTCCTCGGTGTGTATGCCCAGCAGTGGGATTGCTGGGTCATATGGCAGTTCTAATTCCATTTTTAAAGGAATCTCCACACTGTTCTCCATAGTGGCTGTACTAGTTTGCATTCCCACCAACAGTATAAGAGGGTTCCCTTTTCTCCACATCCTCTCCAGCATTTATTGCTTGGAGACTTTTGGATAGCAGCCATTCTGACTGGCGTGAAATGGTACCTCATTGTGGTTTTGATATGCATTTCTCTGATAATGACTGATGTTGAGCATCTTTTCATGTGTTAGCCATCTATATGTCTTCTTTGGAGAAATGTTTGTTTATTTCTTTGCCCATTTTTTTGATTGGGTCATTTATTTTTCTGGAATTGAACTGCAGGAGTTGCTTATATATTTTTGAGATTAATTCTTTGTCTTGTCACTTGCTTTGTTTGCTATTATTTTCTCCAATTCTGAAGGCTGTCTTTTCACCTTGCTTATAGTTTCCTATGTTGTGCAAAAGCTTTTAATTTTAATTATGCCCCATTTGTTTATTTTTGTTTTTATTTCCAGTATTCTGAGAGGTGGGTCATAGAGGATCCTGCTGTGATTTATGTCGGAGAGTGTTTTGCCTATGTTCTCCTCTAGGAGTTTTATAATTTCTGGTCTTATGTTTAGATCTTTAATCCATTTTGAGTTTATTTTTGTGTATGGTGTTAGAAAGTGTTCTAGTTTCATTGTTTTACAAGTGGTTGACCAGTTTTCCCAGCACCACTTGTTAAAGAGATTGTCTTTGCTCTATTGTATATTCTTTCCTCCTTTGTCAAAGATAAGGTGTCCACAGGTGTGTGGATTTATCTCTGGGCTTTCTATTTTGTTCCACTGATCTATATTTCTGTCTTTGTGCCAGTATCATACTGTCTTGCTGACTGTGGCTTTGTAGTAGAACCTGAAGTCAGGCAGGTTGATTCTGCCAGTTCCATTCTTCTTTCTCAGGATTGCTTTGGCTATTCAAGGTTTTTTGTATTTCCATACAAATTGTGAAATTATTTGTTCTGTGAAAAATACCGCTGGTAGCTTGATAGGGATTGCATTGAATCTATAGATTGCTTTGGGTAGTATACTCATTTTCACTATACTGACTTTTCCAATCCATGAACATGGTATATTTCTCCATCTGTTAGTGTCCTCTTTGATTTCTTTCACCAGTGTTTTATAGTTTTCTATATATAAGTCTTTTGTTTCTTTAGGTAGATATATTCCTAAGTATTTTATTCTTTTCACTGCAATGGTGAATGGAATTGTTTCCTTAATTTGTCTTTCTATTTTCTCAGTATTAGTGTATAGGAATGGAAGGGATTTTTGTGTGTTGAGTTTATATCCTGCAACTTTACTATATTCATTGATTAGCTCTAGTAATTTTCTGGTGGAGTCTTTAGGGTTTTCTATGTAGAGGATCATGTCATCTGCAAACAGGAAGAGTTTTACTTCTTCTTTTCCAATTTGGATTCCTTTTATTTCTGTTTCTGCTCTGATTGCTGTGGCCAAAACTTCCAAAACTATGTTGAATAGCAGTGGTGAGAGTGGGCACCCTTGTCTTCTTCCTGACTTTAGGATTTCACCATTGAGGATAATGTTTGCTGTGGGTTTGTCAAATATAGTTTTTATTATGTTGAGGTATATTCCTTCTATTCTTGCTTTCTGGAGGGTTTTTATCATAAATGGATGTTGAATTTTGTTAAAGGCTTTCTCTGCATCTATTGAGATAATCATATGGTTTTTGTTTTTCGATTTGTTAATGTGGTGTATTACACTGATTGATTTGCAGATATTGAAGAATCCTTGCATCCCTGGGATAAAGCCCACTTGGTCATGGTGTATGATCTTTTTAATGTGTTGTTGGATTCTGTTTGCTAAAATTTTGTAAGGATTTTTGCATTTATGTTCATCAGTGATACTGGCTTGTAGTTTTCTTTTTTTGTGGCATCTTTGTCAGGTTTTGGTATTAGGGTCATGGCGGCCTCATAGAATGAGTTTGGCAGTTTACCTTCCTCTGCAATTTTCTGGAAGAGTTTGAGTAGGATAGGTGTTAGCTCTTCTCTAAGTTTTTGGTAGAATTCAGCTGTGAAGCCGTCTGGTCCTGGGCTTTTGTTTGCTGGAAGATTTCTGACTACAGTTTCAATTTCTGTGCCTTTTTGGGTCTCTTAAGATTTTCTGTTGCTTCCTGGTTCAGTTTTGGAAAGTTGTACTTTTCTAAGAATTTGTCCATTTCTTCCAAGTTGTCCATTTTATTAGCATATAGCTGCTGATAGTAGTCTGTTATGATCCTTTGTATTTCTGTGTTGTCTGTTGTGATCTCTCCATTTTCATTTCTAATTTTATTGATTTGATTTTTCTCCCTTTGTTTCTTGATGGGTCTGGCTAATGGTTTGTCAATTTTATTTATCTTTCAAAGTACCAGCTTTTGGCTTTGTTGATTTTTGCTATGGTGTCTTTGTTTCTTTTTCTTTTATTTCTGCCCTAATTTTTAAGATTTCTTTCCTTCTACTAACCCTGGGGATCTTCATTTCTTCCTTTTCTAGTTGCCTTAGGTGTAGAGTTAGGTTATTAATTTGACTTTTTCTTGTTTCTTGAGGTATGCCTGTACTGCTATGTACCTTCCCCTTAGCACTGCTTTTACAATGTCCCACAGGTTTTGGGTTGTTGTGTTTTCATTTTCATTCACTTCTATGCATATTTTGATTTCCTTTTTTACTTCACCTGTGATTTGTTGGTTACTCAGCAGTGTGTTGTTCAGTCTCCATATGTTGGAATTTTTAAGTTTTTCTCCTGTAATTGAGAGCTAATCTTACTGCACTGTGGTCAGAAAAGATGCTTGGAATGATTTCAACTTTTGAATTTACCAAGGCTAGATTTATGGCCCAGGATGTGATCTGTCCTGGAGAAGGTTCCATGTGCACTTGAGAAAAAGGTGAAATTTATTGTTTTGGGGTGAAATGTCCTACAGATATCAATTAGGTCTAACTGGTCTATTTATCATTTAAAGTTTATGTTTCCTTGTTAATTTTAATTTTCTGTTTTGTTGATCTATCCATAGGTATGAGTGGGGTATTAACATCTCCCAGTATTATTGTGTTATTGTTAATTTCCCTTTCATGCTTGTTAGCATTTGTCTTACATGTTGCTGTGCTCCTATGTTGGGCGCATATATATTGATAATTGTTATATCTTCTTCTTGGATTGATCCTTTGATCATTATTTAGTGTCCTCCTTTGTCTCTTTTCACAGCCTTTGTTTTAAAGTATATTTTATCTGATATGAGTATTGGTGCTCCTGCTTGCTTCTGGTCTCTGTTTGCTTGGAATATCTTTTTCCAGCCCTTCACTTTCAGTCTGTATGTGTCCCTTGTTTTGAGGTGGGTCTCTTGTAGACAACATATATAGGGGTCTTGTTTTTGTATCCATTCAGCCAGTCTTTGTCTTTTGGTTGGAGAATTCAACCCATTTACATTTAAGGTAATTATTAATAAGTATGATCCTGTTGCGATTTATTGTTTTGGGTTTAATTTTATACACCCTATCTGTGTTTCCTGTGTAGAGAAAATACTTTATAATCTGTTGGAGAGCTGGTTTGGTGGTGCTGAATTCTCTCAGCTTTTGCTTGTCTGTAAAGCTTTTGATTTCTCCTTCATATTTGAATGAGATCCTTGCTGGTATAGTAATCTGGGCTGTAGGTTATTTTCTTTCATCACGTTAAGTATGTCCTGCCATTCCCTCCTGATCTGAAGAGTTTCTATTGAAAGAACAGCTGTTATCCTTATGGGAATCCCCTTGTGTGTTATTTGTTGTTTTTCCCTTGCTGCATTTAATATTTGTTCTTTGTGTTTGATCTTTGTTAATTTGATTAATATGTGTCTTGAGGTGTTTTTCCTTGGGTTTATCCTGTTTGGGACTTTGGGTTTCTTGGACTTGCGTGGCTATTTCCTTCCCCATTTTAGGAAAGTTTTCAACTATTATCTCTTCAAGTATTTTATCATGGTCTTTCTTTTTGTCTTCTTCTTCTGGGATTCCTGTGGTTCGAATGTTGGGGTGTTTAACAGTGTCCCAGAGGTCTCTGAGATTGTCCTCATTTCTTTATAATTCGTTTTCCTTTTTCCTGAGTCACTTATTTCTACCATTTTATCTTCAACCTCACTCATCCTATTTTCTCCCTCTGTTATTCTACTGTTGGTTCCCTCCAGAGTGTTTTTAATCTCATTTATTACATTATTCATTATATATTGACTCTTTTAATTTACTCTAGGTCCTTGTTAGACTTCTCTGGTGGCTCAGATGATAAAGTGTCTGCCTACAATGTGGGAAACCCAGGTTCAGACTCTGGGTTGGGAAGATCTCCTGGGGAAGGAAATGGTAACCCACTGTAGTATTCTTGCCTGGAAAATCCCAAGGATGGAGGAGCCTGGTAGGCTACAGTCCACGGGGTCACAAAGATTCAGACACGACTAAGCGACTTCACTTCACTTCTTAGGTCCTTGTTAAACCTTTCTTGCATCTTCTCAATCCTCGTCTCCAGGCTATTTATTTGTAACTCCATTTTGTTTTCAAGATTTTGGATCATTTGCACTATCATTATTTGGAATTCTTTGTCAGGTAGATTCCCTATCTCTTCCTCTTTTTGTTTTGTTTGCCGAGCATTTATCTTGTTCCTTTACCTTCTGGGTATTTCTCTGCCTCTTCATGTTATTTATATTGCTGTGTTTAGTGTGGCCTTTCGGTATTCTGGCAGTTTGTGGGGTTCTCTTTATTGTGGAGTTTCCTCGCTGTGGGTGGGGTTGGACAGGTGGCTTGTCAAGGTTTCCTGGTTAGGGAAGCTTGTGTTAGTGTTCTGGTGGGTAGAGCTGGATTTCTTCTCTCTGGAGTGCAGTGAAGTGTCCAGTATGAGCTATGAGATGTCAATGGGTTTGGTGTGACTTTGGGCAACCTGTATATTGAAGCAAAGGGCTATGTTTCTGTGTTGCTGGAGAATTTGCGTGGTATGTCTTGCTCTGGAACTTGTTGGCCATTGGGTGGAGCCTGGTTTCAGTGTAGGTATGGAGGCGTTTGATGAGCTCCTATTGATTAATGTTCCCTGGAGTCAGGAGTTCTCCTGATGTTCTCAGGTTTTGGAGTTAAGCCTTCTGCCTCTGGTTTTCAGTCTTATTCTTACAGTAGCCTCAAGACCTCCATCTGTCACTTCCAGGGTGGTTCCCTCTGTTTTAGCTTCTTTTGTTTGCTGGTCTCTTAGTGTCTAATTTCCTCCCTGACACAAGGGGGCGGTGGTGGACACTTTTTAGGCTCACTTGTTTGGTCATGCTGTGGGGACGGGGGAGGGAGGAACACTGCAAACAAGTATCACTGGTGTGTGTGTGGGGTGCTTGGCAGTGTCTCGGCCACACTGGGTTTACTCCCGCTCATGGTGTATGTGCTTTCCCTGTCTACACTGCTTAGGCTCTAGGTTGCTCTTCTGGGAACTGTCTGAGGCCAGCCCTTGGTTGTATGTACTTCCCAGGCCTAAGCTGCTCAGGTTCAGGGTCTCGGGTACTCCTCAAAGGCACAGACTTGGTTGGACCTCCGTTTTGTGTCCTTCCCAGGTCCGAGCAGCTCAGGTGACCAGGTGTTTGGTGAGCGTGGTCGCTGCGACTTATCACCTCCCCCATCCTTGCCACTCGGTTTTCTGGTGTATGACTGGCACACCTTCTCAGGTAGATGTTGACCGTCCAGAATCCCAAGAGGTTTTGGTTAGCAAGGAAACCTGCTTGCAGTTTGGTATAGGATGCCTCTCTGGGGCCGTGATTGCCCCCTTCTGGCTCTGGCTGCCCTCGCCTGCTTGTCTCCAGCGGGGCATGGGCCAGTCCGCAGCCAGCTAGCTCTGCTCAGTCCTTTGTTCTGTGAACTGGCCTGGAGGCCAAAGAGGCCTTTTGATCAACAGCTACAAAAGACTGGAAAAAAGACTCACAGGGCCATAACACCTGTGTCAGAGGCAGTCCGTGTCCCTGCACACTTGATGCCGCCAGGGTTTCCCACAAGCCAAACAGCTGTACCAACTTCACGCTTAACTCTCACTGGGCCGGAGCTACTACAGGCAAAAAAAGTCTTGCATCTATGCATGTAGGGTCACTTCAGTCAGGTCCAACTCTGTATAACCCTGTAGGCTGTGGCCTGCCAGACTTCTCTGTCAGAGAAAGGGTTCTCCACACAAGAATACTGGAGTGTATTGGCTAATACTGGTTGCCATACCTTTCTAGAACACTACATTTCCTGCTGCCCTAGCTGCCAACACCCCTGAGTACCTGGTTCCGCCAGAACCCCTGCAACCCAAGCAGCTGCACCACCTCCAAATATGGCCCTCAGGGGCAAACCCAAGTCCTCCAAGGAACAAACACCAGTGGACGACCCATATCCAGAGGTGGAAATTGAAACCCAGGGGCAGTGTGGCTAAAAAGAAGACCCAAAATCTTCCCACCAGCTGTACAAGCTACAGATTAAATCCACACAATCAACTAAGCAGACTCTGTCTATGAAATATATAAAAGGCCAATGAGAGTTCCCACAAAAGAAAAGGCACTAGCTCTGATAACTGTAGACAATGGAGGCAGGAACACACAGGAGTAGGACCAGACTAGAATCTGAGCTGCCTCCATAGCAGGTCCAGAGATCAGCAGAGTGTTGGAGGGCATCCTAGAGAGTTAAGATGGACTGTGACTCCCAGCAAAGGAAAGGACTGACAGCAGTGACTCAAGAAAAACATTCATTATTCTTATTTTTTTACTTGTCCTATAAATTCTTTCAGATTTTTTTCTCTTTCTTCCCCCTCTGTTGTAGATTTTATTGGCATGAAAAAATCCAATTAAGTTTTTGAGCTTTTTTTTCTTCTCAGTCACATTTTTTATTGTCATAAACCTCTGCCTCTATGTTGGGCTTTTGCAGCTCTGTGGAGTTTTCCTCATTTTTTCTTTTCTATTTTTTAATTTTAGTTTTTAATGTTTAAATCTATCATTATTTTTCTACATTTATTCCTTTGTTTGCTTTTTCCTACTGTTCTTTACCCCTTGCAGTAAATCTTTAATGTATTTAAATCTACTCTATCTGCATCTATTTAAATTGCATGTCTGTCCTTTCTTTCTTTTCTTTCTCTCCTTTCCTCTCAACATATTTGTTAGTTTTATTTTCATTATTTATTCCCTAATTGGCACCTTGCTTTAGTTTTATTTTCCAGTTTGTGCTCTAGTTTTGTTCTGGTAGATATAATTTTTGCTTTCCTTTGTTCACTGGGTCAGTCTATTGTACTTTATATTTGTTGGACTGTTTTGATTTTGCCTAGGGGTGTATATGTATATGTGTATATTCAGTCACACTTTCTATTATTATAAGCCTCTGCCTCTACATTGGGCTTGTGCAGTTCTGTGGAATATTCTCTTTTTTTTCTTTCTTTTTCTGTTTTTTTTCTTTTCCATTTTTTATAATTTTAATTTTTTAAACCTATTATATTTTTCTACATTTATTCCTTTGTTTACCTTTCCTACTGTTCTTTTCCCCTGAGAGTTAATCTTTAATGTATAAATCTTCATCTACCTCCATTTAACTTTGCATATCTATTCTTTCTTTTTTTCCTTCTTTCCTTTCCTCTCAACATATTAGATTTGTTTTCATTGCTTTATTCTCCACTTGGCACCTTGCTTTAGTTTTGTTTTCCAGTTTGTGCTTAAGTCAGTTTTGTTCTTAACTGATACATATAATTTTTTATTTCCTTTGTTTGCTGGGTCAATCTACTGTACTTTATTTTTGTTGGACTGTTTTCAATTTGATCATGGGTGTATATGTAAATGTGTAAATTCCATTATTTTAATTATTATCTGCCTTATTTTCTAACTGCCATTTGTCTAGGATTCATCTTTGGTTTCTTATTTTTTGATATTTGTTTTAATCTCACTTAATGCCATAAGAAACCACTTGTAAAATCTTCATTGCTGACCAGAGATCAAGCCTTGAGCTTTTGGAGTGGGAGCACTGACTCCAAGACCCTAGACTACCAGAGAACTAACACTAGGGAGTGTCAAATAGTGAGAATTCACACAAAGGAAACCACCTGAATATAAGACCCAGCATCACCCAGCCACCAGTCGCCCCTGTGCAGGACACCTCATCTAAAGAACAAAACGAAA
The DNA here is from genome assembly GCA_917880005.1 of Nanger dama. Taxonomy (NCBI): domain Eukaryota; kingdom Metazoa; phylum Chordata; class Mammalia; order Artiodactyla; family Bovidae; genus Nanger; species Nanger dama. Next base: position 6,577,805 of record CAKJTW010000088.1, read on the forward strand.
ATACAAACACAATCATCAGCAGACAGGATTACCACTTCACTTAGCCTTGCCCATCAGACGAAACACAAACATACGAACAAAAACTCAGCACAAATCTCATCCTATACAGTTCAGTTCAGTCGCTCAGTCGTGTCCGACTCTTTGCGACCCCATTAATCGCAGCACGCCAGGCCTCCTTGTTCATTACCATCTCTCGGAGTTCACTCAGACTCACATCCATCGAGTCCGTGATGCCATCCAGCCATCTCATCCTCTGTCGTCCCCTTCTCCTCCTGCCCCCCAATCCCTCCCAGCATCAGAGTCTTTTCCAGTGAGTCAGCTCATCACATAAGGTGGCCAAATTACTGGAGTTTCAGCTTTAGCATCATTCCTTCTAAAGAAATCCCAGGGCTGATCTCCTTCAGAATGGACTGGTTGGATCTCCTTGCAGTCCAAGGGACCGAGGCTTCTCCAACACCACAGTTCAAAAGCATCCATTCTTCGGTGCTCAGCCTTCTTCACATTCCAACTCTCACATCCATACATGACCACAGGAAAAACCATAGCCTTGACTAGACGGACCTTAGTCAGCAAAGTAATGTCTCTGCTTTTGAATATACTATCTAGGTTGGTCATAACTTTTCGTCCATGGAGAAAATGTCTTCTAATTTCATGGCTGCAGTCACCATCTGCAGTGATTTTGGAGCCCCCAAAATAAAGTCTGACACTGTTTCCACTGTTTCCTCATCTATTTCCCGTAAAGTGATGGAACAAGATGCCATGATCTTCGTTTTCTGAATGTTGAGCTTTAAGCCAACTGTTTCACTCTCCTCTTTCACTTTCCTCAAGAGGCTTTTTAGCTCCTCTTCATTTTCTGCCATAAGGGTGGTGTCACCTGCATATCTGAGGTTATTGATATTTCTCCCAGCAGCCAGGCCAGCACACTAAGCGCAGCCGAGAGGCTACCCCACGTCCGAGGTCAGGGGCAGCAGCCTAAAGTGCCAGGCTGCAACGGCGCAGGAACGGCTGAGAGGAGCTACCCTGTCGCTGAGGTCGGGGTGGTGACCGAGAGGAGCTACCCTGCGTCTGAGGTCAGTGGCAGCCGGGAGGAGGTAACCTGCATCCGAGGTCAGGGGCGGTGACCCTGAGGAGCCACCATAAGCCGGAGGCCAGTGGTGGCAGCTGGGAGGAGCCACCCACGCCCGAGGCCAGGGCCAGCAGCCGGGAGGAGCAACCTGAGGAGTGGTGGCTGCGCAGGCACAGGAGGACATACAGGAGCTATCCCACATTGAAGGTCAGGAAAGGCAGCAGTAAGGAGACAACCCTTGTCCAAGGTAAGGAGCAGCAGCAGTGCTTTGCTGGAGCAGCCATGAAGAGATACCCTAAGCTCAAGATAAGAGAAATCCAAGTAAGATGGTAGGTGTTGCAAGAGGGCATCAGAGGGCAGGCACACTGAAACCATACTCACAGAAAACTAGTCAATCTAATCACACTAGGACCAAAGCCTTCTCTAACTCAATGAAACCAAGCCATGCTTAGGGGGCAACCCAAGACAGGCGGGTCATGGTGGAGAGGGCTGACAGAATGTGGTCCACTGGAGAAGGGAATGGCAAGCCACTTCAGTATTCTTGCCTTGAGAACCGCAAGAACAGTATGAAAAGGCAAAATGATAGGATACCAAAAGAGGAACTCCCCAGGTCAGTAGGTGCCCAATATGCTACTGGAGATCAGTGGAGAAATAACTCCAGAAAGAATGAAGGGATGGGACCAAAGCAAAAACAATACCCAGTTGTTCATGTGACTGGTGATAGAAGCAAGATCCGATGCTGTAAAAAGCAATACTGCATAGGAACCTGGAATGTCAGGTCCATGAATCAAGGCAGATTGGAAGTGGTCAAACAAGAGATGGCAAGGTTGAACGTCAACATTCTAGGAATCAGCGAACTAAAATGGACTGGAATGGGTGAATTTAACTCAGATGACCATTATATCTACTACTGTGGGCAGGGATCCCTCAGAAGAAATGGAGTAGCCATCATGGTCAACAAAAGAGTCCAAAATGCAGTACTTGGATGCAATCTCAAAAACAACAGAATGATCTCTGTTCGTTTCCAGGGCAAACCATTCAATATCACAGTTATCCAAGTCTATGCCACAACCAGTAATGCTGAAGAAGCTGAAGTTGAACGGTTTTATGAAGACCTACAAGACCTTTTAGAACTAACACCCAAAAAGATGTCCTTTTCATTACAGGGGACTGGAATGCAAAAGTAAGAAGTCAAGAAACACCTGGAGTAACAGGCAAATTTAGCCTTGGAATGCAGAATGAAGCTGGGCAAAGACTAATAGAGTTTTGTCAAGAAAATGCACTGGTCATAGCAAACACCCTCTTCCAACAACACAAGAGAAGACTCTATACATTGACATCACCAGATGGTCAACACTGAAATCAGACTGATTATATTCTTTGCAGCCAAAGATGGAGAAGCTCTATACAGTCAGCAAAAACAAAACCAGGAGCTGACTGTGGCTCAGATCATGAACTCCTTATTACCAAATTCAGACTTAAATTGAAGAAAGTAGGGAAAACCACTGGACCATTCAGGTATGACCTAAATCGAATCCCTTATGATTATACAGTGGAAGTGAGAAATAGAGTTAAAGGACTAGATCTCATAGATACAGTGCCTGATGAACTATGGAATGAGGTTCGTGACATTGTACAGGAGACAGGGATCAAGACAATCCTCATGGAAAAGAAATGCGAAAAAAAAGCAAAATGGCTGTCTGGGGAGGCCTTACAAATAGCTGTGAAAAGAAGAGAAGGGAAAAGCAAAGGAGAAAAGGAAAGATATAAGCATCTGAATGCAGAGTTCCAGAGAATAGCAAGAAGAGAGAAGAAAGCCTTCTTCAGCGATCAATGCAAAGAAATAGAGGAAAAGAACAGAATGGCAAAGACTAGAGATCTCTTCAAGAAAATCAGAGATACCAAGGGAACATTTCATGCAAAGATGGGCTCGACAAAGGACAGAAATAGTATGGACCCAACAGAAGCAGAAGATATTAAGAAGAGGTGGCAAGAATACACGGAAGAACTGTACAAAAAGATCTTCATGACCCAGATAATCATGATGGTGTGATCACTCATCTAGAGGCAGACATCTTGGAATGTGAAGTTAAGTGGGCCTTAGAAAGCATCACTACGAACAAAGCTAGTGGAGGTGATGGAATTCCAGTGGAGCTGTTTCAAATCCTCAAAGATGATGCTGTCAAAGTGCTACACTCAATATGCCAGCAAATTTGGAAAACTCAGCAGTGGCCACAGGACTGGAAAGGGTCAGTTTTCATTCCAATCCCAAAGAAAGGCAATGCCAAAGAATGCTCAAACTACCACACAATTGCACTCATCTCACATGCTAGTAAAGTAATGCTCAAAATTTTCCAAGCCAGGCTTCAGCAATACGTGAAACGTGAACTCCCTGATGTTCAAGCTGGTTTTAGAAAAGGCAGAGGAACCAGAGATCAAATTGCCAACATCTGCTGGATCATGGAAAAAGCAAGAGAGTTCCAGAAAAACATGTCTTTCTGCTTTCTTGACTATGCCAAAGCCTTTGACTGTGTGGATCACAATAAACTGTGGAAAATTCTGAAAGAGATGGGAATACCAGACCATCTAACCTGCCTCTTCAGAAATCTGTATGCAGGTCAGGAAGCAACAGTTAGAACTGGACATGGCACAACAGGCTGGTTCCAAATAGGAAAAGGAGTATATTGTCACCCTGCTTATTTAACTTATATGCAGAGTACATCCTATACAAAGCTCACACAAACCACTGGACCAACCTGAGGAGAGCAGAAACCAAAAGGAAGAAAGATTTCAACCTTCTTCAAGGAAAGAATTCAGCTTTCCTTCAAGCCTGGGAAAAGATGACCTCAAACACAATAACTAAACAAATAATGAAATGGCAGAGAAATACTACACAAATGAAGGAACAAACTAGAAACACAGAAGTCAAATAAATGAAGAGGAAATAGGCAAATTATCTGAAAAAGACTTCAGAATAATGATAGTAAAGATGATCAAAAACCTTGAAAACAAAATTGAGAAAATGTAAGAATCAATTAACAAAGACCTAAAGAATTAAAGAATAAATACACAGAGACAAAAAACACAATTACTGAAAGTAAAAATACTCTAGAAAGAATCAATAGTGGAATATCTGAAGCAGAAGAACGAATTAGTGAGCTGGAAGATAAAATATTGGAAATAACTTCTGAAGAGCAAAATAAAGTAAAAAGAATGAAAAGAGCTGAAGACCATCTCAGAGACCTCTGGCCCATATCAAATGCGCCAACATTTGAATTATAGAGGTCCTAGGAGAAGAAGAGAAAAAGAAAGTGTATGAGAAAATTTTTGAAGAAATTATAGTTGAAAATTTCCCCAACATGGAAAAGGAAATAGTGAATCAAGTCCAAGAGGCACAAAGAGTCCCATATAGGATAAACCCAAGGAGAAACATGCCAAGACACACACTAATCAAACTAACAAAGACTAAACACAAAGAATATTAAAAGCAGCAAGGGAGAAGCAACAAGTAACATACAAAGGAAACCCCATATGCTTAACAGCTGATCTTTCAGCAGAAACTCTGCAGGCCAGAAGGGAATGTCAGGATATATTTAAAGTACTGAAAGGGAAAAATCTACAGTCAAGATTACTGTACCCAGCAAGGATCTCATTCAAAATTGATGGAGAAATAAAAAGCTTTTCAGACAAGCAAAAGTTAAGAAAATTCAGTACCACCAAACCAGCTTTACAACAAATTTTAAAGGGATATATATATATATATATATATATATGTATAGTCAAGAAATACAACGAAAGAAAAAAGACCTACAAAATCAACCCCAAACAATTAGAAAATTGCAATAGTAACATATAGATCAATAATTACTTTAAATGTAAATGGATTAAATGCTCCAACCCAAAGACACAGATGCTGAATGGATATAAAAACAAAACCCATAAATATGCTGTCTACAAGAAACCCACTTCAGACCTCAAGACACATATAGACTGAAAAGTGAGAGGATGGAAAAAATATATTCCATGCAAACGGGAAGCCAAAGAAAGATGGAGTAGCAATCCTCATATCGCAGAAAATAGACCTTAAAATAAAGATTACAAGAGATAAAGAAGGACACTACATAATAATCAAGGCATCATTCCAAGAGGAAGGAAGACATAACAATCATAAATATCTATGTACCCAACACAGGAGCACCTCAATACATAGGACAAACACTAACAGACATAAAGGGAGAAACTGACGGCAACACAATAAGAGTAGGAGACTTTAACACCTCACTCACACCAATGGACAGATCATCAAAACAGAAAATTAATAAGGAAACACAAGTCTTAACTGATACATTAGATGAGATGGTTCTCATTGATATCTTCAGGACATTCCATCCAAATGCAGATGGAATATACCTTCTTCTCAAGTGCACATGGGACACTCTCCAGGATAGACTACATCTTAGGTCACAAATCAAACCTCAGCAAATTTATGAAAATTGAAATTGTATCAAGCATCTTCTCCAAGCACAATGCTATGAGACTAGATATCAATTACAAGGGAAAAAAGTGTAAGAAACACAAACACATGAAGACTAAGCAACACGTTTCTAAATAACCAACAGGTTACTGAAGAAATCAAAAGGGAAATTAAAAAATTCTAGAAACAAATGACAATGAAAACACAACTCATAACCTATAGGATGCAGCAAAAGCAGTTCTAAAAGGGAAGTTTATAGCAATACAATCCTACCTAAAGAGACAAGAAAAATATCAGACAACCTAACTTTACACCTAAAACAACTGGAAAAAGAAGAACAAAAATCCCCCAAAATTAGTAGAAGGGAATAAAGATCCAAGCAGAAATAAATGAAAAAGAAATGAAAGAAACAATAGTAAAGATTAATAAAACTAAAAGCTGGTTCTTTGAGAAAATAAACAAAACTGACAAGCCTTTAGTCAGACTCATCAAGAACAAGAGAGATGAATCAAATTAACAAAATTGGAAATGAAAAAGGAGAGGTTACAGCAGACAATGCAGAAATACAAAGGATCATAAGAGACTATTATGAACAACTCTATGGCAATAAAATGGATAACCTGGAAGAAATGTACAGATTCTTAGAAAATTTCAGTCTTCCAAGACTGAACCAGGAAGAAATAGAAATTATGAACAACCCAATTACAAGCACTGAAATAGAAGCTATGATAAAAAAAAAAAATCTCCCTCAAAACAAAATCTCAGGACCAGATGGCTTCACAGGAGCTATCCAACATTTAGAGAAGAGCTAATGCCTATCTTTCTCTTTTTAAAAATTGTGGAGGAAGAAACACTTCCAAATTCATTCTATGAGGCCACCATCACCCTAATACCAAAACCAGACAAAGACAACACACAAAAAGAAAACTACAGGCCAATATTACTGATGAACATACATGCAAAAATCCTCAACAAAATTTTAGCAAACAGAATTCAGCAACACATCCAAAAGCTCATATATCAAGTTGGGTCTATTCCAGGAAGCAAAGATTCTTCAATATACAGAAATCAGTCAGTGTGATATACCATATTAACAAATTGAAAGATAAAAACCATATGATCATCTCAATAGATGCACAAAAAGCCTTTGACAAAATTAAGCACCCATTCATTATTAAAACTCTTCAAAAAATGGGCATAGAAGGAACCTACCTCAACATAGTAAAGGCCATATATGACAAGGCTACAAAAAACATTATTCTCAGTGGTGAAAAACTGAAAGCATTCCCCTAAGATCAGGAACAAGGGTGTCTACTTTTGCCACTATTATTCAAAATAGTTCTAGAAATCCTAGCTACATCAGAGAAGAGAAATAAATAAACTGAATCCAGATTGGAAAAGAAGTAAAGCTCTCACTGTTTGCAGATGACATGATATTGTACATAGAAAACCCTAAAGATAGTAACAGAAAATTACTAGAGCTAATCAGTGAATTCAGTAAAGTTGCAGGATACAAAATCAATACATGGAAACCACTTGCATGTCTATATACTAACAATGAAAAATCAGAAAGAGAAATTAAGGAATCAATCCCATTCACCATTGTAACAAAAAGAATTAAATATCTAGGAATAAACCTACCTAATGAAAGAAATCAAAGATGACATAAACAGACGGAGAGATATTTCATCTTCCTGGGTAGGAAGAATCAGTATTGTGAAAATGACTATACTACCAAACACAAGCTATAGATTCAATGCAATCCCTATCAAATTGCCAATGGCATTTTTCACAGAACTAGAACAAAAAAACTCACAATTCATAAGGAAACACAAAAGACCCTGAACAGCCAAAGCAGTCTTGAGAAAGGTGAATGGAACTGGAAGAATCAACCTTCCTGACTTCCGATTATACTACAAAGCTACAGTCATCAAGACAGTATGGTACTGGCACAAAAACTGAAATGTAGACCAATGGAACAAAATAGAAAGCCCACAAATAAACCCATACACCTATAGGTACCTTATTTTTGACAAGAATATACAATGCAAGAGGCAAGAATATACAATGGGGCAAAGACAGCCTCTTCAATAAATGGTGCTGGGAAAACTGGACAGCTACATGTAAAATAATGAGATTAGAATACTTCCTAACACCATACACAAAGATAAGTCAAAATGGATTAAAGAGCTAAATATAAGACCAGAGCTAATAAGATCAGAAACTATAAAGCTCTTAGAGGAAAACATAGGCAGAACACTGGATGATATAAAGCAAGATCCTCTGTGACCCACCTCCTAGAGTAATAGAAATAAAAACAAAAGTAAACAAGTGGGACCTGATTAAACTTAAAAGCTTTTGCATAGCAAAGGAAACTATAAGCAAGGTGAAAAGACAACCCTCAGAATGGGAGCAAATAATAGCAAATTAAACAACTGACAAAGGATTAATTTTCAAAATATACAAGCAGTTCATACAACTCAATGCCAGAAAAACAAACAATCCAATCAAAAAGTGGGGAGAAGACCTAAACAGACATTTCTCCAAAGAAGATATATAGATGGCTAACAAACACATAAAAGATGCTCAACATCGCTCATTATTAGAGAAATACAAATAAAAACTACAATGAGATGTCATATTAACTCCCAATGGTCAGAATGGCCTCAAAAAGTCTACAAAAAATAAATGCTGGAGAGGGTGTACAGAAAAGGGAACGCTCTTGCACTGTTGGTGGGAATTTAAATTGATACAGCCACTATGGAGGACAGTATGGAGATTCCTTAAAAAACTAGAAATGAAACTGCCATATGATCCAGCAGTCCCATTCTTAGGCATATACCCTAAGGAAACCAAAATTGAAAGACACACATGTATCCCATTGTTCACCGCAGCACTATTTACAATAGCTAGAACATGAAAGCAACCTAGATATCCATCAATAGATGAATGGATAAGGAAGTTGTGGTATATATTCACAATGGACTATTAGCCATAAAAGGAATGCATTTGAGTCAGTTCTAATGAGGTGGATGAACCTGGAACCTATTATACAGAGTGAAGTGAGTCAGAAAGAGAAAGATAAATACTATATTCTAACATGTATACACAGAATCTAGAAAAGTGGTACTGAAGAATTTATTTACAGGGAAACACTGGAGATACAGACATAGAGAACAGACTTATGGACATGGGGAGAGTGGGGGAGGGGTGGGATGTGTGGAGGGAGGAACATGGAGACTTATGTTGCCATGTGTGGAATAGGCGGTGGACCAGAATTTGCTCTGTGGCTTGGGAAACTCAAATGGGCTCTGTATCAACCTGGAGTGATGAGATGGGAAAAGAGATGGAAGGGGAGTTTCAAAGGGAGGGGATATATGTATACCTATGGCTAACTCATGTTGAGGTTTGACAGAAAACAGCAAAATTTTGTAAATCAATTATCCTTCAGTAAAAAATAAATTAATTTTTTAAAAATTTTCAAGAAAAGGGGGAAGATGTGACTAAAATGCTAGAATATTGCTCTTGTAACATTACTAATTAACCAAATAACTGGTGCAAACAACTCAAATTCTTTGTTTGCTGGTTAAACTTTGAGCAAAAATTAGAAAACCGACACTTGCTCACCACAGGACAGTGCAGTACTATTTAAAGGATTTTAAAAATTATGTATAAATAACAGTGCTTTGGAGAGAAAATGAATGTATAAAAATGCTGAATAATATATAAATCAGTATAGGATGCAAAACTATAAGCTTAAAAATACCATAAAAACCACATCTAAAATTGTCTTTTCACATCTTTATGGAATCTATCAAGCAAGGCAAGTAAAAAAACACATGATATTACTGGGGAGCAGTCCTAAGATGGTGGAGGAATAGAACAGGGAGATCCCTTTCTTCCCCACAAATTCATCAAAAGATCAATTGAATGCTGAGCAAATTCTACAAAACAGTTTCTAAAAGTTGGCAGAGGACACCAGGCACCCAGAAAGGCAGCCCATTCTCTTTGAAAGGAGGTCACCTCTATCTCCTCCCCTCCCCCTTCTCTTCTCTGCCTAACTCTGTGAATCTCTTTGCATGTTCCGTGCTGTGAAGAATACTTAGGGAACTGATTACTGGCTAGATCTGCCTCTCTCCTTTTGACTCCCCTATTCTCCTCCTGGTCACCTGTATCTCCTTCCTCCCTCTTCTCTTCTCTGTGTAACTCTGTGAACCAGTCTGAATGTTCCAGACTGTGGAGAGCACATACAGAATTGATTACTGGCTAGATTGCTCTTTCCACTTTTGATTCCCCCTCTTCTCCTCCTGGTCACCTCTTCTCCCTCTTCTCCTCCTGGTCACCTCTTCTCCCTCTTCTCTTCTCCATGTAACTCTGTGAACCTTTCTGGGTGTCCCTCACTGTGGAAAATCTTTTCACCATTAACCTAGATATTTTACCATCAAATAAGGAAGAATGGATGGAGAAGTCTTGAGGCTACTGTAAGAATGTGACTGAAAGCCAGAGGAGGAGGCTTAAATCCAAAACTTGAGAACACCAGAAAACTCCTGACTCCAGGGAAAATTAATCGACAAGAGCTCATCCAAAAGTCTCCATACCTACACTGAAATCAAGCTCCACCCAAGAGTCAACAAATTTCGGAGCAAGACATAACAAGCTAATTCCCCAACAACACAAGAACACAACCCTGAGTATTAAAATATAGGCAGCCAAAAGTCACATCAAACCAACATACACCTCAAAATTCACTACTGGACTCTTCATTGCACTCCAGAGAGAAGCGATCCAGCTCAACCCACCAGAACACCAATGCAAGCTTCCCTAACCATAAACCTTGACAAGCCACTCATCCAACCCCACCCACAGGGACCAACCTCCACAATAAAGAGGAACCACAAACTTCTAACATACAGAAAGGCCATCCCAAACACAGCAATATAAACAAGATGAAAAGGCAGAGAAATATTCAGCAGGAAGGAAACATGATAAATGCCCAGCAAACCAAACAAAAGAGGAGGACATAGAGATTCTACCTGGAGGAAAAAAAAATCAGAATAATGACAGTAAAAATGATCCAAAATCTTGAAAACAAAATGGAGTTACAGGTAAATAGACCAGAGACAGGGATTGTGAAGATGCAAGAAATATTTAACAAGGACCTAGAAGAAATAAAAAGAGTCAATCAACTATGAATAATGCAATAACTCAGTCCAAAAGCACTCTGGAAGGACCAACAGTAGAATAATGGAGGCAGAAGATAGGATAAGTGAGGTGGAAGATAGAATGGTGGAAATAAATGAAGCAAAGAGGAAAAAGAAATGAGGCCAACCTCAGAGAACTCTGGGACAATGTTAAATGCCCCAACATTTAAATCATAGGAGTCCTAGAAGAAGACAAAAAGAAAGACCATGAGAAAACACTTGAGATAATAGTTGAAAACATCCCTACAATGAGGAAGGAAATAGCCACCAAAGTTTAAGAAACCCAGAGAGTCCCAAACAGGATAAACTCAAGGCAAAACACCCCAAGACACATATTAATCAAATTAATGAAGATCAAACACAAAGAACAAATATTAAATGCAGCAAGGGAAAAACAACAAATAACACACAAGGGGATTCCCATAAGGATAACAGTTGATCTTTCAATAGAAACTCTTCAGGCCAGAAGGGAATGGCAGGACATACTTAAAGTGATGAAAGAGAAAAACCTACAACCCAGATTACTATACCCAGTAAGGAGCTCATTCAGATATGAAGGAGAAATCAAAAGCTTTACAGACAAGCAAAAGCTGAGAGAATTCAGCACCACCAAACCAGCTCTTCAACAAATGCTAAAGGATCTTCTCTAAACAGGAAACACAGAAAAGGTTTATAAACTTGAACCCAAGACAACAAAGTAAATGGCAATGGGATCATACTTATCAATAATTACCTTAAGTGTAAATGTGTTGAATGCCCCAACCAAAAGATAAAGACTGGCTGAATGGATGCACAAACAAGACCCCTATATATGCTGTTTACAAGAGACCCATCTCAAACCAAGGGACACATATAGATTGAAAGTGAAGGTCTGAAAAAAAGATATTTCACGCAAATGGAGACCAAAAGAAAGCAGGAGTACCAATACTCATATCAGAAGAAAGACTTTGAAATAAAGGCCGTGGAAAGAGACAAAGAAAGACACTACATAATGATCAAAGGATCAATCCAAGAAGAAGATATAACAATTATACATATATATGCCCCCAACATAGGAGCACCAAAATATGTAAGGCAAAGGCTAACAAGTATGAAAGGGGAAAATAACAGCAACACAACAATACTGGGAGACTTTAATTCCCTGCTCACACCTATGGATAGATCAACTAAACAGAAAATTAGCAAGGAAACACAAACTTTAAATGATGCAACAGACCAGTTAGACCTAATTGATATCTATAGGACATTTTACCCCAAAACAATGAATTTCACCTTTTTCTCAAGTGCACACAGAACATTCTCCAAAATAGATCATATTCTGGGCCACAGATCTAGCTGGGGCTAAATTCAAAAACATTCAAATCATTTCAAGCCTCTTTTCTGACCACAATGCAGTAAGATTAGGTGTCAACTACAGGAAAGAAACTGTTAAAAATACAAATATATGGAGGCTAAACAACACGCTTCTGAATAACCAACGAATCACAGAAGAAATAAAAAAATCAAAATATGTATAGAAACACATGAAAATGAAAACATGACAACCCAAAACCTATGGGATTCAGTAAAAGCAATGCTAAGGGGAAGGTTCATAGCAGTACAAGCTTACCCCAAGAAACAAGAGTAAAAGCAAATAACCTAACTCTACACCTAAAACAACTAGAAAAAGAAGAAATGAAGAACCCCAGGGCGTAGAAGGAAAGAAATCATAAAAATTAGGACAGAAATAAAAGAAAAAGAAACAAAGGAGACTACAGGAAGAATCAACAAACTAAAGGCTGGTTCTTTGAGAACATAAATAAAATAGACAAACCATTAGCCAGACTCATCAAGAAACCGAGGGAGAAAAATCAAATCAACAAAATTAGAAATGAAAGTGGACAAACACAACAGACAACACAGAAATACAAAGGATCATAAGAGACTACTATAAGCAACTATATGCCAATAAAATGGACAACTTGGAAGAAATTGACAAATTCTTAGACAAGTATAACATTCCAAAAGTGAACCAGGAAAAATAGAAAATCTTAAGAGACCCATCACAAGCACAGAAATTAAAACTGTAATCAGATATCTTCCAACAAACAAAAGCCCAGACCAGATGGCTTCACAGCTGAATTCTACAAACAAGTTAGAGAAGAGCAACACCTATACTACTCAAACTCTTCCAGAAAATTGCAGAGGAGGGTAAATTTCCAAACTCATTCTATGAGGTCACCATCACCCTAATACCAAAACCAGACAAAGATGTCACAAAAAAGAAGACTACACACCAATATCACTGATGCAAAATTCCTTAACAAAATTCTAGCAAACAGAATCCAACAAGATATTAAAAAGATGGTACATCATGACCAAGTGGGCTTTATCCCAGGGATGCAAGTTTTCTTCAATATTTGCAAATCAATCAATGTGATGCATCACATTAACAAATTGAAAGATTAAAAATCATATGATTATCTCAATAGATGCAGAGAAAGCCTTTGACAAAATTCAACATCCATTTATGATAAAAACCCGCCAGAAAGCAGGAATAGAAGGAATATACCTCAACATAATAAAAGCTATATTTGACAAGCCCACAGCAAACATTATCCTCAATGGTGAAAAATTGAAAGCATTTCCCCTAAAGTCAGGAAGAAGACAAGGGTACCCATTCTCACCACTACTATTCAACATAGTTTTGGAAGTTTTGGCCACAGCAATCAGAGCAGAAACAGAAATAAAAGGAATCCAAATTGGAAAAGAAAAAGTAAAACTCTCCCTGTTTGCAGATGACATGATCCTCTACATAGAAAACTCCAAAGACTCCACCAGAAAATTACTAGAGCTAATCAATGAATACAGTAAAGTTGCAGGATATAAAATCAACACACAAAAATCCCTTGCATTCCTATATACTAATACTGAGAAAATAAGAGAAATTAAGGAAACAATCCCATTCCCCATTGTGATGAAAAGAATAAAATACTTAGGAATATATCTACCTAAAGAAACAAAAGACCTATAAATAGAAAACTATAAAACACTGGTGAAAGAAATCAAAGAGGACACTAACAGATGGAGAAATATACTATGTTCATGGATCGGAAGAATCAATATAATGAAAATGAGTGTACTACCCAAAGCAATCTATAGATTCAATGCAATCCCTATCTAGCTACCAAAAGTATTTTTCAGAGAACTAGAAGAAATAATTTCACAATTTTTATGGAAATACAAATAAACTCAAATAGCCAAAGCAATCTTGAGAAAGAAGAATGAAACTGGAGGAATCAACCTGCCTGACTTCAGGCTCTACTACAAAACCACAGTCATCAAGACAGGATGGTACTGGCACAAAGACAGAAATATAGATTAATGGAACAAAATAGAAAGCCCAGAGATAAATCCACACACCTATGAACACCTTATCTTTGACAAAGCAGGCAAGAATATACAATGGAGAAAAGACAATCTCTTTAACAAGTGGTGCTGGGAAAACTGGTCAACCACTTGTAAAAGAATGAAACTAAAACATTTTCTAACACCATACACAAAAATATGGATTAAAAATCTAAATGTAAAACCAGAAACTATAAAACTCCTAGAGGAAAACATAGGCAAAACACTCTCTGTCATAAATAACAGCAGGATCCTCTATGATCCGCCTCCCAGAGTAATGGAAATAAAAGCAAAAATAAACAAATGGGACCAAATTAAACTTAAAAGCTTTTGTACAATGAAGGAAACTATGAGCAAGGTGAAAAGGCAGCCTTCAGTATGGGAGAAAGTAATAGCAAATGAAGCAACTGACAAAGAACTAATCTCAAAAATATACAAGCAGCTCATGCAGCTCAATTCCAGAAAAATAAATGACCCAATCAAAAAAATGGACCAAAGAACTGAACAGACATTTCTCCAAAGAAGACATACAAATGAGTAACAAACACATGAGAAGATGCCAACATCACTCATTATCAGAGAAATGAAAATCAAAACCACAATAAGTTACCATCTCATGCTGGTCAGAATGGCTGTTTCCAGAAGTCTACAAACAACAAATGCTGGAGAGGGTGTGGAGAAAAGGGAACCCTCTTACACTGTTGGTGGGAATGCAAACTACTACAGCCACTATGGAGAACAGTGTGGAGATTTCTTAAAAATCTGAAAATAGAACTGCCATGTGACCCAGAAATCCTACTGCTGGGCACACACACTGAGGAAACCAGAATTGAAAGAAACACATGTACCCCAATGTTCATCGCAGCACTGTTTACAATAGCCAGGACATGGAAGCAATCCATCGGTAGACGAATGGATAAGAAAGCTTTGGTACATATATACAATGGAATATTGCTCAGCTTTTAAAAAGAATGCATATGAATCAGTTCTAAAGAGGTGGATGAAACTGGGGTCCATTATACAGAGTGAAGTAAGTCAGAAAGAAAAACACCAATACAGTATATTAATGTGTATATATGGAATTTTTAAAGATGGCAACAATAACTCTATATGTGAGACAGCAAAAGAGACACAGATATAAAGAAAAGACTGTTGGACTCTGTGAGAGAAGGTAAGGATGGGATGATTTGAAAGAATAGCACTGAAACATGTATATTGTCATATATGAAATAGATCGCCAGTCCAAGTTTGATGCATGAGACAGAGTGCTCAGGGCTGGTGCACTGGGATGACCCTGAGTGATGGGATGGGGAGGGAGGTGGGAGGAGGGTTCAGGATAGAGAACACATGTACACCCATGGCTGATTCATGTCAATGTATGGCAAAAACCACTACAACATTGTAAACAATTAGCCTCCAATTAAAATAAATTGCAGGAGAAGCTTCCTGGTGGCTCAGATGGTAAAGCGTCTGCCTGCAACGCAGGAGACCCGGGTTCAGTCCCTGGGTTGGGAAAATCTCCTGGAGAAGGAAATGGCAACCCACTCCAGTATTCTTGCCTGGAGAATCCCACAGAAGGTGGAGCATGGTAGGCTACAGTCCATGGGGTCACAAAGAGTCGGACACGACTGAGTGACTTTACTTCACTTATTTCAAAATAAATTAATTTTTAAAAATACTTGATATTACTAAGAGAAGTGGTTCAGACCCACTGCTTAAAAATCAGTCTTCCTGAAAAAATAATTAGGTTGAGAAGAATCAGGTCACCCTATCCAACAGAATGAATAGAGAAAAATGAATATACATATATTTAGTAGTAAAGATACAAATAGCAACCACAATATAAAAGACAAAGGAAAATATTTTGAAAAATACAGTTTACCAAAGATTATATAATATATATATTCAGAGGTAATAATAATGAGAACCAAGCAAAAACACTCTTTCATGCCATGAGATGTTGCTGGATTCTACTCAAATGAGTCAGAAGAAAGATGCTTAGATAAGCTGTCTTTCATGTCCTCTAACTGAAAGAATCTATTGTATACTTCTAATAATTACTCAGTAAGCTGAACTCCTCTGTACATTGGATTATTCTATTGATTTCAAAGTATGTTATTTAGCTCCCACAAGTTCATCAACAGGTGAGTTCACAAAATGGATATTTGATATGGAAAGGTTCCTGTATCAAAAGCAAAGTAACACAAACCAACCCAGTTACAGAGTAGCTGCTAAGTTCAAAGCTCTATGTGGAGGGTACAACATTCATTAAAACAGTCTCTCCAGCCACAAAGATTACACAGTCAAGGAAGAGAGATTAGACTGCATGCAAATAATTGCAAAACAGGGAATGGTACCTCCAAACAATTATAAGGCCACAGAGATAAAGTGTAAAGCCATTAGGAAGAACAAAATATTAATAATAGTCTTACAAAGCCATTCAGCATAGCTTACTGGGCACTGATGTGTCAGGCACTGTGCTAGGCTCTGAGAATTGAAAGATAAATGGAAATAGCCAACATTGATTAGTTATTAATACACTGGGTCAGGCAACGTGTTAAGTGCTTTTATACTCTATCTCATTTACTCCTTACATCACAGTTATAAAATAGGTATCATTGTTACCCTTGTTTTAATGTCTTTCTCAAGGTAAAAGAATAATAGGACAACTGGGGTTAGAACTCACACTGCCTAGCTTCAGAGGCCACCATTATCTCCTGAACTGTCACAAGATTCCCATCATATTTCAGCTCAGTGAAGGACACAGAGAAGAGTAGCAGGATTATTAAAACAGGGGTTTGAAAATGCTTCTGTAGGAGGGGGAAGTGCTGAACCACCTGAGAACATAAATAAGAAAGCATCACAGTGGAGGTGACATGTGAAATGTGTCTTCAAGGCTGAGCAATGAAAGAACTGCATTCATGGGCAAGTGGGTTATGGCATTTTCTATGGAGGGAATAGCAGGTACAAAGTTATAAGAGCATGGTAGTATATAGTATGTGTGGTCCTCTGAAGGTGATCTAATTTATGCTCCATATCGCCTCTTCTCAAAAAAAAAAAAAAAAGCCTTTCCTCTTTTTTGAGTCTTATCATTCTCACATTTCCTCACCATCAGCCTCTGAGACATCTCCCTCTCTCCCTCCTCACCCCAGCTCTCTCCAGCCCTTCTCCTTTACATCCTCCAAAGCCTGAGAATCTGACTAAAAATCTGAAGAATCCTTAAAGGATGAAGTGAAGTGAAGTTGCTCAGTCATGTCCAACTTTTGCGACCCCATGGACTGTAGACTACCAGGCTCCTCCATCCATGGGATTTTCCAAGCAAGAATACTGGAACAAATGTAGGTCGATAATTATCAGAAAAACACAAACCAAAACCAGTGAGACATCATCTCATACCTGTCAGAATGGCTATCATCAAAAAGTCTACACATAATAAATGTGGCAAGGATATAGAGAAATGAGAACCCTTGTACACTGCTGGTGGGAATGTAAATGGGTGCAGCCACTATGGAAAACAGTATGGAGGTTCACCAAAAACTAAAAATAGAACTATCACATGATCCAGAAACTCCACTCCTGAATATATATCTGAAAAAATGAAAACACTAATTTGAAAAGATATATACACTCCAATGTTCACAGTATCATCATTTAAAATATCCAAAATATAGAAGCAATCCAAGTGTTTATCAACATGAATTAATGGATAAAGAAGATGTGATATATACATGCACACAATGGAATACTACTCAGCCATACAAAAGAATGTAATTTGGCCATTTGCAACAATGTGGATAGAACTAGAGGATAATTAGGCTTAGTGAAATAAGTCAGAAGAAGACAAATATTACATGTTATCACTTCTATGTGAAATCTAAAAAATAAGTGAATATTACAGACAGACTCAAAGATAGAAGCATTGGTCACCAGTGGGGTGGGGGGACAAGATAGGGATAGGGACTAATTAAGAGATACAAACACTTACATATAAAATAAATAAGCAACAAGGATATATTATACAGCACAGGAAAATATAGCCATTATTTATTTTATAATAACCTGAAATGGCATATAATTTATAAAAGCATTAAATCACTGTTATATATCTGAAATTAATATAATATTATAAATCAACTACATTTCAATAAAAAGTTTAAAAATTTTTTTAAAGTACCCTGAAATACTAGATGAAAAAAATCAACAAGTAGAACCAAACAGAATAAAATACACTCAAAGACAGATTTCATATTTTAGGCTAAAAAGGAGGGAAACAACAGGGTAGACTACAAAGGAAGTAAAAGCTTTGATTAAACATAAAAGGACTACATGAAGTTTCTAGAACCTAGATGATAACGATGTAAAATCTTTGAGTTCAGAATAATCAGAATGTAAATACAAATGTAGCATTCTATTGCTGACTGCTATTAGTTCAGAATAGTGAAAAATAAAACAATAATAAACGTAGTTATCAAATCTTTCTCCTAAAAGACCATTAAGTGAATTTGCTCAAATAGAAGACAAGACAAACTCTCTTATTTAAACAACAGAAAAAAAATTAAACCACCTTAATACCCACAGCATAATGAAACACTGGGGAACAAATGGAAAGAGCAGTGCATCAATAGTTTAATGGCTACATTTTTAGAACTTGCTGGTCTCAATGTCAGCACCTCCAGACTGGTTCCTCTGAAATATGGCAGAATTTGTGCCAAAGAGAAATGCAAGAATCCTGCAGCACAGGAGGTAACTGGGATACTCCCAGCTTCACTTCCCCTGGAAACACTGCCCTCACTAACCCATATAAGAAAATAAGCCAAGTCTTAAGCAAAAGAGGAGTATTAATTCTTCAGGACTAGGTAGGATGAGCCAGGCACTTGTACATTGTCCATCTGCTGCTCCCAGTAACTCTAAGACAAGTTTGTTATTCTTACTTGACAGATGAAGGAATTAAGACCAAGAGAGGTTAAAAGCGCAGTCCAGGACTTCCCTGGTGGTCCAGTGTTTAAGACTCCATGCTTCCACTTGGAGGAAGGGTTTGATTCTTGGTCAGAGAAGTTTCACATGCCACACAGTATGGCAAAAAAAAAAAAAAGCCCATATGAAATAGATAATAAATGGTAAATCCAAGTTTTGAATCCAACTGTCTGACTGAAACCATTGCAGTCTCTACTACACCTCCTCCCATTACGGGGCACTGCAGGAGGATCATGTTCCTTAGAGTACCCCAACTAATACACAGAGTTCATTTCCAACAACACTCCATTTGAGTCCAATGTACCCTGGGTCCAATCCTAGAGGTAAAGGAAAAGACCCTGGCAATAATCATGATAATGATGATGATCATAATTCTACTTTCCTAAAAAGAGAAGTCAGCAATTACAAGACCTGGAAGAGAGAAAGACAAAGTAGAGAAAGGGAAGGAAGTTAAATAGAGCACACATGATGGAAGATGAATAAAAACGCATCAAAGTAAAGAGAAGGAGGATTGAAGAGATAGACAAAATCCAGTAAAAGAGAAAAATAGAGAGGTCAAAAGAATGTAAGGGGAAGGATTAAGGAGGTTGAGAGACAGGATATAAGAAAAGGAAATGGGACAAAATTGAAAAAAAAAAATGAAGATAAGCATTTCTGCCCTACCTTCAATTATGTGGAATTCATGCCCCCCCTGCCACCTCCCCATTTCTGATGCCCTAGAATGAAGAGCCATGTGCTCTCAATTATTTATACCTCTGATAAAAGGTTTATGATAATGACATGTGTCCCTGAAGGATCCTCCTTATTAAAAGAACTATTACCACACTAAACAGCACAATGAACTTCCTAGTCAGAATAGGTATTTAAATAGAGGAGCACAATTAAAATAAGCAGAAGGATAGGAACAATTCTAACATGTTTAAATTTAGAAATTGGCAATGCTAAACGTTTTTAAAACCTCTGAAGGGAGTTAGGAGAGTAACTTATTTGGGGAAAAAAAAAAAACAGTATGTTGAAAAATAAAGGGATATCAATCCAGAGAATGAAAAAAGTGATCACACAAATACCCAGAAATCTGCTATGGTGAATTATCACATGTGAATTGACTGCACTTTGTTTATATACATACAGAGTATCAAAGCTGTGCCTCAAATCTTAAATCCCAAACAGACTCCAGAGAAGACACACTGTAAGATTCCACTAATATGACGGTGAAGAACAGGCAAAACTAATCTATAGTGATGGAAGTCAGATCAATGGAGGAGGGCTGAATGGAAGGCGGCATAAGGGAACTTTCTGTGGTGGGAGAGATGTAAATGCTGTCCAGAGCAGTGGCTACCTATGTGTACTGGTAGAACTCATGGGACTGTATGCTGTAAGTGGGTACATTTTATCCTAAATCAATTGTATCTCAACAAAGTTGATTAAAATAAAGACTCAAACAATAAAACCCTAAAGGAGTAGAGTTTTCTGTGTCCTGATTGTGGTGGTGGTTACATGAATCTCTGTCTGTGATAAAATTTCGCAGAACTATAAACTAATGGGAAAATATGAGTGCATGTAAAAACTGGTGACATTCAATTAAGATCTGGAAGTTTAGTACTATACCAATGTTAATATCCTGCTTTTGATAATGTACTGCATTTGTCTAAGATAAGACTGGGGAAAGCTGGGGAAAGAGTCTGTGCCATTTTTGTGATTTCTTATAAGTTAAAAATAATTTCAAAAGTATTTTTTAAAAAGAACATGGATTATATAGTTTGTATTTGTACCATCACCCACCATCAGAGTTACAAAAGGGTGAGCTTACTATAGGGCAGAATCCTGCAAGAACAAAATTCAGGAAGGTAAATAATTATTTAAATGTTTCCAAAAACCTTCAGCTGATCTGATTTCAGAGGGGGAAAGTACATAAATAAACATTACTCTATAGATGGAAAATTCAGAACAAAATATAAATGAGCTTTAAAATATAAGTCAACAAAGTAACTATTAGTTCTGAATTTGTGAGCTACAATGTTACACATGACAAGGTTTTTGTGTTTAAAAAAAAAATCAGTGTGTACAGAGAACAACCATGCAAAGAGGCAGCAAGAGGGAGGGTCTGCCCGCCAAGGAGCGAGGCCTTAAGAGAAATCAACCCTGATAGCACAGTAATCTTGAACTTCTAACCTCCAGAACTGTGAGAAAATTAATTTCTGTGGCTTAAGGCAATCTATGCTATGTTGCTATGGCAGTCCAGAAGATGAATATATTAAACTATAATTTATACTTCATAAAATTTACCTCTTGTAAATATACACTTCAATGACTTTTCATAAATCTATAGAGTTGTATAATCATCACCACAACCTAGTTTAAAACATTTCCATCACCCCCCAAAATTCCCTTTCCTACTGCCAGCCCCAGGCAAACTATTGATCTGCTCTCTCTGATGTAGTTGCCTTTTTAGGATTTCAGATAGATGGAATCACACAATATGAAGTCTTCTGTGTCTGCTTTCTTAGTAAGTTTTTGAGGCTTATCCACATTGTATTAATACTACACATCAGTAGTTTCTTCCTCTTGACAAATGGTTTCCACTGTATGGCTGTACCACATTTTGTTTATCCATTCACCAGCTGATGGACATTTGGGTTGTTCCCTGTTTTGGGCGACATATGTTTCAATTTCTCTTAGAAATATATGTAGAAGTAGAATTAACTGAGTCATGTGGTAAGCACATATTTAACTATTTAAGAAACTGTCGCCAGTCTTCCAAAATGGCAATACCATTTTACATTCCTTTCAGGAATATATAAAAGTTTCAGCTTCTTAACAGCCTTGCCAAAACTTGGTATGTCAGTCTTTTTAAGTTATAGCCATTCTAATGGGTGTGTAGTAGTATCTACTCAGGTTTAAGCTCAAAAAGACAATTTTAACTTTGAGCTAATAAGAATAAGCCATACTACTGCTAAAAAGTTTAACCCTGAGGGGAAGGTCTTAAAATTTTTCTAGTAACTAAACTCTAGTTTTTAGCAAAGAGGGGAGGAAAACTCTTCTTCAATAAAAGACTCATTTATGAACCTCATTATTTTTATTCTAAAACCATTTATTCCAAATTTGCAGATATTTTTATAAAGTGCCTTTTGAATTTCAAAAGATTAGAGAAAGCCATAATGTATGATGAAACTGGAAATTTTATCAGTTTAACAAATTTAATGAAGGTAATTTTGTGATTTTATGATAAATATAGAACATATAGTCGGGAATTTGTGATATAAAGTGCTTGATTTCAGGCAAGCCTTTTGATTTCTTCTTTAAAACTAAATAGCTGAAGAGTATGTAATTGTGACTTAAAACATGGATTTAAATGGCAATTATTGTGATTACATTATGCTATATATATTGCTCTCTTTTATGAAATGATCCCCATAGGTTTCAGATAACCTGAAAATTACATAAACCTATGGAACATTTTTCATTTGACATTTTGGGCATGGTTTAAAGGTATAATATCTGACACATATAATATTTTAATTGTATTTAATTTATATATACTCATTATATTTTGTAAGATCCCTGATTTGGCTTTAGGCAAAACTTTAAGTGTCTATAGTAGTTTATTGTTCTTCACCAGTCATATGAAATTCTAACCTACTTGATGGCTCCTTGATCACCCTGCAGGAAAATTAAACATTTTGGCTGGTATTGGATAAGAAAGAGAAAAACAGCCCCTGATATCCAGGAGCCAATCTGACACTGTCAGCTGGCTTTGGTGCTGCTACAAGCTGGTCTGCTAAACATGAAAACTTCCAGGGGATACCATTTTTAGACAAGGCCACTCTGTGACCACAATGGATCAAGATGAAAAAAAGAGAGAGATCAGTCCATATCTACATCTGAACACAGATGGAACATGAATGTTGTCCAAGCCACAAAACGCCAAATATCCCCCTGTCCTAGGAATGAGGGCTGCTTCTCTCCCAATTACAGATGTAGCCTTCTAGTCTCCTCTCTCCATAAATGAGATTACTTAAGATACAAAATCTTTTTTAAAAAATGAGCAAAAGAACTGAATAGATACTTTTCCAAAGAGGAAATACAGAGGGCCCAACAGGCACATGAAAAGACACTCAACATCACTTAATCATCAGGAAAATGCAAAACCACAATAAGATATCAACTCATTCCTATCAGAATGACTATGATCACAAAGACAACAAATAACAAGTGTTGGTGAAGATGTGGAGAAAAGTGAACCCTCGTATGCTGTTGGTGGGAATGTAAACTGGTACAGCCACTGTGGAAAACAGTATGGAGGGTTTTCAAAAACTATAAACAGAACTACCATCGGACCCCTGGTGGCTCAGACCATAAAGCCTCTGCCTACAATGCAGGAGACCTGGGTTCAACCCCTGGGTCAGGAAGATCCTCTGGAGAAGGAAATGGCAACCCACTCCAGTATTCTTGCCTGGAAAATCCCATGGACAGAGGAGCCTGGGGGCTATAGTCCAGGGGGTTGCAAACAGTAGGACACCACTGAGCGACTTCACTTTCAATTTCACTTTTTCACCATAGGACCCAGCAATTCTACTCCTGGATATACATCTGAAAGACAAATGAAAAACATTAATTCGAAAAGATGCATGCACCTCAATGTTCACAGTGGCATTATTTACAATTGCCAACCTATGAAAACAACCCAAGTGTCCATCAACAGATGACTGAATAAAGAAGCGGGGTGTATTTGTGTGTATGTGTGTATACTAACCTACTTGATCACTCCTTGATCTCCCTGCAGGAAAATCTGTGTATATACATACACATATGACTACTACTGAGCTATAAAAAGAAATTTTGTCATTTGCAGCAACATGAATAGCCTTGCAGGGTACTATGATAAGTGATATAAATCAGACAAATAGTGTATGATATCACTTATATGTGAAAATCTAAAAATACAATAAGTTAGTGAATATACAGAAAGAAGCAGGCTCAGATACAGAGAACAAACCAGTGGTTACCAGTGAAGGGAGGAAAGGGGGATGGACAATAAAATAAGCTATAAGGATATATTGTACAACACAAGGAATATATCCAATATTTTATAATAACTATAAATGGAGTCTAACCTTTAAAATTATGAATCACTATATTATACACCTGTAACCTATATACTGTACAACAACTATATTTCAGTTTAAAAGATAACACAATCATAGCAGTAACCCCACTTCCTGACAGCACCCAATCTAGAGCAAGGCCTCACTTCTTTAAATCCTCTTCAAAATTACCTAACATGAGCCCAAATCTTATAGTAAGTCTTTTCTAACACTTGCTTACTTAGACATCCCACAGTTACTCAGAGTGGATGTTTTTCTTCACTGCAATGAGTAACAAACCAACTTGTTCAATGAAAAACACACATCAAGGTGACCCAAGAGGTCAGGTTATATTTTAAATTGTTATTTTTATATTGTTCAAAGCATAAAGAGCCACACAGTGCTACAAAAACAATCAGCTCACCATAAACCCCTTATCAACAAATCCACAGTTATTAAAATTCCAATTCTATGGTCATTAGTTTTGATTATAATCATTATGTTCACAGTAGATGGAAAAGATAAAATAATATTTTAAATGCATGCATACCCCATAGGATCAACCTTTACCCTGCCACTTACTATAACGGAGTCATTTACAAAGCAGTAAACAAATTAGGCTAACTAGGAGCTATTGACAAATGAAGAGAAATGAAACCATAATTGTAGTCTATGTAAAGATGCTTAACATCCAGATAAAAGTCATTAAAAAACATTCAGTCATTTGAGTATTTCTAACTAGTCTGACTTTTTATAAAAGCAGCTAACAATAGCAATAGCAGCAAATTATAAACTACTAAATGCCAAATTTCAATCAACAATAAAGCAGTAGGTACCTGATGTAATTAGAAAGAGCCCCCAGGCCAGGAGATCCAGGGTCTGGGCTTAGTTTTAGGATCAATTTGCCTTTAGTCACAGACTACATGCCACAGACTAAGACTCAAGTCTTAGGCACAGACTGCTAAAGGTGAGGGGGTATTAAGCAAGCAGCTAGCCAAGTCCCCCCTCACAGTCAAGGAAACTGAGGCTCAGAGAGGGAAGGTGACAAAGCCACAATCATAAAGATTAGTTAGTTCCAGTGCCTCCAACATGCATCCTCAGAACACTATCTCTGCCCCACTTTTTGCAAATGGTTCCTCATTTAAAGAATGAGAACAGTCATCCATGTTTGCTTCTTCCTGGGATGTTGACTGGAACTAACTTGTTGAGTGAATATGCGCTTGCTTATATTTAAACAAATTCAATGAAATAACTAGTCTTTGGGTAGCGGGTGCAGTATCAGGCAAAATTGTGTTTGGCTACTTGCATAAATCCTCCCACTGGCAGGGGTTTTAAAAGCATGTTGGTGGTAGTTTAGTCACTAGGTCATGTCCTACTCTTACAACCCCATGGACTGTAGCCTGCCAGGCTCCTCTGTCCATGGGACACTCCAGAAAAGAATACTGGAGAGTGTTGCCATTTCCTTCTCCAGGGGATCTTCCCAAACCAGGAATCAAACCTGGGTCTCCTGCATTGCAGGCAGGTTCTTTACCAACTGAGCTACAAGAGAAGCTTAAAAACATGTTAGGGCTGTGTTTCTCAATGGGCACGGTATTTGCATTTTAGGTAGAATATTCAGTTGGGGGTTGCCCTCCCAAGTTGCAGGATGTAAAATACAAGGCTGGATCCCAGCTATTCAAATAGCAGCAGCACTTCTGTGTCAGGTCTGGCCATAGGGAGAAGCAATTGAAAAACATCAAAACTAATGCCAAAAATCCAGGATGAACAAAATACCACCATGTTAAATAAAGACAGAATCAGCACTACTGATTTTCCCTTTTGCCTCAGGCTCCAATATGGCTCAGCATGACACAGTTACTGATCCTGTCTTTATTTAACATCCTGAATTTTGTTCATCCTGAATTTTTGCATTAACTTTAAAGATACTTCATGGGAACTTGAATAGAATTTGTATCCTACTGTTGTGTAAAAATTGTATAAATCTTAATTATGTTGAATTGGTTCATAGTGCTTTTCAGGTCTACTGTATCCTTCTACTTCTCTGTATATTCAATCTATTGGCTTTTGAGAGTTTGATACTGAAACTCCAACTAAAAACCTTAATTCATCTACTTTTAAAAATAATTGTAATATACAGTGGAAGTATATGTAAACTTGTTCTGTATTTTCCCAAGTTTCTTGTAAATGTGTTGTCATATTTCCATAATTTAAAAAATAAAAAAATAAGCAAAAATTTTTAAATTATTTCATTGAAATATTACCTGGCTGATTACTGAGTTTAGGGCCACCCCTTAAATTCTGTACTCAAGACAAGTGCCTCACTTGTTTTATCATAGGCCAGTTCTCTTCCTGGTCATTGGGACAACTCAAAACACCTCCAGACATTTCCAAAGGTCTCCCTAGGTTGAGAACCTCTAAAATAGGGGTTGATTTTTCTCATTTAATAGGATGTCCAGAGAGACACGGCTCAGGCCTGAAATGGTAGTCACTTGATGCCATCAGGGCCCTAGATTCCCTTTATCTCTGCTGCATTCACAAGATGGCTGCTGTGCCCTGAGGAATTATGTTCTACTTCCAGACAGGAAAACACAGCAGGAAAAATGTATCAGCCGAGCCTGACACTTTAAATTAGAAAAATCACTTTCCCAAGGGCCCCACCCTTTGGCCATCTGATGCAAAGAGCCGACTCATTGGAAAAGACTCTAATGCTAGGAAAGACTGAAGGCAGGAGGAAGAGGGGATGACAGAGGATGAGATGGTTGGATGGCATCACTGACTCGATGAACATGCGTTTGCGCTAGCTCCAGGAGTTGGCGATGGACAGTGAAGCCTGGCGTGATGCAGTCCATGGTGTTGCAGAGTCAGACAGGACTGAGCGACTGAACAACCACGACCACCCTAATAAGCTTTAACTTACATGTCATTAGCTAGAAGTGAGCCCAGTGGCCAGCCTTAGCTGTAGGGAGCCTGGGAACACAAATGTGTCTAAGTGGGGACATCTCCAGCCTGAATAAAACTGGCTTTTTCACCATAAGAATAAAGGGGAGAGTGAAGAAAAGACAAAGAGCTAGAAATGTCTGCCATGAGGATCACAAATGCTGGCTGTTTTGAGTGACGGCAAATAGTCTCTTCTTTGCTTATAATCTGATGGTCTGCCTGAACAGAAGGTTTTCATGGTCACTTTTAGAATTATGGACAGAAACTGGAATATTATCTCAGGTTGGGCTCTATAGAAGCAGAGTCTGAAACAGGGGTTTAGGTGTGTTTGATTTATTATTAAGGGTATACTATTGG
The DNA here is from genome assembly GCA_917880005.1 of Nanger dama. Taxonomy (NCBI): domain Eukaryota; kingdom Metazoa; phylum Chordata; class Mammalia; order Artiodactyla; family Bovidae; genus Nanger; species Nanger dama. Next base: position 6,605,285 of record CAKJTW010000088.1, read on the forward strand.
GAGAAACTTGAAAGGGAGTGAGAGGAGCAGCCAAGGGAAGGGAAATTATCCAAGGGAGGATGCATTCTCATATGAAATTTTGCTGAAGCTTAATGGACAAGGAGGGCTTCCCTCATGGCTCAGACAGTAAAGAATCTGTCTGCAATGCAGGAGAGCTGGGTTCAATTCTTGGGTCACGAAGATCCCCTGCAGGAAGGCATGGCAACCAACTCCAGTATTCTTGTCTGGAGAATTCCATATACAGAGGGGACTGGTGGGCTACAATCTATGGGGTCACAAAGAGTTGGACAAAGCTAAGCAACTAACACTTTACTCTTGTAATGCACAAAGGGCCATGAGCCTAAATCAAGCGTGACACAGAATCGTTCCATGTTAAAGAAGCTCAGCCTTTAACCATTGAGAAATCAGTCAGCCATTTGCTACCCCATCCTATGCTGAAGTAAGTGGCCATGGTAACCTCCCAGGTGAACTCTCTGGGTGGTGTAATGTCCACTGGCCAAGACAACACTCCATCGAGGGTTATAGGAGTGAGTTGTTAGCCAACGCACTTGCTGCACTAGCTGTGGGTGGTGGGGTACCCGTTGGGGGTGGGGAGGATCAAGAGCACTTACTACAGATATTAATTATGATGTACTTTCCAAAAATCTGCCTTTATTTCTACCTTATATTCTTTGAGAATGTAGCCCTAGATATATTGCTATGATTAAAAGCTGTTGGAAAAACTGATTCAAGTTGAAAGTATCTCATTTTCAAGAAAAACGATTAACAGGTGTTGACTTGTTTTGTTAAGCCACAAATGCCAAAAGCACTTTATAATTTGCTCTGGGTATTAACCAGGATCCAATCCGTAGTTCACAATCTTATCAGAGCACGTAAATATTTCATAGTCTTAGTGTCTCATTTAAAGCTCAGTGAATATTTAATTGAAGTTGACCAACAAAATAACTGAATTATGTTTCATTTAGTTAGGCCTGAAATGAGCAAGCTCTTCATTTTCTCAAGTAGTTTGAGGCTAAAATTATTCCAACTTCATGAAATATTCTACACAATTTTATAAGTAATTAAAAGACTGTAAAATAGACTCAAAAGCACATATTAAATATTGAGAAAAACATGAAATAAAATGAATTTTCAACTTTAAAAGCAAGAGAATAGTTTAATGTCTTGTGGCCTACATTATTTATTAGTTGGTGGATTAAACTATTCTCAATACACTCTTTTTGACATAAGTAAAAATAGAATCTTTTCTTTGATGCTTGCAAATTAAATATTCTAGAGTGATGATGTGCAAGCACCTATAAGATTGATATTAACAGGAAACCATACATGAGCCACTCAAGTAAGTCAGCCCAGAAAGTGTTTCTGAACCCTAGGTCCAGCATTAAGCAAGGTATATACTAAAAATAATCCAAAAAGAGAAATATTGAGGACTCCACTGGTGGTCAGGTCCAGAGGTTAAGAATCTGCCTGCCATTGCCAGGGACAAGGGTTCAATACCTGGTCGGGGAACTAAGATCCCACATGCTACAGAGCAACTAAGCCCACGTGCTACAACTTCTGAGCTCACACACCACCTCTAGAGAGTCCGTGCAAGATCCCACATGATGCAATGAAGATCCCACACAGCCAAATAAATAAATTTTAAAAAGAGAGAGAGCGAAATATTGGTCCACATTCAAAGTAGAGAAGGTTTCCTAAGAAAGAAGCTTTCCCATGGTCTGTTAAATCTCCATAAGTGTCAGAACTGGACTTCAAAAGAAGTGTGTGCTCTGATTGACCTTAATTTGGATGACATGGAATATGTCACTTCTGCCAACTCTGAAGACATTTTAATTGGAATCAAAGCATTGCCAACCAGTCCCCATGTTAAGGCTGCTAAAAACTACCGGTAAGTTTAGCATACTAATGTTTGAATTCTTTAGTCCTGAGTTAGTTTCTATTTATAGGACCTAAATAATTGAATAACCAATTCTCGGAAAACAGACCGTGGGGCCATGGTGACACAGGGCTGTGTGATAAAACAGAGCATATCCACATGGCTGCCTTGTGGGAAACAACTGGCCACGTTGGGTTTTCTCCCTTCGCTCTTAGTCCCTTTTTAGATATGCAAATGGACTGCCTACTTCAATTGTAAATAGTATATGTGCATGTGTTATGCACACAAACACACATCACAAAAACTTCAGACTGTTGTCTAATAATGGCACCTTTTTCCTTCACTTCTACACTTCTGGCCCTGTCACCCTTGGTCCTCAAGGATAGGGAACCATAATTCGTATGGAGAAAAGACAAGAAGGCATTTTCCTGTTGCATTCAATGGCACATTCAGAATCACACAAAATTCTTTAATGACAATCACTAAGCCAAAGTGGCAGTCTGACTAGACCCCTACTGTCTATAGAAGGACACTCTCCTGTCCAGGACAGGAGATAAAAGAATGGTTGATAGGCATTCATCATGAAAGGTGATGAACACGAGGCATCCTGTGACCAATGTGCCTGGTCAGAAACAGAATCAGGGATAACTTTTCTTTGTTTAGAGTACTTTTATGTCATTTCAGATGAACATTTACATTGAGAACTCATTTTCTCAAATCTACTTAATATTTAGGTACATGTAACATTTTAAGACTGCAGTCTCCCAATGTCACATGACTTACCTGTTTATCAAAAGCCACCCAAGATGGTGACTTAATTCCCATTCCTTTAGGAAGTACACTGTATTTTGGCTTTATATTCTGTCCAAGAAGCAGTTCTCCACCTATTCCTGGTGTATCTTCACTCATCAGCATCCTAACATTGTTGCAAAATCCCCAATGTTGAGATTTGTGGAATTTATCTTTTCCCATCTGTGAACACAAGAGACAACCCAAAATGGCCAACGTTATTCTTTCTGCCTTTCCGTATTTGTTTTAAAAGGTAAACACATTTCCCATCATCTATTTTTCCCATTACAAAATGCAAATTAGAGTGGCAAATAATTATGATCAATCTTCACCATAAACTTGTGCCTCATTTTCAATTCAATTCATTTTAACAAATTCAAAACCTTGAAAAGCAATAAGAACAAACCCAATGCTCCATGCTATTTAAAACATTTCAAAATAACTGTTACTGCAAGTGAACATTTAGGACATTAACTTGCTAATTGGTCTATTCCATTTATTTGCCAAGAATGCACACAGGGGGAAAAAAGAAACTTCTCTACTCCAGAGTAAAAATATAACAGTTTTCCCACAGAAACTGAAATATTATCTTCATCAAAATCTTTTCTTCATTAAAGTAAGTGTCACAGGAAATTTGTCAGAGCTGACATTCTCCTCCTAATTGTAGAACCTTGCCCTCCCTCTTCCCCACTTCCCCCTCACATCTTTTCTGAGGATCTGAGCAGAAAGGGCAAAGCCCAGATAATGCTTCCAAGGATTGGCAAAGATGTGGGCCAACACCAATGTGCATGCACTGTTAGTAGAAAAGTAAAGCAGAAAAATCAATCTGAGGAAAGATATGGTGATACCTAGCAAAGTGAAAGGTATATGCTTGCCCAGACACCTAGCATGTCCACTCCTAAATATCTTCTTTCCCGTACATGGGGAGCTATAAATCAGATTATTTGTTACAGCAGTGTTAGTAAGAGTGAAAAATAGGAAACAATCTAAATGTCTATCAGTAGCAGAAAAGATACCTCAATTGTGTTCTCTTTATAAAATGGAATATAAATACAGAGGTCTAAAATTATATGCATCAATATGGACAAATTTCAAAAACTGTCAAGCAAAAAAAAGGCAGTAGGACACAAAATTTGATCACTTCATCTTATATATAAAGTCTGAAAATATTCAAAAATACAGGGTTATTAATCGATAATATAAGCATACAAATGATAAGCAGCAAATTCAAATTAATATAATATCCATGATAATACATGCTATATGATATAATAAATATCACATGATATTTATATGTGATATATTAATATATTTGTTGTATCATATATCATATTATGAACATCCAGGTACACCACAGCCCTGTAGAAAAAAATAGAACATTTCAGATACAATTAAAGCTCTCTCTCATCCCAAGTTCCTGACTTCAATATCTGTAAGTCTGCTTCTGTTTTGTAAATGAATTCATTTGTATGTTTTTTTAAAAATTAGATTCCACATATGACTGATATCATACGATTATTTGTGGATGAACACACTACTATATATATGACAGATAACCAACAAGGACCTACTGTATAACACAGGAACTCCACTTGATATTCTGCAGTAACCTATATGAGAAAAGAATATAAAAAGAATGAACATATGTGTCATATATGTATAACTGAATCACTTTGCTATATGTGTGTGTGTGTATGTGTGTGTGTATATGTGTGTGTGTGTCTGCTCAGTCATATTCAACTCTTTGTGACCCAATGGACTGTAGCCCGCCAGGCTCCTCTGTCCATGGAATTTTCCAGGCAAGAATACTCGAGCAGATTGTCATTTTCTCCTCCAGGGGATCTTCCCCAACCCAGGGATCAAACCCACATCTCTTGCATCTCCTACATTGGCAGGCAGATTCTTTACCACTGAGCCACCTAGGAAGCCCATCGTATATGTAAAACTGAATCACTTTGCTGTGTACCTGAAAGTAACATAATCTTGTAAATCAATTATGCTCCAGTAAAAATAAAATACTTAAAAAATAAATATAAGCCCTCTCTCAGAGTTCATGCTCCTTGTCTCCCTCTCCAGAGGTAACAAGTATCCTGAATTTGAATTTACTGCTGGAACTTGAATACTTTGCCAGGATTATGTAGATTCAGGACAATAGCCTCTTGCAAAGCATGAAGCATTAGCAGGAAGTCTGAAAGGAAGTTCAAAATACTTTGTTTTAAGGCAGCCTATGAAATGGGATAAGATATTTGCAAATAATATACATGAAAAGGAATTAATACCCAAAATATAAAAAGAACTCATACAACTCAATAACAAAAAATCTGATTAAAAAATGGACAGAGGATGTGAACACATATTTTTCCAAAGAAGATATTCAACTGGCCAACAGGTACATAAGAAGATGTGCAACATCACTAATCATCAAGGAAATGCAAATCAAATCCATAATGAGATACCACCTCACACCTGTTAGGATGGCTATTTTGTCAAAAAAGGTAAGAAATAACAACTGTTGGCAAGGATGTGGAGAGAAGGGAATCCTTGTGCACTGGTGGTGAGAATATATATTGGTGTAGCCACTATGGAAAATAGTATGGATGCTCCTTTAAAAATTAAAAATAGAACTACCACATGACTCAGCAATTCTACTTCTAGGTATTTATTTAAAGAAAATAAAAATACTAACTTGAAAAGATATGTACACCCATGTCCATCTGTAGCATTATTTACAATAGCCAAAAGAGAAACAACCTAAAGTGGCTGCTGATAGATGAATTAATATTATTATATTATTCAGCCATAAAAAGAATGAAAACCTGCCACTTGCAGCAACATGGATGAACCCTAAAGACATAACACTAAGTGAAATGTCAGACAGAGAAAAACAAGTATCATATGATTGCACCTATATGTGGAATCTTAAAAAGAATAAAATATAAACAAGCTCAGAGATACAAAGAACTGCCTGGTGGTTGCCAGAGGCGGAGGGTGGGGGTGGGCAAAATGGGTGAAGGTGATCAAAATGTACAAATGTTCAATTATAAAATAAACAAGTCATGGGGATGTAATACACAGCATCATGACTATAGTTAATGCTGTACTATTGGTATATATTTGAGAGTGTCAAATAGAGTAAATCTGGAAAATTCTCATCACCAGCAAACAAAAAAACTCATAAATATTGTGTGATAGTAGATGCTAACCAGACTTATTGTGATCATTTTGCAATATATATAAAGATGGAATCATGACATTTTACACCTGCAACTAATATAATGTTATATAAAGAAGGCTGAGCACTGAAGAATTGATGCTTTCAAACTGTGGTGCTGGAGAAGACTCTTGAGAGTCTCTTGGACAGCAAGGAGATCAAACTAGTCAATCCTAAAGGAAATCAACCCTGAATACTCATTGGAAGGACTGATGCCAAAGCTCCAATACTTTGGCCACCTGATGCAAAGAGCCGACTCATTGGAAAAGACACACTAATGCTGGGAAAGACTGAGGGCAGGAAGAGAAGGTGGTGGCAGAGGATAGAAATGGTTGGATGGCATCATCGACTCAATGGAAATAAGTGTGAGCAAACTCTGGGAGACAGTGAAGGACAAGGAGGTCTGGTGTGCTGCAGTCCATGGGGTCACAAAGAATCAGACATGACTTAGCCTCTGAACAACAATGACAAATTAATTAATATTGATAAAAATTAAATACCCCAAAATTAAAAGGAAAATACAAGACCTCATTTTTTCTTATAGTGAAGGCAGCTTGGAAGAACAGGGAAGGGCTTGAGTAGCCTTGCTCAGGAGAGTCGGGCCACACAGATGCCCCAGGAAGACGAACAAACCAGGCAGAAGGCTGCTGGAGGAAAGCTAGAGGCAGTGGTTAGGATGGTGACTGGCAGCCTGGCTCTGTCCCAGAGAATCCATTGCCACAACCTCCACTACCACCCCACTCCCCTCTGACACACACTCATACACAACACTCAGTTTACCATAAGTCAGTCCCAAATCACCACAGCAAAGCAAAAGCTGGGTTGATTAAAATGAATGGTGGAATAACACTGAATTTTATAATGTCCCTCTTTCAGAGCAAGTATTTTGGGTAATCACAAACTCATCTCAGGTCAAACCAACAAATGTTTGTTAAACATTTACTCTATTCCTAACTTTGTGCCAGATACGCACGCATGCATGCAAAGTCACTTAGTCATGTTCAACTCTTTGCAACCCCATGGACTGTAGCCCACCAGGCTCCTCTGTCCATGGGATTCTCCAGGCAAGAATACTGGAGTGGGTTGCTGTGCCCTCCTCCAGGGAATCTTCTCGACCCAAGGATCAAACCCAGTCTCCTGTGGCTCCTGCATTGGCAGGCAGGTTCTTTACCACTAGTGCCACCTGGGAAACCTTGTGCCAGATATAGTATTTAAAATAAGCATAAAACTCAGCAGTGCCTTGAAGAGGAAACCCACCATCCGGCCAAGGAGTCAAGATTTAGATAACTAAAACAACTAGGAAGCAGTAGACTTCCATTTTTGACCACTTACCATGAGCTATACCATTTGCATACATGCTCAGTCGCTCAGTCGTCTCCAACTCTTTGCAACCCCGTGGACTATAGCCTGCCAGGCTCCTCTGTCCATGGGATTTTCCAGGCAAGAATACTGGAGTGGGTTGCCATTTCCTCCTCCAGGGGATATTTCTGACCCAGGGATCGAACCCACATCTCTTGAGTCTCCTGAATTGGCAGGAGGATTCTTTATCACTCTGCCACCTGGGCATCTTTATATGCATTACCTAATTTTGCCATCACAAAACTATGTGATAGGTATTATTACAGCCATTTTAAAGAGGCAGAGACAAGTTGACTAACACACCCATGGTTATATGGTAAATAGTGGAGTCTGCATCTGAATCTAAGCTCATTGACTCTAATCTCTGGTAGGTATATCTATCCTGAGCCATAAACTGATGGGCTGGAGTAATAGTGTTGAGGTCCTTCAGGTAGTTGGATACTGTCTTGAGCCTGGAGAAATGGGATGAATTGGACAGGAGAAGAGAGAAACAGGAAACCTAATGCTCTGCTGATGAGACAGTTAACTATCATTCTGGAAAGCAATGTGGTACTACTTGGCAAAACTAGGGGTGTATATTCCCTGTGATTCAAGAATCTTACTCCTGGATATGTATCTCAGAGAAATTCTCACAGTAGCCAATAAATGGAGATATATGACAATGTGTAATGGTACAGTAGGTCATCTACATACAAACAAGTTCTATTCAAAGAGCACATTCATAAGTTCAATTTGTAAGTCCAACAAACAAAATTTGTAAGTCTAAGCTACAATTTCACTCATGCCTAGTGTTGACAGAACACACGTTCACATCTTTGAAAGCCCACAACTTGAAGGTTTGTACGTATGGGACATACTGTATTTTGGGAAAGTTGGAGACAACCTCGATAAATATGTTGATGAAACAGATAAGAAAATATGGCTTCATGGATAAGTACACTATGGTGAATCTTCATTTCATTTCACTTCTTTGAAGCAATAGACCAGACGTATGTAGGCTGTCATAATAAATGACCACAGATGTCGTGGCTGAAACAACAGAAACTAATTTCTCACAGTTCTGGAGCCTGGGAAGTCTAAGACAAGAGTGCTAGCCAATTCAGTTGCCCAGTGAGGGTTCTATTCTTGCCTTGAAGACTGCCAATGTCTCCCTGTGTCCTCACAGGGCAGTGAGAGAGACAGCAAGCTCTCTGGTGTCTCTTCTCATAAGGGTATGAATTTCATTATGGGGGCCCCATCCTCATGATCTCATCTAAACCTAATGACCTCATCTCTAAACACCATCACACTGGGGAGGTAGGGTTCAACATATAGATTTGGGAAGGATACATAGCATTGGAGTGAGAAGGAAATGGCAACCCACTCCAGTGTTCTTGCCTGGAGAATCCTGTGGACAGAGGAGCCCAGTGGGCTGCCGTCTATGGGGTCACACAGAGTTGGACACAACTGAAGCGACTTAGCAGCAGCAACACAGCACTGGAGGTACATATAGCAACATAGATTCTTAAAACATACCGTTGGGTGAAAAATGGTATCTGTAGCATACTATATCATGTACACATTTTTTAAAAAACAATGCTACATATTTTGCAAGAACACACAGAGATTCAAGAATGTGCATGAGGACTTCCCTGGTGGTCAGTGGATAAGAATCCACCTGCCATTGCAGGGGACATAGGTTCAATCTTTGATCCGGGAAGATCCCACATGCCACAAAGCAACTAAGCCTGTATGCCACAACCACTGAGCCTGTGCTTTAGAGGCCACAAGCCACAACTACTAAGCCTGTGTGCCACAGCTACTGAAGGCCACATACCCTAGAGCCTCCACTCGAGCTGCAATTACTGAAGCCTGGGCACCTAGAGCCTATGCTTTGCAACAAGATAAGCCACAGCAATGAGAAGCCTGTGCACCACAATGAAGAGTAGCCCCCGACTGCCACAACTAGAGAAAGCCAGCACACAGCAACAAGGACCCAGCACAGCCAAAAAATAAAATTAATTTTTTTAATGTGCATCTGCATTTAAATGTGCTTGGGGCTGGTGCACGGGATGATCCAGAGAGATGATATGGAGTGGGAGGTGGGAGGGGGCTTCGGCATTGGGAGATCATGTACACCTGTGGCTGATTCATGTCAGTGTATGGCAAAACCAATACAGTACTGTAACGTAGAATAAAGTATTAAAATAAATAAATAAATAAATAAATAAATGTGCATCTGTATGGAAGCCTACATAAAGTCGAAAGGGAAAGAGATTAGGGATTGGGAATGATGAGGAATAAAAATACATAAAACAAGAGAGAGACCTTGCGCAAATCAATGATGGCATTGTGTCATAAATGAAGGAATATAATTAATTCACCTCTTTCCACCTGACATTAAAAAAAAGGATGGATTCGAATGAGAAATGAGAAGCAGGCAGGTGAGGTTAGCTGGTAGTGCAGCTAAGCAGGTACAAGGTGAGAGAAAAAGGCTTGAAGAGGGTAAAGACAATGGAAATGGGAAGGAAAGGACATCATATGGGACAGAACCTTCAAACTATCATTGAGGAAGGGCAAGTTTGTTTCTTTTCCCAAATCATTTCAGACTGATACTTTTATAGAATACAATAAAATTAATTATAAAAATTTGAAATAAAAACAAATACATAAAAACTTACAAGCTCACTGATCACACCCTCAGGTATCATGGCAAGGTCAATTTGCTACAGAAGTTTCTAGATTCTCAGTGTCACAGATACAAACCACACTTGGAGAAGCACTGCTACAGTAGACATTGTGTAAAGAAACCAACATGTGTGATTGGGTGTGTTAAGAAAGAAAGAGACATAGGAGGTGACTTGCAAGCGTCATGCCAGCCTGACTTTCACTTGGGAAGGGGTAAGAAGGAGAGCAGAAAAAACAATAAGGACAACAAAGTCCTTCAATCACCTGGCTTCTTAGCCTATATATTGCTGCAGCTCCCAAATATGGATGTAACAGCATTGGCTGAGCTTCTCATTTCTGAAATTTCTGAAGGCAACTAAAGCACTGGATTGAGCGTGAAGAGCCCTCAGCAAGGCTGGCCTTCCCTTTCCCGGTCATCATCACAGCAGCAAGGCAAAGAGAAGAGACTGGAAGAAGCAAAGGGCTTCCCCCACCATACAGCTATACAAGTGCTATGAACTCTTGTCAGTACATTTCTGTGCAGCTAGTGACAATGACTAAGTATACCATACAAGGGGCCTTGTTCTGTAAACTACCAGTGAGATGAAAACTGAAGAGAAATCACAATGCCTAAAGTTCAGAATGTAGTTCAGTCAAGTTCCTGCTAAACTGATGAGCAATTTCTCTATGCAGACTATTAGCTAGATACTGTCAAATATTTTCAACTCTTTTGCTAAGTAAAATCAAGTCAGCCAGACAAGATTCTTGAATACTTTTAACATGAAAGGAACTATTACTAAATCCTTTCCAAAACTCTTGATTTGTGAGTTGTGAATTCACACATCCAAACCCCAATCAACAACAATATACCTATGCTTCCTTAAGTTCAATGATGTCAATTTGACATCATTATTTTCATCAGCACAGCATGCAAAAATTCCATTTCTGCACTATCAGAATATTAACTTGAAATTTTAATTCAAAATCCTATAGCTCGGAAACTAATTGCTTGGAGTATTTGTTTGGTATGATATAAAAGTACATAGGGACCTGTTTCAAATGTTTGCCCCGCCCAACATACACATACATATACACAAGCTTGAGATTTGCCATTACAATCTCTTAGGATCAGATGTCAACCTGCCCTATGCCATGGGAACTATGAAATGGTGCTCAATCTCAGTGTAAAGAGATTAGGCAAATGTCTTAGCAAATGATAACATCAGGAACATATTATCCACAGATCCAGTGTTCCTTGATATTTCAACTCCTCGGGTCCCATCACACTTACAGCGCCACCACCAGAAAGGGAGCAGCCAAAGCCAGACTCTCCTTGATGTTTCACATCACATTAATAACTGGTACCACCATCCCTTCTCTGTTGCTAGAGATTGGAAGAGCAGTTTATCACATGATTGAATTGATTAGTAAATAATCACAAGTTGCCAGGCCCACCATAAAAACCATAAAGCTAACCCAAACTAAGAAGCAGGTTATAATCGCCAGTACTGCGAGTTGTTTAGGCATGTATAATCTCTTTCAGAGCTCCAGCACATCAGAGTCTCTTTGTTTCTACCTAGACTGCATCCAAAGCCCAGATGCTTGACAACCGTGCTATGACCGAGGCAAGAAGAATAAGGTGTTCGGTAAGAACCTGACAGGTCATTCAGGCCACCATTAGTTAGAAGCGCATCTTAGCACATGTAAACACCATTCTCATAGCCAAAAGCTGACATGTGCAGCAGTCCTCTAAGTACTTTAGAAGTGACAGATTCTTTTAATTATCAGAAAAAAATCTCTGAGTAAAAATGGGGATACTCAAGAACAGAGTTTAAGTAATTTGCCCAACACCAGTCAACTAATATAAATAGTGAATCCAGGATGAAAACTCAATGCCTGAACCCACAAATATTAGGCCTTGCATTGTGTGTGCCCTCTTAGAGAAAAGGAACAGATCTCCCCTTGCTTAAGTCATCAGGGTTGAATTACCACTTTCACTTTTGACAAATGTAATAACAAAAACCACCACCATGACGTGGGAGAGAGGGAACAGATCAGACAACTGGACCTAGACTCAATCTCTTAAAAGCAGAATAGTTATTAGAGAGTACTGCAGATACCCTTTTACAGCCACCAGAAGTTACAACAAATTCAGGGTCTGAAGAGAACCAGTTAATATTTAATATTTTAATATATGTCAACAAAACTTACTTTTCTAACTACTTTTTGAGGTTGGTGGAAAATCTGATACTGAATTACCTAAAACTATCATTTATTTTTACTTTTTTAATTTATTTTAATTGGAGGATAATTACCTTACAATATCAGGATGGTTCTGCCATACATCAACATGAATTGGCCATAGGATACATGATGTCCCCCTCCATCCTGAGTCCACCTCCCACCTCTCTCCTCACCCTATCCCTTCAGGTTGTCACAGAGCACTGGCTTTGGGTGCCTTGTATCATACATCAAACACACTGCTTATCTATTTTACATATGGTAATATATATGTAAAACTGTCATTCTTTAGGTGGACTTCCCAGGTGGCTCAGTGATAAAGAATCCACTTATCAGTGCAGGAGACGCAAGAGAAGTGGGTTTAATCTCTGGGTCAGGAAGATCCCCTGGAGGAGGAAATGGCAACCCACTCCAGTATTCTTGCCTGAAAAGTCCCAAGGACAGAGGAGCCTGGCAGGGTACACAGTCCATGGGGGTAACACACACACACACACACACACACACACACACACACACACACACACACACATATCATTCATAGGTAGTCCTGTCTGACTAGAATTGGGACTAGTTTGTTTCTGTTCCATGAACAGATTTTTTTTTTCACCTCTCTCTTCAGAGCATATTTATTTTAGAAATTCATTTTCTCTTTTCTTTTTCTTTTCTGTATTTTTATAGAGAAAAATAAGTAATTGAGCAAATCCTGTGAACCTCCCAGAGAAAATAATAACAAAATCGCCTTGGGTAGAGTATGAATGCTATCATTACTTATTAATAAAGATAAATCACTCAAAAAGAAACCCCAAATGTGAAAATTTTTAAAAGCCATGTCAAAGAAAACTTCAAATATTTTTTACACTAATTTTTTTCTCTTTCCAAACCTAACCTGGAAAAATGTTGTGCTTATGATTCTCAGCCATCAACTCAATGTAACAATAAGGTTGGTTCTATATGTTTAATAATGTATTTAAATCAGTGAAGGAAAAAATAAACTTAAATCAGTAAAATCTAGAAAGTTGTGCAGTCCTTCCTCAGAAAACACTGCTTTTTTCCCCTCTAAATAATTAAACTCAGAGCAACAATCAATAAAACGAATTCTAAAGACTTCCACCAAAGTCAGTTAACATCACTGGCTCATTGTAGCTGATTAGTACATGCGTGCATGCTATGTTGCTTCAGTTCAGTTCAGTTGAGTTCAGTCGCTCAGTCATGTCCACCTCTTTGCGACACCATGAATTGCAGCACCCCAGGCCTCCCTGTCCATCACCAACTCCCCGGAGTTCACTCAAACTCACGTCCATTGAGTCAGTGATGCAATCCAGCCATCTCATCTTCTGTCGCCCCTTTCTTCTTGTGCCCCCAATCCCTTCCAGCATCAGAGTCTTTTCCAATGAGTCAACTCTTTACATGAGGTGGCCAAAGTACTGGAGTTTCAGCTTCAGCATCATTCCTTCCAAAGAACACCCAGGCCTGATCTCCTTTAGAATGGACTGGTTGGATCTCCTTGCAGTCCAAGGGACTCTCAAGAGTCTTCTCCAACACCACAGTTCAAAAGCATCCATTCTTTGGCACTCAGCTTTCTTCACAGTCCAACTCTCACATCCATACATGGCCACAGGAAAAACCATAGCCTTGAATAGACGGACCTTTGTTGGCAAAGTAATCTCTCTGCTTTTCAATATGCTATCTAGGTTGGTCATAACTTTCCTTCCAAGGAGTAAGCGTCTTTTAATTTCATGGCTGCAATCACCATCTGCAGTGAGTTTGGAGCCCCCAAAAATAAAGTCTGACACTGTTTCCCTATCTATTTCCCATGAAGTGATGGGACCAGATGCCATGATCTTCGTTTTCTGAATGTTGAGCTTTAAGCCAACATTTTCACTCTCCTCTTTCACTTTCATAAAGAGGCTCTTTAGTTCTTCTTCACTTTCTGCCATAAGGGTGGTGTCATCAGCATATCGGAGGTTACTGATATTTCTCCCAGCAATCTTGATTCCAGCTTGTGCTTCTTGCAGGCCAGCGTTTCTTATGATGTACTCTGAATATAAGTTCAATAAGCAGGGTGACAACATACAGCCTCGATGTACTCCTTTTCCTATTTGGAACCAGTCTGTTGTTCCATGTCCAGTTCTAACTGTTGTTTACTGATCTGCAGATAGGTTTCTCAAGAGGCAAGTCAGGTGGTCTGGTATTTGCATCTCTTTCAGAATTTTCTACAGTTTAATGTGATCCACACAGTCAAAGGCTTTGGCATAGTCAATAAAGCAGAAATTGATGTTTCTCTGGAACTCTCTTGCTTTTCCCATGATCCAGTGGATGTTGGCAATTTGATCTCTAGTTCCTCTGCCATTTCTAAAACCAGCTTGAACAGCTAAAAGTTCATGGTTCACATATTGCTGAAGCCTGGCTTGCAGAATTTTGAGCATTACTTTACTAGCATGTGAAATGAGTGCAATTGTGCAGTAGTTTGAGCATTCTTTGGCATTGCCTTTCTTTGGGATTGGAATGAAAACTGACCTTTTCCAGTCCTGTGGCCACTACTGAGTTTTCCAAATTTGCTGGCTTATGGAGTGCAGCACTTTCACAGCATCATCTTTTAGGATTTGAAAGAGCTCAACTAGAATTCCATCACCTCCACTACCTTTGTTCGTAGTGATGCTTCCTAAGGCCCACTTGACTTCACGTTCCAGGATATCTGGCTCTAGATGAGTGATCACACCATCATGATTATCTTGGTCATGAAGATCTTTTTGTACAGTTCTTCTGTGTATTCTTGTCACCTCTTCCTAATATCTTCTGCTTCTGTTACGTCCAGACCATTTCTGTCCTTTATCGAGCCCATCTTTGCATGAAATGTTCCCTTGGTGTCTCTGATTTTCTTGAAGAGATCTCAAGTCTTTCCCATTCTGTTGTTTTCCTCTGTTTCTTTACATTGATCGCTGAGGAAGGCTTTCTTACCTCTTCTTGCTATTCTTTGGAGCTCTGCATTCAGATATTTATATCTTTCTTTTTCTCCTTTGCTTTTCACCTCTCTTCTTTTCACAGCTATTTGTAAGGCCTCCTCAGACGGCCATCTTGCTTTTTTGCATTTCTTTTCCATGGGGATGGTCTTGATCCCTGTCTCCTGTACAGTGTCACGAACCTTAGTCCATAGTTCATCAGGCACTCTGTCTATCAGATCTAGGCCTTTAAATCTATTTCTCACTTCCACTGTATAATCATAAGGAATCTGATTTAGGTCATACCTGAGTGATCTAGTGGTTTTCCCTACTTTCTTCAATTTAAGTCTGAATTTGATAATAAGGAGTTCATGATACAAGCCACAGTCAGCTCCTCGTCTTGTTTTTGCTGACTGTATAGAGCTTCTCCATCTTTGGCTGCAAAGCATATAATCAATCTGATTTTTGTGTTGACCATCTGGTGATGTCCATGTGTAGAGTCTTCTCTTGTGTTGTTGGAAGAGGGTGTTTGCTATGACCAGTGCATTCTCTTGCAAAACTCTATTAGTCTTTGCCTTGCTTCATTCTGCATTCCAAGGCCAAATTTGCCTGTTACTCCAGGTGTTTCTTGACTTCCTACTTTAGCATTCCTGTCCCCTATAATGAAAAAGACATCTTTTCATGGTGTTAGTTCTAAAAGGACTTGTAGGTCTTCATAGAACCATTCAACTTCAGCTTCTTCAGCATTACTCGTTGTGGCATAGACTTGGATTACTCTGATATTGAATGGTTTGCCTTGGAAATGAACAGAGATAATTCTGTTGTTTTTGAGACTGCATCCAAGTACTGTATTTCAGACTCTTGTTGACCGTGATGGCTACTCCATTTCTTCTAAGGGATTCCTGCCCACAGTAGTAGATAAAAGCGCCGTAGACAGTAATAGTAGTAGTAGATAGTAGTAGATATAAGTGATGGACTGCATGGCAGAAGCACACCAGCTGCGACGGACCTTGCAGAAGTGTGGCCGAGAGGAGCTACCCTTCGTCCAAAGCCAGGGGCAGCAGCCGGGAAGAGCTATCCCATGCCTGAGGTCAAGTGTCGCGGCTGAAAGGAGCAACCCCACGTCCGAGCACCAGTGGCTGCACAGGCACAGGAGAGCCAAAAGGAGCTACTCCAATCAAGGTCAGGAGGGGCAGCAGTGAGGAGATACCCTTTGTCCAAGGAGAGGAGCAGTAGCTGCACTTTGCTGGAGCAGCCATGAAGAGATACCCCACGTCCAAGGTAAGAGAAACCCAAGTAAGATGGTAGGTGTTGCAAGAGGGCATCAAGGGCAGACACACTGAAACCATAATCAGTGTGCTTCAGTCATGTCCAACTCTTTGCCACCCTATGGACTACAGCCCACCAGGCTCCTCTGTCCATGGGACTCTCCAGGCAAAAATACTGGAGTGGGTTGTCATACCATGCTCCAAGGGATCTTCCCAACCCAGGGATTGAACACACATATTTTCAGTCTCCTGCATTGGCAGGTGGGTTATTTACCACTGGTGCTACCTGAGAAGTCCCTAGCAGATTAGTACATCCATTCCCAAATTCCTTTTCCCTTGTTGGACTCCATTTAAAAGCTAGATAAAGCTAAACACTCCACTTGCCTCCTCAGCCTCCTTTTCAGAGTTCTGTTCTGGGATTCTGGAAAAGGCTTCTGTCCTCTTAAGCCAAGGAACAAATACAAGTGATGCTGCCTCTAGCTCACTTTTTCTTGCCTTGAGATGTATACATAATGTCTGGAGCTACATCAGCCATCTTGGGATCATGGCAGGAAGTTGGGTAGGACTGCAGAGATCCTGGCTCAAAGTAGAGCCTTTAAATGTGTGCCAGCAGCCACCTACCTCCAGACTCCCTGCTTGGTGAAAAAAATCAACCCCTTCTTGTTTAAGCCTCTGTTGGTCAGGTATTCCATTACTTGCAATATAAAGTATTACAGATTAATGCATTTAGTCTTTAAAAGCTTGATTTAATGTCCTTTATAAACAGAATAAGATTATTAATTGATCTTATGTAAAGCATATGGGTTTCCCAGATGGCTCAGTAGTAAAGAATCCGCCTGCCAATGCAGGAGACGCAGTAGACATGGGTTGGATCCCTGGGTCAGGAAGATCCCCTGGAGGAGGAAATGGCAACCCACTCCAGTATTCCTGCCTGGAGAATCATATGGACAGAGGAGACTGGCAGGCTAAAGTCCATGGGGTCACAAGAGTTGGACACAAATGAGCAACTAACACACACACACACATATTACTACAGGAATAAAAACAGTGTGACACTGGCAGAAGGATAGACATAGATCAAAGGAGCAGAATAAAGAACAGAATGGAACCCACACAAATATGCTCAAATGACCTTTTTCTTACAAAGTTGTAAAAGCGATTAAATGGTGGAAGGCTAGCCTTTTCAACAAATGAATCTCGACCTAAATTTCACATTTTGTACAAAAATTAATTCAAAACAGGACACAGACTTGAACAAAAAGTGTTAAACTACAAACATTTTAGGAAAAAGTATAGGAAAAAAACCTTCAGAATCTAGGGCTGAGCAGAGAGCTCTTAAGCTTAATACTGAAGCGTGGCCCATAAAGGGAAAAAATTTGATAAATTAGAGTTGATTAAAACTTGAAATTTTTTTTGCTCTGTAAAAGACAATTAATAGGACAAAAAGAGAAGCTACAGATTGGGAGAAAAAATGTGCAAACAGCATCTTAGAGAAAGGGCTAGTATCTAGAATGTATAAAGAATTCTTAAAACTCAACAGTTAAACAAAACAATCCAATTAGAAATAGGCAAAAGACATAAAAAGACATTTCACCAAGGTAGATATACAGATGGCAAATAAGCACATGAAAAGATATTCAACTCATTAGCCATCAGAGAAATGACAACTCAACCTAGAATGAGATATCTCTACACACCTATCAAGATAATTGAAATGAAAAACAGTGACAACACTAAACGTTAACTAAGATGCAGAGAAACGAGATCACTCATACACTGTTGCTGGACTGTAAAATGGTACATTTGCTCTCAAAAACAGCTTGCTAGGTTTTGTTAAATAAAACTAAACAGGCAGTTATCATAAGATCCAGCAATTGCACTCTCAGGCATCTATCCCAGAAAATGAAAACACATGTCCACACAAAAACCTGTACATGAATATTTGTAACAGCTTTATTCATAACAACCAAAAGCTGGAAATAGGCAAGAACTCCTTCAACAGGTAAACTGTTAAAGAAACTGTGGTACACACACAGAGTGCTGCTGCTGCTGCTAAGTCACTTCAGTCGTGTCCGACTCTGTGTGACCCCATAGACGGCAGCCCACCAGGCTCCCCCGTCCCCGGGATTCTCCAGGCAAGAACACTGGAGTGGGTTGCCATTTCCTTCTCCAGTGCATCAAAGTGAAAAGTGAAAGTGAAGTCGCTCAGTCGTGTCCAACCCTCAGCAACCCCATGGACTGCAGCCCACCAGACTCCTCCATCCATGGGATTTTCCAGGCAAGAGTACTAGAGTGGGGTGCCATCACACACAGAGTTCCACTCAGCAATGGAAATGAACAATTGATACATGCAACTACCTGGATAAAACTCCAGAGAATTATGCTGAGTGAGAAAAAAAAATAATCCCAAGGGGTACATACTTTATGATTTCATTTATGTAATATTTAAAAGTAATAAAATTTTAGAAATGGAGAACAGGGGTTAGGGAAGCCGTGGGGAAGAGCAGGACCAGAAGTGGGGGTAAGGGGGGGGGGGAGGCTGATGGAAAGGAAGGAAGTATGATTATAAAAGAGCAATAGGAGAGATCCTTGTGATAACAGGAGGGATCCTTGTGATAATGAAACTGTGCTGCACCTTCACTGTCAAGATGGCCACAGTAACAGACACATGTGATGAACTGCAGTGATAAAATGCACACGTGCAAATGAGTACAAGTATTAATAAAACTGGGAAAATCTGAATCAGATTGACAGATTATATTAACGTTAATATCCTGGTTGTGCTCGTATAGTTACCAATTACCATTGTTGTATTGTTTCTGATAGCTGCATGTAAATCTACAATCATCTCCATAAAAATTTCCATTAACAATAAAAGGCAAGAGAGGGTTTACTTTCCTCAGTAACAAGGCGAGTTTCTACTCAGGTGCCTTTTATAAGGTATTACGTATGAACATGAATACAGGTGAGCAATGAATGACTGACGTCTCACAGAAATGAGATGAAACACGGTCCTATAAATGACAAAACAAACATCTCTGTTTCAAATACCAAAGGCAAGTGAAGAAGAGAAGGTGGTCTAAATTAACCATTCAGCCATGTGAACTGACCTGATAGCCCCCAAAACTCCAGCAATCCGTGACCATTCCCTTCTTTGGAATGCCAAACATGTAGTCAGGAAAGCAAAGAATTTAGTCTTCAACTGGCCAAACTTATCACTTTGTCATAATGGAGTTCCCAGGTCAAAATTGGGCATTCTGAGGCTTTGGTTAATGAGAGAGTGAAAATGTCTACCTCTCCTTTCTTTTTTGCTTCGGGGAATTCTCCCTACAAAGTTGACTCTGCCCTTCCTACAGTGGTAGGAACAGGAAAACCCCTCAGGAAATGAACCAAGAAATCCCTTTACATTTGCACTCCTGCGTACCTGGAATCCTGTTCTTGGGAGACTGGTCTCCTACAGGGCACTGCCTGATGAATGTTCAGAGAAAAAATCTGCTGCCTCCAGAAAAAACTAAACTGGATGCTAACAAGGAAAAAGGAGCATCCCACTGCATGGCAGAGAGGCTTTGGGTCACAACCTGCATGGCGACATCTACGTGATATCCTGGCTGCTTTGTATAAGCCAGGCATCCTGAGAGGCTTCTTGCTGATTTATGTCACAAAAGCAAATGTCTTTCTTCTTCCTTTATATTCACTCTTGCTAAAATAAGAAGCATTTGTCACATGGCATTAGTGGAAGACACTGGCGAGAAGCACTCCAGAGATGATTCTCCCAAAACTGCATCGCTACCTTTTAGGCATGGCTGCTACAGGAAGACAGGGGCAACTGACAAGCACCTATTGAGGGCCTGCTCTGGGTAAGGAGGACCAACCCAAAGGGCCTCAGTAATGGGTTTCACAGTTGGCTGAGGGATGTTACAATCACACATTAAGAATGCAAAGCACAACACAGCCAGTAAGGCGCAAATGAGTAGTCCGGACAATATGAGTGTTCACAGTTATGGAGCCAGAGAGACAGCTTCTGCTGAGATGATCAGGGAAGGTTTTAATGAGGGGGAATAAGAGCCGAGTTTCAAGGGAAGGCTAGCATCTGAATGGAAAGGAGGAAAGGTATGAGAATGCCGTTGGGGAAGGGAGTAAGTAAACCAATAGTTGAGTGGAAAAGTCTAAAATATATTCAAAAGATAGATAGTAAGCTCACAGGTTTAACTGGAGTGTTAGGTTTGTTTTTCATTATGAAAAAGAACATTTTTAAGAAAAGATGGTATTGTTTGAATTTTTACAGTGATATTAATAATATTCATGCTGTTGTTTAGTTACTAAGTCATGTATGACTCTTTCTCGACCCCCTGGGACTGTAGCCCGCCAGGCTCCTCTGTCCATGGGATTTCCCAGGCAAGAATACTGGAGTGGGTTGCCATTTCCTGCTCCAGGAGATCTTCCCAACCCAGGGATCAAACCTGGCTGGGTCTCCTGCATTGTCAGGTGGATTCTTTATCACTGAGCCACCTGGGAAGCCCCAATACACTTGTGTTACCTGTATAATTTAAAAACAAAAAGTTTAAAGAAAGGGATGCTAAGGCTGAGAAGAACATTTAGACTCACAGGTACTGAGTCTGTGGCTGGTGTGGCAAACAAAATTTCCTGGCTCCCAACAGCCATTGTTTGTTCCCTTTTCTCTTTCCCAGCTCCAAAAATAGACAGTGAAAAACCAAGCTCCCAATGTTCCTTGTAGCAAAGGATAGCCCAGTGACTGAAGTTTAGACAATAAGATGCAAGGTAGAAACCTACTGGCAGCCTGGAAACACATTGTTTTCTGATATAAGAGCCTTACCCCCTCCCTCCTTCCTGTTTCTCTTGAACATGGTTATAGGAAGTTGTGATGTCTGGAACTGAGGCAACCATATTGCAACCATGAAGTTACAAGCCTAAGAAAGAAAACCCAACATTCTGAAGATGGCAAAATGGAGAGATCAAAAGAATCTGAGCCATTTATGACATTCATCATCCACTGTCTAAACCTAAAACTGCCACATCTCTGGACTTCTTACCATATGAGATAACTTAGACTAAGTCACTATAATGTTCAGGACAGAATACAAAAATAACCAAATTACCTGAATAGGCAAAGAGACTTTGCTTTCTGAAATACAAGTCAATATTTAGGAATATCAATAAGAGTTTTACATCATTTCCAAAGTATGAACAGCAGTCACAAGAAGTAGCCCAATCTGGAGCTCCCTAGTGACCCAGTGGTTAGGGTTAGGTGCTTTCACTGCCATGCCCCAGGTTCAATCCCTGGCCAGGGAACAGAGATCCCACAACCCATGAAGCATGGCAAAAAAACACACAAAAAAATGCTCTCAAACGAAATGGCTCAGTCTGAAATCATGTGATTTCAAGGACATTTCAAAAGTTAACAGGAACGAGTAACTGAAAACTAAATCAAAACAATCCTGTGATCTGGCACAGTAAACACCTATCGTTTGACTGTCTAGCAGTATACCCCCACCAACTCCTTTCTTTGGCTGTCTTTTTTTTTTTTTTAACAGTTTCATTGAGGTATAATTTATATGTTATATAGTAGTTCTATTTTTAGCATTTTGAGGAACTTCCATATACTGTTTTCCATAGTGGCTGAACCAATTTACATTCCCACCAGCAGTGTACAAGGGTTTCCTTTTCTCTACACCCTTGCCATCATTTGTTGTTTGTGGTCTTTTGATGATAGCCATTCCGGCAGATGTGAGGTGATATCTCATTGTGGTTTTGATGTGCATTTCCCTGACGATTAGCAATTTTGAGTATATTTTTCATGTGCCTATTGACCATCTTTATGTCTTCTTTGGAAAAAATGTCTACTGAGGTGCTTCTGCCCATTTTTAAATCAGACTATTTGGGTTTTTTTTTTTTTTTAATACATTGAGTTATATGAGCTGTTTATATAGTTTGGACATTAATTCCTTATCTGGGTATATATCCAAAGAAGATGTAAACACTTATTCAAAGAGATTGCCTGCACCCTAACATTGAGTGGCTCAGATGGTAAAGAATCTGCCTGCAGTGCAGGAGACACAAGTTCAATCCCTGGGTCAGGAAAATACCCTGGAAAAGGGAATAGCTACCCACTCCAGTATTCTTGCCTGGAAAATTCCATGGACAGAGGGGCCTGGCTGCTGCAGTCCATGGGGTCACAAAGAGTCAGACACAACTGAGCAACTAATGTTTTCACTTTTCACTTTTTCAATGTTCATAGCAGAATTATTTACAATAGCTAAGCTATGGAAGCAAAATAAGTATCTATTATAAAGTTCACTGATTTAAAATATACAATTCAATGGAGTTCATTATAATTACAAAATTGTACAATCTTTATTATAATCTCAGAGTAATTTCATCATCAAAAAAAAAAACCCATACCTATTAACAGTCACTCCTCCCTTCATCCACACATACGTCTAGGCAACTACTCATCTTTCTGTTACTATAGATTTGCCTATTCTGTACATTTCACATAAATGAGATCATATAATATGTAGTCTTTTACATATCATATATGGTATAATACTTTTGAGGTTCATCTATGTTGTGGCATGTATCAGTATTTCATTCCTATTTATGGCTAAATAATATTCTATTGTATTAATATACCACACTTTGTTTACCTATTTACCAGTTGACAGACATTGGGGTTGCTTCTACTTTTTGTCTACTATGAATAATGCTATTATGAACATTCATGTACACATTTTTTGGTGAATAAATTCTTCTTCTTTGTTATGTCATACAGTAACTCCATGTTTAAACTTCTGTGCAACTGCAGACTTTTCTGTATGAGGGTTTTAATTACTATATATTCTCATCAACAATTGGTATTATCTTTTTTTCTTATAGCTATCCTTGTGGGTATGAAGCAATATCTCACTGTGGTTTTAATTTACACTTCTCTAATGACTAGTCCTGGATGTCCATTGGAAGGACTGATGCTGAGGTTGAAACTCCAATACTTTGGCCACCTCATGTGAAGAGCTGACTCATTGGAAAAGACCCTGATGCTGGGAGGGATTGGGGGCAGGAAGAGAAGGGGATGACAGAGGATGAGATGGCTGGATGGCATCACCAACTCTATGTACATGAGTTTGGGTGAACTCCAGGAGTTGGTGATGGGCAGGGAGGCCTGGTGTGCTGTGATTCATGAGGTTACAAAGAGTCAGACACGACTGAGAGACTGAACTGAACTGAACTGAATTGAATGACTGATGATGCTGGGTCTCCTGAATCATGGGCAGATTCCTTACTATCTGAGCCACCAGGGAAGCCTCTTATTTATGATAGGATAAAGCAAAAATTGGGTTTCCCAGATAGCTCAGTGGTAAACAATCTGCTTGCAATGCAGGAGATGTAGGAGATGTGGGTTCGATCCCTGGGTCAGGAAGATCCCCTGAAGTAGGAAATGGCAACCCACTCCAGTATTCTTGGCTGGAAAATGCCATGGACAGAGGAGCCTGGTGGGCTACAGTCCATGAGGTCGCAAAGAGTCAGAAACAACCAGGCAGACACACATGCATGCACAAAAGCAAGTAATTATGCTAATGTCTTTATGAATCAAGATTTTCAATGTAAGTAAAGAATCAAAGAAGTTAAACAAAATTTCTATAATCCTTAATTAACATTTCAAATATCTGTGGATTCTTGTGGTATTTTATCTTTAAAAATATATACATATTTTCTAGCCTTGTTTGAAGAGAATGAAAATTCAAGCCACAGACTGGAAGAAAATATTTGTAAACCTCATATTCAACAATCTTTGCATGAAATGTTCCCTTGGTATCTCTAATTTTCTTGAAGAGATCTCTAGTCTTTCCCATGCTGTTGTTTTCCTCTATTTCTTTGGACTGATTGCTCAGGAAGGCTTTCTTATCTCTCCTTGCTCAGCGATCAACGCAAAGAAATAGAGGATAACAACAGAATGGGAAAGACTAGAGATCTCTTCAAGAAAATTAGAGAACAAGGGAACATTTCATGCAAAGATGGGCTTGATAAAGGAGAAAAATGGTATGAACCTAAGAGAAGCAGAAGATATTAAGAAGAGGTGGCAAGAATACACAGAAGAACTGTACAAAAAAAAAGATCTTCATGACCAAGATAATCACAATGGTGTGATCACTCACCTAGAGCCAGACTTCCTGGAATGTGAAGTCAAGTGGGCCTTAGAAAGCATCGCTATGAACAAAGCTAGTGGAGGTGATGGAATTCCAGTTGAGCTATTTCAAATCCTCAAAGATGATGCTGTGAAAGTGAAAGTGCTGTACTCCATATGCCAGCAAATTTGGAAAACTCAACAGTGGCCACAGGACTGGAAAAGGTCAGTTTTCATTCCAATTCCAAAGAAAGCCAGTGCCAAAGAATGCTCAAACTACCACATAACTGCACTCATCTCACATGCTAATTAAGTAATGTTCAAAATTATCCAAGCCAGGCTTCAGCAATACGTGAACAGTGAACTCCCAGATGTTCAAGCTGGTTTTAGAAAAGGCAGAGGAACCAGAGATCAAATTGCCAGCATCTGCTGGATCATGGAAAAAGCTAGAGACCTCCAGAAAAACATCAATTTCTGCTTTATTGACTATGCCAAAGCCTTTGACTGTGTGGATCTCAATAAACTGTGGAAAATTCTGAAAGAGATGGGAATACCAGACCACCTGACTTGCCAAGACTTCCCCTGGTGGCTCAGAGGTTAAAGCATCTGCCCACAATGTGGGAGATCTGGGTTCGATCCCTGGGTCGGGAAGATCCCCTGGAGAAGGCAGTGGCAACCCACTACAGTATTCTTGCCTGGAGAACCCATGGATGGAGGAGCCTGGTGGGCGACCCCCTGGTGGGCACGGGGTCCCAAAGAGTCGGACAAGACTGAGCGACTTTACTTTCACTTTCTGACTTGCCACTTGAGAAAACCATCTGCAGATCAGGAAGCAACAATTAGACCTGGACATGGAACAACAGACTGGTTCCAAATAGGAAAAGGAGTACGTCAAGGCTGTACATTGTCACCCTGCTTATTTAACTTATATGCAGAGTACATCATGAGAAACGCTGGGCTGCAAGAAGCACAAGCTAGAATCAAGATTGCCAGGAGAAATATCAATAACCTCAGATATGCAGATGACACCACCTTTATGGCAGAAACTGAAGAGGAACTAAAAGCCTCTTTATGAAAGTGAAAGAGGAGAGTGGAAAAGTTAGTTAACATTCAGAAATCTCAGATCATGGCATCTGGTCCCATCACTTCATGGGAAATAGATGAGGAAACAGTGGAAACAGTGTCAGACTTTATTATTGGGGGCTCCAAAATCACTGCAGATGGTGAGTGCAGCCATGACATTAAAAGACGCTTACTCCTTGGAAGGAAAGTTATGACCAACCTAGACAGCATATTGAAAAGCAGAGAGATTACTTTGCCAACAAAGCTCCGTCTAGTCAAGGCTATGATTTATCCAGTGGTCATGTTTGGATGTGAAAGTTGGACTGTGAAGAAAGCTGAGTTCCAAAGAATTGATGGTTTTGGACTGTGGTGTTGGAGAAGACTCTTGAGAGTCCCTTGGACTGCAAGGAGATCCAACCAGTCCATTCTAAAGGAGATCAGTCCTGGGTGTTCTTTGGAAGGACTGATGTTTTAGCTGAAACTCCAGTACTTTGGCCTCCTCATGTGAAGAGTTGACTCACTGGAAAAGACTCTGATGCTGGGAGGGATTGGGGGCAGGAGGAGAAGGGGACGACAGAGGATGAGATGGCTGGATGGCATCACCGACTCAATGGACGTGAGTTTGAGTGAACTCCAGGAGTTGGTGATGGACAGGGAGGCTTGGGGTGCTGCCATTCATGGGGTCACAAAGAGTTGGACACGACTGAGTGACTGAACTAAACTGATCCAGCCATCGACTTGTATCTGGAATATAGAAAGAACTTGCAAAACTCAACAGTAAGGAAACGACCCAATTCAGTTCAGTTCAGTCGCTCAGTCATGTCCAACTCTTTGCGACCCCATGAATCACAGCAGGCCAGGCCTCCCTGTCCCATCACCAACTCCCGGAGTCCACTCAGACTCACGTCCATCGAGTCACTGATGCCTCCAGCCATCTCATCCTCTGTCGTCCCCTTCTCCTCCTGCCTCCAATCCCTCCTAGCATCAGAGTCTTTTCCAATGAGTCAACTCTTCGCATGAGGTGGCCAAAGTACTGGAGTTTCAGCTTTAGCATCATTCTTTCCAAAGAAATCCCAGGGCTGATCTCCTTCAGAATGGACTGGTTGGATCTCCTTGCAGTCCATGGGACTCTCAACAGTCTTCTCCAACACCACAGTTCAAAAGCATCAATTCTTTGGCGCTCAGCCTTCTTCACAGTTCAACTCTCACATCCATACATGACTGCTGGAAAAACCATAGCCTTGACTAGATGGACCTTAGTCGGCAATGTGATGTCTCTGCTTCTGAATATACCATCTAGGTTGGTCATAACTTTTCTTCCAAGGACTAAGCGTCTTTTAATTTCATGGCTGCACTCACCATCTGCAGTGATTTGGGAGCCCAATTAAAGATGGGCAAAAGACATGAACAGACATTTCACCAAAAGGATATACAGATGGCAAATAAGGACATGAAAAGACATTCAACATCATTCTCAAGCCACTGAAGAAATAAAATTTTAAATCAAGAACTACACACCTTCTGGGAGCGGTCCTAAGATGGCAGAGTAATAGGACAGGAGAAAACTTTCTCCCTCACAGATTCATCAAAAGAACATTTGAACACTGAGTAAATTCCACCAAACAACTTCTGAATGCTGGCAGAGGACATCGGGCATCCAGAAAAGCAGCCCCAGAAAAGCAGCCCACTGTCTTCGAAAGGAGGTAGGAAAAAATATAAAAGATAAAAATAGAGACAAAAGAGGTAGGGACAGAGATCCGTCCTGGGAAAGGAGTCTTTAAAAGAGAGCAGTTTCCAAACACCAGGAAACACTCTCACTGCCAAGTCTGTGGTGAGCCTTGGACCTCAGAGGGCAACATAAACTAGGAAGAAAAATAAATAAATAATTAAAACCCACAGATTACATGCCCAACGGTGATAACTCCCAGTGGAGAAGCAGCTCAGACCCCCACATTCGCCCCTTGCAAGCGGGGGGCTGAGCAGGAAGGCACAGGCTGCACTGCTTAGATTAAGGACAGGGCCTGAATACCCCGAGGGCAATCTGAGGCAACTAACTTGAGATAGCAAACCAGACTGTGGGATAGCTCTACAGCAAAAAGCCCTAACCCTAGACATCTCCGGACCTGCTCACAGAACAAAGGACTGAGCAGAGCTAGCTGGCTGCGGACTGGCCCATCCCCCACTGGAGAAAAGCAGGCGAAGGCAGCCAGAGCCAGAAGGGGGCAATCACGGCCCCAGAGAGGCATCCTATACCAAACTGCAAGCAGGTTTCCTTGCTAACCAAGACTTCTTGGGATTCTGGACGGTCAACATCCACCTGAGAAGGTGTGCCAGTTGTACACCCAGAAAACTTAGTGGCTGGGACGGGGGAGGTGATAAGTCACACGACCACGCTCACCAAACACCTGGTCACCCGAGCTGCTCAGATCTGGGAAGGACACAAAACGCAGGCCCAACTGAGTCTGTGCCTTTGTGGAGTACCCGAGTACTTGAACCTGAGCAGCTTAGACCAGGGATGTGCGTACAACCCAGGGCTGGCCTCAGACAGTTCCCAGCAGAGCAACCTAGAGCCTAAGCAGTGTAGACAGGGAAAGCACACACGCATGAGTGGGGAAAACCCACTGTGGCCGAGAGACTGCGAGCACATGCCAGTGTTATATGTTTGCAGCATTCTTCCCTCCCCAACAGCACGACTGAACAAGTGAGCCTAAAATGTGTCCACCACCGCCCCCTTGTGTCAGGGCGGAAATTAGACACTGAAGAGACCAGCAAACAAAAGAAGCTAAAACAAACAGAGGGAACCGCCTTGGAAATGACAGATGGAGAAGTCTTGAGGCTACTGTAAGAATAACACTGAAAACCAGAAGCAGGAGGTTTAAGTTCAAATGCTGAGAACACCTGAGAACTCCTGACTCCAGGGAACATTAATGAATAGGAGCTCATCAAACGCCTCTATACCTACACTGAAACCAAGCTCCACGCAAGGGCCAACAAGTTCCAGAGCAAGACATACCACGCAAATCCTCCAGCAACACAGGAACATAGCCCTGAGCTTCAATATACAGGTTGCCCAAAGTCACACCAAACCCATTGACATCTCATAACTCATACTGGACACTTTATTGCACTCCAGAGAGAAGAAATCCAGCTTCACCCACCGAAACACTAACATAAGCTTCCCTAACCAGGAAACCTTGACAAGCCACCTGTCCAACCCCACCCACAGCAAGGAAATTCCATAATAAAGAGAACTCCACAAACTGCCAGAATACGGAAAGGTCACCCAAAACACAGCAATATAAACAAGATGAAAAGGCAGAGAAATACCCAGCAGGTAAAGGAACAGGATAAATGCACTCCAAACCAAACAGAAGAGGAAGAGATAGGGAATCTACCTGATAAAGAATTCCAAATAATGATAGTGAAAATGATCTAAAATCTTGAAAAAAAAATGGAGTTACAGATAAATAGCTTGGAGACAAGGACTGAGAAGATACAAGAAATGTTTAACAAGGATCTAGGAGAAATAAGAGCCAATATATAATAAATAATGCAATAAAAAGATCAAAAACACTCTGGAGGGAAACAACAGTAGAATAACGGAGACAGAAGATAGCGTAACTGAGGTAGAAGATAGAATGGAAGAAATAAATGAATCAGAGAGGAAAAAAGAAAACGAATTAGAAAAAATGAGCACAATCTCAGAGACCTCTGGGACAATGTTAAATGCCCCAACATTCGAATCATAGGAATCCCAGAAGAAGAAGACAAAAGAAAGACCATGATAAAATACTTGAGGAGATAATAGTTGAAAACTTCCCTAAAATGGGGAAGGAAATAGCCAACCAATCCAAGAAACCCAGAGAGTTCCAAACAGGACAAACCCAAGGCGAAACACCCCAAGACACATATTAATCAAATTAACAAAGATCAAACACAAAGAACAAATATTAAATGCAGCAAGGGAAAATCAACAAATAACACACAAGGGGATTCCCATAAGGATAACAGTTGATTTTTCAATAGAAACTCTTCAGGAAAGGAGGGAATGGCAGGACATACTTAAAGTGATGAAAGAAAATAACCTACAGCCCAGATGACTGTACCCAGCAAGGATCTCATTCATATATGAAGGAGAAATCAAAAGCTTTAGAGACAAACAAAAGCTGAGAGAATTCAGCACCACCAAACCAGCTCTCCAACAAATGCTAAAGGATCCTCTCTAGGCAGGAAACACAGAAAGGGTGTATCAACTTGAACCAAAACAATAAATCACAACAGGATCATACTTATCAATAATTACCTTAAATGTAAGTGGGTTGAATGCCCCAACAAAAAGACAAAGACTGGCTGAATGGATACAAAAACAAGACCCCTATATATGTTGTTTACAAGACACCCACCTCAAAACAAGGGACACACACAGACTGAAAGTGACAGGTGGAAAAAAGATATTCCAAGCAAATAGAAACCAGAAGAAAGCAGGAGTAGCAATATTCATATCAGGTAAAATAAACTTTAAAACAAAGGCTGTGAAAAAGACAAAGAAAGACACTACATAAAGATCAAAGGATCAATCCATGAAGAAGATACAACAATTATAAATATATATGCACCCAACATAGGAGCACCACAATATGTAAGACAAATGCTAACAAGTATGAAAGGGGAAATTAACAATAACACAATAATAGTGGCAGATGTTAATACCCCAATCACACCTATGGACAGATCAACTAAACAGAAAATTAACAAGGAAACAAAAACTTTAAATGATACAATAGACCAGTTAGACCTAATTGATATCTGTAGGACATTTCACCCCAAAACAATGAATTTCACCTTTTTCTCAAGTGCACATGGAAACGTCTCCAGGATAGATCACATCCTGGGCCATAAATCTAGCCTTGGTAAATTCAAAAAATTGAAATCATTCCAAGCATCTTTTCTGATCACAATGCAGTAAGATTAGATCTCAATTACAGGAGAAAAACTATTAAAAATTCCAACATATGGAGGCTGAACAACATGCTGCTGAGTAACCAACAAATCACAGAAGAAATAAAGAAATCAAAATATGCATAGAAATGAATGAAAATGAAAACACGACAACCCAAAACCTGTGGGACATTGTAAAAGCAGTGCTAAGGGGAAGGTTCATAGCAATACAGGCATACGTCAAGAAAGGAGAAAAAAGTCAAATAAATAACCTAACTCTACACCTAAGGCAACTAGAAACGGAAGAAATGAAGAACCCCAGGGTTAGCAGAAGGAAGGAAATCTTTAAATTAGGGCAGAAATAAAAGAAAAAGAAACAAAAGAGACCACAGCAAAGATCAACAAAGCCAAAAGCTGGTACTCTGAAAGATAAATAAAATTGACAAACCATTAGCCAGACTCATCAAGAAACAAAGGTAGAAAAATCAAAGCAATAAAATTAGAAATGAAAATGGAGAGATCACAACAGACAACACAGAAATACAAAGGATCATAACAGACTACTATTAGCAACTATATGCCAATAAAATGGACAACTTGGAAGAAATGGACAAATTCTTAGAAAAGTACAACTTTCCAAAACTGAACCAGGAAGAAACAGAAAATCTTAAGAGACCCAAAACAAGCACAGAAATTGAAACCGTAGTCAGAAATCTTCCAGCAAACAAAAGCCCAGGACCAGACGGCGTCACAGCTGAATTTTACCAAAAACTTAGAGAAGAGCTAACACCTATCCTACTCAAACTCTTCCAGAAAATTGCAGAGGAAGGTAAACTTCCAAACTCATTCTATGAGGCCGCCATCACCCTAATACCAAAGCCTGACAAAGATGCCACAAAAAAGAAAACTACAAGCCAGTATCACTGATGAACATAGATGCAAAAATCCTTAACAAAATTCTAGCAATCAGAATCCAACAACACATTAAAAAGATCATACACCATGACCAAGTGGGCTTTATCCCAGGGATGCAAGGATTCTTCAATATCTGCAAATCAATCAATGTAATACACCACATTAACAAATGGAAAAATAAAAACCATATGATTATCTCAATAGTTGCAGAGAAAGCCTTTGACAAAATTCAACATCCATTTATGATAAAACCCTCCAGAAAGCAGGAATAGAAGGAGCATACCTCAACATAATAAAAGCTATATTTGACAAACCCACAGCAAACATTATCCTCAGTGGTGAAAAATTGAAAGCATTTCCCCTAAAGTCAGGAAAAAGACAAGGGTGCCCACTGTCACCACTACTATTCGAGATAGTTTTGGAAGTTTTGGCCACAGCAATCAGAGCAGAAAAAGAAATAAAAGGAATCCAGATTGGAAAAGAAGTAAAACTCTCACTGTTTACAGATGACATGATCCTCTACATAGAAAATCCTAAAGACTCCACCAGAAAATTACTAGAGCTAATCAATGAATATAGTAAAGTTGCAAGATATAAAATCAACACACAGAAATCACTTGGATGCCTATACACTAATATTGAGAAAATAGAAAAACAAATTAAGGAAACAATTCCATTCACCATTGCAACAAAAAGAATAAAATACATAGGAATATATCTACCTAAAGAAACAGAAGACCTATATATAGAAAACTAAAACACTGGTGAAAGAAATCAAAGAGGACACTAACAGATGGAGAAATATACTGTGTTCATGGATCGGAAGAATCAATATAGTGAAAATGAGTATAATAACCAAAGCAATTTATAGATTCAATGCAATCCCTATGAAACTACCAATGGCATTTTTCACAGAGCTACAACAAAAACAAGACCAGGAGCTGACTGTACCTCAGATCATGAACTCCTTATTACCAAATTCAGACTTAAATTGAAGAAAGTAGGGAAAACCACTAGACCATTCAAGTATGACCTAAATCAAATCCCTTATGATTATACAGTGGAAATGAGAAATAGATTTAAGGGCCTAGATCTGACAGATAGAGTGCCTGATGAACTATGGAATGAGGTTCATGACACTGTACAGGAGACAGGGATCAAGATCATCCCCATGGAAAAGAAATGCAAAAAACCAAAATGGCTGTCTGGGAAGGCCTTACAAATAGCTGTGAAAAGAAGAGAGGTGAAAAGCAAAGGAGAAAAGGAAAGATATAAGCATCTGAATGCAGAGTTCTAAAAAATAGCAAGAAGAGATAAGAAAGCCTTCTTCAGCAATCAATGCAAAGAAATAGAGGAAAACAACAGAATGGGGAAGACTATAGATCTCTTCAAGTAAATTAGAGACACCAAGGGAACATTTCATGCAAAGATGGGCTCGATAAAGGACAGAAATGGTCTGGACGTAACAGAAGCAGAAGATATTAAGAAGAGGTGGCAAGAATACACAGAAGAACTGTACAAAAAGGTCTTCACGACCCAGATAATCATGATCATGTGATCACTAATCTAGAGCGAGACATCTTGGAATGTGAAGTCAAGTGGGCCTTAGAAAGCATCACTACGAACAAAGGTAGTGGAGGTGATGGAATTCCAGTGGAGCTGTTTCAAATCCTGAAGGATGATGCTGTGAAAGTGCTGCACTCAATATGTCAGCAAGTTTGGAAGACTCAGCAGTGGCCACAGGACTGGAAAAGGTCAGTTTTCATTCTAATCCCAAAGAAAGGCAATGCCAAAGAACGCTCAAACTACTGCACAATTGCACTCATCTCATATGCTAATAAAGTAATGCTCAAAATTCTCCAAGCCAGGCTTCAGCAATACGTGAACCGTGAACTCCCTAATGTTCAAGCTGGTTTTAGAAAAGGCAGAGGAACCAGAGATCAAATTGCCAACATCTGCCGGATCATGGAAAAAGCAAGAGAGTTCCAGAAAAACATCTACTTCTGCTTTATTGACTATGCCAAAGCCTTTGACTGTGTGGATCACAATAAACTGTGGAAAATTCTGAAAGAGATGGGGATACCAGACCACCTGACCTGCCTTTTGAGAAATCTGTATGCATGTCAGGAAGCAACAGTTAGAACTGGACATGGAACAACAGACAGGTTCCAAATAGGAAAAGGAGTACATCAAGGCTGTATATTGTCACCCTGTTTATTTAACTTATATGCATAGTACATCATGAGAAATGCTGGAATGGAAGAAACACAAGCTGGAATCAAGATTGCTGGGAGAAATATCAATAACCTCAGATATGCAGATGATACCACCCTTATGGCAGAAAGTGAAGAAGAATTAAAGAGCCTCTTGATGAAAGTGAAAGAGGAAAGCGAAAAAGTTGGTTTAAAGCTCAACATTCAGAAAACGAAGATCATGGCATCTGGTCCCATCACTTCATGGGAAATAGATGGGGAAACAGTGGAAACAGTGTCAGACTTTATTTTGGGGGCTCCAAAATCACTGCAGATGGTGAGTGCAGCCATGAAATTAAAAGACTCTTAGTCCTTGGAAGAAAAGTTATGACCAACCTAGATAGTATATTCAAAAGCAGAGACATTACTTTGCCAACTAAGATCTGTCTAGTCAAGGCTATAGTTTTTCCAGGAGTCATGTATGGATGTGAGAGTTGAACTGTGAAGAAGGCTGAGCGCCAAAGAATTGATGCTTTTGAACTGTGGTGTTGGAGAAGACTGTTGAGAGTCCCTTGGACTGCAAGGAGATCCAACCAGTCCATTCTGAAGGAGATCAGCCCTGGGATTTCTTTGGAAAGAATGATGCTAAAGCTGAAACTCCAGTACTTTGGCCACCTCATGCGAAGAGTTGACTCACTGGAAAAGACTCTGATGCTGGGAAGGATTGGGGGCAGGAAGGAGGAGAAGGGGACAACAGAGGATGAGATGGCTGGATGGCATCACTGACTCGATGAACGTAAGTATGAGTGAACTCCGGGAGATGGTGATGGACAGGGAGGCCTGAGGTGCTGCAATTCATGGGGTTGTGAAGAGTTGGACACGACTGAGCTTCTGAACTGAACTGAGAACAAATAATTTCACAATTTGTATGGAAATACAAAAACCTCAAATAGCTAAAGCAATCTTGAGAAAGAAGAATGCTACTGGAGGAATCAATCTGCCTGACTTCAGGCTCTACTACAAAGCCACAGTCATCAAGACAGGATGGTACGGGCACAAAGACAGAAATATAGATCAATGGAACAAAATAGAAAACCCTGAGATAAATCCATGCACCTATAGACACCTTATCTTTGACAAAGGAGGCAAGAATATACAATGGAGAAACGACAATCTCCTTAACAAGTGGTGCTGGGAAAACTGGTCAACCACTTGTAAAAGAATGAAACTAGAATGTTTTCTAACACCATACACAAAAATAAACTCAAAATGGATTAAAGATTTAAATGTAAGACCAGAAACTATAAAACTCCTAGAGAAGAACATAGGCAAAACACTCTCTGACATAATCACAGCAGGATCCTCTATGACCCACCTCCCAGAATATTGGAAATAAAAGCAAAAATAAACAAATGAGACCCAATTAAAATTAAAAGCTTCTGCACAACAAAGGAAACTACAAGCAAGGTGAAAAGACACCTTCAGAATGGGAGAAAATAATCGCAAACGAAGCAATAAAAATTAATCTCAGAAATATACAAGCAGCTCATGCAGCTCAATTCCAGAAAAATAAATGACCCCATCAAAAAATGGGCCAAAGAACTAAACAGATATTTCTCCAAAGAAGACATACAGATGGCTAACAAACACATGAAAAGATGCTCAGCATCACTCATTATCAGAGAAATGCAAATCAAAATCACAATGAGGTATCATTTCATGCCAGTCAGAATGGCTGCTATCCAAAAGTCTACAAACAATAAATTCTGGAGAGGGTGTGGAGGAAAGGGAACCCTCTAACACTGTTGGTGGGAATGCAAACTAGTACAGCCACTATGGAGAACAGTGTGGAGATTCCTTAAAAAACTGGAAATAGAACTGCCATATGACCCAGTAATCCCACTGCTAGGCATACACACCGAGGAAACCAGAATTGAAAGAGACACGTGTACCCCAATGTTCATTGCAGCACTGTTTACAATAGCCAGGACATGGAAGCAACCTAGATGTCCATCGGCAGATGAATGGATAAGCAAACTGTGGTACATATACAGAATGGAGTATTACTCCGCCATTAAAAAGAATACATTTGAATCAGTTCTAATGAGGTGGATGAAACTGGAGCCTATTATACAGAGTGAAGTAAGCCAGAAAGAAAAACACCAGTGCAGTATGCTGCTGCTGCTAAGTCACTTCAGTCGTGTCTGACTCTGTGCAACCCCATAGACGGCAGCCCATGAGGCTCCTCCGTCCCTGGGATTCTCCAGGCAAGAACACTGGAGTGGGTTGCCATTTCCTTCTCCAGTGCATGAAAGTGAAACGTGAAAATGAAGTCGGCTCAGTCGCGTCCGACTCTTAGCGACCCCATGGACTGCGGCCCACCAGGCTCCTCCATCCATGGGATTTTCCAGGCAAGAGTGCTGGAGTAGGGTGCCATTGCCTTCTCCGCAATACAGTATAATCATGCATATATATGGAATTTAGAAAGATAGTAATGATAACACCGTATGCAAGACAGCAAGAGACACAGATGTACAGAACAGTCTTTAGGACTCTGGGAGAGGGCAAGGGTGGGATGATTTGGGAGAATGGCATTGAAACATGTATATTATCATATGTGAAATGAATCATCAATCCAGGTTCAATGCATGATACAGGATGCTCAGGGCTGGTGCACTGGGATGACCCAGAGGGATGGGATGGGGAGGGAGGTGTTAGGGGGTTCAGGATGGGGAACACATGTACACCCATGGCAGATTCATGTCAGCGTATGGCAAAACCAATACAATATTGCAAATTAATTAGCCTCCAATTAAATAAATTTATATTTTAAAAATAGTTTTATAAAATAAATAAAATGAATTTATGATATTAAAAAGAAAAAAGAGCTACACACCTATGAGACTGGCTAGAATCCAAAACACTGCCAATGCCAAATGTTCTCAAGAATTTGGAATAATGGGAACTCTCATTCATTGCTGTTGGGAATCCAAAATGGTACAGCCACTTTGGAAGATAGTTCAGCAATTTCTCTTAAAATTAAACACACACATATGACTAGTTCCAAATTTATGTGAAAATCAAGTATCCTGCCATTCATACAAAAGTAGTGAGCACTGTGCTGCAGTTTTTAACTTCTCACAAAAATAAGCAAAGCTTTCCTTGCTTAACAAGTATCAAGAGAAAGGTGAGAAAACTCATCTCAGTTGAAAACAAAATGTGTATGTACTTATCTCAAATTTGACTCAGAATTTCATGTCTACATGACAAAATACAAGCCTAGGTTTCACCCTGAAGATCTAATTTTCATTCTTTTGGTTTTTAAAAAACTATTTTCTTATGTATATAAAGGTCTACAAGATCAAGATTATAATGATTGTATAACTGTTAATATTTGAGCCTGATCATATCAGCCATTAAGAAAAAAAAACACAATTTTTAGGTTTCAGATAAAACTGTCTCAGGCTATATGTTTATTCATATTGCTTTGTCAGTATGATTTTAGGAGTTTTGCTTATTTAACACTGTCTATATTTTCATGTTATAAACAGCATTAAGTAAAGTGAACTTACAATCTTTATTTAAATTAAACCAACTAAGCCTACTTTTTTGAAAAAGTAAATCCCACCTTGGATTAAAATAGTTATTTACCAGAAATGTATCATGCTGCCTTATGAATTTTTTTTAAAGTATGAAAAGAAAAGAAAGGTAAGCTAAGCTTAACTACCTGTTTGTTTTTCAAGAAAACCTGGCTAAAAGTCCTTTTTTAGTTTTAAATGAGGGAGAAAACTATTCTTGCTCATACCACATTTCACACCTTACTAGCAACCCTCTATAGTAAAAACCGTGAGAAGATTTTTAGGTCTACTTGGGTAAGGAAAAAAGGGGAGAAAATCAAGTAGGAAATTTTACAGTAAGAAAAAAAAAAAAAAGCCCTGATGTTTCCCCTAGGGCACTCCCATTAGAGTTGAGATCCTTTGTGAGAAAAGAAAATCACAGAGTAGGTGAATTACTTGGCCAAAATTAACAAATTCACAGAAAACCATTATTCTTTACTCAAAAGAGACAGTTATTATTGGATCACTGTATCTACAACTCATGGATTTTGCTGACATACCATGGGCTATAGAAATCATTTTTATGCAGGAGTTTCCCCAAGACCTGAAAATCATTTCAAAGGTTCTTCTGGGGTAAAAGATTGTGAGGGGATGAAAATGTCTTGGAACTAGTTAGAGATGACAGTCACAAAACACTGTGGATGTACTAAATGCCACTGAAATGGTTAATGGTCATTTTATATTACATGAGTTTCACCTTCATCAAAAACAAACAAACAAAAGAAAAACACTAAGAAAGACTGACTAGGATCACTTGAGACTTCCTGAACGGTGAGAGACCAGATTTGACCTTGAAGGATGTTGAAGATGAGAATTTAAGTCAGAGGCAAGAAATTGGTGAAGATTTCTCTAATGAGAGTGGTTTTCAAACACTGACTGCAGCCACAATAACAAATAGATTTTAGTGCAAGCTAGTTCACTTATACACATATGACACAAAGGTTCATGAAATAATACTTACTCTTCCCAAGCATAATAAACTGATTTTTAAAAATTCTATTTATTCTACGCTATTTTTGTTTCTTTTTCTTTTTTCTCTAAATCCTGGTCATGATTCATTACACTGATCTCACAAAGTGAGTGACAAACTCTAATGCCCCGGGGATGTCAAGTTAAGAGGTTTGGACCTGATGCAGGTTATTTTAAGATCACGGAATTGACCACTAAGAACATAGGAATCTGTAGGCAGAATTTTAGGCTGGAAAACCCTCTACCTTGTGAATAAAGTGATTGTTTTATGATTTTGTCACTGAGATAAATTTAAATTGACTTAGCTAACACCACATGATGAAATCAATATGTGTACTATGTATTACTCACAGTTTTTCTCTCTCAGCTGTTTATCATTTAAATTGCTGGTCAGTTTCCCAGAGAATGATTTTTCCTATGTTAATATGGAGGCTTGCATTAGCCTAGATAAGAATATTCAAGGTATTTCTATAAGAGAGACAAATTCTAAATTTGTTTTATTTTACTGTTGTAAATTCAAATAATTTCTTTTTCTTATTAACGGAACAGTTGCTTCATTATAAATTAGAGGATGAACTGTTTACAACATTTATAGAGGATAGACTATTTACAACAAACTCTCCTAAGATGGTGGCGAGGTATCTTCATGAAAAACAGAAAGTGTGCTCCTCATTATTCATTAGAGACATTCAGGATCAGCTACACAACCATCTGTCTAAAATGCAGACGAAGGGATTTTCAGCTCTGGCTGGAACTGTCCCTTTTAACTTGAATAGCCTATCATTTTTGACAATATGCTTGAGATTCTCTTAGCTTAATACAAATCTAGCATGTAAATTCCTGGGGGAAAAAGGATATTTTGTGTCAGAAATTGTAATCTTTCCCCTAGGTTTGCAATTAATTCACATTAAAATAATGTGAACATCATCAGTGATACAAACGCCTATATCTTAGAAAGCACAATACTTCTTGTCCTTCAGAGATGAGAGGAGAGGTTGCATATCACCTGGCTGTGGACAGAAATCAATCTATTGCTCATGACTGACTACCAGCAGCTAATTAAGATGGGGAGTACGTTCCTTTTTCAATTTCTAAGAAAAAGCAGTAAAAGTTAGTTAGCTTGTGTTATAATTTTAAACCCAAACAGCCAATAATTATGCTATCTCCAGGAGGCCAAGGTTTTTCTCTCAATAATTTAATTCAGCAAGCAGAGCTCTGTAACAGGCAGGAAGGAGGCAGGGATAAAAAGCCAGATTTAGCTTTAGGACTCTGTGACCAATCTGTGCCAGACAGCATCCAACCTTTTAACTAAGTGTAAGTTTTAAAAATATTAATTTTTTTGGCAACATAGCACATTTAGTCCCAAGGCTAGTGTAACAATTTTTTAATGTAGCCACCTGCTTTGGGCATATACTAGGATACTCAATATATAAATACTGCTTTGTAGAAGGACAGCCTAAGATATCCAGTAAGTATACTATCACTCCCTAGTTCACACACACACACACACACACACACACACACACACTCCTATTGGTCTAAAGCATAAAGTAAATAAATACTTTTTAAAAATACATTCACAAGTCTAAAAGCAGAGCCATACATATTTTGGATACTTGATTTATGGAAAATGTAGCTCTACAGAGAATTGGAAAAAAGTTGGCCATTTCCAAAAATGTGTTAAAGACAACAGGACCCAAATGGATTGGCTTACGCTAAGCCCTATGTCACCAAACTGAAATTTAATGTTGTTACAGTTTCAGCTCTCCCAGAAATAGAATCTTAAACCAGTCAACCATGAATCTCCTGATCAGCATTAGTTAGATAATCTGCCTGATAAACCCCTGCCATTCCCTATAAGGAAAGTAACCTTACAATAACCAATCCAATTTTTTGCCTAGTAAAACTTCCCCAAATCTCTTGCCTTGTATAGCTCTTTAGAGCTCCTTTCCATCTGCCTGATTCATGAATCACTGAATAAAGTCAATAAGCTCTTTAAAATTTACTCATAATTTTGTTCTTTAACAAATGGTTCTGGGTTAACTGAATAGCTACATGGGGGAAATACAACCTGACCCCTACCTCTTTTCACACACACACCTATAAATATATTCCAATTAGATTATAGATCTAAACTTCAAAGGTAAAAACAATCAAATTTCCAGAAGATAACACAGGCAAATATTATCATGAACTTCATGTAAGGAGCTATTTCTTAAGTAGGAAACAAAAAGTACTAGTTTAATTGAGGACAAATTCTTCATCAAAAACACTATTAAGAGAGTAAAAGGCCAACCACAGACTGAAAGATATTTACAACACATACAAAGGAGTCATATCCAAAATCTATACAGAACTCCTACAGATTACTAAGAAAAAGACAGGTAGCCCAACAGAAATTAGACAAAAGACAAATAGGCACCACACAAAAGAAACTATCCAAATGACCAAAAAATGTGTGAAATGCGCTCAATTTCACTAGGAATTGGAGAACCACAGATTAAAATTACAGAGCTGCACTACACCCACTGATCAAAATAACTAAAATTTAGGGCTTCCCTGATAGGTAAGAATCCGCCTTACCCATCCAGCGATTCCACCCCTGGTCCAGGAAGATCCCACATACCGTCTGGCAACTAAGCCCATGCTCCAGAGCCTGGGAGCTGCAACTACCAAAGCCCACACATGCTAGAGCCCATGCTCCGCAGCAAGAGAAGCCACCACAATGAGAAGCCTGAGCACTGCAACTAAAGAATAGCCCCCACTCACTGCAACTACAAGACCCAGCACAGCCAATAAATAAATAAAATTGCCTTAAAAACAAATAATCATTAAATTCAAAAGACTAAGAGTGTTAGAATATGGTTCAGTCCAGTAGCTCAACTGTGTCGAACTCTTTGCGACCCCATGGACTGCAGCACACCAGGCTTCCCTGTCCATCACTAACTCCCAGAACTTGCTCAAACTCATGTCCATCGAGTCAGTGATGCCATCCAACCATCTCATCCTCTGTCAGTCGTCCCTTTCTCCTCCTGCCTTCAATCCTTCTCAGCATCAGGGTCTTTTCAAATGAGTCAGCTCTTTGCATCAGGTGGCCAAAGTATTGGAGCTTTGCCTTCAGCATCAGTCCTTCCAATGAATATTCAGGACTGATTTCCTTTAGGATTGACTGGTTTGATCTCTTTGCAGTCCAAGGGACTCTTAAGAGTCTTCTCCAGCACCACAGTTCAAAAGCATCAATTCTTCGGTGCTCAGCTTTCTTTATGGTTCAACTCTCACATCCAAACACGACTACTGGAAAAACCATAGCTTTGACTAGACAGACCTTTGTTGGCAAAGGAATGCCTCTGCTTTTTAATATGCTGTCTAGGTTGGTCATAGCTTTTCTTCCGAGGAACAAGCGTCTTTTAATTTCATGGCTGCAGTCACCATCTGCAGTGATTTTGGAGTCCAAGAAAATAAATCTGTCACTGTTTCCACTGTTTCCCTGTCTATTTGCCATGAAGTAATGGGACCGGATGCCATGATCTTAGTTTTCTGCATGTTGAGTTTCAAGCCAGCTTTTTCACTCTCTTCTTTCACTTCCATCAAGAGGCTTTTTCATTCTTCGCTTTCTGCCATAATGGTGGTGTCATCTGCGTAGCTGAGGTTATTGATATTTCTCCCAGCAGTCTCGATTCCAGCTTATGCTTCATCCAGCCCAGCATTTCACATGATGTGTTCTGCATATATATTAAATAAGCAGGGTGACAATACACAGCCTTGACATACTCCTTTCCCAATTTGGAACCAGTTTGTTGTTCCATGTCTGGTTCTAATTGTTGCTTCTTGACCTACACACAGGTTTCTCAAGAGGCAGGTAAGGTGATCTGGTATTCCCATCTCTTAAAGAATTTTCCACACTTTGTTGTGATCCAACAGGAAAATAAAATGCTGGTGGGAATTTAAATTTATATAAGCACTATGACCAGTCCATCCTAAAGGAAATCAGTCCTGAATATTCACTGGATGGGCTGATGCTGAAGCTGAAACTCCAATACTTCGGCCACCTGATGCAAAGAGCTGACTCATTTGAAAAGACCCTGATGCTGAGAAAGATTGAAGGCAGGAGAAGGGGACGACAGAGGATGAGATAGTTGGATGGCATCACCGACTCAATGGACATGAGTTTCAGTAGGCTCCAGGAGTTGGCAATGGACAGGGAAGCCTGGCGTGCTGCAGTCCATGGGGTCACAAAGAGCTGGACACGACTGAGTGACTGAACTGAACTGAAGCACTATGACAGCATCTATCAAAGCTAAACCCAAGAATGCCATGTGAGAAATTTTAAAATTATATTAAAAAAGAACATGACTTTCAAAAAAGAATACCATTTGATCTGGCAATTGTACTCAGAGACAGGAACAACAGTCACAGCAAACTATTTTTAATAACCCCAAACAAACCTAATCTCTGTCAAGAGTAAACTGTGTATATAAATGATGCCATACCCATACAGTATCTTCCTGTATATATACACGGCTTCCCTGGTGACTCAGACGGTTAAGAATCTTGCAGCAATGCAGGAGACCCGGGTTCAGTTCCTGGGTTAGGAAGATCCCCTGGAGAAGGGAATAGCTATCTACTCCAGTATTCTTGCCTGGGAAATCCCATAGATAAAAGAGCCTGGCCGGTTACAGTCCTTGGGGTTGCAAAGAGTTGGACACAACTGAGGGACTAACACTTTCACTTTCAACACCCATACAGTAGAATATTCTAGAGCAGTGAAAACATACAAACTATCTCTACAGACAGATACATGAACAAATCTCACAAACATAATACTGAGCTTAAAAAAAAAAAAAAAAAAGCCAGCCACAAAAGAATAAAAACCAGACATTTCCATTTCAAAAGCAAGCCAAACTGAACTACAGTGATAGCAGCCAGGAGAGCAGTTGCCTTCAGAGAACAGAGAAGGTGTAATGACCAGAAAGGGTCATAGGTAGGGTTGCCATGTAAAATACAAGCTGCTCAGTTAAATATGAATTTCAGGTAAACAACAGAGAATCTTTTAATATAAGTAGATCCCATGCACTGTTTGGGACATGTATTTTTACTTGCTCAATCGGGCAACCCTAGTCAAGGTTGATGTTTTGGGAGTCCTGGTAATATTTTCCTTCTTGATATCTATTCTATAAGCATTCATTGTGCATTTTTATGTACATGTGTTATACTTCACAATAAAAAAAAAGGCAAAAGTACACTCAGTACAGCCTTGCAGATTTTAAAATATCTCATCCAGCCACTGTTCTTCCCACTCTTAATCACTGTATGTGAGAGCTGAGGATCTGAAGTGTTGCTATGTCCAAAGCTGTGGGCTCTACATTCAATTTTGATTAGAATTACTTTTACACAGCATGCTTCTTTATTTTGGAATCCTTTTTCATGGCCT
This sequence comes from Nanger dama, assembly GCA_917880005.1. Classification (NCBI taxonomy): domain Eukaryota; kingdom Metazoa; phylum Chordata; class Mammalia; order Artiodactyla; family Bovidae; genus Nanger; species Nanger dama. The sequence goes on from CAKJTW010000088.1 coordinate 6,648,878, forward strand.
GCCTTTCAGGGGTTTTACTTAATTTGTGACTAGCTTAATCTTATCAAGGGCTTCCCAAGTGGCTCAGTGGTAAAGAATCCAACTGCCAATGCAGGCCCGGGGTCAAAAGATCCCCTGAAGTAGGAAATGGCAACCCACTCCAGTATTCTTCCCTGGGAAATCCTAAGGACAGAGGAGCCTGGCAGGCTACAGTCCATGGGGTCACAAAGAATTGGACACAACTAAACAACAATAATCTTACCAAAGGGCAACGTTAGGATGGCAGGCCAGCCTCTACCCATCAGCCAAGAAAGCACAAACCAGTGGTCAAGAAACAAGCTGAACTGACCAGCCAACCTGCAGGGGTCAGAATGCACTGGCCTGAAGCTACAAGAAAACTGGTTACCGTAAGGCCAACAACTTGGATACAGACACTGTTCAGCATCCATAAAGTCTAATGCTTCAATCTGCAGCCTGTTTTCTAAACTTACCAGAGGTTTACACAAATACCTTGAGTGGTTCCATCAATTTCCCGTCTTACAGATACATCTGGAAAACCCAAGTAATGAGTAGGGACCAGTGCAAACAAAAACCTGAATCATTTTTCTGTTGTGGCTTAAAGAAGATGGTATTTACTGGCAAAAGTTCTTGCGTGCTCAGGGTTTTTAATGTTGTGTTGTTTGGTACTTGTTTTGAAATGAACCATTCCCAATCCTAAATGAAGAAAGAACTACAAGTTTGGATCCTCCTCTCTATAATGTTTAAGATCAAACTTTATAGGCCAGTGGAACCCTTATCCGCGCCCTACCAGCCTTGAGAGTGCCAGGTTTCTTCACTTTAATAACAAACTCTTTCACAAAGAGTATTAAGGAGAGTGATTAGGTTCCTGGGCTGTGGAAACCAGCTGCCTGGAGGAAAGCCAGCTTCCCCACTGAGACTGTGCAGCTCTGGCCAGTGAGTGACTGACTCATTGCTCTGTGCCTCAGTTTCTTCAACTGTAAAGTAGGAATTAAAAATAGCTGATACAAAGGGCTGTTGGGAGCATCTAATGCCGTGTAAGGTGATGAAAGCACAGCCCCTAGCACACCTTCAGCGCTTATCGATGACTATCATCAACCCTACCTTCGAGGGTCTTAGCATCTATAAGGACTCTACGTCTGTATCTAATGTAGGGAAAGCATCTAGATGCAGCTAGACAGAGGGGGAAGGGGAGGTAGTCCAAGAGCCCACAGTTTGACCCAAGCTGCGCCCAATCCACAGAAGGCGAAGCGGCGTTAGGAGGCCAGGGTAGTGGCCACACCTGGGCCCCAAACTTTGGCTGGGACCTCTGACCTCGGGTGCCCTCTCTACTCACATTATGGTTGAAGCTGTTGCCGGGCAGCAGAGGCAGGGCCATGGCTTCCGAGCGTCCGAGGGTCAAGGGTCCGAGAAAAGAGGCCAGCAGGCAGCGGCCACCTTTCGGCCGCTTTGTTTGAGCCCCTGTCTCCCCCACACTCCACGTTACCTAGAGACGGAGGCGGGGTCACAGAAGGAGGAGGGGCTTCCGCGGGCCGGGGGCTCGGGGGCGGGGCCGGGGCGGGGCTAGGCGGAAGCTCCGCGCGGGCGCTTCCCTCCGCCCACCCCACCCACTCAGCCGGGAACCGGTCTTCCCCGAGGCTTTTTCTCTTCACGCGCCTGGTGCACACACAAAGGCTGTCTACCGCACCATTCCCCCGCCCCCGCCGCTTGCTGTTTTAACCCTTTGATAGGGCTCAAAGCCCTTTCTGCACTGAAGCTCCTCTGTTTCTGGCACGTTTCTCTGTTTCTCGCCATTTGGTTATTAAATTTAGTTCATATAGAAGAGTGCAGAAAATAAAATGACACCCGTGTGCTCACAGAAATGTAACACCAGTGCACGTTACATTTACATCAGCTTTTACTTTGTAATTAAAACGTTCCAGATGAATCCCAAGCCACACAAACCCCAAGCATCTCCCACCCTCCTCCCACCACTATCACCGAGAAAATCCATTCAGCGGTAACCACCATCCTCAGTTCTTCCTCTATACTTTTTTCCGTTTGAACGAAACATTTGGTAAGATGCTCGTTCCTGGTGCAGTCATAATGGCCAAGGGCGGAGTCAGGTGGCACAAAAGTGGTCTCTGTCACTCCACCAGGCACCCAAGATACCCAAGCCAGCGACTCCTCTCCCCACACCTACAGCTACCCCCTCCCTGAGTCCTACTCTACTAGTTGGACACTCTGGGTAACTCTCAGCCACCACATCCTCTGTCTCAGTCGAGACCCTATTGTTTCTTGTCTGGTTTTTTAAAACAGAAACCAAACAACTAATCTTGCCTCCAGAGCCACCCTCTTATATAATTCATGGTGCACCTGTTACTCTTCAGCTTCAATATTCTTCTAGCTATCACGAGGCAGGCCAATTCCTTAGCCTGGTCAGAGCCTATGTCAGTAGGTGCCCACGAACGCCCACCATCCCTTTCTTTGCCCCGTTCCTCTACTCCAGCTCCGAGGAATCACTGACAGTTTCTAAACCAAACTCTACAGTTTCTGCCCTTTGGGATTTTGCAAATTTCACTCTCTGCTGGAAACACCCTTCCTTGCCATCTCTCACCTGGGTAACCCCTTCTTGTCTTTCAGGGCTTGGTTCAGGGCGGGAGAGAGGTGTGGAAGGCTTTGACATTTCTGGGAAGCGTTCCTCCACCTCTCCACTCGCCCATTAGCTGCCCGTCTCATGGTGGCTTTTGTGGTACTGCAATGTAATTACCTTTACTTGACACTCTTCAAATGCCCACCAATTCTCCCAGGGCAGGAACTCTCTCTCTTTTCTTATTACTTAAAAATATACATTACGGATTTTCTGTCTTTTTAAATTTCACCCTATGAATTTCTGCTACCTGCTTTTTCACCTAAGATTTTTTTTTGACATTTCTAAGTGTTAACACATGTAGCTCTGTTTCATTCATTTTAAACGAATTGTATGATTATACCACAAATCACTGATCCATCTGTTGATGACTATGAGGTTGTTTTCCAATTCTTCATTAGTTATCAATGCTGGAGAGAGCAACCCTCTCCTGTTTCTTTGGACATTATCTAGGCTACATATCTAAAGGTGGAATTGTTCACACATTCAACTATACTAGATCTCCAGAATCTTTAAACCAATTAAGAAAGTCCCCTTTCACCTACATCCTTTCAACAAAAGTTATTACCAAATTGTGTAATTTTGAACAATCATTTGAATGAATATGAAATGGTATGCCACTGTTATTTTGTTTCTCCCTAATTCCTAGTGCAGTTAGTCATCTTTTCACAGGCTTGTTATCTTCTTCTGTGACTCGTCCATTCATACCCTTTGCTGATTTTTCTATTTGATCATTTGTAATTTTAAAACTATCTTCTGGATATGAATCTTCAGTTCAGTTCAGTTCAGTTGCTCAGTCGTGTCCAACTCTTTGCGACCCCATGAATCGCAGCACGCCAGGCCTCCCCTGTCCATCACCATCTCCCGGAGTTCACTCAGACTCACGTCCATCGAGTCCGTGATACCATCCAGCCATCTCATCCTCGGTCGTCCCCTTCTCATCCTGCCCCCAATCCCTCCCAGCATCAGAGTCTTTTCCAATGAGTCAACTCTTCATTTTCTCATCATTTGCAGTTTGGTTTCTCCATTTATAGATTTCTTTATTGTACGTGAATATGTCATTTTACTCTACTCAATTAGATTATTCTTTCCCATTACGGCTTGTGCTTTGTACATGAATTCAAAATTTCCTATAGAACAAAATTATTGTCCTACATCTTCTTACAAATATTTTTAAATGTTTCTTTTTCTTACTTTTTAAATTTGAAATAATTCAAAACCAATAGAAAAGTTGGAAGAATAGTACAAAGAACTCCTGTTTACCCTTCACCTAAATTTCCCCAATTGTTTTATATTTTACCATGTATTTTATCATTCCCTCTGTATACACAAGTTTTCCATTTTAGAGTAAATACCAGATATCATACCCTTTTACCCCTAAATACTACAGTTTACATTTCCTAATAACAAAGACATGCTCTTATATAACTAGAGTACAATAATCAAAATCATAAAGTTGGTATTAATTAATAAAATATTATTTCTCACTATAAATATTTAATGTAAATTTTGTCAATTGTCCCCAAAAATTTTTTTAGCAAAAATTAAAAAATAGTTTAAAATATCTGGTCAAGATCTCATCTAACATCACAAATTACTAGCTTTTTGTTTATGGCATTTTGGCAGGAACACCACAAGAGAAAGTCTGTGTTCTTCTCAGTCATCAAAGGAGCAGGTGCAAAATGTGTATTTTTAACCATCAATGGTGAAGTTAACTTCAGTCACTTGGTTAAGGTACTGTATACCAAGTTTCTCCACTGTAGTGTCTTTTTTTTTTTTTTTTGCCCTTTTTAATTAGTAAGAATTCTGTCAGTAGATCATTTGGAACTATGTAAATACCAAGTTACTCATTAAATTATTAGTGTCAATTGATGATTTTGCCCACATCATTTATTATTATTGTGATGGCCAAAGGATGTAACTCCACCATTCCTTCTATATATTTTAGTTGGCATTCTAATACAAGCAATAAATTTTTTCCTAATTATTTATTTATTCATTCATTTATATCAGAATGTTCTATAGACTCTTGTTTTATTCAGTGTATTATAATGTTACTATTATTTATTTTGATGTAAAAATGTCCTACATTTAGTCAGTGAAATTCCTCTAAGCTGACTTTTCTGTCCTTTTGTTCATTTTTCAAGCACTTCTTTGTACTCTGCCACTACAAGATATTCGAGATATCTGTGGATATAGGTAGATATGCTTCCTTGGTGGCTCAGATAGTAGAGAATCAACCAGCAATGCAGGAGACCTAGGTTAAATCCTTGGGTTGGGAAGATCCTCTGGAGGAGGGCATGTGAAGTGAAATGAAGTGAAGTGAAGTCGCTCAGTCGTGTCCGACTCTTTGTGACCCCATGGACTGTAGCCCACCAGGCTCCTCTGTCCATGGGATTCTCCAGGCAAAAGTACTGGGATGGGTTGCCATTTCCTTGGCTCAGAGGATAAAGCGTCTGCCTGCAATGCAGGAGACCCAAGTTCGGAGGAGGGCATGGAAACCCAGTATTCTTGCCTGGAAAATCCCCATGGACAGAGGAGCCTGGTGGGCTATAGATAGGCACAGATAGCTTTATCTCTTTTAATTTCTGTCTTTGGGCAGATAGATAGACATTAAAACCCATGAGTTTATACTGATATGTCCAGTTTCAGTCAACACAATAGAGTACATGTTCAAGTTCCCCTTTCCACATCTATAACGCCCTTCTCAAACTGTAAGAAGTCTGATTCCAGTTACCTTCAAAATGGTTACTTATTTGCTCAGTGCTAAAAGACCCCCAGAACAGTTACCGAACAGCTAATTCATATCATTGTGAAAACAAGCCTACTAACTAAAGTTCAATATAGGCGTTCAGTTGTTTTTTTTTTTTTCCTTTAGTCAATGTATTTAGTCAAAATACTGTGTACCAAAATAACTTGGGTGTGTTTCCCCACTCTGATGCTCCCCTCCCTGTTTAGAGTGATTATGTTACTTCTGTTACTCATTTGAAAAACAGTCAGCTTCATTCATTTTGACTACACCAAAGCCTTTGGCTGGGTGAATCACAACAAACCATGGAAAATTCTTAATAGAGATGGGAATACCAGACCACCTTACCTGCCTCCTGAGAAACCTGTATGTAGGTCAAGAAGCAACAGTTAGAACCCAACACGGAGCAACACAGACTGGTTCCAAATAGGAAAAGGAGTACATCAAGGTTGTATGTTGTCACCCTCCTTATTTAACTTATATGCAGAGTACATCATGTGAAATGCCAGGCTGGATGAAACACAAGCTGGAATCAAGATTGCCAAGACAAATACCAATAACCTCAGGTATGCAGATGACACCACCCTTATGGCAGAAAGCAAAGAAGGACAAAAGAGCCTCTTGATGAAAGTGAAAGAAGAGAGTGAAAAAGCTGGCTTAAAACTCAACATTCAAAAAATAAAGATCATGGCATCTGGTCCCATCACTTCATGGAAAATAGATGGGGAAACAATGGAAACAGTGACAGACTTTATTTTCTTGGGCTCCAAAATCACTGCAGATGGTGATGGCAGCCATGAAATTAAAAGACACTTTCTTCTTGGAAGAAAAGCTATGACCAACCTAAGATAGCATATTAAAAGCAGAGACATTCCTTTGCCAACAAAGGTCCGTCTAGTCAAAGCTATGGTTTTTCCAGTAGTCATGTATGGATGTGAGAGTTGGACTATAAAGAAAGCTGAGCACTGAAGAATGGATGCTTTTGAACTGTGGTGTTGGAGAAGACTCTTGAGAGTTCCTTGGACTGCAAGGAGATCAAACCAGTCAGTTGTAAAGGAAATCAGTTCTGAATATTCATTGAAAGGACTAATGCTCAAGCTGAAGCTCCAGTACTTTGGCCACCTGATGCAAAGAACTGACTAATTAGAAAAGACCCTGATGCTGGAAAGATCGAAGGCAGGAGAAGGAAATGACAGAGGATGAGATGGTTGGATGGCATCACCGACTCAATGGACATGAGTTTGAGCAAGCTCTGGGAGATGGTGAAAGACAGGGAAGCCTGGCATGCTGCAGTCCATGGGGTCGCAAAGACCATTAAACTGAACTTTGTTCTGTTCCCATTTGTAGCCCACACTCAAGTTTTTGCTCCGTCCTTATCTATTTCTTCTTTGTCTTTCTTATTTTGCAGTTGTGTTTCTCCCATTTCCATTTGATTAATGTAGCCAGTGGTGCATGTATTTTGTTACTTTTTCAAAGAACCAGAATTTTGATTTATTACTCTGACCTATTGGTTTCTAATCCTAATCTTCACTAATTTTCTACTCTTACCTTTATTTTTTCTTCCTTGTGCTTTCTTTTGGTGCATTTCTTGTTCTTTCTCTCACTTTTTAAGTTGATACAATTCATTCACTGTTATTTTATTGATGTAAGTGTTTAAGTGTATGAATCTTTCCTCTGATCTCTAACTGTATCCAGTAGTTTCTGGTATGTAGTGTTTTCATACTTTTTATTCTAGTTTTATTTCACTGTGATAATAAAGTGTAGTTTGTAATATTTCCATTATATAGAACCTACTGTAGCTTTCTTTGTGACCTAATATTTGATGGATTTTTGTAACTGTTCTATGTGCAGTTGAGAAGGAAGGCATGCATACTCACTATTATTAGGTCCTAAAGTTCCTTATAGATCAATGAGATCCATTTTATTGATTATGTTGTTTACTTTTTCTGTATCCGTATGTTTCTGCCACTTGATCTATTCTGCACTAGGAATGGCCTGTTGAATTTTCCTACTAGCAATCTATTTCTATCTGTATCATCTTGCATCTATAGTTTCTGCTTTTAAAAGATTTTTAAAGATTTATAAATGTTATACTTAACATTATGAAATTGACTTTTGCATTATAAGTTATCTGTTTTGTCACAATTAATTATTTTTGGCCTGAATTCTACTTTATTTGATATCAAGGATCAAAAGCCCCACTTATTTGTTATTTCCGTTTGCCCATGTCTTTATTTTTAGCCTGTATGACTCAACTTGGATGTATCTCCATACACCATACATTTGAGTCTTGCTTTTAAGCCATATTGCAAATATTTTTCAGGTTTCCCTGATGGCTCCATGCCAATGCAGAAGTCATCAGTTTGATCCCTAGTCCTGGAAGATCCCACATGCCACGGAGCAACTAAGCAAGTGTGCCACAGCTATTGAGCCTGTGCTCTAGAGCCTGGATGCTGCAATTACTGAGCTCACGTGCTGCAGCTACTGAAGTGTGTGCGCCCTAGAGGCCATGCTCCGTGAGGAGAGAAGCCATCACAATAAGAACTTTGCACACTGCAACCGAGAGTAGCCCTATCTGCAACTAGGGAAAGCCCATGTAGCAACAAAGACTCAGCACAACCAAAAGAAATAACTAAAATTATTTTTTAGAGAAAATATTTTTCTTTTAGTAGGTGAGTTAAGCCCATTCACACCTTTTTTAAAGCAAATGTGCTGTCTAAGCCGATTCACACATTGATGAAGTGAAAGTGAAAGCCAGTCATGTCCAACTCTTTGCAACCCCATGGACTATACAGTCCATGGAATTCTCCAGGCCAGGATACTGGAATGGGTAGCCTTTCCCTTCTCCAAGAGATCTTCCCAACCCAGGGATTGAACCCAGGTCTCAAACCCAGGTCTCCTGCATTGCAGGCGGATTCTTTATCAGCTGAACCACCAGGGAAGCCCTCACACACTGATAAGACATATTTTTAATCTCAACTCTGATGTACTAGTTTATATTGTAATCATCATGTGTACCATGTATATTTACTGTTTTTCTTTCTGCCAGTTAGTTTTCATCGGTGTATAGTTTCTTTATGTTGTTAGTTTAAACTGTGCAGCAAAATGAACCAGCCATACATATACATATAACCTGTCCCTTTTGGACTTCCTTCCCACTCAGGTCATCACAGAGCATTAAGTAGAGTTCCCTGTGCTGTACAGCAGGTTCTAATTAGTTATCTATTTTGTACATAGTATCAATAGTGTATACATGTCAATCTCAATCTCCAAATTCCTCCAATCCTTCCCCTTTCCCCCTTGTTCTCCACATCTGTATCTCTATTTCTGCTTTGCAAATAGGATTATCTATACCATTTTTCTGGGCTTCCCCCATGGCTCAAAGGTAAAGAATCTGCCTGCAATGCAAGAGCCACAGGAGCTGCTGATTCAATCCCTGCGTCCAGAAGATCCCCTGGAGGAGGGCATGACAACCCCCTCCAGTATTCTTGCCTAGAGAATCCCATGGCCAGAGGAGCCGGGCAGGCTATGGTCCACAGGTTCACAGAGTCAGAAACAACTGAAGCAACTTAGCACAGCACAGCACATACCATTTTTCTAGGTCCCACATATATACATTAAAATATGATATTCATTTTCTCTTTCTGACTTATATCACTCTGTATGACACTCTCTAGGTATATCCATGTAACTGGTTTTTTTCATTATGTGTTTTCTTTGCTATTGTAATTTATAAATTCTCTTAGTGTTCAGGAAGAAACTTGTGATTTTTTTTTCCATTGCTTAATTTTGTACTTATAACTTCGTTAAGACAATTGAGTACCTCCAGTTTTACCAAATAATATTAAATGTTTTAAAAGTGATTATAACCAATACACTGAAATTTTCATTTCAATAAATATACTTTTATTTCTAGAAGTTTCCCTTCTTCTCTTTAAATCTATATGATCTTAAAAGTGGGATCCTTCTCTTATAATTTTGCTCACTTATTTTTTCTTTAATTATTTTTAAAATACTTAGTTTAGGGTCCTTAACCAACAATTCTACCCTTTGATGTTCATTTTCCCTTTTTCCTGTGTTGGCTGACTCTTATTCATGGATGATTGCTGCCTTGTGTGTTTATAAATGTTTCTGTGGGGCAAGTAGTAGAGCTGGAACTCTCACTTTCTGATTCCAAGTCCAGTGTCCTCTTCAATACACCACATCTCACACAGTCCACATGCAGATGGCCTCTGCCTTCTAAGGGAAGATATTTTCCAAACATAAAAGCAAGTCTAATAATAATGATTCTCTTAAGGAAGTAACAGAACAAAATATCTTAAATCAAATCTGTCCAAAAATCTAGGGCCTGAGTCTGACACATCCATCCATCTATTGCCCTGGTTGTTCACATGTGCTATCTCCTCTGAGCATTTTGATTCCTCCACTTTTGTACTTCTATAGGTACTTCCCACATACTGTCTCCTATAAACATATAGAGTCTTAGATTCATTAATTCAAAGGTTTTCCATTTGTGTGCATGCATGCAAAGTTGCATCAGTTGTGCCTGACTCTTTGCAACCCTATGGGCTATAGCCCTCCAGGCTCCTCCATCCATGGGATTCTCCAGCAAGAATACTGGAGTGGGTAGCTGTTCCCTTCTCCAGGGGACCTTCCTCACCCAGGATCGAACCTGCATCTCTTAGGTCTCCTGCATTAGCAGTTGGGCTCTTGACCACTAGCGCCACCGAGGAAGACCAGTTTTCCATTTCGCAAATATTTACCGAGCATCCACTCTGATGTGTCAGGACTTCTTCCAAACATTGGGATAAATCAGGGATTAGGACAGAGTGAATACTTCTAAATACCCCAGATCAAAGAGTCTCAGTCTTCTGTAACTTGTAACTTTTCTTCTAGCTTTGTTTTCTTTCCATGACACCTAGCTTCTAATTCCTCCTCCTCGGACACATCTACCACGAAGAACCATCTGAAATGGCACGCATTTTTTTAAACAAATAAATAAATTGAAAGTAAACTAGTTCTGAGAATTGCTAGACACCCCTTGACGTAACTGAAGACACTTTAGGGCATGTCAGGACCAGTGCTGGGGAAGCACTGTTATTGATGTTCAAAGAATCTGTGTTACACACACCCATGGATAAAGAAATCACAGGAGAGGCCGGCAGTGCTAACACTTCTGAGCAAGCCCAAACTAGCCTGTGAAAAGGGAAAGATATACCTGGTTGGAGAATTTCTTTTGAGGAATGAGGTCATCGTGCAGTTTAGAGCCTTTCTACAAGACACAAGAGCCCTTGGCAGCAGGAGGGAGTACCTTTGACAGTATTTCTGCAGGAACTTCCTTTTCTCCTCCACTGAAGCCTTGCCTCTCAAGTCTCCCTTGTCCTGATATCCTCATAAATAGCACTGCTCCCATGGCTCTGAGATCCTAAAACTTGATGCTTTTCACTATTTTGTGCTCTCTTGGGTTATATCCACATTTTATGTCCTCATCCTGAGCATTTAAAGGAAGAATTAGCACCGATCCTTCACAGACTCTTCCAAAACATAAAAAGAAGGGAACACTTCCCAATTCATTCTATTAGGCCAGTATTGCCCTCACACCAAAACCAGATAAAGATATCACAAGAAAATTTATGAATATCCCTTAAGAATAGAGATACAGAAATCCTCAGCAAAATGCTAACAAACCAAATCCAGTAAATGTATAAAAAGGATTATACATCATGACCAAGTGGGAATTATTCCAAGAATGCAAAGTTGGTTTAGCATCTGAAATTTGATGTAACATATCATTTTAATAGAATAAAGAACAAAAACCTCATGAGCATCTCAATAGATACAGAAAAAGCATTTGACAAAATGCAACAGCCTTTTGATTAAAAAAACACTTGACAAACTAGAAATAGGAAGGAATTTCCTCAAATCTAATAAAAGCCTCTCTCTCTCTCTCTCTCTCACACACACACACACACAAAGCCACATCATATCTGACAGTGCAATATAAGATGCTCACTCCCTAAGATCAGAAACAAGACAAGAATGTTTATTCTTGCCACTTCATTCAACATTGCTCTCAGGAATACATGATCAAGACACAGAAATCAATTGTATTTCTATACATTAACAATGAACTATTTGAAAGTTAAATTAACATTTAAAGTGGCATCAAAAGAATAAAATACTGAGAAATCAATTTAACCAAAGAAGTACAAGACTTGGACATGTAAACTACAAAATATCAGTAAAAGAAACTAAAAGAGACCTGAGTAAATCGAAAGATATGAACTTCATGGATTGGAAGACTTAAGATTTGGAAGATCACAATGCTCTTCAAATTGATATAAAAATTTAATGCAATCACTAACGTAATTTAAAATGCTTTTTTGCAGAAAATCTGATCTGAAAATTCACATGGAAACACAAAGGACCATCTTGAAAAAGAAGAACAAAATTGGAAGTTTCACACTTCCCAATTTTAAAACTTACTACAGAATCATAATAATCAAGGCAGTGTGTCACTGGTATAAAGGTCATATACAGATCAGTGGAATAAAATTGGGTGTCCAAAAATAAACTCTTACATTTATGGGCAATTGATTTTTGACAAGGGTGCCAAGACAATTCAATGTGGGAAAGAATAATCTTTTCAATGAATACTACTGCAAAACCTGGGTCTCCATATCCTAAGAATGAGTTTGTACCCCCTGTTACACACCAACACATGGTCATCACACCATAAACAAAAATTAAGTTGAAATGGACCAAATACTATAAGAATTAAAACTATAAAACTCTTGAATGAAAATATAGGAGTAAAGCTTGGACTTGGTTTAGGCAATGGTTTTCTTGGTATGACACATAAAGCACAAGCAACAAAAGAAAAATAGATAAGTTGCTTTCATCAAATTTTAAAACGTTCATGCTTCAGGGACATCAAGAAAATAAAAAGACAACTCACAGAAAAGGGAAAAATATCTGAAAATAATATATCTGTGACGGAACTTATATAGAGAATATATAAAGAACTTGTACAGTTCAACAAAATGTGACCCAGTTTAAAAATGGACAAAGGATTTGAATAGACATTTCTCCAAAGAAGATACACAAATGGCCATAAACACATGAAAAAATGTTCACTATCTTTAGTTGTTTGGGAAATGGACATCAAAACCACACTCTAGATTGGTTACACTCAAAAAGATGGACAATAACAAGTGCTGATGCAGATGTGGAAAATTTGGAACCTGCATATATTTCTGATGGAGAAAAGTATTTGGCAGTTTCTATAAAAGTCAAACACAGAGTTACCATATGACCCAGAAATTCCATCTTTAGGTATTATGCTGAGGAGAATTGAAAACATATGTCCACACAGAAACTTGTAATGAATGTTCATCATAACATTACTCATAAGAGTTAAAAAGTAGAACTAACTCAAATGTCCATCAGCTTGTGAAAGGATAAGCAAACTATGGTATATGCATACAATGGAGCATTATATGGCCACCAAATTACATAAATTAACTGATATGCATTAATGCATCAGTTGATCAACCTTGAAAACATTATGCGAAGTAAAAATGCCAGATACAAAAGGTTATACATTGCATAAGTTCCTCATATGAAATATCCAAATATGCAAATCCATAGAGCAAGACTGTAGATTAATGGTTGCTGAGGGCTGAGGGCAGGGGAAATGGGTAGTGATTGTGAATGGGTTTCTTTTAGAGATGACGTAAATGTGCTAGAATTAGTGATGATCAATGTACAACTTGTGATTATATTAAAAGTCACAGAATTGTACAATTCAAAAGGTAAAGTTTGTGGTATGTGAATTTTCTTTTAATAAACTGTAAGCAAACATCTTTAATTAATTAAACTTCAAAATTCCTTTCTTCAGTTGCACTAGTCACACTTCAAGTGCTCAATGGCCATATTATGGCTAGTAGCCACCACACTGGATACACACATAGAGAACATTTTTATCACAGACAGTGTTGATCTAAGCTTCACTACAAGATTCCAGAGGTTTCAGAAATATATCAAGCACATGCAGTGTATGGACCTTAATTGAATTCTTATTTGGGCAAACACTAAAATAAAGCTGAGAAAGTAGAGAAATTTTGAATATTGATTGGGTATTTGATTATATTAAAGAATTACTGTTAAATTTTTAGGTATGACAATAAAATCATGGTTACATTTTCTAAAAATTCTTATTTTTTAGAGATTAATACCAAAAATCTACCTGCAATGCAGGAGATTCAGGTTCAAGTCCTAGGTTAGGAAGATCCCCTGGAGAATGGAAATGGCAACCCACTCCAGTATTCTTGCCTGGAAAATCGCAATCTGTGGGATCACAAAAGAGTCAGACATGACTGGGTGACTAAACAACAATAAGAACTAAAGTATTTAAGGATGAAATAATACAGTGTCTGGGATTTGCTTCAAAATAACCCATGGATCAGATCAGCAAAAATAGATTTAACAAAATTGGCCATGAATCAATAATTGTTGAATTTCGATGATGGATATCAGGGAGCTCTTATGCTCTTCTTTCTATCTTGAAAATATTTGAAATTTTTCATAATAAACAGTCACCAGGCAGCCACTACTTATTCACACCTAATTAGCTATTTCCTGCATGAAAATATAGTGTTGTCAGATTTTCTAACTTTCTGAGAGAATTCAGATCCTTATGTAAAATCTTTGACATTTCATTGTTGTTTGATTTATTTAATTATAAGGCACAAAAACAATCACATCTGGAGCTTGGGTTCAGCTCACAACTCTCACTCTAAAAAAGGTCCAATTTAGAATAATCAATAGAATTAATAGATTCTGAGGTCATCCATCATGAAAATTATTTATTTTGAAAACATAATTAATATTGTATATCTCATTTTTTAAAATTATGACCTATTTCAAAAGGCACAAAGAATAATAAAACGATCACTCATGCACCTGCTATGCAGCTTCAACAAACCTCAATATTTAGTTCTATTTGCTTCATAAAGAAATAAAATGTTATAGATACCACTAATGTCCTCTTTCTGCCTCTCCTCAATCTCATTCCCTCTGCCTCTCCAAAAACACATCCTGAAGGTTGTGTCCATCTTTCCAACCAAATTTATAAAATTTCATTACAGCTATAAGTATTCATAAACAATAAATGTGTTGCTTTTCTATTTCCATATGTTAAATAAGCAGTTTCATTTTTTAAAAAAGTCAGTTGCACTTCTATCTACCAACAACAAAGAGCTAGAAAGCTAACTTCTAAAGAGACCATTTAGAATAAATCAAAAAGCAATATCTATCTAGGAATAAATCTAACAAAAGATAAGCAAGGCATTTAGGGAGAAAATGATAAACTACATTGAAAGACATTTTTAAAAGACCTAAATAAATGGAGATATATATTACGTTCATGGGCTGGAAGATTCAATATCTGAAGATGCCAATTCTCCTTAACAATCCCCAAAGAGACAGAGAATAGAGGGGAGGAAATCAAGTTTCAATGTACAGAATGATCTTTTTACATCAATTTCAAAAACACACAAAAGCAATTTATTGCTTAGGTATACAAACATATATGCAAGCTAAACTGAAAAGTAAGAATATGATAAGAGGAAATACATGATAAGAGTTACCACTTAGGAAGAAGGGAACAGGAATTCAAAGGTAATGACAATGTTCTGTTTCTTAAACAGAGTGATATCAACATGAGTGTTCACTGCATGAAAATTCTTTTATCTTATGCATGCTTCATAAATATTCTTTTGTGTTCAATCAGTATTTAACAAAAAAATAATTTTTAAAGAATATTGATATATATCTATAACACTACCATGGAAATATTTCAACAACATATATGGTTAAATGATAATGCTGAAAACCTTTATACACTTATACACAACATTAGCTAAAATGTGTACCAAAACGTTAATAGTGGTTGTGTCATATAGTAAGTAGAATATACACAAATTGTTAATAGAGGAACTAAGCACCAAAATGTTCATAGTGCTTCTGTATAATATTAAATAAAATGTGTACCAAATTGTTAATACTAGTTATGTCCTAAGGGAAGTTTGACTGTCTTTAATTTTCTCTGTTGTATAGAGGATGGATTTTTTTGTGATTTACCACCAGGAAAAAAAAACAAACAAAAATAAAAAATGTAATAACAAAGAATCATAAACTTGCAGGAAATATTCAAGTTACATTATATAAAGAAAAGACCAGGTGAATTACAAGAGAAAAAGCTTGAGAGCAAAGCCCAAAAGGGAGGAGCTTTAAAGTAATCCAGGATTGAGATAAAAGGAACTGAAAAGACAGGGTTAGATTCAAAACTCTTCATGGAAGGGCTTTAGGGGCAATGAGACAAGTAGTAGTAGTAGAAAGTGCCTAAATCTAAGGGGTAAGGTATAAAGAGTGAAGATAGGCTTTTGTGTGCTTAGTCGCTCAGTCATGTCTGACCCTTTGTGACCCCATGAACTGTAGCCCACCAGGCACCTCTGTCCATGGCGATTCTCCAGGTAAGAATACTAGAGTGGATTACCATGCCCTTCTCCAGGGTATCTTCCCCACCCAGGATCGAACCCATGTCTCCCACATTGCAGGCAGATTCTTTACCTCTGAGCCACCAGGGAAGCCCCATATGCTTTTAGGGGAGGTAGAAATTATATGTCTGGGCTATAAGAGCAACTTACTTCATTCTCCATAAATGAGAATATAGAGCAACTTGTCCAAGTTACTCAGCTGACAAGTGATAGAAGTAGAATTCAAATCCCTGCTGTCCACATCCAGTGCCTTTGTGCTTAACTGCTACACACCTGTACCTCTTACTATTTGCTAAGCGATGTCCAGTTCCACTTCTTTGATATTCATGGTCAAGGGAGTTTAAAAGATATGTTAGTACCAAGGACAGAATACAGAGTGCAATCCTTTGTGTGTGTGCGTGCTAAGTTGCTTCAGTTGTGTCTGACTCTTTGTGACCCCATGAACTGTAGCCATCAGGCTCCTGTGTCCATGTGATTTTCCAGATAAGAGTACTTGATTGGGTGGCCAAGAAATAGCTGTTGAAGCTGAAAATGAGTTCTCTGATAGTTTACAAATGATGCAAAGCATAGATCTGAAGAATAAATCTTAGAAAACAGATCCTTTTACTGCTGCTATTATCTTAACGAAGTCAAGTGACTTGATAGAAGGGACAAGATTTAGAGAAAGACTTGAGTTCAAATTCCAGCTCTGTCACTAGCTAGGTGTTCTCAGGGAAAACTGCATATTCTTATCTGTAAAATAGATGGTCGTGATAATTACATGAAAATATACATGAAGTACTTAGTATTCGAGCAGTCAGACAGTGCGTGTTCAATAAAATGCCACTTTGTTTTAAATCTTGTGTTAGAAATGGGAAGATCAGAGGCCGAGAAAGTAGTACTTAGTCATATAAACATATTTGTTGACACTCTAAAGAAATGTCCTCTTTCCTGATATTGTTGAAATTACAAAGAAATATCCTCTTTCCTGATACTTTTATAAAACTTCTCCATTTCTTATGGCAAGTTAATCTCTCCCTTGCCACCCAGTTACCAAATTATGCATCACTTTACTCATTCACGCATGCTAAGTCATTTCAAGTCATGTCCCACTCTTCATGACCCTATGAACTGTAGCCCTCCAGGCTGCTCTGTCCATGGGATTCTCCAGGCAAGAATATTGGAGTGGGTTGCCATGCCTTCCTCCAGGGGATCTTCCCAACCCAGGGATCAAACCCGTATCTCTTAGGTCTCCTGTATTGGCAGGCAGGTTCTTTACCACAAGCACCCCCTGTGTAAACATTACTTTGATTTATTTCCCTTCTATGTAGAGTTGCCTTTTTTTTTTTTTTTTTCTTCTCTAAGTGAGAGAATCATAGGAGTGATAAAGCAAGGAAATAGAACAGATCTTAGAACCATATCACAAATAAACACTGTAAAATAAATGTGTTAGAGCAGTTTTTAAAGTAAAAAGATACAAATCTGAGGACAGTATATTACAGAAAAGAGATAAGGAATAATTGAAATATGAATTCTAGAAATGACAAATGTTATCACTAAAATGAAAAACCTCAATGGACAATTGAAGGAATTAGATATATTTGAAGAGGGACTGGTGACTTGAAAGACATTTCTCAGGAAATTTCCCAGAATGCAACACAAAGACATTAAAAGCTGGGAAATAAAATGAGAGATAAGGAAAGAGGCAGGAAGAAAAGCATGAAAGGGTCTAATGTGCACTTTTTAAAAATATATTTATTTATTTGGTTCAGGAACCCGAGCAGCCCAGACTGGGCAGGTGATTAAGATGCCCACCTGGGACAGTATACTAACCAAGCACCTGGTCGCCTGAGATGCTTGGACCTGGGAAGGGCACAAAATGCACACCCAGCTGAGTCTGTGTCCTTGTGAAGTACCCGAAAACCTGAACCTGAGCAACTCAGACCTGGGAAGTGCACGAAATGCAGGGCCCACTTTGGGCAGTACCCCTGCAGAGCAACCTGAAGCCTGGGCAGTGTAGATCAGGAAAGCACAAAACACTGTGAGCTGGGGCAAACCCAGTGTGGTCCATATACTTAGAGCACTCTTCACACACTCCAGTGATATTTGTTTGCAGTGATCCTCCCTTCCCACAACACAACTGAACAAGTGAGCCTAAATAAGTGACCAACTTTGTCCCCTTGTGTCAGGGCAGAAATTAGACACTGACGAGACTTGCAAACAGAGGAAGCCAAAATAAAAAAAAAGAGGAACTGCTCTGGAAGTGACAAGTGGAACAGATTAAAACCCTGTAGTTAACATTGACAGAGCATTGGAAAGGGTCTATAGACCTTGAGAAGTACAAGCTGGAACAAGGAACTATCTGAAACTGAACTGACCCCACACTGCCCTCAACAGCTCCAGAGAAACTCCTAGATATATTTTTATTATTATCATTTTTAAAATTTGTTTATTTTTAAGTTCTTTAGTACTCCTTTAATTTTCATTTTTATAACCTACTATTACCTTGCAACAAACACCTTATTTTAAACTGTAATTTCGTATATATGTTTTTTATAATTTTTATGATTCTTCTGTTTTGTATTTCTAATACTGTATTTTTGAGAGTCTACCCTCTACTCTAGATTTTGGGTATTTGTTATCAATTTTGTACCTTTAAGAATCTAATCTTCAGTACCCATATTTACTTAGGGGTGTTATTACTGGCTTGATTGCTCTCTCCCCTTTTGACTCTTCCTTTTCTCCCCCAGGTCACCTCTATCTCCTCAATACCCCTTCTCTTCTCTACTTAACTCTGTGAATCTCTCTGGGTATTCAGGGCTGTGGAGACACTTAAGGAACTGATTACTGGCTAGATTGGTCTCTCCCTTTTGACTCCTCCTCTTCTCCTTCTGGTCACCTCTATCTCCCTCCTCCTTCTTTTCCCCATGTAACTCTGTGAACCTCTCTGGGTGTCCCTGACTGTGGAGAATCTTTTCACCATTAACCTAGGTGTTTTATCATCTGTGCTGTATGGACAGAGAAGTCTTGAGGATACTGTAAGAATACAACTGAAAGCCAGAGGCAGGAGGCTTAAATCCAAAACTTGAGAACACCAGAAAACTCCTGATTCCAGAGAACATTAATCAACAAGACCTCATCCAAAAGCACCCATACCTACTCTGAAATCAAGCTCCACCCACGAGCCAACAAGTTCCAGAACAAGACATACCATGTTAATTCTCCAGCAACAAAGGAACACAGCCATGAGCATTAAAATACAGGCTGCCCAAGTCATGCCAAACCCATAGACACCCCTAAATGCATTACTGGACACTTCATTGCACTCCAGAGAGAAGAGATCCAGCTCCACCCACAAGAACACAGATGCAACCTTCCTTAACCAGGAAATCTTTACAAGCCACTCATCAGGGAGTGCTCCCACCCATGGGGAGCAACCTCCACAATAAAGAGGAACAATAAATTTCCAGCCTACAGAAAGGCAACCCCAAACACAACAATCAAAACAAAATGAAAAGGCAGAGAAATAATCAGCAGGTAAAGGAAACAGGATAAACCAAACCAAACAAAAGAGGAGGAGATAGGGAGTCTACCTGAAAAGGAATTCAGAATAATGATAGTAGCTGCTGCTGCTGCTAAGTCGCTTCAGTCGTGCCCGACTCTGTGCGACCCCCATAGACAGCAGCCCACCAGGCTCCCCCATCCCTGGGATTCTCCAGGCAAGAACACTGGAGTGGGTTGCCATTTCCTTCTCCAATGTATGAAAGTGAAAAGTGAAAGTGAAGTAGCTCAGTCGTGTCTGACTCCTAGTGGCCCCATGGACTGAAACCTACCAGGCTCCTCCACCCATGGGATTTGCCAGGCAAGACTACTGGAGTGGGGTGCCACTGAGATGATCCAAAATCTTAAAAACAAAATGGAGTTACAGATAAATAGACTAGAGACAGGGATTGAGAAGGTGCAAGAAAGTTTAACAAGGACCTAGAAGAAATAAAGAAGAGTCAATACAGATAAATAGACTAGAGACAGGGATTGAGAAGGTGCAAGAAAGTTTAACAAGGACCTAGAAGAAATAAGGAAGAGTCAATAAAAAAATGAATAATGCAGTAACTGAGATCAAAAGCACTCTGTAGGGAACCAACAGTAGAATAACCGAGGCAGAAGATATGATAAGTGAGGTGGAAGCTAGAATGGAGGAAATAAATTAAGAAAAGAGGAAAAAGAAAAAATAATTTAGAGAAATGAGGACAACCTCAGAGACCTCTGGGACAATGGTAAATGCCCCAAAATTCAAATTATAGAAGTCCCAAAAGAAGAAAACAAAAAGAAAGGTCATGAGAAAATACTTGAGGAGATAATAGTTCAAAACTTTCCTAAAATGGGGGAAAAAATAGCCACCCAAGTCCAAGAACAGGATAAACCCATAGTAAAACACCCCAAGACACATATTAATCAAATCAATGAAGATCAAATACATAGAGCAAATATTAAAAGCAGCAAGGAAAAACAACAAATAACTCACAAGGGGATCCCCATAAGGATAACAGCTGATCTTTCAATAGAAACTCTTCAGGCCAGGAGGGAATGGCAGGACATACTTAAAGTGATGAAAGAGAAAAACCTACAACCCAGATTACCGTACTCAGCAAGGATCTCATTCAGATATGAAGGAGAAATCAAAAGCTTTATAGACAAGCAAAAGCTGAGAGAATTCAGCACCACGAAACCAGCTCTTCAACAAATGCTAAAGGATCTTCTTCTCTAGACAGAAAACACAGAAAAAGTTTTATAAACTCGAACCCGAGACAACAAAGTAAGTGGCAACGGGATCATACTTATCAATAATTACCTTAAATGTAAATGGGTTGAATGCCCCAACCGAAAGACAAAGACTGGCTGAATGGATGCAAAAACAAGACCCCTATATATGCTGTCTACAACAGACCCACCTCATACCAAGGGACACATACAGACTGAAAGTGAAGGACTGGGAAAAGATATTTCATGCAAATGGAGACCAAAAGAAAGCAGGAGTAGCAATACTCCCATCAGAAAAAATAGACTTTGAAATAAAGACCTTGAAAAGAGACAAAGAAGGACACTACATAATGATCAGAGGATCAATCCAAGAAGAAGATATAACAGTTATAAACATATATGCACCCAATATAAGAGCACCACAATATGTAACAAGTATGAAAGGGAACATTAACAGTAACACAATAATAATGGGAGCTGTTAATACTCCACTCACATCTATGGATAGATCAATCAAACAGAAAATTAGCAAGGAAACACAAACTTTAAATGATACAATGGACCAGTTAGACCTAATTGATATCTATAGGACATTTCACCCCAAAACAATCAATGTCATCTTTTTCTCAAGTGCACATGGAACCTTCTCCAGGATAGATCACATCCCAATACCCAGTTGTGGTTGTGACTGGTGATATAAGCAAGGTCTGATGCTGTAAAGAGCAATATTGCATAGGAACCTGGAATGTCAGGTCCATGAATCAAGGCAAATTGGAAGTGATCAAACAGGAGATGGCAAGAGTGAATGTTGACATTCTAGGATTCAGCAAACTAAAATGGACTGGAATGGGTGAATTTAACTCAGATGACCATTATATCTACTACTGTGGGCAGGAATCTCTCAGAAGAAATGAAGTAACCATCATGGTCAACAAAAGAGTCCGAAATGCAGGACTTGGATGCAGTCTCAAAAATGACAGAATGATCTCTGTTCGTTTCCAAGGAAACCATTCAATATCACAGCTATCCAAGTCTATGCCCCAACCACTAACACTGAATAAGCTGAAGTTGAACAGTTCTATGAAGACCTACAAGACCTTTTAGATCTAACACCCAAAAAGATGTCCTTTTCATTCTAGGGGACTGGAATGCAAAAGTAGGAAGTTAAGAAACATCTGGAGTAACAGGCAAATTTGGCCTTGGAATACGGAATGAACCTGGGCAAAGACTAATAGAGTTTTGCCAAGAATATGCACTGGTCATAGCAAACACTGTCTTCCAACAACACAAGAGAAGACTTTACACATGGACATCACCGAAATCAGATTGATTATATTCTTTGCAGCCAAAGATGGAGAAGCTCTATACAGTCAGCAAAAACAAGACCAGGAGCTGACTGTGGCTCAGATCATGAACTCCTTATTGCCAGATTCAGACTCAAATTGAAGAAAGTAGGGAAAACCACTAGACTACTCAGGTATGACCTAAATCAAATCCCTTATGACTATACAGTGGAAGTGAGAAATAGATTTAAGGGACTAGATCTTATAGATAGAGTGCCTGATGAACTATGGACGGAGGTTCGATATAGTATACTAACACATATATATAGAATTTAGAAAGATGGTAACGATGACCCTATATTTGAGACAGCAAAAGAGACACAAATATAAAGAACAGACTTTTGGACTCTGGGAGAAGGCAAGGGTGAGATGATTTGAGAGAACAGCATTGAAACATATGTATTACTATATGTGATATAGATGACCAGTCCATGTTTGATGCATGAAACAGGGCACTGAAAGACAGTGCACTGGAACAACCCTGAGGGATGGGATGGGGAGGGAGAAGGGGGGTGCAGCATGGGGGACACATGTACACCCATGGCTGATTCATGTCAATGTATGGTAAAAACCGCTACAATATTGTAAAGTAATTAGCCTCCAATTAAAATAAATACATTTTAAAAATAAAATAAAAATTAAAAAAATAAAATTTTAAAATAAAGGAAAATATCTTAGAAAATAGAATGTAGTAACAAACTGAACAAATGATACATCATGACAAGGTAGAGGAGAAAATTTTCAACGACCATTTTAGGCTTTGTTGTTGTTTTAGCTGCTAAGTCGTATCTGTCTCTTTTGTGACCCCATGGACAGTAGTCTGTCAGGTTCTTTCTGTCCATAGAATTTTCCTGGCAGGAGTACTGGAGTGGGTTGCCATTTCCATCTCCAAGGGATCTTCCCACCCAGGGATCGAACCCACATCTTCTGCATTGCCAGCTGGATTCTTTACTGCTGAGCCACCAGGGAAACCCATTTTAGGCCTTAGGGGGACTCAGTAAAGCTAAAGCCGATGGTAAGTTGATATAGAACAAAATAAGACAGCTGTGGGGCAAAAGGAAGATGCTATGTACATGCAATGTATTTAAACGTACAGAAGTTTCCATTTCTGACAATATTAGACTGTAGATCCAATGTTCATTGCAGCACTGTTTATAATAGCCAGGACTTGGAAACAACCTAGATGTCCATCAGCAAATGAATGGATAAGAAAGCTGTGGTACATATACACAATGGAGTATTACTCAGCCCTTAAAAAGAATAAATTTGACTCAGTTCTAATGAGATGGATGAAACTGGAGCCGATTATACAGAGTGAAGTAAGCCAGAAAGAAAAACACCAATACAGTATACTGACACATATATATGGAATTTAGAAAGATAGTAATGATGACCCTGTATGTGAGATAACAAAAGAGACACAGAGGTATAGAACGGACTTTTGGACTCTGAGGGAGAGGGAGAGGGTGGGATGATTTGAGAGAATGGCATTGAAACATGTATACTATCATGTAAGAAACGAAGCGCCAGTCTATGTTCAATACAGGATACAGGATGCTTGGGGCTGGTGCATGGGAGGATCCAGGGTGATGATATGGGGTGGGAGGTGGGAGGGGGCTTTGGCATTGGGAGATCGTGTACACCTGTGGCTGATTCATGACAATGTATGGCAAAACAAATACAGTATTGTAATGTAGAATAAAAAAAAAATACACCACTAGTGAACATATATAAAACCTGGATGTGTATAAAGTCCTAGAATAGCGAGGAGGTTTCCTTGAGTTGGTCTTTGGATACCTCTCTAGTATCTTTCCACACCAACTGTGCACATTATTTACCAGCAATACCAGTGAGGCTTGCAACAAGACCCCCAAACCCCGTTTTTTTCCAATCCTTCTATCCTCCACCCCTCTCTCCTCCTTGGCAACCCCAACTGTGTTCTCTGTGTCCATGAGTCTATTTTTGTCTCATGCTGCTGCTAAGTCACTTCAGTCGTGTCCAACTCTGTGCAATCCCATAGCATAGGTATGCTCATTTGTGTCATATTTTAGATTCTACATATAAGTAATATCATATGATACTTGTCTTTGCCTTATTTCACTCAGTATGATGATCTCTAGATCTATCCATGTTGCTGCAAGACATTATTTCATTCTTTTTCTAGCTGAGTAGCATTCCATTGTATATATGGACCACATCTTTTTATCCATTCATCTGTTGATGGACATTTAGGTTGTTTCCATGTCTTGGCTATTGTAAACAGTGCTGCTATGAACATTGGGGTGTATGTGTCTTTTGAATTATTGTTTTGTTTGGGTATATGCCCAGGAGTGGGATTGCTGGATCATATGGTAGTTCTAATTTTAGTTTTCTGAAGCACCCTCATACTGTTTTCCATAGTGGCTGCACCAATTTACATTCCCACCAACAGTGTAAGAGGGTTCTCTTATCTCTAGGTCTCTGCCCCTCCTACCTCTAGTCTCCTGGTCAGTTACTACTTGTCCTTGTCATACCCAGGCTCTCTCTCCCAGGAAAATTTCTCTGTTCCCATAGCCTCCTGTATGGATCACCAGCATACATGCTTTTATCTGTATGTGTGTTTCTCTCTCCAACTGGGCTGAAAGCTGCATAAGAGAAGAAATTCCATCTGACTCGAATGCATCTTAGCATACAGTAGAATAGGCCTTTGTTGTCTGAACTGAACCTGAAACACAAAAAGTAAATGTTCTAAAGTGAGTAATGACATATCTAGGAAGATGCCCTGGAGGAGGGCATGACAACCCGCTCCAGTACTGTTGCCTGGACATGTTGTTCTGTCCATGGACAGAAGAGCCTGCTGGGCTATTCCACGGTGTCACACAGAGTCAAACATGACAGAAGTGACTTAGCACGCACAGTGATATATGGATTTTATAAAAGTGAGAAATGTCCTTCATTTTTTTTTAAATGCCAAGGAATACATCAAAGTACAAAAGGAAATCTGCCAATCCCCTGGCAAGATCCAGTGTCTACAGATCCAGTGATGGCAACAGAGAATATAACAGTCCAGATACTCTGAAATCATTTCATAAGAATACAGTGGGACTAGAAATGTTATATCTAATAAAACATAAGAAATGTAATAACACTTTAACTTAACTTGAGGAAAAGAACCTGAAGTGGATCTGCAGAAATTTTCAGAACCATTCACAAATGTTTCCACATCAGGAGCAGTATTAGTGAGTTTTTTAAAAGTATTTCAAACCCGCAGGTAGATGATCTGCATTTGGCAGAGTTGTTAACAATTTCAACTACTGTATAACTTTGGGACTGGTTAAAGAGTTCCCAAGAGGAAAGAAAAGTTTTACTCAGAAACAAAATGTATTGAGTTAAGCAATTTGAAGTTAAAAAACAATTATTATTAAGAGCTTCACTGTTTTTTTTTTAACTTTACAAAATTGGTTTTCATTACTTGCACTCTTGGTTCAATAAAAGGCTTTTAAATTGGCTCTGTTTAGAATTTAATAAGCTCCTTAAAAGTGATGCAAATATTTATTAAATCCTGAAATAAGCTTTCCACTGCATTCAAATGTGCCCATCTGAAAAGGCTGATTTCAATCAATGCAGTTTAACAGATGTACCTAACTGAAGGGTTACTCAGTGAGATTCTGCACTTCCCTACAAAATACAATGCAGGAGAGCCACTGTGCCTGTCTTTCTGGAACTTACAATCTGGTAGAAATGTGTTCATTTGTTCCTTAAATATTTTTCACAAAAGATGATAATGTGCCCAGCACTGTGCAATACACAGTGGTTGTGATGTCTACATCACACCAAGGGAAAATGATGAGTAGAGAGACCACTGTAGAAAAATACAGCCATAGAGCTCAAGTATCTCATCAGTGCAGTCTCTACCCATCATGGTAGCATCAGTTCCCGAGACAAGAAAAGCGTAAGGGCAACCAGTTTGGAGTCAATGTTACCAAGATTTTTTCAGTTGTCTGGTCTCACAGCTTCAGGAGATAACTGAATCTGTTTTAAATAAACTGATTTTGAAATTCCTATGAAGAACTCAGAAGAAAAGTCAATCCCCGGTTCTTACAAAGTCAGCACTCTACTGCAATTGATTTTCAGTCCCTAAACCTGAGGATCTTGCTTTGCAGATGCTTTCTAAAAAGTGATGGACACTACTGTATGTAAAATAGGACCTACTGTATAGCACAGGGAACTCTCCTCAATACTCTGTAATGGCCTATATGGGAAAAGAATCTGAAAAAGAATAGATACATATGTATGATTAACTGATTTACTTTGCTGCACACCAGAAACTGACAGAACATTGTAAATCAACTATACTCCAAATAAAAATTAAAAGTAAAAGGAGTGATGGAAAGTTTAAGAATCTGGCCTCTAGAACCGGGGTGTTTGATTTCAGTCCTAGCCTCTCTCACTGGTGAGTTATGTGATTGTGGATTACTTACTAAATTTCTTTGTGCCTTAGCTTCTTCATCTTTAAAATGGGGATAATAATACTACCTATATAACAATTTGAGGCTTCAGTTGAATAGCAGATATTTGGTAATTGTTAAGTGTATTATTTTGAAGTGAGGAAATAGAAAAGAGGCCAGTGGATAGAACATGAGTGAGCGGGCACACTTACAGGGCAGGGGGGGATGGAAAGCCAGAGAGGAAAGTAGAGAAAGGACAGAATTGGAAGGTAGAGAACAGACTGTGGTGTCCTAGGAAGCAAGTAAGAGAGAGTCTCCAGAAACAGGAAGACATCGGCTTTAGACACTGCAGTTTAAGGGAGAAAGATCAATGTATTTGGAGAGTAGGAGGCCCTTGCTGATCTTTAAGAGATCAGCACCACTGGCAAACACCACTTTCTTGTTACCTGGTTTGCTTTGAAGTGGTACAACTGCTAGCCATTTGTTACTTCCTCTGTGATACTATTTGGCTGATTTCTTGAAAGATGAAATATTGTGTAATGAGATACTGTCTCACTGCTAGAACAGGTTTTTGTTTTTGTTTTTTTTTTTTTTTTTTTTGGCTGTGCCAGGTCTTAGTTTTGGCATGCAGTATTTTTAGTTGTGGCATGTGGTATCTAGATCCCTGACCAGGGATTGAACCCAGGGCCCCTGCATTGGGAGTGCAGAGTCTCAGCTACTCTAAGAAGTCTCAGTTTCTCATCAGGGAAGTCCCTAGAACAATGATTCTTAACTTCTCATTTTCAAAATACCAGAATTTGTACTTTTTATAATAATACATTAGCTCCCAGCGATGACAATGATTAATAATAATGAGTAATGTAGTACTGGGTTTGCTGGTAAAGAATCTGCCTGCAGTGCAGGAGACCCCGGTTCAATTCCTGGGTTGGAAAGTTCCCCTGGAGAAGGGATAGGCTACTCACTCCAGTATTCTTGAGCTTCCATAATGGCTCAGACAATAAGCAATCCGTCTGCAATGCAGGAGAGATGGATTCGATCCCTGGGTTGGGAAGATCCCCTGGAGGAGAGCATAGCAACCCTCTCCAGTATTCTTATCTGGAGAATCCCCATGAAGATAGGAGCCTGGCAGGCTACAGTCTATGGGGTCGCAAAGAGTCAGGCACAACTGAACGGCTAAGCACAGCACACAATGTAGTACCAGAAAACAACGCTTGTCAGAAAATTTTCAAAACCACTATCTCACTCAGTTTTATCTCAGAGTACCACAATGAATGCAAGGTCTGGCAAACATAAACATATTGAAATTCATCTATGAATCAAGTATATGCCTAGTAATTAATATTATGGGACAAACTGTTTCTGGGTACCTGCTTTTTGTTACACACTAAGATGTGTTCTTTGGAAAGAATGATGTTTGGAAGGAATGATTCTAAAGCTGAAACTCCAGTATTTTGGCTACCTCATGAAAAGAGTTTACTCATTGGAAAAGACTGATGCTGGGAGAGATTGAGGGCAGGAGGAGAAGGGGACGACAGAGGATGAGATGGCTGGATGGCATCACCGACTCCATGGACGTGAGTTTGAGTGAACTCCAGGAGATGGTGATGGACAGAGAGGCCTGGTGTGCTGCGATTCTTGGGGTCACAAAGAGTCAGACACGACTGAGCGACTGAACTGAACTGAAGATGTGTTCTGGGAATTGGTGGATGGTTTGACCTAGTCCTAAACCTCAAAGTTCAGGAGAGAGAGGTAAACAATCTTAATGTAACCCGATCAGTCTATGGAAGGCACAAAATACAGTGTGTAAACTGCAGTGTGGGAAACCCGGGTTCGATCCCTGGGTTGGGAAGATCCCCTGGAGAAGGAAAAGGCAACCCACTCCAGTACTCTTGCCTGGAAAATTCCATGGACTGAGCAGCCTGGTGGGCTACAGTCCATGGGGTCGCAAAGAGTCAGACACGACTGAGTGACTTCACTTACTCACTCAGACTGACAAAGAAGGTCCCACTTAGCCTAGAGGAGTTTAGAAGTTGAACTAAGGAGGTGACATTTGAACTGAATCTTGAAGGCTGAACAAGGATTTACCAGGTAGAAAAGAGAGAAAGGAAATCTCACTTTTTAGAAAAGTGAGTCAAATGTCCTGACATCAAAACAGAATGTCCCCAGAGGTTTGTACATACCTACAGATTTTTCATTGACAATTACAACATTCAGATACTTTTAAATAGAACCAGCTGGTTTATTTCAGGGAAATTTCAACTTCTAATTATATTTTGTTTTCTAGAAGTCTGCATGTAACAATGAGTTCTTAAAAAAAAAAGCTGGATATATGTAGCACGTCAAAGAGAAAGATATACTGAGAGAGAGCCTGAGAGTATTAAGTAAGAATGATTTTCAAGTAAGGTCACAAAAGCATCCACATTTTGTGTTAGAGGGTTTATAAAGGGTTCCCAAGTCCACTCCCAGCTTAGATGTTTCATGAGAAGGGAACACAGGACTCAGCATATGTTGTACTCATGTCTTAGAGGTTGTTCTCACGTCTAAGATTTATCACAGTGAAAAGACACAAAGCGCAATTGGCACAGGGCAAAGGTGTGTGGGGCAAAGTCCAGGGAAGAGACCTGGGGCAATTTTCCAAGAATTCTCTCCCAGTGGAGTCATAAACAAGTTGTGACAACAAGTGTGAAATGTTGTCAACTATGGAAGATCCTTATAGGTATGGTGTCTAGCGTTTCTATTGGCTGCTCATCATGTCGGCATCCCTTGCCTGGCACATCCCCAAATGCCACACTCCCAGAAGGAAAGCAGGTGTTCAGCATAAACCTTCATGGTTACACAAACAGTTCAGGCACAGTGAGCTGCCCTTATCAGTTCTAGAAATGGTGGGAACTCCCTGATGTACAAGTTCCCAGACTCCAGCCAAGAACCAACCTTGCTAGCAGGACTTCCCAAGGATAAGCAGTCAGGCACGATATGTTAACTCGTTCTAAAGTTAATATTTGTTCCATAAGTACTTTTTCTTTCTTTCTGGGTTGTTTCATCATTGGATTCTCTTGAGATCTAAAGCACAGGTCTATGAGTAGAACTGGATTAACATTCAATTGGATTTTGAGTGTGTGTGTGTGTATGTGTAAAATAATCATTGTGCCTGAGTCAGCCTAAACATTAAGAGTTGCAAATGTCTGGTGTTTTTCCTTTATGGCTACTATCTTTTAAAATTTTACTGAAGTATATTAATAATTGACTTACAGTGTTGCGGTAATTCCTGCTACATAGCAAGGTGACTCAGTTATACACATATATACATTATTTTTTTCATATTCTTTCCTATCATGATTTATCATAGATTATTGAATATAGTTCTATGAGCTATACAGTAGGACTTGTTATTTATCCATTTTATATATGCTAGTTTGTATCTGCTAATCCTAAACTCCCAATCCTTCTCTCTCTACCCCTTGGCAACTGTAAGCCTGTTCTTTATGTCTGTGAGTCTGTTTCTGTTCATAGATATGTTCATTTGTGTCATATTTTAGATTCCACATAAAAACCATACCATGTGATATTTGTCTTTCTGACTTCATTTAGTATGATCATCTCCAGGCCCATTCATGTAGTTGCAAATGGCATTATTTGGTTCTTTTTACAGCTGAGTAGTAATCCATCATGGTGTGTGTGTGTGTGTGTGTGTGTGTGTGTGTGTGTGTGTCTTTATCTATCCATCTGTCAATGGACATTTAGGCTTTTACATGTCTTGGTTATCATAAATAACGCTGCTATGAACATAGGGATGCATGTATCTTTTTCAATTATGATTTTCTCTGCATATATGCCCAAGAGTGTAGCTTCCCCAGTGGCTCAGTGGTAAAGAATACACCTGTAATGCAGGAGCCACAGGAGACATGGGTTCAGTCCCTGGGTTGAGAAGATCCTCTAGAGAAGGGCATGGCAACCCACTCCAGCATTCTTGTCTGAAAAATTCATGGACAGATGAGCCTAGGGGGCTACAGTCCATAGGATCTCAAAGAGTCGGACACAACTGAAGTAACTTAGCATGCATCCACACATGCCCAAGAGTGGGAATTTTGGATCATATGTTAGCTCTATTTTTAGTTTTTTGATGAACCTCCATGCTGCTTTCCATAGTAACTGCACCAATTAACATTCCCACCAACAGTGTATGAAGGTTCCCTTTTCTCTACACCCTCTACAGAATTTATTATTCATTGACTTTTTAATGATGGCCATTCTGACCAGTGTGAGGTGGTATCTCATTGCAGTTTTAATTTGCATTTCTCTAAAAATTACAGTTACTACGGTTTGAAGTCCTCACCCAGATGAGTAATTACAAGAAAGTCTTGTGACCTACTGTCAATGTGATATTTTAAAAATCATCCTTCAGCCATTAAAATTTGCTTCACCTACTCTTAACATCAGTTTTCTCTATGCAGGTGTTCATGGAGAGAACAAAAGAATATTCTTCTGAGCAACATTTATTTTTGACTTCAGTCACATTTTTCTCTTTAATGTCCATACCTCATTTGCTGTGTATGAAACAGTAATTTCATTTTTAGTACTGAGTTTGCTTATGAGTCAGATTTTTACTTCTCTTTCTTTGTTTACTGTGTGGTTGACGTATATGTAACACATTCCTGCATAAAGCAAAGTCTTCCCAAGCTGAGAAGAATTTTTAATTGGTGATGATCACATTTTACTGAGGTAAAACTTTTATTTCATTTCCTAAGAATTCTCCTATATCATCTGATGCCCAAATTTTACAGATTAATTACCTTCAATTTTTACTCCTAGATTACAGTATTTCAAATAATGACCCTCCTATATATGTTCTTGAGACTGGAATGAAAACTGACCTTTTCCAGTCCTGTGGCCACTGCTGAGTTTTCCAAATTTGCTGGATATTAGTGCAGCACTTTAACAGCATCATCTTTTAAGATTTGAAATAGCTCAACTGGAATTCCATCATCTCCATTAGCTTTGTTCATAATGATGCTTCCTAAGGCCTACTTGACTTCATACTCCAGGATGTCTGGCTCTAGGTGAGTGATCACACCATCGTGGTTATCTGGATCATGAAGATCTTTTTGGTATAGTTCTGTGTATTCTTGCCACCTCTTCTTAATATCTTCTGCTTCTGTTAGGTCCATACCATTTCTGTCCTCTATTGTGCCTACCTTTCATGAAATGTTCCCTTGGTATCTCTAATTTTTTTTAAGTGATCAAGATGTTCAAGCTAGATTTAGGAAAGGCAGAGGAAACAGAGATCAAATTGCCAACATCTGCTGGATCACAGAAAAAGCAAGAGACTTCCTGAAAAACATCTATTTCTGCTTTCTTGACTATGCCAAAGCTTTGGACTGTGTGGATCACAACAAACTGTGGAAAATTCTTTAAGAGATGGGAATACCAACCATCTTACCTGCCTCCTGAGAAATCTGTATGCAGGTCAAGAAACAACAGCTAGAACTGGAATGGAACAATGGACTGGTTCCAAATTGGGAAAAGAGTACGTCGAGGCTCTATATTGTTACCCTGGTTATTTAACTTATATGCAGAGTACATCATGCAAAATGCCAGGCTGAATGAAGCACAAGCTGAAATCAAGATTGCTGGGAGAAATATCAATAACCTCAGATATGCAGATAACATGACCCTTATGGCAGAAAGTGAAGAGAAACTAAAGAGCCTCTTGGTGAAAGTGAAAGAGGAGAGTGAAAAGCTGGATCAAAACTCAACATTCAGAAAACTAAGATCATGGCATCCAGTCCCATCACTTCATGGCAAATAGATGGGGATACAGTGGAAACAGTGACAGATTTATTTTCTTGTACTCCAAAATCACTGCAGATGGTGACTGCAGCCACGAAATTAAAAGATACTTGCTCCTTAGAAGAAAAGCTATGACCAACCTAGATAGCATATTAAAAGCAGAAACATTACTTTACCAACAAAAGCCTGTCTAGTCAAAGCTATGGTTTTTCCAGTAGTCATGAATGATGTGAGAGTTGAACCATAAAGAAAGCTGAGCACCGAAGAATTGATGCTTTTGAACTGTGGTGTTGGAGAAGACTATTGAGAGTCCCTGGGCAGCAAGGAGATTAAACCAGTCCATCCTAAAGGAAATCAATCCTGAATATTCACTGGAAGGATTGATGCTAAAGCTGAAGCTCCAATACTTTGGCCACCTGATGTGAAGAATTGACTCATTGGAAAAGACCCTGATGCTGGGAAATATTGAAGGCCGGAGGAGAACAGGATGAAAGAGGATGAGATCGTTGGATGGCATCACTGATTTGATGGACATGAGTTTGAGCAACCTCCAGGAGTTGGTGATGGACAGAGAAGCCTGGTGTGCTGCAGTCCATCAGGTCACAAAGATCTGGACACGACTGAGCGACTAAACAGAACTGATATATGTCCTTCAAATCCTTATTCCCCCAACACTGATTTCAATTGATTATATATTTATTTTTATTTATTCATGGAATACGGCTTCTCTCGTGGCTCAGGGGTAAATAATCTGCCTGCAATGCAGGAGACTTGGATTCAATCCCTGGATCTGGAAGATCCCTTGGAGGAGGGGCATGGCAACCCACTCCAGTATTCTTGCGTGGAGAATCCCATGGACAGAAGAGCCTGGTGTCTATAGTCCATAAGGTCACAAAGAGTCAGACATGACTGAGTATGCATGCTTGTTTTTCTGGAATAAATATTTATGTAAAATATATCACTTGCCTTCTAGGTGTTATATTTACAAATAAAGAAGAAATCAAGGTTACTATTTTCAAAGAATTAAAAATCTAATAGGAAAGTCAAACAGGTTTAAAAAATACAAGTATCTAGAAAATATCAAGTATTCAGGGCATGGAGTAAGTAGAAAGGATACGGTTCAAGAAAGTCAGAAAAAATTTGAGATGTATGAATTTAGTCTTAAAAGATAAGCAGGAATTCATCAGAGTACTTCTAATATTCTGCATATACAATGACCTATACAGGAGGAAAACTTAACCTTTCTCCTCTTGTAGGGTCTTTGGCTGGTCTAATAATTAAATTGACATAAGACAGATGAACAGGAGAAAAAAATATTTAATTTGTGCTTATTGGAACTCATAGAAATATGAGACTCAAAGAAGTGACTAAAACAGGGAGCTTTCATTTTCATATCTTTTAGACAAAGAGCTAATAGATTCATGAAGAATATACAAGACAAGTTTGGACTTAGGGTAATAAGTTAGTGAAGAAATAACAAGATTTGTTTATATAGCCTTCTCAGCCCTGAATTCCCTATCTCTGGTGATAAGGATGCCCTCTCTCCTCCTGGTACAGGGAGGGTACGTTTATGTGAGAGATTTATTTCCTGATTTCAGAGGAACAAAGGAGGCTCAGAGTGCCTTTCTTTCACTGTGTGTGCTAGGTGGCTTCAGTCACGTCCAACTCTGTGAGACCCGCCAGGCTCCTCTGCTGTGGGTTGCTATTTCTTAATTAATTTTAGTTCAAAATAATGAATATGCCAAAGTGGCATATTTGGGGGTGGCCTGCCCTGAACCCCATCAGTGCCCCCAAAATGGAAACATGAATGGCATGTTCAAGGAATTGCCAGGAGCTTAGTAAAACTAGCTTGCCAAGGTTGAGGCATGTGACAGGAGGTAGAAATTAAAAGATTATCAGAGACTAGATCATGAAGGGACTTGGAAACTGCTTGTGAATGGAGATGTTGTCCTGCAGGGAATATTTAATTCTTGAAGAAAGAGATATCATAAGGTTTATGGTAATATATATATATATATATGTGAGTGAGTGAGTGAAGTCGCTCAGTGATATCCGACTCTTTGCGACCCCGTGGACTGTAGCCCACCAGGCCCCTCCGTCCATGGGATTCTTCAGGCAAGAATACTGGAATGAGTTGCCATTTCCTTCTCCAGGGGATCTTCCTGACCCAGGGATCGAACCCAGTTCTCCTGCATTGCAGGCAGATGCTTTAACCTCTGAGCCACCAGGGAAGCCCATATATATACATATACATATATACATACATATATATATATGTATGTATATATATATATATAAAATTCAGGGCAGTCTGAAGGGAATGAAAGCAGGAGCTATTGAGTCCAATTAGGAAGATGTTGGCTAATCCTGAAGGGGAATTAGGAGGGCCTGACTTAAAGGACAGAGTTACTTATTCCTAATTCAAGACCATCTTTTAAGTTGTATTCAAAAAGAGACTGTGATGGACTTTGGCAACATCTGTAATATGTAATATCCCAGGATCATCTTGAGTAATATATACACATTGTCTAGCAAAGAGTGGCCCAGTCACACAACATGTGCTTTGCAACACTTTCCTTTTTCCATCCCTTTATCCATGTGTCACATGACACTTATATTAGAACATGAAGAACTAACTTGTCCTTTCTCCCCAAGGCATAACATTTCATCATATGATTAAATCATACATCTAACCAGTCCCCTGCTAATGGACTTTCAAGTTGTTGTCATTATTATTTTTATTTTTACTCTCATTGCTATTACAAAGTGCTGTAATTCCCATCCTTGTGTGTTTATGTTTGAGTGAGTGCACAAGTATTTCTGAATAATAGAGTCAATAATATGTATTTCAAACTTTCATAAATAACACTGGGTCTCTTTTGCCCACTGATTCCCAACTGAGTGAGAGAAAGCTGCCCCTCTGTGTTGCCTGGGAAACTTGTCAAAACCACCTGGCAGCTACTCCCTCTGGGCCATTCTTACATGCATACCTTGATCAGATTCTGGGAAATGGAGACAGAGGGAAAACAAGGAATATGCAGTTTCCTGGGTATTTTTGTTCCATGCCTTTCTCTCTTGAGGATCATTGCTTTAGCTCTTCTAATTAGGAGACTGATGCTCTGAACTAATTCATTTTCTACTGGAGAGAGCTTGTGTTGGCCACAGTCCTTGCAAGAGAAAATGTTCCTTTAATATTTGCAGCCCTCTATTCTTCAAGAAGCAACTCTTTTTTTTTTTCCCCAGAGTCAGCATTGCTTAATGTGAACACTTCCCAGTTCAAAAGAATAGGTCAGTGATGGTCTACAAAGCAGGATGGAACCCAATAGTTTCTCTTCTTCATCTGCAGTCCTCTAGTCAAAACCATATTTAACCACATAGGGCCTAAGTGCCTCACTCACTTCATCCTTACCCCAACCCTATACTCCAGGTGATTATCCTGAAAACTCATTAATAAGAATGTTAATATTTGGGAGGGAAAAAAGTTAGTAGACAAAATACTCAGGTTGCTCTCAATAAGATAAGAACCTGCCTGAAATTGGACATAAAAGGCAAAACCACTACTAATCCCTTTAACAATTTTCATACAAGCAATTGAATCTTTTTGTAACTTCCTGGAAAAGAAAATTTTAAGTGTCAACACATTTTACTAGAATTCAAAGGCCCAAGATTTAAAAGAAAGAACTAAACTTTAGAACCTGAGACTAATCATCTAAGAAGAGAGAAAAATGGAAGTTGGAGATATTTTTTAAATAGCTGCCAACCACAGGAAACTCAATAGTCTGAAGGATAATCAATAGCTGCTCTCCATTTTTACCAGGAATGAGTCACTTAGACATAGATTTGAATTACACATAAAGACAAATTTACCACATTTCTTAAAGCAAATCTTCATTCTAGTTAAAGCACTTAGAAATGCATTTAAGTGAGAGACAATGGATTATCCTTTCCTTTTAGAATGAGGAGCTATATGAAAATTGTACCAAGTTGTACAATTTGGGGTACAATGGCTACCCTTGATGTGTCAGTTTTTCCTACTTCTGACAACGACTTTCTCCGTGACCAAACCTGTGTCAGGCTCTTCTGGGTCCTTGTCTCAACTAGGCCTAGCCTTGGGTTCTGTCCTTGGCCCACTCAGTCCAGTGTTAGCAAGAATCCTCCTGCTGGGTCGGTTTAACAAAAATCCTTACTCTTGATATCTGACCAAATTTCTTATCCTCCACCTTCAATATCTTATCACTCTGGCCTTACTGAAGGCAGGAATCTCGTCAAGTCAATTTAACCAGAATCTTCCTTACCCTTTGATGCTTCCTCTTAGTAATTCTACATCCGTGGACCCCCACCCTGCTCTTTGGCTGTGAATCTTCACTTGTCCTATTGTATTCAGATTGGAGCTGGATCTCTCACCCTCACTGAAATTCCCCATTGCAATGGTCCCTGTTGAATAAAGACTTCCTTACTGTCTTTAACAAAGCTGTGGAAGGTTATCAGGAAAAGCACAATAAACAAGGATTCAGCTTTTATACAGATTTAGGTCCTTGTCACCTTCATTGATAAGAGTTCCTAGAGATTTAGTTATCTGACTAAGTGAATGAGTGCACACACGTGCGCACATACACACACGCAAACACACACACTTTTCCTGGTACGGAGGAGATACCTTGAAAAATGGAGACCTCCCTTATAAATGTAAATGTCTTTTTCAGAGGGTAACTTCTATGTGATTTTCAGATTTTCTCCTATGCCTTCTTTTTCTTAAAAATAACCATGTCAAGATAATCCTTACACCAAAGAGGCATAGTGTCAGCTACAAGTTGGCACTTGCCATCTACCTCTACAAGGATTTAATCATGTGCTGCTGCAGCTGCTGACCTTCAATATCCCCCTGAAAGGAGTTCAGGATGGAGTGCAGAAATGAAGCAGTCTGTGCTGGGTGGGGAGTGGGGACTAGGACTAGCAGGCCAGGTCTTCTGATAGTTAGATATTCTCAGGAGCCAATTTTATGAGACCAATTCTTGTATCTCCTTATATCTAGACAAGTACTAAAATCCTTTATAGTAACAACTGTTTCTCATGACTAGCAAAAGCTTCACGAGACTAGCAGAACCCTTTTGGAAAAATAAAGGCTTGATTGCCTGTATTCTCCTTTCACCAAAATCATTTCCCCTAATAAAGTCCTCACACATTTATTCTTGCCTGGGTGTCTGTTTGTCAGAGGATCTGCTCCAAGACAACATTCTTTTGAAATACCCAAACAAACTTTCTGGCCAACCCAATACATGACATATGATTGCATTTATGCCAAGTTCTGGAACAGCCAGAACTAGCCTATGGTAGAAGAAAATCAGAGCCATTGTTTATTCTGGGGGCAAAGACTAACTAGAGAAGGGTATAAAGAAATTTTGCTTTGTATCTTGATAAGGATTAGAGTTACACTGGTGTGTGCATTTGTCAAAACTCACTAAATGTATACTAAAGATTTGTGCATTTCATTGTATATAAACTTTATATCAAAAGAAAAAAGCATAGATAAATTTTAAATTTTAACTAATGATATGCACTCTGAAGTATTTTTTGAGGTGGGGGACCCTTCAATTTACTTTGCAATGCATCAAAAATAAAGGGAACTTCATACTCGTTAGGAAGGCTACTACAAGAAAATAGAAAATAGCAATTGTTGACAAAGATGTAGAGAAATTGTATCAGTAAAATGGTGCACCTGCTATGAAAACCATTATGGAAGCTCTTCAATAAAATTAAAAATAGAAATAGAATTACCATATGATCCAGCAATCCCACTTCTGGGTATATTCCCCAAAGAACTGAAAGCAAGATCTTGAACAGATATTTGTACATCCATGTTCGGAGCACCATTACTCACAATAGCCATGAGGTGGAAGCAACCCAAATGTTCAAAGATGGGTGAATAGATGAATAAAGTGTAGTGTATACATACAATCAAATACTGTTCAGCCTTTAAAAGGAAGGAATTCATGTTGACCTGTGGACATGGAAGGCCAACTAGTAGTTACACTCAGATTTTCAACTGTGTGGAGAGTCAGTGCACTAACCACTGTGTTACTCAAAGGTTAACTGTACTTATTAAGTATAAGAAATAGTTCAACAGTAATTCTGCTTAAATATGGAATTAGGTAGTTCCTAGTCTTTGGCAGAGATCAAGTATGTGTTGGTGATGAGAATCAAATAGGACAATTGTCTGCTAGAAATTCCCAGAGCTAACTGGGACACTGGCTCCCCCATCCCCCAAGGTAATGGCACAATGGTATGCAAGTTTGCTAGTCAGCTGGCATCCAATTGCAGGGTGTTGTCTCTCTTAGGAAGGTCTTTATTATGATCATAAGTGTGTCAGAATCCCATGTTTGGTTAGATGCTCCTTGGGGAGAGCAGCAGGAAGGTGGGTCCCTTCCCAGGAGCACAACCTGTGATGTATTTAGCAGTTTCTAGCCCAAATACATCACTTCATGAGATGGCAGAAGACAGAGGCACTGTGTTCTTTCAGTGGCTCATCCTCTGTCTGCAAGTTCTAGCCTGAACCACATAATGTTTGTGATGTTTGCCCAAGTCCTTTAGTAATACTTACTTAGACAATCACCTTGTAAAAACTATCAGAGAGGATTTAGAAGGAGTCTGTTGGTCAGATATATGCATTAATGCACTTTTAGTTCACTATGGTTCTCATGACTTTAATGCCACCACAAACTGGTGTCTCCCAAAATTATATATCCAGCCTAGACCACTTCCTGATCTCCAGGTTTATATCCCAAATTGTATATCTAAGAAGCATCTTTTAAAAAATTGAAGTATAGTTGATTTACAATGTTGTGTTA
The DNA here is from genome assembly GCA_917880005.1 of Nanger dama. Lineage (NCBI taxonomy): Eukaryota > Metazoa > Chordata > Mammalia > Artiodactyla > Bovidae > Nanger > Nanger dama. Next base: position 6,687,951 of record CAKJTW010000088.1, read on the forward strand.
GTTTCAGTTGTACAGCAACGTGATCCTTTTTTGCATATATATGTCTCTATTATCCATTTATCTATCTATTTCATTTGAGCTTCCCAGGTGGCTCAGATGGTAAAGAATCTGCCTGCAATGTGGGAGATGTGGGTTCAATCCCTGGGTTGGGAAGATTCCCCTGGAGTAGGAAATGGCAACCCACTCCAGTATTCTTGCCTGGGAAATCCCATGGCAAGAGGAGCCTGGTGGGCTACAGTCCATCAAGTCCCGCAGGAGTAGCCAGGCTTTGGCTGAATCTCCCAGAGCCTGCATGACAGTCTAGGATGCTCTCCCCCACCTCCTTGCCCTCTCAACTTCCTGCAGGTCAAACTAGCATCACAGCTCATTGATAGAGCTCCCAGTCTTGCCAGCCTCTCTTCCTATTTCTGTCATAGTCATTTCCCCTAGTAAAGTCCACCAACATTTACTGTGGCCTGAGCATCTACTTCTCAGAGGATCCGCTCCAAGGCACATTCTTTTGTGTCAGGTTTCTTTCACTCAGCATAGTGTCATCACGATATTTCTTAACTGGCGTTGTCAGAACTAAACACCACACATCAATGGAAACATCACAGTTCTCTAAATACACCCTCAGGTTGGGTCGGTATTTTCTGTGTTTAAGATGTGGGCTTGATCCCTGGTTCAGGAAGAGACCCTGGAGAAGGAAATGGCAACCCACTCCAGTATTCTCGCCTGTAGAATCCCCATGGACAGAGGAGACTGTCGGGTTACAGTCCATGGGGTCACAAAGAGTTAGACATGACTAAGCACACACACACACAGATACACACACACACACACACACACCGAGGAGAGCTGACCCAAGGGAATGATGTATTGGGTTGGCCAAAAAGTTCATTTTGAGTTTTCCATAAATGACCTTTTGGCCAACCCAGTGCTTTACACTAAATTACTTCAATCATTCTTGTGCATGCTTTTGCTGAGCCTCACCCTCTTCATCCTTCAGCTGCTGGATTTTGGACACAAACAAAGTCAGAGAGGTACCTCTGTCAACTTTTCTTCCTTCATAGGGCAGCAGAAATGCTAGGTACATACAAGGATGTTTGTCCCAGCTGATTGATACACAAATGTGCACAATAGTACAGAGATTAATAATATGGGCTCTGCGCTGGTCTACAACAACACCTATGTGTACCCATGGTGGGGTGAGGCCACAGGCTGGGGCTTCATGTTCTCCTCCATGCTGTGTGTGCCCCTCCACCTCCTGGGCTGCCTTCTTGGCGCTAAGGGGACCATGGCTGAGGGCTGGCAGCACCTGACACAGCCTGTCTGGAGCCTTCACAATTGGAGTACAGACCTCCAGACCTGGATGTCAGGGGCCTGACCACCCTGACCCCAATGTCTGAAAGCAGCAAAGTGGTGGTGGTAGAGAGCATGATGTGACAGGCACCTTGGCTCACATCACCAGCTCACCCTCTTGTAGCCATAGCAGCCCCTGTTTTAGTCCCCCACCCATCCAGGGCCCTTGCCTTTCCCTGACAGTTACAGGAGTCTGCCTGAGGTGGAGGAGGGAGGAAGCACCAGGGTACTTATAACTAAAATAACTTTTTTCCATTTTTAATTAAATGCCAAAAAATAAAAAGATCATGGTCTCTGGACCCAAACTACCTGGCCCATATCCCTGCCCCAGTACTGTATCAGCTAGCAGTGCTTCAGGCTACAAGTTACAGAAAAGCAGACCAGCAATGGTTTAAAGAAATAGTTCATTTTTCTCCCATTATATGAAATCTAAAAACAAGCACATCTTGGCCTTGGTTTGCAGGGCTCCGCAGTGTCAGATCTGGCATCTCCACAATTCTCTTGGCCTTTCATTTATGCTTGAAAGATGGCTGTGTGTGCGTAGTCACTCAGTTGTGTCTGACTCTTTGTGACTTCCTGGACTGTAGTCTGCTAAGCTCCTCCGTCCATGGGGATTCTCCAGGCAAGAATACTGGAGTGGGTTGCCACGCCCTCCTCCAGGGGATCTTCCCAACACAGGGATCTAACCCAGGTCTCCTGCATTGTAGGTAGATTCTTTACCATCCACTTAAATCATTTCTTACATACGCAAGATGGTTTAGACATGCAAAGTCTTTGCTAGAAGCAATCAGAAAACTTCTACTTACATTTCACTTGTCCTTCCTAGCTGCAAAGAAGCCTGAGATAGCAGAATTCGGCTTTACTAGTCTAGGGATGGAGGTGGACAAGGGAGAAAGTATTGGGAATAGGTGTTGCATTTGGTAACCAATAATACCAATAGAGATACTATAGCTGTTCACTACTGGAGGATCTTGGGCAAGTTATTTCCCTCTCTCAACTTAGTTTTCTCATCAATAATGGGTATAATAATAAAATTTACTTCATAAATTTTGCTGTGGGAAATAAATCAGCTATTATATACTAATGTTTAGAACTATGCCTGGAACATAGTAAGTTCTTAATTATGGTAGATATTATTTATCACACAGGAAAATCAAACATAACCAAACTGTTTATCACAACAGGATCAACTGCATAAATAAATCTGTCTTTTTGGGGAGAGTATAACAGAATACCATAGAATAGGTGGCTTAAAAACAAGAGAAACTTATTTTTTCACAGTTCTGGATGCTGGGAAGTTCAAGATCAAGGCGCCAGCAAATTTAGTATCTGGTAAGGACCCATTGCATTTTGGACTCCTAACTTCCAGATGTTCAAGCTTGTTTTCGAAAAGGCAGAGGAACCAGAGATCAAATTGCCAACATCCGCTGGATCATGGAAAAAGCAAGAGAGTTCTAGAAAAACATCTATTTCTACTTTATTGACTATGCCAAAGCCTTTGACTGTGTGGATCACAATAAACTGTGGAAAATTCTTCAAGAGATGGGAATACCAGACCACCTGACTTGTCTCTTGAGAAACCTATATGCAGGTCAGGAAGCAACAGTTAGAACTGGACATGGAACAACAGACTGGTTCCAAATAGGAAAAGAAGTATGTCGAGGCTGTATATTGTCACCCTGCTTATTTAACTTATATGCAGAGTACATCATGAGAAACGCTGGGCTGCAAGAAGCACAAGCTGGGATCAAGATTGCCAGGAGAAATATCAATAACCTCAGGTATGCAGATGACATCACCCTTATGGCAGAAAGTGAAGAGGAACTAAAAAGCCTCTTGATGAAAGTGAAAGAGGAGAGTGAAAAAGTTGGCTTAAGGCTCAACATTCAGAAAACAAAGATCATGGCATCTGGTCCCATCACTTCATGGGAAATAGATGAGGAAACAGTGTCAGACTTAATTTTTGGGTGCTCCAAAATCACTGCAGATGGTGACTGCAGCCATGACATTAAAAGACGCTTACTCCTTAGAAAGTTATGACCAACCTAGATAGCATATTGAAAAACAGAGACATTACTTTGCCGACTAAGGTCCGTCTAGTCAAGGCTATGGTTTTTCCAGTGGTCATGTATGGATGTGAGAGTTGGACTGTGAAGAAAGCTGAGTGCCAAAGAATGGATGCTTTTGAACTGTGGTGTTGGAGAAGACTCTTGAGAGTCCCTTGGACTGCAAGGAGATCCAACCAGTCCATTCTAAAGGAGATTAGTCCTGGGTGTTCTTTGGAAGGAATGATGCTAAAGCTGAAACTCCAGTACTTTGGCCACCTCACGCGAAGAGTTGACTCATTGGAAAAGACTCTGATGCTGGCAGAGATTGGGGGCAGGAGGAGAAGGGGGACGACAGAGGATGAGATGGCTGGATGGCATCACTGACTCGATGGACGTGAGTCTGAGTGAACTCCAGGAGTTGATGATGGACAAGGAGGCCTGGCGTGCTGCAATTCATGGGGTCACAAAGAGTCGGACACGACTAAGCGACTGAACTGATCTGAACTGAAGGACCCACTTACTGATTTATAGGCAGCCATCTTCTCACTATGTCCTCAACGTGGTCGACTGGTCCAAGAAGCTCCTGGGGGTCTCTTTATAAGGGCACTAATCCCATTCATGAGGGCTTCACCCTCATGACCTAATCACCTTCCAAATGCTCCACCTCTAGATACTACCATTTTGGGGATTAGAGTTCAACAGATACATTCAGTCTACAACAGTTCACTGATCCAACTGGCACACTATGTGTAGCCATCAAAATGTCAGTTGATCATGATTGGTATTTTAAGTTTGACCATATATTGTTCAGTGAATATAACAAGTTTTGGACATACACAAAATATCATCTCTGTTATAAAAAAACATAATTTTCAGGAATCAGAGATCTCCTAAGGCCCCAACTACTTCCTGCTTATGTGAGCTTTTTGCCATTTTCAGACAAAGAATTGACTTTGTTCTCTGAGGAAATGACTTAAAAAAATTTTCCTAAATGTTCTGAAAGAATTTAAGAAATAACCAAGATGACTCATCTATAACTGTATGACTTAGTCTCCCAGAGAGTGTTTGACTCAATGAGTATGCCCTATATGCTTAAGAATTTGATTTTTTAAAAAATTGGATTTTTTTAAGGAAAGAAATCAGCTCTTTAAATGACACACCTCATGTTAACTTGAGAAACAAAGTACAGGTTCTCATTTCCGATAAGTCATATAATTTTTCCATAAAGAATGCTAATTTAATTTGCATATTCAAATATTAGAATCCTCAGATTTTTTAAACAGTCCGAGAAATGTAGAAAATTTGTTTTCTCTGAAAGTATCCTTATGACTTTGCCCTAAAGGTGGCTCTGATGGCTTCAGGCAGGCCCCTTTTCCCTGTCATTGAGTCCCATCATTTCTTCAGCTCATCTTCAGGGCAAATTTTCCGTTACTAAAATAGAAGTGTTGACCAAACTATTTAACAGTAACAGTTTATCAACCTCTAAGCTTGAGCTTCAGTGTAAAGGAGCACTACCTTTCAGGAATTCATTTTCAAGTTTTATCCTCTCTGTAATATATTCAGTGTGATTTGGAATATCATATCCTCTGTGGGGTTTGTCAATTTCACAGACCTCTGAACTACTCATGTGTTCAGTGAAAAAAAGAGCAGGCAAAACTTGAAGCTGAAATTTAGGTTGGAAAGTATAATTGTAGAGAAGATTTTAATGACACCTGCTAATTGCTAGGAGACCTGGGAGAGCCTTGCAGTGTTAAGCAATATCCAGGAAAACACCACACACACACACACACACACACACACACACACACACACACACAAAGGACTGGAACATAGCATTTAGAAGCATTGGTGGATCCCGTCATAACCCCATCCTCTCCAGGATCTGTCATATATTTTGCTTTTGTATCTCTCTGTGGATGGTGAACAGGCTTCCCAGGCAGTGCTAGTGGTAAAGAATCTGCCTGCCAGTGCAGGAGACTTGAGAAACATGGGTTCAGTCCCTGGGTTTGGAGGATCCCCTGAAGCAGGGCATGGCAACCCACTCCAGTATCCTTGCCTGGAGAATCTCATGGACAGAGGAGCTTAATGGGCTACAGTCCATAGGCTTGCAAAAAGTCAGACATGACTAAAGTGACTTAGCACACACATGTAAATGGTGAACACATCGCTGGGGTTCTGGGTAATCACAAGCCCTCTAGTAAGAAAAATGGCAACATTGTTCCTCTTTGCACAACACACTGGCCCTCACCCTGAACAAGATGGTATCTGAATTCCCTGCTGATCTCATACAGGCCTGTAGAGGGGGATACTTAAGTCCTTGCAGAGCCAGGAGATCAGCATCTTTAAGGCTCAATGCTGAACATCAAGTTAGTCAGCACCCTGGGCACCAGAGAGGGCCCCAAGTATCTATATCTCACTTGCCCTCTCCTTTCTCACTTCAGTGCATGCCAGCCTGACCTTGACTTCAAGCACCTTCATTTCTTAGACTTGACGGCATTCTCTGGCCACCAGAATCATTTTTGCTTGCCATGGATTCATGCCCCACCCTTGGCTCAGCAGTCTTCATCCAAAGATGCTCAGGAGTGGATGATACACACCATGCTCTCTAGACAGGGTAACTCATTTTCCTAAGTCTTCTTCAGGACTGAACTCCAGCTGCTTCTAGTGGCAACTTGCCCAGTAATGGACTATATATTGGCTGCCTTCTCTTCACTGTCTCCCTTCTGCATTTCCCTACCAGTGGTTCCTAGGATCACCTTCAGAAGAAACCACCTGTTTCCAAATCTTTGTCTCAGGATTGCTTCTGGGAAAATCCAAATGAAAACACAGATACTGAAACCAAGTACAGGGAGGAACATAACAAATATCCCCCACAGCCTGATGAGGCAGTGAAGTAAGTGCAGGCTTCAGAGTTGGATATGACTGGTGTCTAATCCCAAACCATCTGTATCCTAAGTCTATAACTCTGGCCAAGTTATATATGATCTTGGAGTCTCAGTTTACTCACTTGCAATATCCTTCCTCATAGGGTTGTTGTATTAAACAAGGTAACCGATGTAAAGGGCCCAGAATATAGGATGAACTTGAAAGTGGATAAGGAAAAATGGTATAGATGATCTTATTTACAAAACAGAAATGGAAGCACAGATGTGGAGAACAAATATATGGACACCAACAGGGGTAGGGGAATGTGGGATGAACTTGGAAATTAGGTTTGACATATTTACACTATTGATGCTATGTATAAATTAGGTAACTAATGAGAACATACTATATAGCTCAGGGAACTCTGCTCAATGCTCTGGGGTGACTCAAATGGGAAGGAAAATCAAAAAGAGCGGATATATGTATACAACTGGATGATTCACTTGACTATACAGTAGAAACTAACACAACATTATGAAGAAACTATACTCCAATAAAAATTAATTTTAAAAAAGAAAGTGGATGAGATTATTATTACTTCAAGCCTCCCAACTCCCACCCTAGGCTATGCAATGGAACAGACACCTGCACTTTTTGTTTTAAAGTGGCTTCCCAAAGAGAACTCTTTTTCACACTCATACACACAGTTACAATTTCTCCCAAACACCACGGAATGTGGAAATGACCCTTACTCCAGCCTGATTCAAGCAAGGAAAATGTTTTAACACATAAGAGATGAAAATTCACCAAGTTTCTTGAAAGGTTAAGAAGTGTTAGTCACTCAGTTGTATCCGAATCTTTGCAACTCTATGGACTATAACTCACCAGGCTTCTCTATCCATGGAATTCTCCAGGCAGAATACTACAGTGGGTTGCCATTTCCTTCTCCAGGGGATCTTCCCAAGCCAGGGATGGAACCTGGGTCTCCTGTATTGCAGGCATATTCTTAACCATCTGAGCCACCAGGGAAACCCTTGAAAGGTTAACGTCTGCCCTAACTTGTTACCTGAAAGCAAGCAGATGGTCCTCAGCCACACACATCACTTGCAGTTTTTCAACAGAAGCAGCCGTTTACATCAGGGGAGCAATAAAACCCACCCAATGGAAGTGGTAGCCTTCTGGAAATCTGGGAAAGCAGACAAAGTATTTCACTGCCCCAAGGGATGCCAGGATATGCTGTGATCTCATCTGGTCATCAGGGTATTTAGAGACTGTATTTTGGGACTCCTCTGATGTGTTTTAATGGTAGACATACCACCACTTCCTTTAAGGGTTGAATGATAACGGTGCTTTGAATTTACATAGCGTTTTTACTCCTTTAAGTGTGTCACTATATAGTGGCTTGCTTCATTTTGTATTGCAATAGTTCGGACTTCAAGAAATTGTTCTTCTTTTTCAGTCCGAATTTTTGTAAACCACATAGTATTTCTCATGGCAATGTCCCTTTGGGATTTATAGACCAAATAAAAAACCTCCTCTGTGTTAACACCTTACAATAGTTGTAGATCACAGCTATAGCCCACTCCTCTCCCGCTTTCATGCTTTTATCCATCAAACTCACTTCAAATCCATTTGAAAGTTGGGGGTGGGGCCAAAGAATGGCATTAAGCACCATAAAACTCCATCAGCCATGTCTTCAACATACCTTATATAGTTCCTCATCCTTCTGGCCTGTCATTTCTTATAATTATTTTTGCTCCTTTTCTCTGATTTCAAAAGAAAATATATATGTTAGGTGAAAATTTCAGCGACATCCCAGTAGAAAAGATATTTTCAACTGTCAGGCCTTCACAGTTTCTTTCAGACAAAAACAATTCCAGTCATCTTGGACTTTCTTGTCTTTCTTTGCTTTTCTTCATTTCCAGATGAAGGCACTTAAACCCTTCTGCACCATGTCTACAAAGTGAAATAATATAACTAAGGTGGATTCAATTATTTTTTCCCCTCATAGCCCATTCAGACATCTTAATCTGACAGGCCTAACAGTTGAGAAAACTCTCCTGTAACTGTTCACACACACACGTGCACATGCACACACACACGCACATCTGCACCATCCCATCTTTCTGCTGCTCACCATCCCATCCTCGCTCAGAATCCATTCTCCATGTGGCTGGTCATGGCCAGTCTCCCACTAGGCTGTGTCCTAGATTCAGCTTCTGCCTCAATTAAGGAAATATGGGAGACAAAGCAGCACTTATTTTTAAATTAAAAAGCCTCCTGGCTTCCTCCCTACAGACTGCCCTGAGTGTGCTGCCCTGATCAAAGCCACTTTGAACACTCTTGCGCTCTAGCAAGCAAGGGAAAGAGTGTTGCCTGTAGAAAATGTTCATGTAAAGAAAGCATTAGAGCATCAGGAAGATGTGAAGGGCAGAAGTTCACGTGGAGAAATCTCAAAAGTTTGTTTTTCTTCATTCCAGGAGATCTCAAAGAACATGATTAAAAATGTGTTTCATGGTTCTAATTCTTTTTACTTATTCTAATTTTTATAGGCTTTTCTTGTTTCTCCTTTATTTTTTGGCTGATTGCTTCTTCTTATCCTTGTCCATTTTCATTCTTCTTTTTAAAAAATTAATTTCCCTCTTGGATTTTCTTTCTCAGAAGCCCCATTTGCTTCATTTTTCACCATCCCTCCATCCCCAGTCTTTCAACTACATCCCCTACTTCTCTGCACCTTCTCTACAAAAAGAAAATAAAGAATTGCCGACTTAGTTATCATTTCTTGCCACTTTTCCAGCCCCTAAAACTAAAAAGTAAACTCATGGGAAACAACACAAATATCCCATCAACTGGTGGAGTTCATACAATGAAATGCTACTAGCAGTAATAAAGAATGAGCCACTGATAAACACATCATCTTAGGTGAATTTCAAAGTAATTGTTGAGCCAAAACAAAAGCAAAGAAACAAAATAAAACACAAAACTAAAATCAATCCAGTCAAAAATGGCCAGGACTTCCTTGGTGGTCCAGTGGATTCGAATCTGCCTGCCAATGCAGGAGACACCACTTTGATCCTTGGTCTGGGAAGATCCCATATGCCACAGGGCAAATAAACTCTCACTTCCTAAAGCCTATGCTCCACAGCAAGAGAAGCCACCACAATGAGAAGCCCACTTGACAAAACTAGAGAGTCTGCACACAAAGACCCAGCACAGCCAAAAATCAATAATTTTTTAAATTGGCCGGAAGACCTAAATTGACATTTCTTCGAAGAAGACAAACTGATGGCCAATAGGCACAGGAAAAGATGATCAACATCACTTACTATAAAAGAAATGCAAATCAAAAATACAATGAGATATCACCTTACATCAGTCAGAACGGCCATCATTAAAAAGTCTACAAATAACAAATGTAGAGAAAAGGGAACCTTCCTACACTGTTAGTGGGAATGTAAATTAATGCCGCCTTTATGGAAAACAGTATGAAGATTCCTCAAAAATTAGAGTTGTCATATGACCCAACAATTCTACTCCTGGTGATATACCCAGATAAAACTAATTCAAAAAGATACGTGGACCCCTATGTTCATAGTAGAACTATTTACATTAGGCAAGACGTAGAAACAACCTAAATGTCCATCAATAGATGGGTGGATAAAGAAGATACAGTAGATATACATAATGGAATACTACTCAGTTGTAAAAAGAATGAAAAAATGCCATTTGCAGCAACATGGATAGACTTGGAGATTATCATACTAAGTGAAGTAAATCAAAAAGAGAAAGACAATGATATCAGTTACATGTGGAATCTATAATATGACTCAAATGAATTTATGAAACAGAAGCAGACTCACAGATATAGAGAACAGGTTTGTTGTTGCCATGGGGGAAAGGGGTGACGGAGGGATGGATTGGGAATTTGGGATTAGCAGGTGCAAACTATTATATACATAATGGATTAACAACAAGGTCCTACTATATAGCATTGGGAACTATATTCAACATCCTGTAATAAACCAAAATGCAAAAGAATACAAAAAATACGTATATATAACTAAATCATTTGCTATATACCAGAAACTGACACAACATTGTAAATCAACTATGCTTCAATAAACAATAAATTTTAAAAAATTGTTGAGCAAAAAAGAAGTCAAAGAGGTTTATACTGCATAATATAATTTATATGAAGTTCAAGAATAGGCAAAATGAAGCTAAAGTGATAGAAATCAGAACAGCTGTTGTAATTCAGTTCATTTCAGTTCAATTGCTCAGTCATGTCCGACTCTTTGCGACCCCATGGACTGCAGCACGCCAGGACTCCCTGTACATCACCAACTCCCAGAGTTTACTCAAACTCATGTCCATTATGTCGGTGTTGCCATCCAGCCATCTCATCCTCTGTCGTCCCCTTCTCCTCCCGCCTTCAATCTTTCCCAACATGAGGGTCTTTTTAAATGAGTCAGTTCTTCAAATCAGGTGGCAAAGTACTGGAGTTTCAGCTTCAGCATCAGTCCTTCCAATGACTATTCAGAACTGATTTCCTTTAGGGTGGACTAGTTGTATCTCTTTATAGTCCAAGGGACTCTCAAGGGTCTCCTCCAACACCACAATTCAAAGGCATCAATTTTTCGGTGCTCAGGTTTCTTTATAATCCAACTCTCACATCCATACATGACTACTGGAGAAATCATAGCTTTGACTAGGCAGACCATTGTTGGCAAAGTAATGTCTCTGCTGTCTAGGCTGGTCATAGCTTTTCTTCCAAGGAGCAAACATCTTTTAATTTCATGGCTGCAGTCACCACCTGCAGTGATTTTGGGCCCCCAAATATAAAGTCTGTCACTGTTTCCACTGTATCCCCATCTATTTGCCATGAAGTGATGAGATCAGATGCCATGATCTTAGTTTTCTGAATGTTGAGTTTTAAGCCAACTTTTTCACTCTTTTTATTTGTTTCATGTCCAGTTCTAACTGTTGCTTCTTGACCTGCATATGGATTTCTCAGGAGGCAGGTAAGGTGGTCTGGTATCCCCATCTCTTTCAGAATTTTCCACAGTTTGTTGTGATCCACACAGTCAAAGTCTTTGGCCTATTCAATAAAGCAGAAGTATATGGTTTTCTGGAACTCTCTTGCCTTTTTGATGATCCAACAGATGTTGGCAATTTGATCTCTGGTTCCTCTGCTTTTTCTAAATCCAGCTTGAACATCTGGAAGTTCATGGTTCATGTACTGTTGAAGCCTGGCTTGGAGAATTTTGAGCATTATTTTGCTAGCGTGTGAGATGAGTGCAATTGTGTGTGGTAGTTTGAGCATTCTTTGGCATTGCCTTTCTTTGGGGTTGGAATGAAAACTGACTTTTCCAGTCCTGTGGCCACTGCTGAGTTTTCCAAATGTGCTGGCATATTGAGTGCAGCACTTTCACAGCATCATCTTTTAGGATTTGAAATAGCTCAATAGGAATTCCATCACCTCCACTAGCTTTGTTCATTGTGATGCTTCCTAAGGGCCACTTGACTTCACATTCCAGGATGTCTGGCTCTAAGTGAGTGATCACACTGCTGTGATTGCCCGGGGTCATGAAGATCTTTTTGTATAGTTCTACTGTGTCTTTTGCCACCTCTTCTTAATATCTTCTGCTTTTGTTGCTACTGCTGCTGTTGCTAAGTCACTTCAGTCATGTCTGACTCTGTGCAACCCCATAGATGGCAGTCCACCAGGCTCCTCTGTCCCTGGGAGTCTCCAGGCAAGAAAACTGGAGTGGGTTGCCATTTCCTTCTCCAGTGCATGCATGCATGCTAAGTCGCTTCAGCTGTGTCCAACTCTGTGCAACCCCATGGACTGTAGTCCACCAGGCTCCTCTGTCCATGGGATTCTCCAGGCACGAATACTGGAGTGGGTTGCCATTTCCTGCTTTTGTTAGGTCCATACCATTTCTATCCTTTATTGTTCTTATCTTTGCATGAAAACTTCCCTTGGTATCTCTAATTTTTTGAAGAGATCTCTAGTCTTTCCTATTCTATTATTTTCCTCTATTTTTTTGCATTAATCACTGAGGAAGGCTTTCTTATCTCTCTTTGCTCTTCTTTGGAACTCTCCATTCAAATGGGTATATCTTTCCTTTTCTCCTTTGCCCTTCACTTCTCTTCTTTTCACAGCTATTTGTAAGGCCTCTCAGCTGTTGTACAGAGATAGGGAATTGAATAGGAGGAGACATGAGGGCACTTTTAGAGGTAATGGAAATTTTCTTTATCTTGATTAGAGGGTGTTCACATTTGTCAAAACTCATCAAACTGTATGCTTTAGATCTGTGCATTTTACAGTGTATAAATTTATCTCAGTTTTAAAAGAAATCTTTTAAAGATTTTTTAAAAGTAGATAACTATTAATTGTGGTAGTTACGTAGTATGGCTTATAATGTGACTATTTAAAAATCATTTTTATGATCCAATACCTGAAGAGTATTAGAAGGGTGGCCAAAATGTCAGAGTATGAAAAGTGGCCCAAAGAGTGGTCAAATATTAGAGTGGCCAAAATGTCAGAGTATGAAGACCCTAGACTCAACTGCTTCCACGGGCACACTAAAATTACAAGTATTTGCAGAACAACTGTCTATAAGAACAACGTGGAGACTAGCAGAGAATATTTTCCAAAACTAAAGATATAAAAAAAAAGAATAATCCGAGATGAATAGAAGTAGAAACGTAGTGTCGTCAAGATACATTACCCTCAAATTACCCACAAAGAGGAGAACAGTCACAATTGCAGAGATTCTCCCCAAGGAGTTGGGGTCCAAGCCCCACATCAGGCTCTCCAGCCTGAGGGTCCCACACCAGGAAGATAAACCTCAAATGTCTGGCCTTGAAGGCCAGTGAAATTTGCATATAGGAGAGCTGGAAGGCTGCAGGAAACAGAGACTGCTCTTGAAAGGTGCCTGCAAAATCTCACATACTCTGAGACCCAGCATAGAGGCAGTAATTTGAAAGGAGCCAGGGTCAGACCTACTTGCTGGTCTTAGAAATCCTCTCAAAGAGGCAGGAGGCAACTGGGGCTTTCCCTGGAGATGCAGACACTGGTGGCACCCATTTGGGGAGCTCATTATATCATGAAGACATTGGTGCTGACAAGTACGATTTTGGAATCCTCTCTGTAGCTTATTCCTACCTGGGCTAACCAGTTAAGACCAGCCTGAGACCTGCTCTCCCCATCCTTTCCCCTAAGGCCTGCAACCAGCTGCCCAGGCCCCAGCCCCACCCACCAGCAGATGACACCCTCAGCACAAGGCAAGGCCTGGCAGCCAACCAGCCCCACATACCAGTACATTCACAGTACATCACCGACTCAATGGGCATGAGTTTGAGTAAACTCTGGGAGTTGGCGATGGACAGGGAGGCCTGGCGTGCTGCAGTCCATGAGCTACTGAACTGAACTGAACTGACTGAGTCCCACCTCAAAAGAAAAGCCCCTCAGCCCACACAGGAGGCACTGCTAGATCATATAGCTTGGTGTGCTTCTGGCCTCCATAAGATGTGTCCAACATATGGCCACTTCTCGAAGATCAGGAAATATAACTGATTGACCTAATACATACAACTAAACAGAGAATTAGACAAAATGAAGGGACAAAGGAATACGTTCAAAAAAAAAAACAAGATAAAACCACAAAAGAAAAACAAAGAAAGATGGAGATAATAACTCTACCTTATAAATAGTTCAAGGTAATAATTATAAAAATGCTCAATAGAGACGTCCCTGATGGTCCAGTGGTTAAGACTTTGCCTTTCTATGCATGAGGTACACAACAATTACATGAACAAATATAGCACATGAAATTCTGCTCAGTGTTATGCGGCAGTCTGGATGGGAGGAGTTTGAGGGATAATGGATATATGTATATGTATGGCTGAGTCCTTTGCTATTCACCTGAAACTATCACAACATTGTTCACTGACTATACTCCAATACAAAATAAAAACTTTAAAAATGAATAAAAATAAAAGTAGTGCAGGATATATAAAAACAAAAACAATGTCATAACGATTTCAGTAAAATGCTTCACATCAAAAATTTTTTAAAAATGCTTAATGAACTCAGGAAAAAAGGATGAATACAAAGAGCAGTTTAACAAAATATAAAGAAGAGCCAAAGGGAGCTGAAATAAATAACCAAATAACTGAAATAAAAATACTCTAGAAGGGATCAACAGTAGATTAGATGATGCAAAGGAACGAACTGGTGACCTGGAAGACAGAGCAGTGGAAATCATGAAAGTTGAGAAGAAAAAAAAAAAAAGAATTTTTAAAAATGAAGACAGTTTAAGAGACCTCTAGTATAACATCAGGCATACTAACATTCATATTACAAGGGTCCCAGAGGAAGAGAGAGCTAACAGGGCAGAGAAGTTATTTGAAGAGATAATAGCTGAAATTCTTCCTAATTTGGGAATAGAAATTGAGATCAAAATCCAGGAAGTTCTCTGGCGGCCTAGAGGTTAGCTATTCTGGGCTTTCACTACTGTGGCCCAGATTCAATCACCGGTTGGGGGAACTAAGATCCTGCAAGCTGTGAGATGCAGTCAAAAATAGAGAAGAAGTAAGAAATATAGAACTAGGAAGCACAGAGTCCGAAACAAGATCAACCCAAAAAGGTCCACACAAAGACACATTATAATTAAATGGCAAAAATTAAACAGAGAATCTGAAGAGCAGCAAGGGAGAAGCAACTAGTTATATAAAAGGGAGCCCCTGTAAGAGTGCCAGCAGACTTTCAGCTGAAACTCTGCAGTCCAGAAGAGAGTTGCACAATATATTTAAAGTGATGAAAGGGAAAAAGCTACCACCAAGAATACTCTACCTGGCAGGGTTTTCATTCATATTTAAAGGACAGATAAAGAGTTTTATAGACAAGCAAGAGTTAAAGAGTTCAGGACCACTAAACCAACTTTACAAGAAATGATAGACCTTCTCTGAGCAGAAAAGGTCACAACTAGAAATATAAAAATTACAAAAGGAAAAATCTCATTGGTAAAGGCAATATACAATAAAGTTGATAGATCAACCACTTATAAAGCTAGCACATGCATGTGTACTGAGTTGCTTCAGTTGGGTCTGACTCTTTGGGATCCTATGGACAGTAGCCTGCCAGACTCTTCTGTCCGTGGCATTCTCCAGGCAAGAATACCAGAGTGGGTTGCCATGTCCTCCTTCGGGGGATCTTCCCGACTCAGGGATCAGACCTGTGTCTCTTATATCTCCTGCATTGGCAGATGGGTTCTTTATCACTAGTGCTACCTGGGAAGCCCCTATAAAGCTAGTAGAGAGGTTAAAAGACAAAAGTAGTAAAATCATCTATATCAACAATACATAGTTAAGGGATACACAATACAAAACAATGTGAAGTAGGGCACCAAAAACATTCATTGTGGTGGAGAGGGAGTAAAAATGCAAGATTGTCAGAATGCATTCAAACTTGAGATTATCAATAGATAAATAAGAAAGAAGATGTAGTGTGTATATATACAGTGGAATGTTATTTTTTGTGTTATTCAGGCCCCCTCCCCCAAAAAGAATGAAATTTTGCCATTTGTAACAACTTGGATGGACCTAGAAAGTATTATGCAGAATGAAATAAGTCAGACAGAGAAAGACAAATACTATTTGATCTCACGTATACATGGACTCTAAAGAACAAAGCAAAGGAACATAACTAAACAGAAACAGTCATAGATACAGAGAAGAGATGGTTGCCAGAAAGGAGAAAGTAGGGAGTGGGTGAAATAGGTGAAATACCACAAGCTGCATGGCACAGCCAAAAAGAGAGAGACAGAAGAGAGAGAATAAATCCTAAGAATTCTAATCACAAGGGAAAAAAATTTCTTTTTCTTTTGTTTTGTATCTATACAAGATGGTGGATGGTCACTAAACCTATTGTGATAATTGTTTCATGATGTATGTAAGTCAAATCATTATGCCATACGCCCTAAACTTATGCAGTGCTGTATATCAATTACATCTCAATAAAAGTGGAAGGAAAAAAGAAATATCCAATATTCTCCCTCTTCCAAGTAGGGAGAATATTGGATATTTCTTCCAAATAATTTTTCTGAAGACTAATAAACCTATTAGTCTTTTTGAAGATTCACTGAACCTATTGTGATGATTGTTTCATGATGTATATAAGTCAAATCATTATGCCATACGCCCTAAACTTATGCAGTGCTGTATATCAGTTACATCTCAATAAAACTGGAAGGAAAAAAAGAAATATCCAATATTCTCCCTCTTCCAAGTAGGAAGAATATTGGATATTTCTTCCAAATAATTTTTCTGAAGACTAATAAACCTATTAGTCTTTCTGAAGAGTCACTGAACCTATTGTGATGATTGTTTCATGATGTATGTAAGTCAAATCATTATGCCATACGCCCTAAACTTATGCAGTGCTGTATATCAGTTACATCTCAATAAAACTGGAAGGAAAAATAAGAAATATCCAATATTCTCACTCTTCCAAGTAGGAAGAATATTGGATATTTCTTCCAAATAACTTTTCTGAAGACTAATAACATGGGGAAATACTTAATGTGAAAAAGGCAAGATGTGAAATCGTACATAAGAATGGCATCTTTTCTCATAGGAAATGTTTTATATAGTACATGCATGGGATACAGTAGAGGAGTTTAAAAAAAATTAATAGTCAATAGCAGTCCTCTTCTTTTCATATAAGAGATTTTTCTTTCCCTAATGTTTGATTCTGACAGTTAAGTAAAGTGAGACTTAAAAGGCAATACCACAGGCTGTAGTTCTTTTTTAGTATGGTCACCTCAAAGTTTGCCCCAGGTTGCACAGAAAGTGAATAGATCCTGGCAGACTGCTTTGTTTTCTTCCCAACATCCCTGTGCTTGGGATGTGGGTGAAATCACATGATCTGCAGCAGATCATTCATTTGGTTTCTGTCCTCTTGTCTTAGTGGCCAGAACCTTGTAAACCTACCCTCCTGTGGGCTAATGACCCACTACTTTCTTGCCTCTTAAACCAGACATGGTCAGTCACTCCCCACTTTCTCCTTTCTGGCAACCATCTCTTCTCTGTATCTATGACTGTTTCTATTTGGTTATGTTCCTTCGTTTTGTTCTTTATAGTCCATGTATAAGTGAGATCAAATAGTATTTGT
Source organism: Nanger dama (assembly GCA_917880005.1). NCBI lineage: Eukaryota > Metazoa > Chordata > Mammalia > Artiodactyla > Bovidae > Nanger > Nanger dama. The sequence goes on from CAKJTW010000088.1 coordinate 6,705,384, forward strand.
CTTTTTCTGTCTGACATTTCACTTTGCATAATACACTCTAGGTCCATCCAAGTTGTTACAAAGCTGTCAGCATAAGTTTTTTTTTTTTTTAATTTAAGTCAGTAATCTAATCAATTTCAGAAAAAGTTAAATGACTGTGAGAAAGCTGAGATCCTGACAGAAGGCAGGTGATAAGCCATGTGATTTTTCAATAAACACTGATGGGAATGGCAGGTCTTTTTTTCTAGGTCAATTTAGGTAAGAAAGTGCAAAACCTTTAAGAGGTGATGATGGGTTATCTTGGTGATTCGTCGACTTATTTTTTTTCAGAGATGACATAAAGAAGCTATCACTCTTGAAAAGACAAAGTAAGAGAATAGCAGCAAGTAAAAAGAACTAAAACATGATGAAGTCTTGACAGATACTAATCAAAAGGAAAGTGAATTTAAAGAAAAGAAAAGAATCAAAACTTGGGAAGGACTGACTCTGTTTTCCCATCCTGTCTTCATTTTCTTAATGTACTTATGAATGTATCTTTAAGAGAGAATCACTTCTCATTTTTGTGGCAATATGGGACTTCTCTTTGATTGACTAGTTCAGTTAGTCTCTCTTGTGAGGAAAGGTGATGTTCCAGAGGTTAGGATGGAGGGAGAGATGAATAGGTGGAGCACAGAGGATTATTAGGACAGTGAAACTATTCCGTATGATTCTATAATGATGGATACATGTCATTATACATTTGTCTAAATGCATAGAATATAGAACAACAAGAATGAACTCTAATGTACACTACGGACTTTGGGTGATAATAATGTCCATGTAGGCTCATCAGTCGTAACAAAAGTACCACTCTGTACCTTCTTTTCAATTTTTCAGTGAGCCTAAAACTGCTGTAGGAAAATTGAGTCTTCAGTAAAGAAATTTTAAAGAACAAAAAATAATACTGATAAAAATTTTTAAAGAAGAGTGGTATTGGAATAAACACTGTTATTCATAGACACAGTATCCATTTTCCCTTCTTCTATCCTAACAAAATCCAATTCTGTTCAAGCATCTTCCTCAATTTCCCAGAGCCCAGTTGACTCAGGAGAAACTGACTCCTTCCTCAATTCCAGAAGTAGGTCTTGATTAGTCTCAGCTATTCAAGGTAATCCCATCATTCTTACCAGTGACTGATTCAGAAATCCAGGCTTAAGGACAATCAGTGCATGGCAGTGTCTGAGTGACTGTGGTCACATGACTGTAGCCTACCCAATCACAATGTAGGAAAGGACTTTTAGGATATGGATGAGAAAGATGATTTCTTGCTCTCTTCCACTGAACATGAATAAAGAAACACATTGCCCCAGGTGCTGCTGGAACTAGCAGCCACTTTGCAACCATGAGGAAAGTCCAATTGAAAACAAAAGGAACACATGAAGGAAAGCAGAGCCAAGAGAATTGAGAGAATGGTGCCTGGAGCTTGCATTACCTTTGGGCATGGTAATAGAGTTCCTTAATTTTAAAATAGCTTTGCCTTATTTTCATTACCTGCTACTGGGAATAATCTGACCAGTACAAGTTTTCCCTACTTGATGCATGTAAATTGGTTTTTACATCATCTTTTGCTCACATATATCCATGATTATTTGCTACACTTGGGCAATCAAGTATTTCCAAAACATATCATACATAGTCAGTCGTGTGAATATAATTATAAGCCTCCAATAAGACTAACCAAAAGCCTAAACTCACGGAATTGGATCAAATTTGCCAAACTGGTCAGTCGTGACTTTATTCATCCAACAAGGAATTATTGAGAGCCTAATATGCAGAAAGCATTAAACAATGTGAAGTCCACTGCACCCTGATTCTGTCCCTTTAAATTATATTTGAGTACAAAGAAAATAGGGCAATCTGTGATTATGCATATATTCATTACAAACTACTGCACAAATACTTGGCTAATAACTATGAGGTAAATGGTATGACATTCCCATGAGAAAATTAATTACTTGAACATGTGTTGCATAAAATATATCAGATCATTTATTTGGATGTTGTGGATTCCATTTTAGTTTTTAACTAAAGGAAATACATGAGAAATAAACACGAAATGCACACTCTATACATCATAAATGTCATGTTATGCCCAAGGGCTTACTGCAAGTGAACAATTTTTTTATGGATGAAGAGAGTAGTGTCTGAAAGATCATAAGATCACAGATCCAAAGAAGCGAGCCCTGTTGCAATGAGTTTTTCATGTGTTAAGGTTTGCACCTATTGATAACTTGTCTATTTAAAGACTACGTTTCAGATAAATAACTATGTGTAAAGAATGGGTAGATTAATCATTTCAGATACCAAACTGCCTTCTAAAGTAGTTTGGAATTCTATCTGCCTAGGAATTTAAAAAGTAGAGATTTATGGTGTGATGTGAATATCTACATTCTGATTTTTTTATGGTTTTAGCAATTTTGAGGAAGAAGGGTCTATATAAAGATCTACAGGTTAGAGACTGTAAAAATTGCCACCAAAGATGGACATATAATACTATAATAAATGATGGTGCAAGATAACTAAATGGAAAAAAGAAACTAATAAAGTCAGATATATACACGAACAAACTGAAGACTCTATTGTTTACTGAGAGCCAAGAAACAGTTCACAAATGGAAAGGAAATTCCCCAGGGGAGCATATGGGCTTTTTACTTTGTATGCTCCAGAGAGAATATTCTTATCCAGTCATACAGCAGGGCCTTCTCCATATTAATACAGATACAGGATAAGAGTGATGCCCATTCTGTAAACTAACCATGTTAGAGCAAGTTTGCTTTGGTTTCAGGCCAAAAGATTTGTCCTTTAAAATATCCCAGCTCACATAATTAGAATGTCTTATATCCAACTTCTGATTCACAAAGTGGTATTTGTCCTCCCAGTCTTAGACTTGACAAATAGCCTAATTTATTTCTCATTTTCTTAGCTTTGGTACAAGCATTCTCTAGGCTAGAATTATTTATTTGAACCCATTTGCGTTGAGATTATACATTTTCTATAGTGCATTCCTCTGCGCTAAGTCTTCTCTTTACATATGAAGGAGTATTGTCACAGTTGTAGTGGTGAGATGATTTCAAGAGTAATGTTTTCAGAGACTGTGGACATTTTGCTTTACAGCAGTAACAAAGACTTCTATGCCAACTCAGACTCAGCTCATGATTTGAACTTTAAAGTATGTGGATGGAGGTTACAGTATTATGTGGGATATGTGTGAGGTGAAGAGGAGGAATGTAAAAGAAATGTTCTCTGGCAAAACCAGAAACCTACACTTGGACAGTTAATTTTGTCAACATTTCTAATAATTATGAACCATTACAAACTTATTCTCTGGTCAAACAGGAAAAAAGAAAATACAGTATGATATCACTTATATATGGAATTCAAAATGCCAAACTGATATAACCAGAGAGTAGAATGGCAGTTGCCAGGGGTTGGGGGTGGGGAAATGAAAAGATAGTGGTCAAAGAGTACAAACTTACAGTTCTTAGATTAACAAATTCTGAGGATCTAAGGTACAGCCTGGTGATTATAGCTAATGATACTGTATCATATACTTGAATGTTGCTAAGAGATGAAAATTTAAATGTTCTCATCAGGAAAAAGAAATGGTAACTATGTGACAGGATGGAGATGTTAGCTAATGCTATGGTGCTAATCATTTTACAATATATAAGTGTATCAACTCAACACATTATACACCTTAAACTAACACAATATGTCAATTATACTTCAATAAGGCTGGGGGCAAAAACAGAATAAGTGAAAGGTTAAAAAGTAACTCAAGAAGATAGGGACTTCCCTGGTGGTACAGTGGACAAGAATCTGCTTGCCAGTGCAGGGGACACAGGTTTGATCCCTGGTCCAGGAAGATTCCATAAGCTGAGGAGCAGCTAAGCCCATGAACCACAACTACTGAGCTTTCATGCAGCAACTACTGAGCCTTCATGCAGCAACTACTGAAGTCTGTGCTCTAGAGCCTATGCTCAGCAACAAGAGAAGCCACCCGAATGAGCGAATATTGAAGAATCCTTGCATCCCTGGTATAAAGCCCACTTGGTCATGGTGTATGATCTTTTTAATGTGTTGCTGGATTCTGATTGCTAGGATTTTGTTAAGGATTTTTGCATCTATGTTCATCAGTGATATTGGCCTGTAGTTTTCTTTTTTTGTGGTGTCTTTGTCAGGTTTTGGTATTAGGGTGATGGTGGCCTCATAGAATGAGTTTGGAAGTTTACCTTCCTCTGCAATTTTCTGGAATAACTTCAGTAAGATAGGTGTTAGCTCTTCTCGAAATTTTTGGTAGAATTCAGCTGTGAAGCCGTCTGGACCTGGGCTTTTGTTTGCTGGAAGATTTCTGATTACAGTTTCAATTTCCATGCTTGTGATGGGTCTGTTAAGATTTTCTATTTCTTCCTGGTTCAGTTTTGGAAAGTTGTACTTTTCTAAGAATTTGTCCATTTCTTCCAAGTTGTCCATTTTATTGGCATATAATTGTTGATAGTAGTCTCTTATGATTCTTTGTATTTCAGCTAGATGGTAGATTCACAAGTGTTTGTTAGCTATATAACATTTTTGTATATACAAAATAATCCACACTCAATTAAGATGGAAAACAAATGACACGAAACAATAGGAAAAGTAAATAGAGTGTGAATTCAGGATAGTAGTAGCCTCCAGAATAAAGGAAAGGGATACAACAGGAGAAAGATATACAGGAGATCTAGTAGTATTATAAAGTTAACTCGGTGAGTACTTGTCACATTTTTCTTCATACCTTATACATAGATTACACATCTTTTGTTGGTGGCTGTCAGAAGATGGAGACCACAGAATCAGCAGTGAACAGAATGGTGCCTTAACAATAATTATTCCCATCTGGGTGTACTTTGTGGTACCCAGAGAGTACACCAATAAAGACAAAGTCTAAACTTTTATTCTAGAAAGGACATACGTAGGTAAGCTTGTAAACAAAGGAGAAATATTCAGCTTCTCCCTACAGAATTTAAGATGATAGTGTTAAATTCAATCTAAACCAAGAGTATTATAATAAACATCATAAAAGTTGAGGTGGGAAGGCATTCAAATGATGAGGTATATGTTTTGTACTCAATTTCATCTAAAATGGTTGCAGATATGATTATATCATACCTCTGTGGGGAAAAAAAATGAGATAAAAGAGTCCACTGTTCAAGGATCATTCATTGTGTTTATATCATAGTTAAATATAAAAGACCACTCAGGCATGTGAAAAGGAGACCATTTATGTATTTAGACTCTTTCAGTGTAATTATAACAGCAGTTTTGGAAGAGTCTATTTTACTCTTTAGATTTCTAAATTTCCTTCCAGCATTTTCAAGTTTCACTCTGAAGCAACACGGTTTGTCGCATGTTCTCTCTTTTCAGAGAATTGGGATGGCATTCTAAAGAGGTAGTTTTTGAGAAAACCAGGGGCACGCATATGAAACCATTTAGGTCATTTGTTGTGACAGTAAATAAGAAATTGAGTAAGCTATACTTCAACAAGGTAAACTTCTCTAACAAAGAGAACAAGGACTCTAAAAGACATTGTGCCGGGATGAAATTTACTCATAGCTCAGTTCTCCACAAAAGCCTTAGCTCTGCTTTCCACAGAGTAGTCCCTGGGTGTAGTGGAACATATTTGTGAGTTACAGGCAATGAATTTTTCCAAGATCTAGTCAAACACATAGGCAAAGGCAGGAGAATGCTTCTAAAACGTTGAGGCAATCTTGAGTAAACAATGGCTAAAGTAGGCTACTGTGGTCTGCCTCCCACTTTTCCTTCTTCTAGAAACAGCTCTCCACATTTAAAATAAACAACTCCATCTCCTGTTCAGCCCAGGTGCTCTCATGGTGGCAATCAGCCATACCTGTGATCAGAGAGATGACCTCACGCCCCATTTCCCCTTTAATTGGAGCAGTCCCTCTCAGAAAGCAAACCTGCTCAAAACCCTATCATTTCTCACCTGGATTATTACAATATGCAACTGGTATCCCTATTTCCACACTTGTCTCTCTATAGTTCATTCTCAACACAGAAGCCAGGACTAAATGAAGATTAGATAATGTTATTCTTCCTTGCCAAACACTCTAGTGGTTGCCCACCTTGTACTCTAAGTCAAAGTCTTTACAATGACCCACAAGGCCCCATGTCATCTGCCTTACCTCCTTGGCTTTATCTCCCACTACTGTTCCTGTTGTTCACTCCAGTTCAGTCTCAGTGGCCTTACTGGTGTTCCTCACACATGCCAAGTGCACACCCACCTCACGTCCTTTGCCCTTGCCATTATCTCCAACTCCACTTGCCTTCATGGCTCACCCCTTCTCTTCCTTCAAATCTTTGCTCAAATGTCATTTCCCTCAGAAGGCCTTCCCTGACTGCCCTATTTAAACTGTAACATCATGGGCCTAGAGAGTATAGTTCTAAGTGAAGTAAGTCAGAAACAGAAAGACAGTACCATATGATGTCACTTATATGTGGAATCTAAAATATGATACAAATGAACTTATCTACAAAACAGAAATGGACTCACAGACATAGAGAACAGAATTGTGGTTGCCAAGGGGGAGGGGCAGATTAAGGTGGGGAAAGGATAGATTGGGAGTTTGGAATTAGCAGATACAAATTATTATATCAATATATAGAATGAATAAACAACAAAGTCCTACTGTATTGCACAAGGAACTATACTCAATATCCTGTGATAAACTATCACAGAAAAAAATGTGGAAAAGAATATATATGTTTATGTACAACTGAGTCACTGCTGTACAGCAGAAATTAATTATAAGTCAACTATAATCTGCCTGCAACGCAGGAGATGCAGGAGACATGAGTTGGGTCCCTAGGTCAGGAAGATCTCCTGGAGAAGGAAATGGCAACCCAGTTCAGTATTCTTGCCTGGGAAATCCCAAGGACAGAGAAGCTTGGCAGGCTACAGTTGATGGGGTCACAAAGAGTCAGACATGACTGAGCGACTGAGCATACTTCAACAAAATAAATTTTTTAAAAAATTGCAACATCCCCCAACCCCCAGAACACCCTATCCCCTTCTCTGCTTGATGTTTTCCTTCTATAGCCCTTATTTCTTTTTCATATAGTAACAAATATCCTTCTTTACTTTTGTTTAGTGTCTGAATTTCCTCCCCTGGAATATAAAGAGGGTTTTTCTCCATCTTTCTTCCCTTGCTATTCCAGAATCTAGAACAATGTCTGGCATGTAATAGGTGCTCCATGGATGTTTGTTTTATTAATTGAGTGAATGAAATACAGAACGATGAGAGCTGGCAGCTGCTGTCCTCAATGATCCAATCTTTGGGAAAACCTGTCTGAAAGAGGGAAGCTGACACACAGAAACCAGCAGTCTCCACCCTGTGGGGGACTAGCCTCTGCCACTCTACTCCCAGAAGTCAGCTGCCTCTCTGCCTACCAGGGTTTTCTACATGAGCCAATAAATTCCTACTGTTGCCTAAGGTGATTCCAGGCAAGTTTCTATCATTTGTGACCACGAGGGTTCTAACATGTGAGCATTCATTGCACAAATATATACAGAGCAAATGTTCCCTTCTACTAAGTAAAAGCCTCTCTGAGTGCTCTACATCCTCGGCTCATGCTGTGCTTCATTTTCTGTCCTCAGCTCATCCTGACTCAGTGATGGTACTTGATTCCACACTAGGAGATTTCCATTGCAACATCATTTGCAGTCATTTGAAATCTCTATGTTCACCAACCTTGTGCAAAGTAGGATACAGAAACTGGCAGAGTGCACTATCTCTTGCCTCCTGCTCCATTCTATCCAGCGCTTTGCTGACTCAGCTTTATAGCCGCCCACATCCCCACACACCTGACCTTGAGCCGCTCACATATGTGCCTGTGCTGTCCCCCTCTTCTCTCTGACATTACCACTAATACCACACTGTTGGTCAAAAAGCGATAACAAAGAATGAGGAAAAGAAAGGTATTGTGACACATCAAGAACATCTTTGTGACCCATCAAAATGTACCAACTGGTAGGTTGGGAAATAGCAGCTCAGAGAGCACTGCATCTGCTGTTCATTTTGCAAAACAGTCAGCCAGCCAAATGCAAGAGGATTCAGAGGATTTAAGAGACTGTTTATTGCAAGTGTAATAGTCTGAATAAACACACATGATGTTATCACTGACCTACTTGGTAATTTCTTAGCCAGTAGGACTACATACTCACATACCAGCGCTATCGTTCTTCTACCCAACCATTCATTTAACATACATGAATAGAACCCCTGTTATCAGAGTCAGACATTCCCAGGCGCTGGGCCCTGAATGGGGCTCCCAGTTTGGAATGAGAGGCAGACACATAACAGACGCACAGCAACAGCACAGCAAAAAGTATGAAGTGAGGAATAATTTGTAAATGCTATGGAGAAACATCTCATCTCATTTTGAGGAGCCCAAGAAAACATCTTAGTGGAGATAATGCCCAGAGATTCATCTTAAAGATTGAATGAAGGTTAGTACAAGAAAGAAGAGGAGCAACATTCTAAGAGAAAATGTAGCTTGAGTAAAGGCATGGCTACTCCAAGCACTTTGTTGCTTCAGGGGTATATCTATTTTTTTTTTTTTTTGTAATTTATTTGTCTGTACCAGCTCTTAGATGCAGCATGCCGGATCTTTAATTGCTGTCTGCAAATTCTTATTTGCAGCATATGGGATCTAGTTCCCTGACCAGGAACTGAACCCAGGCCCCCTTAGCCACTGGACCAGCAGGGAAGCCTTACTGTGGGGACATAAAGAGATGACAGGAGAGGGAATGGGGCAGGAGTAGGGCACAAAGGGCTGAGAATATTGTGCTGCACCTTCCAGTCCCCCTACAAGGAAAGACTTAACACCTTAGCTGTGAGAGTGCAGTGAGCAAACAGCCCTCAGCCCCTTTAGGCTCTGCCTCAGCTGCAGAGAACCACCTCGTCCAAAATCACACTATTCTTGGGACAGCTCACATACCGTGACTGATTGAGAAAAAGGTATAAAAGCCTGATCACCTTAGCCCAACTGGGGACAACTTTGAAGGGTCATCTAGCTTTAGACCGGCTTCCTTGGTGGCTCAGTGGGAAAGAACCTGCATGCCAGTGCAGGAGATGCAAGAGACACAGGTTTGATCCCTGGAGGAGGAAATGGTAACCCACTCTGGTATTCTTGCCTGGCAAATCCCATAGACAGAGGAGCCTGGTGGGCTACAGTCAGTGTGGCCACAAAGAGTCGGATGTGACTTAGCGACTAAACCAGCATGCTAGGTGCTTGCTAACTTGGTCACTTCTTGCTCTGGAGCTCATCTTTAAGATTATTTTAGAATTCTCAACTGTGGTCATTTAAAAAATTAGGCTGAAAGAAATGTTAGTCATAGGAACACAGATGTGTATGGTTTGCCTTGAAATTCCTTAGCTGTTATCTGAGTCAAGACACTCAAAAAGCACCTTTGTTTGAGGTTTGGCTTCTCATATGGTGCTTGGTGTGAGACACAGGGCCAACCGGAGGGCTGGCAGAACTCTCTGCAGCTATAGTTACTATTGAAAACCCACACATAGAAATTCTGGACTACCTTATTTGTGTGATTAATTCTGGGATACAACATAGAAATTCTTGGTTCCAAAATCAAACCTGAAATGTTTGCCCAGAAGTGGCATTCAGTTCAACAATGTTTATGAAGCTCTTTGTGCTGAACGGTGTGTGAATACAAAGTTAAGCAAGGCATATTTCAGACCCTAGCAAGCCCATAGGCAGATGAGACAAGTCCACAAATGACAATGATGGGCATAATCAATGTAGATACAAGATATGATAAAGGGAAAAAGAAAAGAGAACATGGGAAGATCTCACACTTGATCATCTCCTATGCACCAGGCACTTTATCTGCGTTATTCCATTTAATGCCAACGACAATCTTATGAGGTAGTCTTTTTTTCGTATTTTATTGATGAGAAAAACGAAGGAATTCATGGTTAGACAGGTAGTAAGTAAAGGAATCCCAGTCGGCTTAACCCCAAAGTCCAAGCTTTTCCCTAAAAACTTGCCAGCTCCCATAGCACCGTAACAGAAGGATGAAAAGAACATTGCTGGTGGCCTTTCATTGGAGACCAGTGGCTTCTGGCTTCGACAGTCAGGAAAAGCTACCTGGAATAGATGACATGAGGAGGAGGTCATAAGTCTGGGTAGTTTTAACTAGCTGAGGATTATAGGAAGGGTGTTCTAGGCGAAGAGAATAATGTGATCAAAGGTCCCAAAGTATGGGAAAGGTCCAAGGACCTACAGGGTGTATTTTATGTCAGGTTTCCCAGGATGCAGACTCTGGGATGTAGTTCAGGATTCTGAAAATATGTTATGGAGTATCCTATGGAGGAGTCAAGGAAGTAGGATTAGGTAAAGGGAGGTGTTGGGCTGCAATATGCTGTGGTTATTTAGTTGAGTCCGACTCTTTGCAACCCCGTGGACTGTAGTCCATGGGATTTTCCAGGTAAAAATACTGGAGTGGTTTGCCATTTCCTTCTCCAGGGGATTTCCTGACCCAGGGATCAAATCTGCGTCTCCTGCATTGGCAGACAGATTCTTTACCACTAGGCCACCTAGGAAGCCTGGGGCTGCAATATAGTCACACATAAAAAGGCGCGAGTCAATGTCATGGATTGTTCTGAAACTTGAATGACATTTCAGAGTTGCTTTGCCTTGCAACAAGGGGGATGGGTGTTTACAGCATCCTCTCCCCACGCTTGACCAGTTATTGGATGTAGACTGTCCCTGGGAAAGGAATATGAACCTTGGATAACGTGAGTCTCTTCATCTGAAGGACAACATGGGAACCATCATCCATCCACCAACACTCCCGGCAGCTGGGGAGGGGGTACCCCAGTCTTGAAGGGAAATTCTGAATGACTCACCACAAAGTTCACTATGAGATGTGTGCCCTGGGCAGTAAGCAGGCTGCTCTGACAAAACATGAGGGTGCAGGACTAAGGAAAGAATGCAGTTGGAAAGTTGAGAGGGGGTGAACATTGAAAGCCAGACTTTGTGCTTTGGAAAGCAGGAAAAAAGTTACTGAGTTTTGCATAAGGCAAAGTCATGGCCAGAAAATGCACTTATCATGGTGCCTGAGACATCTGAGAATGGGCCAGACCTAAAGGAGAGCCATGGGTTCTTCCATAGTCAAGGCGGAAGGTCAAGAGGGGAGGAAGAACCAGGTGGCAGTGGTGATGGCAAGGAGGGGATGGGGACGGCAGAAGTGTTGAGGATGCACAGACATTGCACGCTAAGCACTTTTTACAAAAGGCCTATAAGACTGAAAAAGGCCTACTACCCTGGTTCAGCCATTCCATGGAATAGAGTAAGTCCTCTACACATGAACCTTCAAGTTGTGAACTTTCAAAAATACCAACGTGCATTCACCTGTCCAATCACGTAAGTCAGGCCACATGTGCGGGGCACACTGTCACACGCATGCATCCTCTACAAGTGGATGTGCTTTTGTGTACTTTACTGTACAGCATTGTGTAAAGTACAGTAATACAGTATCTATATTTCAAGGCCAGGATGCCCTGAAGCAAGCATAAAAGCAGCGATATATAGCTGATTGTGTTAGCTGGGTGCCTCAGCTAACTATTAGACTTATGAACAGACTGGACTTTACGAATGCACTCTCAGAACAGAACTCCTTCCTATGTAAGGGACTTGCTATACTAACCAGCTTTTCAATGTAAAGTCCATGTAGGCAGGGATTTTTGTTTTCCCAGCATCCAGAGAAATGCTTGGCAAATAGCAAGCATTTGTATCAGTCAGACTTTGCAGTGATTGGGCCGAGTTATAAAAAGTCCAAAATCTCAGTGATTTATGGCAACAAATGTTTATGAATTGCTTAAGGTTCTACAGGGCTTCCCAGCTGGCCCTAGTGGTAAAGAATCTGTTTACCAATGCAAGAGAAGCAAGAGACACAGGTTTGATCCCTGGGTCAGAAAGATTCCCTGGAGTAGAAAGTGGCAACTCACTCCAGTATTCTTGCTTGGAAAATTCCAGGGACAGAGGAGCCTGGCAGGCTACAGTCCATAGGGCTGCAAAGAGTTGGACATGACTGAACATCTATAGTCAGCTATATTAACTCCGTTTCAGGCTGTGGTCTGGGTTCGTATTTGCTCCAAGTACCTTCCTGTGCCAGAGACCAAACTGAAGAACATGGGAAATGTATATTCTTTTAGTGGAAGGTAGGCGCTCAAGAAGGCTAGAAGAACTTGCGATGCCTCTAAAAGCGTCTCGTAGGATCTGGCATGCTGTCACTTCTTATCATCCACATTCCATCGGCCTAAGTAAGTCATATGAGCAAGCTCAGCATCAATGGGACAGGGAAATAGACTGCTCCCCTGAGGAGTTGGGGAAAGGAGCGTGCATATTTGCTGAACAGCAATAAAATCCACAGTAGTGCTCAATAGATATTTGTTGAATGATTGTATGAATAAATCCATGTGATCTGATAGGGAAAAATCCCTACCTAACATAGCCTGTTGTGTGAAAAAGGCAGGTTGCAAAGCAATACATACAATATGATCCAATTTATAAACACACATGCCAAAAATAAAATACACTCATATATGCACATATTTTTTCATAAATGCATAGAGAAGGAGCTGAAAGTAGATACACTAGTTACCAGTGTAACTTCCGGAAAGGGAGTAAAATTGGGTAGGAATAAAAGGGATTATTTGCTTTTTATCATTTGAAAACTTTTTATGACAAGAAAGTATTTATACTTTGTATGGTTTAAAAAAAAAAAAATGAAAAAGGAAGAAGAAAAAATAAGGCAATGTTCATTGTGAAGTTCTTCACACAGTCCAGATTGGAAAAATGTCAAATGAGCAATTTGGAGGAAGGAAGTTAATGTCATAGTAAGAATGATAAATTAATAAAATGTGCCCTCTTATAATTGTTCAGTTTCTGCTCTGACATTTAAAAACATTACAACCTTTATGGTTAAGTGCCTGAATCTGGCTTATGAAATGATTATGAAATTACTTTGACCGTATCTTGCACTTAGGTTGTGTAAAAAGGAAAATTTACTTAACCCATGCTATGTACATAGCAAATATTAAAGTGTTTGTTGTACTTATTAAGCAAAAATACGAGCAAGTCTATGAATAGCTTAGTATTTCCAAATTGCATAGGAATATCGTCTTCTTAATGAAGAGAGATATCTTCTAAATGGCATTTTTTATCTTGAAGATGCTGCAACAAGCTCTACTATAAAATAAATTAGAGATTCAACATTCTACCTCTTTCTAAAACCTCGTGTCTTACCAGGGTAGTCACCGATACAAACTTTCTGAAAGAGTGAATCACTTTATCAAGTAAGATCTTAGAACATCTTACCAGGGCTGGGATGGCTATTTTTCATAACTGACACCTCAGCAGCCACACAAAGGATCACTGTTTAGTGGCTGAGGTCTTAGGAAAAAGTAAATAAATCAGTCAGCTCCCAAACCCCCACTGTCGGCCCACACCATGTATCCAGGATCTTAGATGAGTGAAACACATTTCAAAGAACAAACATCAAGCCCATTCCTCCCTCAAGAGAAGACAACAGAAGTAATTCTTAGATCTGCTATTTTTAAGCAAACTTTAAGGGGATTTTTTTGCTTGCCACTGTTTTGGATGTGATTTTCAAATGTGCAGGTTCAGAAATTCAAACAAGTTAAATTATCCAAGGTTGAGCTCACCAGTTGAACTGGCTTATAACAATTAGATTCACAGGAGGTTCGCTTGTCAACCAGACCATGCATTTATTCTGCACACTACCCTACCAAATACCTCCCAGAGCAGGGTGTCACTTGCTATATGTACTCCCTTCCCAGAAAAGAAAGGCTAAATTAAGTCCAAATGACTGGTTGGCAAACACCGGATTCAAGAAGATGGATCTGTGTGGTTTAAATAAAGGTTATTGATTTATGGGACCTTGATCACCTCACTGCTAATAAAAATACCTGCCTGGCTGATCTTATACTTGGGTCAGTCTATAAGAACAAACCTCTTCCTTGATGGCACCAGGGGACTCTGAAAAACTTTCCCCATCAATTCTTCATTGGGTTTAGTTTAGCCCTCAAGAGAGTTGATTTCCAATGTTGGCCTGCAGCTACTGGGTGTGTCCCCAGATACCAACTGGTCTTGGTTTCCAATTACGTTAGTGAAGAGGGACTCTTTCAATTAAAAGTATTAGAAAGTTAAAACTCAAACTAGATTAGGTAAAAAAAAAAAAAAAATTGCTCATCCCTGAACCAAATGTAGTGGCCAAAGGGATAAAATATGCTGATTGTCTAGGCCTTGGTTTATCAGTCACCCCTAAGATGAATCCTACCGTAACAAACCGCAAGGACTGAGGGAGGACGGAGTTTCTCCAGTGGAAAAGAAGAAAGAGTGGATGCTGGGCAGGCAATTGATAATAATAATAACAACAATAAATGCCTACTACAACAACTTTGTACTTGAGATTCTCGGCCACACTCCCCTCTTCAGCTCAGAGTCACTTTCAGTGAATAGAGGAACATGGACACCTATCACAAGTGCAATGAGGAATTGTTGATTCCCTCTGGGAGGAAAAGTAAAAACACAAAAAGGGAACATTGGAATAGGCTACAGGCTTAACTTCATCTCAATAATTTTAAGATTTACCTTGCCGTTTGCCTTTTACCTATTTTATTTATCACCTAGTTCTTATCATCTTAGAAGCTCAGCATTCAGAAGAGAATATGACAATTTAATATAAAAACAATTAATATAATAATTTAATTATTAATATAATCATTTAATATTATAATTATGCAAGTCCTGTGTACATTGATTTAAATATTATAATTTCAAATTTTAAATGTTGATGGATCAACATAATTTATGCCTGGTGATTAGGAATTAAGAAGAACAGGGAAAGTTATGAGAATCAAGGAATGTGGATCACAATATGGTGGACAGACTCAAAGCTAATGTAATGAGCTGGTTTAGTGAGCTGGTTCCCTCACTATTGGGGGCTAGAATTTTGGCCTAGAAAAGAAGAAGCTCATAACTACTGTTACAAACTTGGTTCCAATCTAGGCTTGCCACTTACTAGTAATACAGTCTATGGTCAAGTTGCTTAAATAATAAAAAACAACATTTCTTAAGCTCTGGGTCAGTACCAAGCACTTTACATATATAATCTTCAGGCTTTCTAAGAACCCTGGAGGGTATTCATTACTACATCCTTCAAATGCTATCCCAACTCTTTTGCGACCCTATGGACTGTAGCCCACCAGGCTCCTCTGTCCATGGAATTCTCCAGGGGAGAATACTGGAGTGTTGCCATTTCCTTCTCCAGGGGATCTTCCCAACTCAGGAATCAAACTTGCATCTCTTACATATCCTGCATTGGCACACAGATTCTTTATTGCTGAGCCACCTGGAAAGCCCATCAATGATAAGACATGATCAATTTAATAGCAGTTTCATAGGGTGAAATATATAAGACGGCAGTTATAAGATACACTTCCATGTCAAACATTAAAATTAGAAATGAAAACAAAAGGCTCCTTAGAACACAATAAAATGGAGTGTCATCCATTTTACATGTGAGAACCCTGAGGCCTAGAGAGGTTATATAACTTATCTGTTCAAAGTCATGCAGCTTATTTCTGGACATGGAACCAGAAATCTAATCCAAGTCCATTTGACTTTCACTCACCACACTGTACCTTCAATGTCACAGTTTCTTGGTTTCCGAGAGTATACAATAAGGATTTTCTTGAAAATCAAGATTATCAAGATCCCAAGATTATCATGAATATCAAATGGTATCTATGAAAACATAAGTGCCTAAGAGGTAATCAGTGCTTATTATTATTTTAAAGAACAAAACAACCATAATAATGTACCAAGTGAATACAAAAGAAGACATTGAGGACTGAAGATTAATAAAATAGAGATCAGGCAGAATTTAATGTGACTTTTGCCTTTGGGCAGGACTACTTTTAAATATCCTCTGGCCAAGAGATTAGTCTCAGAACAGGGAAAACTCCATATTATAAGTTTGGGTTTCTACTAGTTGAGCTGTAGGTGCCAGGTACTACAATGCTGCTGCTGCTGCTGCTGAGTCGCTTCAGTCGTGTCCGACTCTGTGCGACCCCATAGACGGCAGCCCACCAGGCTCCGCCGTCCCTGGGATTCTCCAGGCAAGAACACTGGAGTGGGTTGCTATTCCCTTCTCCAATGCATGAAAGTGAAAAGTGAAAGTGAAGTCGCTCAGTCGTGTCCGACCCTTAGCGACCCCATGGACTGCAGCCCTCCAGGCTCCTTCGTCCATGGGATTTTCCAGGCAAGAGTACTGGAGTGGGGGTGCCATTGTCTTCTCTGAGGTACTACAATAAGATTGCTCAAATAGCTGAGGATTTCCTTTGCCTAGACTCACCCAAATCAAATTGAATTTTTTCCAACTTGACTTGATAAGAATCAATTTCTTTATTAGAATGTTTAAATTCCCTGATGACTCAGTGGGTAAAGAATCCGCCTGCAGTGCAGGAGACACAGGAGACATGGCTTTGATCCTTGGGTTGGGAAGATCCCCTGGAGGAGGGCATGGCAACCTACTGCAGTATTCTTGCCTGGGAAATTCCATGGACAGAGGAGGCTGGCAGGCTACAGTCCATGGGGTCAAAAACAGTCGGACACGACTGAAGCAACTGAGCACATAAATGTAAAATTGAAAGAAAAAGAACAAAGTCTGAGCCAAAGGTGGTATAAATTCTGAATTATTGGGGTTTTGTCCTCTATTCCTTAACTATTTGCATTCCTAATCCCTTTCTTCTTTTATTCCCATGTTCCACTTTAAAGAGGAAATGCTCACCTACTTAATTCTATGCCAAAAATCTTTCCTTAATACAAGATAAGGCCACTCAACTGATTTAATCTTATTATTTGCTGTGATTACTTTGCTTCTCAACCTACTCCTAACTTGCCTTTGTTGTAGTTTTTATTGCTGTTTTCTTTTGATTCATTTAAAGTGACTATTCTCCTTTAAAATGGGCAGAAAGTAAGCTTTTTCATTAAAAGAAACCATGCAGTGCACATTGCCAGCACATGCTTCCTTTGTCTTTCAGTGCTCTGCTCACCCTCTGACATGATGAGAGTCATAGGGCTTTCTTTATGGTGAGCATCTCTATTAGTTTCCTAGGGTGACAGAATGAATTACCGTGAACTGAGTGGCTTATAGCAATAAAAAGGTATTATTTCACAGTTTCAGAGGCCAGAAGTCTGAAACCAAAGTGTTAGTACAGTCATGCTCCATCTAAAGGTTCTAGGAAAAACTCCTTCCTTGCCTCTTGCAGCTTCTGGTAGCTACTAGCATTCCTTGGCTTATAGACACATCACTCCAGTCTCTGCCTCCATACTCACATGGCCTTCCCTTATATTTTCCCACTATTTCTCTTCTAATAAAGGTGCTTGTCTTTGGACTTAGAACCCACTCAGTTAATCTAGAATGATGTCATCTTAAAATCTTTTACTTAACTATATATGCAAAGACTCTTTTTCCAAATAAGATCACATTCAAGGAACCAGGGGCTAGGACTCAGACATATCTTTTGAGGTGCCTCCACTCAATCGGCTATATCATCCCACTTGAAGAGGTATCACTTTTAATCTAATAAACACTTAAATTCTATCATTGTTTCCCCCTTCCTTTTTGTTTACTTTGCTATATTTTTGTTACAAGTACATATTTCCTATATGATGGTACAAAAGATACTTTAAATGTATAATCCTTTAAAGTCTCCTAGTTTCCAATATTTGAACATCACTCAGAAGTTTACAAAATTTCTTTTCATTTATATCTCCTTAAACGCTCCCAGAGATTCTGTGTGACAACAACTATCACTTCAGAAATACAGAAACTGAAGCTCAAACATGGATTAAAAATCTATCACTACAAGTCAGGATTTCCTGAATCTTCATTTTTTCATTACACTTCAGATAACAAAGGGTGACTTTGTAAGTTTTAAATATATACAGAACATATATACATGGGAGCATCTTGAATATTAATCTTGATAGAAGTGAGAAACTCTACTAGCATTTAATTTTAGGACTTAATTAGCTCACTCAATGGGATGGCATCCAATACATATTTAGAAACCATTTATTTGTGGTCATCTGGTCAAAACATAACCTCTGACCTCCAGTAGCTCATTCTTATGTAGTTATCTGTCCAGTATAGGAATGACAATAGTCTGAATGGTTTTCATGAGTGTCTTCTCTACTTCTGAAATCAAGGATGCCTTAGTCCATTCAGGCTACAATGACAAAAAATGGTAGGACCACAGCAGCAAATAGATAGGCTTAGCAGTAGGAGGATTACCCAAAGAGGGATAGTTTGCAAAATGCACAAAAGATGTGCTTCTCCCTTTCAGAGGAAAAAGGAGTGCTGGAAAGCTAGTATGAAGGAAGAAAATAATTATTATCTTTCCGTGGACTTTAGAGAAAACAATATATAATTGTCATGAGTAGTGTAACCTCTGGACCGCTCTGGAATGCAATATCCTTTCCAAGTGGGCAAACCCTTGATGGTGTTGATTTAATTTTGTGTTTGCTTCAAATAATAAAAGGAAATAGATTTCTGGTGGCGGGCAGCCAAGCCACTCATCTAAAGTTTTGGTATGTGTGTATACGTTTGCTTTGAGTTATATAAGCTATTCCCATTTAATCATTTATACCGACTTTAAAGAAGTAAACAGTACCTATGTGAGAAATTAAATTTATCATGTGTGACATTTAGTGATTGCTTCAGAAGTTTCCTTTTCAAAGAAACAATAATTTGTCTAATCTCAATCAAATCCAGCATGCATGGAACAGAAGATCACAGAGCCAGAGATGAAATAAATAGCACCAACTGGGTCCTTTGAGAAGTACATAAATTATGAGGAGGGGGTCTCCAGTAAATATGATGTGAGGCACATCTTTGTGTGCTACCTGTCCTGTGGGTCTTTCTTGCTCTTCCTATTCATCTCTCTTTCTGTTTCTCTGTCTCTCTGTAGGTCAAAGGCTCTATGGACTTCCTTCTGGCCTCCATTTCAGTAGTCCACATGTGCACAATGCCATATCCTAGGATCCTTTGACAAGAAAACATGCTTGTGTGCTAAGTTGCTTCGGTCATGTCTGACTCTTTGCAACCCCATGGACTGTAGTCCACCAGGCTTCTCTGTCAGTGGGATTTCCCAGGCAAGAATACTGGAGTGGGTTGCCATGCCTTCCCCAGGGGATCTCCCCTACCCGGGGATCAAACCCACATCTCTTATGTTTCTTGCACTGGCAGACAGTTTCTTCACCACTAGAGCCACCTGGTATGCCCTAACAAGAAAACAAGATCGACCAAACACTAGGGGCTTCCCTGAAGGCTCAGACAGTAAAGAATCTGTCTGCAGTGCAGGAGACCTGGGTTCAAACCCTGGGTTGGGAAGATCCCCAGAGAAGGGAATGGCTACCCACTCCAGTCATGACCCAGATAATCACAATGGTGTGATCACTCATCTAGAGCCAGACATCCTGGAATGTGAAGTCAAGTGGGCCTTAGAAAGCATCACTATGAACAAAGCTAGTGGAGGTGATGGAATTCCAGTTGAGCTGTTTCAAATCCTGAAAGATGATGCTGTGAAAGTGCTGCACTCAATATGCCAGCACATTTGGAAAACTCAGCAGTGGCCACAGGACTGGAAAAGGTCAGTTTTCATTCCAATTCCAAAGAAAGGCAATGCCAAAGAATGCTCAAACTACCACACAA
Organism: Nanger dama; assembly: GCA_917880005.1. Taxonomy (NCBI): domain Eukaryota; kingdom Metazoa; phylum Chordata; class Mammalia; order Artiodactyla; family Bovidae; genus Nanger; species Nanger dama. The sequence goes on from CAKJTW010000088.1 coordinate 6,725,221, forward strand.
TTGCACTCATTTCACATGCTAGTAAAGTAATGCTCAAAATTCTCCAAGCCAGGCTTCAGCAATACATGAACCGTGAACTTCCTGATGTTCAGCTGGTTTTAGAAAAGGCAGAGGAACCAGGGATTAAATTGCCAACATCTGCTGGGTCATGGAAAAAGCAAGAGAGTCCCAGAAAAACATCTATTTCTGTTTTATTGACTATGCCAAAGCCTCTGACTGTGTGGATCACAATAAACTGTGGAAAATTCTGAAAGAGATGGGAATACCAGACCACCTCACCTGCCTCTTGAGAAATCTGTATGCAAGTCAGGAAGCAACAGTTAGAACTGGACATGGGACAACGGACTGACTCCAAATAGGAAAAGGAGTACCTCAAGGCTGTATACTGTCACCCTGTTTATTGAACTTGTATGCAGAGTACATCATGAGAAACATTGGACTGCAAGAAGCACAAGCTGGAATCAAGATTGCTGGGAGAAATATCAATAACCTCAGATATGCAGATGACACCACCCTTATGGCAGAAAGTGAAGAGGAACTAAAAAGCCTCTTGATGAAAGTGAAAGAGGAGAGTGAGAAAGTTGGCTTAAAGCTCAACATTCAGAAAACGAAGATCATGGCATCTGGTCTGATCACTTCATGGGAAATAGATGAGGAAACAGTGGAAACAACGTCAGACTATATTTTTGGGGGCTCCAAACTCACTGCAGATGGTGATTGCAGCCATGAAATTAAAAGATGCTTACTCCTTGGAAGAAAAGTCATGACCAACCTAGATAGCATATTAAAAAGCAGAGACATTACTTTTCCAACAAAAGTCCGTCTAGTGAAGGCTATGGTTTTTCCTGTGGTCATGTATGGATGTGAGAGTTGGACTGTGAAGAAGGCTGAGCACGAAGAATTGCTGCGTTTGAACTGTGGTGTTGGAGAAGACTCTTGAGAGTCCCTTGGACTGCAAGGAGATCCAAACAGTCCATTCTGAAGGAGATCAGCCCTGGGATTTCTTTGGAGGGAATGATGCTCAAGCTGAAACTCCAGTACTTTGGCCACCTCATGCGAAGAGTTGACTCACTGGAAAAGATTCTGATGCTGGGAGAGATTGGGGGCAGGAGGAGAAGGGGACGACAGAGGATGAGATGGCTGGATGGCATCACAGACTCGATGGACGTGAGTCTGAGTGAACTCCAGGAGTTGGTGATGGACAGGGAGGCCTGACGTGCTGTGATTCATGGGGTCGCAAAGAGTTCGACACGACTGAGTGACTGAACTGAACTGACTGACCCACTCCAGTATTCTTGCCTGGAGAATTTCCATAGACAGAGGAGCCTGGCGGGCTACAGTCCATGGGGTCATAAAGAGTGGGACATGACTGAGTGACTAACACTTTCACTTTTAAACACTAGCCTGTTAGTAATTACCACAGCTCACAGCCTAAAGGCATTTACGCACACAGACCAGAAGTTCAGTTGCACCCGTTCCCTGGCTGGGGAAAGATGTTAAGCAGACCAATCACAACACTGACCGTTATAATGGACACTGGTGGTGCCTTGCCCACTTCCCCTTTTCTAGGCCAGTACACCAGTTCCCCAGCTGCAGGGAACAGTGGTGGCTGAGAGCTCACAACTGCCCCCTTCTCTAGAGAATTGCTCTTGGCCGAATGGAACCATCTGGAAAGGAAGATTACACCTTACCCCATCACCTCCAGGCAGCCCTGACTGACTGCTGCAGAAGTACAAAGGCAGGTCCCTTGCCTCAAGGCACAGCGAACTGTGTGGGTCAGTCAATCTTCAGAGCTTCCTGTGGGGTCCAGCTGAAGCTGGTGGGCAGGTGAGACCATCTCATTTCTTAACGTTTTCCTCTGCTCCATCCTTCTCCTGCACTCTTTCTTCTCCCTGACAACTCTCCCGCAGTAAACCACTCACCCAAGATTCTCTGTCTCAGGTTCTGCTTCTAGAACCCTTGCTGAAGGCACGTCTTTTATGTGGAGAGCAAGGGCAATCCCTAGAAAGAAGGATTGGTACCGAGCAGGACTCTGTGCGGTTCCCAGGCACAAAACCCGTTCTGCTTTTCTTGATTATAGGAAATAGGCTTCCTTCAACTTCCAGGACCTTCCCTGAGTTGTTCAAACATACTAATTAGGGAGAGATGGGAAGTGGATGGGAACAAGGGAGGAGCAGTCAAGAAAAATAGTGCAGCCTCGGGCAGGATCCTGGTTCCCCTTAGTCCAGTACAGTCACTCAGTTGTGTCCGACTCTTTGTGACCCCATGGACTGCAACACACCAGGCTTCCCTGTCCATCCTCAACTCCCAGAGCTTGCTCAAACTCATTTCCATCGAGTTGGTGATGCCATCCAACCAACTCATTCTCTGCCGTCCCCTTCTCTTCCCACCTTCAATCATTCGCATCAAGGTCTTTTCCAATGAATCAGTTCTTCGCATCAGGTGGCCAAAGTACTGGAGCTTCAGCTTCAGCACCAGTCCTTCCAATGACTATTCAGGACTGATTTCTGCTAGGATTGACTGGTTTGATCTCCTTGCAGTCCAAGGGTCTCTCAAGAGTCTTCTCCCTCAAGGGATATACTTAACAATATCTTTGAGCTGTTTTTCAGATACTGAAACCCCACCAGATGGGAGAAGTTAACGCTATGCTGCCCCAGGAGCACACAGACCCCAGACCAATTGGAACCAGAAGGCTGATGATGCTGACTCCCCGCTTACCTCACCACTAACCAATCGGAAGAATGTCCAGGAGCTGATCATGCCCACCTTGAACTATTACTGTAAAACTTCTCACTACCTCCCCCAGGTCAGGACACACAGTGTTTGTTTATATGTAATTATTGTGATTTTTAGTTAATTTATTTATTTTAATTTGAGGATAATTACTTCACAATACTGTGGTGGTTTTTGCCATACATCGACATGATTCATCCGCGGGTGCACATGTGACCCCCATGCTGAACCCCCTCCCACCTCCCTCCCTACCCCATCCCTCTGGGTTGCAGGACACACAGTTTTGAGGGCATTAGCCTGTTGTGGCCCCTTTTGCATGGCAAAAAAATAACAGTTTTCTGCTTTACCCAAAACTCTTGTCTCAAGATTTAAATCTCAGTGTTGGGATACAGAGGCTTGGTTTGTCTTCTTGTGTGTGCATGCTAAGTTGCTTCAGTCATGTTCAACTCTTTGCAACCCCAAGGACTGTAGCCCACCAGGCTCCTCTGTCCGTGGGATTCTCCAGGCAAGAATACTGGAGTAGAGTAGTTTGCCATGTCCTCCTCCAGGGGATCTTCCCAACCCAGGAATAGAACCCCACTTTCTTATGTCTCCTGCATTGGCAGGTGGGTTCTTTACCACTAGCGCCACCTGGCAAGCCAGGGTTTGGCTTCACTTACTCTCAATTCAAAAGACCCCTGAGCTAAGGAGAGAGCACAGCCAGGTTGTCACCAAAGATATCTTTCCAGCCTCCCCACTAGAAGGACCTGCACTCTGACCTCTGACCCAAGTCAGATTCTCCCTCTCTCACTCTGTAGTCCATAAGCCAGCAAATAAAACCTCTATCTAAGCAACATCCTGTCATTCTAAGCCCTCCCCCATCACCACTCCAGTTCAGGCTGTTGTGGCTTCTTAACCAGCTTAATATCTTGTGTTCCCAGCTGGTCTTCCTGACTTCAGGCTTATGAGTTACCTGATGGAATCTTTCTGGATGACAAATATAATCATATTACTTTATCCTCAAACAATCTCATGTGCATGTTAAGTCACTTTAGTTGTGTCTGACACTTTGTGACCCTATGGGCTGTAGCCCGCCAGGCTCCCTCTGTCCATGGGATTCTTCAGACAAGAATACTAGAGAGGGTTGCCAAGCCCTTCTCTAGGGGATCTTCCCAACTCAGGGATTAAACCCATGTCTCGTATATCTCCTGCATTGGCAGGTGGGTTCTTTAACCACTAGTGCCACCTGGGAAGCCCAGCAATCTCATAGGCTACCTTATTATTATCAGTGCAATAACAATTGTCACCCTTGTTATACACTAAGTGATTTACATTCATCTTCCTATTTTATAAAGCAAAACTGCAACAACATTAGAATTTTCTTCTTTCACAGCTAAGAATACTGAGTCTCTGGAAGGGTAAGGAATTCACCCAAGGTCACACAGCTAGTAAAGGGTTGATCTAGAAAGAATTCTACCTGACTCCAAAGCCATGCTCCTAATGTCATCACTAGGTTACCTCTCAATAAATCCAGATTCAGCATTCTGGCTTATAAAGTACTCTGTGGACAGGACCCAAAATACTTTTTCAAATTTATCTCTCCCAATTCATCATCCTCCCCACTCCAGCTACACAAGTCAACTTGCCATTCCTTCAACATACCTCTTTACTACTTCTGCTGTTCTGTCTGACTAGAAGGCCCCTTGCCCACACCTCCACTCACCACACCCTTATGGCAGTTTACACATTCTCTTTGACAACTTGACCTTGATCCTCTTCCCATCAAAAGATGGAGCCCATGACCTCTTCCTTAAATCTGAGCTGGCTGTAGTGCTTGCTCATTACCATTAGAATGTGACTTCCAAGGTGAGTCCACACAGCTTCTGCCTGAGACTACCATGCTACAGAGGCCCTGTGTAGGCACTCCAGTGGCAGCCCAGTGGAGGTCCTAGCTGCATTCTCACTGACAGATGGCATTAATGCCAATCCAGTAAGTGCACCACCTTGAATATCCAGCCACTCCAGGCTTTAGATGACTGCAGCCCCAGTCACATCTGATCATAGCCACTTAAGAGACACCAAGCAAGAACTGCTCAGCTGACACCTTCCTGAATTCCTGAACATAAGATTTTTAACAGAGTAAAATGATTGTTTAATGCCACTAAGTTTGGGGGTAAATTGTAACACAACCATAGTAACCATGATAGCCCTACAATCTTCCAGTGCCCTACTTAAATGCCAATTCCTATAGGAATCTTCCCTAGTCTGATTTAATTTCTACCTTTCTGAAACTCTCATAGCAATTAGTTTCTCAAATATTTCACTTATTATGGTTGGCCTCATATTAAAGTTATTTGTGTGCTTGCCTTTTCCCTCTAATCCAGTCATCTTCAGCATAGGAAGAATGTGATAATGGTATTATTAATCTTTATATTCTGGAACTACTAATCCTGTGGGTTTTATCAAGTAGATACTTAATAAATGTTTGCTGTCCTGAACTAAATTGAGGAGATAAGGAATAACTTATTCTCCACAAACAGGGGAGAGTTATAAATCTCTTGGCCTGATGGAACTACAGTCCTCTGTGACATTCCAGACCCAAATAGAAGAGTAAAAAGCTTTCATATAAAGCCATCACATAAAGAGTAAAAAGCCCTCATTAAACAGGAGAGCTAGTGTTGTGTTGTATCATTGAAGAGAATGGGTCCTGCCAGCCTGAGTAAGAATGTTAGGTCCACCACTTCCTACCTACATGACCATGGTAAGCTACTTCTCATCTCAGGATTTCAGTTATCCCTTCTATAAAATGAATTGATACTGTCCACCTACTAGAGTTCTCCTGAGAAGAAAATCAGATAACTTCTGTAAAGCACTTAGTTTGAAGCTTCAAAATAACCCTTTAATAAATGGTAGCTATTCATATTATAGGTAGCAAGTATACATTAAAATTCCTGAGATGACATTCATCTTGCAGTTTCATTCTTTTCTACACAATGATTTGTCACATGAATCACTAAAAGCTATTTATAAGACTCCTTTAAAATATATTCACAAACCATAAATAATCCTTTGCCAGACCATTTGTCCTGATTTTTGTTTGAAAAATATGATCACCATATCATAGACCGGAGGACAAAAATCTCCTGCCTTTGAAGGGTCACACCTTGTACTGTGAGTACTATGAAGGATCAAGCCTTAGTCATGTCCACACAGCAGCAGTGCTCACAGGAAGGATAGTATCTAAAGCTGGATTTGATTGCCAGCTTCTGCTCTGACAACACTGACCTCAAGTTGTTGTAGCTTCGACTGTAGACAATGCTTCCCAGAGACACAAGATGAGGCAAGACTCCAAAAGTGGCACTGGGAAGCAAAATGTGGACTTTATTAAGCAGTGAACAATTCCAGGGCTCATCATTACATTACATGTTGAGTTCCAAGGGGAGCTATTCACGTAGGATATAATTTAATTACTAGTGTCTTTTGGAGTTGTGCAACATGACAGCCTAGATCCTGGAGCAAGTGCCCTTTACCCAATCTGTCTTCCCTAATGCAGAAAAAAAGGGGAAAAAAAAAAAAGCTAAAAGCACACTCCACCCCAATTGGCATCTGTAAGTTCTCTCAGGTGTGGGTACCAAGAAGAACTTTATTCTGGAAAAGAGGATAAATAATTTATGCAATGATTATTCTACAAGATGTGAAGACATATTCAAAAACTATTAGCTAACATAAAAGCTCAAAACAGATCTGGTTTTCTTATTTTTCCAAAACAAAGAAAATTATTTCAGCATAAACTTTTCTTAAACAAATATTCCAATGTTCTTTTCTCAAAGTTCAGTTCAGTTCAGTCGCTCAGTCGTGTCCGACTATTTGCGACCCCATAAAGTGCAGCACGCCAGGCCTCCCTTTCCATCACCAACTCCCGGAGTTCACTCAGACTCACGTCCATCGAGTCTGTGATGCCATCCAGCCATCTCATCCTCTGTCGTCCCCTTCTCCTCCTGCCCCCAATCTCTCCCAGCATCAGAGTCTTTTCCAATGAGTCAACTCTTCACATGAGGTGGCCAAAGTACTGGAGTTTCAGCTTGAGCATCATTCCTTCCAAAGAAATCCCAGGGCTGATCTCCTTCAGAATGGACTGGTTGGATCTCCTTGCAGTCCAAGGGACTCTCAAGAGTCTTCTCCAACACCACAGTGCAAAAGCATCAATTCTTTGGTGCTCAGCCTTCTTCACAGTCCAACTCTCACATCCATACATGACCATAGGAAAAACCATAGCCTTGACTAGATGGACCTTTGTTAGCAAAGTAATGTCTCTGCTTTTGAATATGCTATTTAGGTTGGTCATAACTTTTCTTCCAAGGAGTAAGCATCTTTTAATTTCATGGCTGCAATCATCATCTGCAGTGATTTTGGAACCCCAAAAATAAAGTCAGCCACTGTTTCCACTCCCTCTATTTCCCATGAAGTGATGGGACCAGATGCCATGATCTTCGTTTTCTGAATGTTGAGCCTTAAGTCAACTTTTTCACTCTCCTCTTTCACTTTCATCAAGAGGCTTTTTAGTTCCTCTTCACTTTCTGCCATAAGGGTGGTGTCACCTGCATATCTGAGGTTATTGATATTTCTCCCAGCAATCTTGATTCCAGCTTGTGCTTCTTGCAGTCCAATGTTTCTCATGATGTACTCTGCATACAAGTTCAATAAACAGGGTGACAGTATACAGCCTTGATGTACTCCTTTCCTATTTGGAGTCAGTCTGTTGTCCCATGTCCAATTCTAATTGTTGCTTCCTGACCTGCATATAGGTTTCTCAAGAGGCAGGTCAGGTGGTCTGGTATTCCCATCTCTTTCAGAATTTTCCACAGTTTCTTGTGATCCACACAGGCAAAGGCTTTGGCATAGTCAATAAAACAGAAATTGATGTTTTTCTGGGACTCTCTTACTTTTCCCATGACCCAGCAGATGTTGGCAATTTAATCCCTGGTTCCTCTGCCTTTTCTAAAACCAGCTTGAACATCTGGAAGTTAACAGTTCACATATTGCTAGAGCCTGGCTTGGGGAATTTTGAGCATTACTTTACTAGCATGTGAGATGAGTGCAATTGTGTGGTAGTTTGAGCATTCTTTGGCATTGCCTTTCTTTGGGATTGTAATAAAAACTGACGTTTTCCAGTCCTGTGGCCACTGCTGAGTTTTCCAAATTTGCTGGCATATTGAGTGCAGCACTTTCACAGCATCATCTTTCAGGATTTGAAAGAGCTCCACTGGAATTTCATCACCTCCACTAGCTTTGTTCATAGTGATGCTTTCTAAGGCCCACTTGACTTCACATTCCAGGATGTCTGGCTCTAGATGAATGATCACACCATCATGATTATCTTGGTCGTGAAGATCTTTTTTTTACAGTTCTTCTGTGTATTCTTGCCACCTCTTCTTAATATCTTCTGCTTCTGTTACATCCATACAATTTCCATCCTTTATCGAGCCCATCTTTGCATGAAATGTTCCCTTGGTGTCTCTAATTTTCTTGAAGAGATCTCTAGTCTTTCCCATTGTGTTGTTTTCCTCTATTTCTTTGCATTGATCGCTGAAGAAGGCTTTCTTATCTCTTCTTGCTATTCTTTGGAACTTTGCATTCAAATGCTTATTTCTTTCCTTTTCTCCTTTGCTTTTCGCCTCTCTTCTTTTCACAGCTATTTGTAAGGCCTCCCCAGACAGCCATTTTGCTTTTTTTGCATTTCTTTTCCCGTGGGGATGGTCTTGATATCTGTCTCCTGTACAATGTCATGAACCTCAGTCCATAGTTTATCAGGCACTCTATCTATCAGATCTAGGCCCTTAAATCTATTTCTCACTTCCACTGTATAGTCATAAGGGATTTGATTTAGGTCATACCTGAATGATCAGAGGGCAGACACAATGAAACCATAATCACAGAAAACTAGTCAATCTAATCACACTATGACCGCAGCCTTGTCTAACTCAATGAAACTAAGCCATGCCCGTGGGGCCACCCAAGATGGGCAGGTCATGGTGGAGAGGTCTGACAGAATGTGGTCCACTGGAGAAGGGAATGGCAAACCACTTCAGCATTCTTGCCGTGAGAATCCCATGAACAGTATGAAAAGGCAAAATGATAGGATGCTGAAAGAGGAACTCCCCAGGTCAGTAGGTGCCCAATATGCTACTGGAGATCAGTGGATAAATAACTATAGAAAGAATAAAGGGATGGAGTCAAAGCAAAAACAATACCCAGTTGTGGATGTGACTGGTGATAGAAGCAAGGTCCGATGCTGTAAAGAGCAATATTGCATAGGAACCTGGAAAGTCAGGTCCATGAATCAAGGCAAATTGGAAGTGGTGAAACAAGAGATAGCAAGAGTGAAAATTGACATTCTAGGAGTCAGCTAACTAAAATGGACTGGAATGGGTGAATTTAGTTCAGATGACCATTATATCTACTACTGCGGGCAGGAATCCCTCAGAAGAAATGGAGTAACCATCATGGTCAACAAGAGTCCGAAATGCAGTACTTAGATGCAATTTCAAAAAACAACAGAATGATCCTTGTTCGTTTCCAAGGGAAACCATTCAGTATCACAGTAATCCAAGTCTATGCCCCAACCAGTAACACTAAAGAAGCTGAAGTTGAATGGTTCTATGAAGACCTACAAGACCTTTTAGAACTAACACCCAAAAAGATGTCCTTTTCATTATAGGGGACTGGAATGCAAAAGTAGGAAGTCAAGAAACACCTGGATAACAGGTAAATTTGGCCTTGGAATGCAGAATGAAGCAGGGCAAAGACCGACTGAGTTTTGCCAAGAAAATGTACTGGTCATAGCAAACACTGTCTTCCAACAACACAAGAGAAGACTCTACACATGGACATCACCAGATGGTCAACACCGAAATCAGATTGATTATATTCTATGCAGCCAAAGATGGAGAAGCTCTATACAGTCAACAAAAACAAGACCAGGAGCTGACTGTGGCTCAGATCATGAACTCCTTAATTGCCAAATTCAGACGTAAATTGAAGAACGTAGGGGAAACCACTATACCATTCTTTTCTCGAAAAGCACCTCTTATTCCACCAAAACAAGCCAAAAATATAATGGTTCACATCCCTATTCATTATACAACATCAACATTTATGAGCAGGACAATATTGGGGAATGTGATGAAAGAGGAGCATTTGAAATGTACCCTCAAATTTAATTTAAACATAATGAGGGATTTTAGAAAGTAATCCTTGGGAATTTCCTGATGGTCCAGTGGTTAGGACTCAGTGCTTTCCTGCTGTGGCCCAAGTTCAATCCTTGGTCAGGGAACTAAGATCCTGCAAACTGCAAGGTGCAGTGAAAAAAAAAAAAATCCTTGGCTTTATTCCATAATGTGTGCATTGTGTATTCTGTGTGGGGATTCCTTTGGGTGGCTTAGATAATACAAAGCCAATACTGAAGCATAAAGCTGGAGTACACTCAAATAAACCCAGAGGCAATGTGTTCACAGAACAGAAACTTCTAGCACTGAGGGTCTTTGAAGAGCTGGCTCAAGTCCATCTTAACCCCCTCTGTTCCAGCATCTCCATTTTCTTTTATGTTGTCCTCAGTGGAAATGGGAAAACTCTCCATCATTGAACCCCTTGCTATATAGGTGGTCAGCCTTTCCTCTTGAGTACGAGTCATTGGGTTCCCAAGCATTTACCAGCAGAAAAACCCTGCCACCCATGCACTCTGGCCTTCTTTTTATTGGCTGTTTATGGCAGCCTCTGAATGAAATGGGAGATGAAGGCAGTGAGAGGGGAGCATGGACCTTCATTAGTGAAAAAGAACTGGGGGCTTCCCTAGCAGTCCAATAGTTAAGACTCCACACTTCCACTGCAGGGGATGCAAGTTCAATTTCTGGTCAAGGAACTAAGATCCCACTTGCTGTGTAGCAAAAAATATAAATAATAAATAAAATTTGTAAAAAAGAATTGGAATAGGATGATGTGAATAAGTAGTGAAAAGTGGGGCTATTGAAAAGTGTAGACCCAAGAGTCCTTCTCCTGGGGCTTCTTGTATACTAAATACATTTTGTAGTTCTGAAACCTTTCATTATAATTGAGGAGAGCTCTTCAATGATAATAATAACCACAATTTCTACTACCTTTACAATACTCTTTATATAACCCTCACCCGGGACCAAACGCACTGAATTTTCATAATAACTTTGTAAGATAGGTATTATTATTGTTGTTGTTTTACTGAAAATGAAACCAAGACTCAGAAAGATAAGGGCATAGAGTTAGAAGGCAGTGGAACTGGGATTGGATCTCAAGTGTGCTGACCTGAAAGCCCACAGTAGGCTTCCTCTGGCTTATACAAACCACACTGTAGGTTAGACCACATATCCTCTAAAAGCATTGGTCAAAGTCGGACTCAGAATTTCCCTACGAATCCCAAATATTCCCCTCCCATCTAGGTATTCTGTGCTTTTTGATTAAAAAAATTGAGACTTTTATTTTCTTATATCTTAGAAAATACTAACCCTTCCTATCCTTTCCCTTTGGTCATGGCCCTCCCCATCATCTACTTTTCAGCACTCCCTGGTACCCATAGCAAGTGGAAGGGCCATGAGATCAGTGGTCACATGGCCATCGAGATAGAAACAACCTTTTAAACAGACAGGTGTCCCAGTTTCTCTGGAAACAAACACATTTTTAAAAGTAGGGATGCTGCTGCTGCTGCTGCTGCTAAGTTGCTTCAGTCGTGTCCAATTGTGTGTGACCCCATAGATGGCAGCCCACCAGGCTCCCCCGTCCCTGGGATTCTCCAGGCAAGAACACTGGAGTGGGTTGCCATTTCCTTCTCCAATGCATGAAAGTGAAAAGTGAAAGTGAAGTCGCTCAGTCGTGTCCAACCCTTTGTGACCCCATGGACTGCAGCCTACCAGGCTCCTCCGTCCATGGGATTTTCCAGGTGAGAGTACTGGAGTGGGGTGCCATTGCCTTCTCTGAAAAGTAGGGATACACAGCTCCAAATATGGTAATAGGATGTGCTCGTGCTCAGTCACCTCCAACTCTTTGCAACCCTTTGGACTGTATCCTTCTGAGGTCTTCTATCCATGGGATTTTCAGGCAAGAATACCAGAGTGGCTTGCCATTTCCTACTCCAGGGGATCTTCCTGCCCCAGGGGTTGAACACACCTCTCCTGTATCTCCTGCACTGCAGGGAGATTCTTTATCCACCAAGCCATCAGAGAAGCCCAAGATGGCGCTAGTGGTAAAGAACACATCCGCCAGTGCAGGAGACTTAAGAATCATAGGTTCAATCCATGGGTGGGGAAGATTCCCTGGAGAGGGGCATGGCAACCCACTCCAGTATTCTTGGCTGGAGAATTCCACAGATGGACTGGTGGGCTACAGTCCATAGCATCGCAAAAAGTTGGACATGGCCAAAACGGCTTAGCTTGCACACACAGTGCTCCAAATACACTAACACCAAAACAAGACACAGCATATATTCACTCTTTCACTAATACTTGATGAGCAACTAAGATGATAACATTTTCCCTAACACTTTCTTACATTGCTAGGATGAATCTAAATTGGTGCAACCTCTATGAGACAACTTCACAGTATCTATGAAATTTATTTTAAAAATTACATGTGCACCAAGAGATCACAGATTATAAGATTTTATTTATAAGAAATGTTCAGAATGTCAAATCCATAGAAACAGAAACAGAGCGGTTGGTTGTCAAGGGCTGAGGGATATGATGGCTTACTGGGTATAGTGTCATTTGGGACTATACCCAGTGAAATAAAGATGTTGTGAATACACTAAATGAATTGTATATTTTGAAATGACAAATTTTATGTTACATGAATTTCACCTTAATTTTTAAAAATGTGATTTAACGACAAAAAATTTAGATGTGCACATAACATTTGTCTTACTCTAGGCTCCCTAGAAACAGAGGCTGAAACAGGCATTCCTGTACAAATGAGTTATTAAGGGAATGTTCTCAGAAGAAACCTGCAGAGGAGTAAGGGAAGCAGATTGGCGGGGGAAGGGGAGAGGGCAAGATGTGGCTTAAGATCTGTCTAGCCTCAGCCCCATCCCACAAGAGGCCCTTGAGTGAAACTGTACCACAAAGTCTATTCTGCCCAGAGACAAGGAGACTGGCTTGTGATAACCACACATCTGTAAGTCATTGTCCAGGGGACATCTGTGGGCCTGGTAGCAACTGTCAATCAACAGCAGTTCCCCAGAAAAGAAACCACATGTGAGGGGCTTCCCCAGTGGCCCAGAGGTTAACATTCTGCACTTCCACTGCAGGGAACGTGAGTTCTATCCCATGGTCAGGGAACTAAGATCATCCTGCATGTGGCCAAGAAAAATAAAATTCAGTTAACATTAAGAAAGAAAAAGGAAGCACAGGTGAGATTTTTAGAAGCCAACACCTGGAGCAGCTAAGGAATGGATACACCAGACCCATAAAGAGATCAGGGCCAGGGGCCAACAACACCTGCCAACATTTGACCAGTGAGTCCATGTCTAGTCACTTATCCTCAGATTCATTTGCACACAAGCAAAGTGATGCACGTCCAAATTTATTCATTGCAACATTGCTTATAACAGGAAAAGACACTAATAAATGACTGGTTAATTATATTATGGTACATCCATACTATGAAAGATTAAGTGGAGATGGGAAAAATAAGAATAAGGAAACTCACCGTGTATGAATATGGAATTACTTTCAGTTCAGTTGAGTCACTTAGTTGTGTCCGACTCTTTGCGACCCCATGAACCGCAACACGCCAGGCCTCCCTGTCCATCACCAACTCTCAGAGTTTACCCAAACTCATGTCCATTGAGTTGGTGATGCCATCCAACTATCTCATCCTGTGTCGTCCCCTTCTCCTCCCGCCTTCAATCTTTCCCAACATCAGAGTCTTTTCCAATGAGTCAGCTCTTCTCATCAGGTGGCCAAAATATTGGAGCTTCAGCTTCAACATCAGTCCTTCCAATGAACACCCAGGACTGATTTCCTTTAGAATGGACTGTTTGGATCTTCTTGCAGTCCAAGGGACTCTCAAGAGTCTTCTCCAACACCACAGTTCAAAGGCATCAGTTCTTCTGCACTCAGCTTTCTTTATAGTCCAACTCTCACATCCATACATGACTACTGGAAAACCGTAGCCTTGACTAGATGGACCTTTGTTGGCAAAGTAATGTCTCTGCTTTTCAATATGCTGTCTAGGTTGGTCATAACTTTCCTTCCTAGGAGTAAGTGTCTTTTAATCACCATCTGCAGTGATTTTGGAGCCCCCCAAAATAAAGTCAGCCACTGTTTCCACTGTTTCCCCATCTATTTCCCATGAAGTGATGGGACCGGATGCCATGATCTTCGTTTTCTGAATGTTGAGCTTTAAGCCAATTTTTTCACTCTCCTATTTCACTTTCATGAAGAGGCTCTTTAGTTTATTTTAAATATGTATATTTACTTGAAAAATAGCAAAGTGCAGAACACAGTATGTATAATATGTACTATATGTTTTAAGGACATATATATTGTATTTGCTTCTGTGTGCTTAAGTTAACCCTGGGAAAGAGAGATAAGAACTGGAAACACTGTAATTGAAAGAGTGGGAGGGAGAGTTTTCAGTGTATATCACTCTGTTCTTTGTGAATTTTATGCTATATGAATATATTACCTCTTCACGTGAAAGGAATGAAAATGGATGGATCAGAAGGTGGGTAAGTAGATAGATAAATTGATTTGCTCTAAGACCCAGCCAGGAGTTTCTGCCACTCCTCTGACCATCAAAAGAAGCAGAACCAAGGGACATTTTAAAACCCGACTGTTCTCCTATCGTAACCCAACTTCCTTCCTGATGATTACTGATGTATTCCCTGCACTTGTGTGTAATTTCTGGTTGAACCAGTAGCCTCTTATTTTCTGATACAATATTTCAGATCATTAACATCCCTATTATTTGTCCCTCCCCATGGAAGTTTGATTTCTTCATCAAGATTAAGTTAATTAACTATTGCAACTGCAACAGGTTCTATTGCTAAATTCTGAGCCAAGCTATAGTCTCAAGCTATAGGTGGCTCAGACAGTTAGGAATCCGCCTACAATGCAGGAGATTTGGGTTTTATCCCTGGGTTGGGAAGATCCCCTGGAGGAGGGCATGGCACCTCACTCCAGTATTCTTGTTTGGGGAATCCCTGTGAACAGAGAAGCCTGGTGGGTTACAGTCCATGGGATCGCAAAGAGTTGGACACAACTGAATGACTAAACACATAGCTAAAAATTTTATAATTGAAAACTGTATTAATCAGAGTGTTAATTTTATCGATCAGATCCTAATAGATGTCTAAAGACAAAATGGTTCCATGGCTAAATAAATTTGAACTAAATTTATTACATTTATGTATTGCAGGACTTATCAGAGCCTTTAATATTACAATCTGCATTTTCAACCTCCTAAGATGCAGAATTCTCTTCAAAACTATTTGACCACAGAATTGGAGAAGGGCTCAGTTGGACTCTCTCAATAACTGGAGTCATCTAAAGGCTCAAATGAGCTAGATGTGCAAAACGACTTACTCATACATCTGGCTGTTTGGTTGTTGGTTGGGAGTTCAGTTGGGTTGTTAGCTGAAGCATCTCCAAGTGGCCTCAACAGCATGAAGGGTTGGATTGCTTACATGGCACCTGGCTTCCACCACAACAAGTGCCCCAGGAGAACCACGTAGACATTGAATTGCCTCAAAAGCTATGTGAATCACTTTTCCGATTCTCTGGATTATAAAAGAGTCTCTAACATCAGTACAGATTAGGATGGAGAGGTCATAGAACCTACCTGGGAAGGGTGTCAGAGGCTTTGTGGACATATTTTAAAACTGCCACAATTCATTATTGCTTTGATTATACAGATGGGACCAAAAATGTATTTGACCAAAAGCAATTGACCCATGCTGCTGAAAAGACAAAGTGGTAGTATACCCATTTCAGCTGCAAATACAGGGTTTCCTTGAGTACTTAGAGGATGCTGTATAAACATGCATTGCCATTTAATCATAAGCAAAGTTGGTTTATGCATGGACCTGTTCTGGACTGTGAATCATGACTATATGTCATAGAAACACACCATGTTTTACCTGTATGTTTCACTGACTCATTTTTTTTAATTAACAAATAAGACTCATTGCAAGATTAATTACAATGGATAATAAAGAACTGTCAAGTGTTCTATGTCCGTCTATTTGATAATCAAACCATTTGTGGCAACTACAAAGAAATGATAGCATTTCTGATCAATAAATTTCACCATGTATATGAGTACTGAAACTGCATCTTTTCTGAGACTAAAATTTGAGAAGATGAAATAATAGTCTATGGTTTACTTTGACAAATAAAATATTAAAACCCATTAATCTTTAGTATAAGAACATTGAGTTCTCTGTTTAAACCATCATTATTACTTCAATATTTCAATGGTATTTGTCTGCAGAAGAGAAGTTGAACATCTAGATAAAAGAAAATGCTGACTTCCTTTACTATCTGACTAAAGAAAGAAAATGCCAGAAGGATTTGATTTCATCAGGACAATAAACCAAAATTGAGGACCCCCAATTAAGCATATTATGGTAGTGAAACTCCCTGTCAGCAAGTCTGAAGATTACATAACCACTACAAGTAACTTCTCCCCAGTCCAATAAGATGACATTAGCAGCAACAGCTCAGAGCATACTCAGTGAGTAATACATAATTAACACATTTTGAAAAGCACGAGACTGAAGGCAAGTAAACCTTTCACAATGTCTTGATGTACAAGGGAGATTTTACAGATTCAGTGAGGTGAGTAAAACAGGCTGACTGAAGGAGAGGTTTGAAAAAGATGGGCTAATTTTCTAAGTGAGAAGGAAGGTATGGGTCTTCATCCCAGATCCTTATGCATTTGGTTAAGTCGATTGGTCAAGGAGACCCAGGGAGCAAAAGTGTTTCTGTCCCCTCCAGGCTCCTAGGGAAGAATGCCACCATTCACGAATCAGCACTGAGCAGGGGCAGGAGAACACATCCTCTTTGGCAGGTCACAGCCCAAATATCGGGAGGCTGGACCAATGAGAGAGAGCTCAGGATTGGATGGAGGGATGGTGTGATCAGGAAAGCCAGAGTTATGAGAAAAACTGTAGAAACAATGGGCTTTGCCTTCTCATTCACAGGCCAGTGTGCCAGGGGGCTCTTGTCGCTCAACTAAGAGTCGTTGAGCTCCCCAGCCTTTCATGTTTTCCTTGCTACTGGTGATTCTACCCAGGACGCTCTCTGGACCTTATTAAAGACTCAGCATACTTCAAAGCTGGAAAAGACCCTAGAGATCATTTGGTTCAGCCATTTTCACTTGAGAAGTGTAGCAACTGTGCTAATTTCCTGGAGGACTTCTGAGAATCACCAGTGCTTTGTACTGGAGGCTTCGGTGACTGGTTCTCCAAGCTTCCAGCCTCAGCCCACAGTCCCTCACTCCCTCAGCTTCCCCACATCATGCAAGCCTTCGGCCTCTTGGTTTCCTGCAGTCCATAGAGTGATTCTGTTTTCCCGACCAAATCCCATCTTTCTGACAGTTTGTATGGAGAGATGTCCAAACTCTCCCCTGCATAGTGAGAGCCAAGATTGATACTTCAAAGGGAGTTCTGGAAGGAGGAAATCCCAGAGCAAGGGTGCAGTGGTGCTTGGCGCAGGAATCACAAACACACTAGATCAAGGCATGCCCCAAAGACAAGTATTCACCGCACCTATTTTTTAAAAAATATTTATTTATTTATTTGGCTACACTGAGTCTTAGTTGCCACACATGGTATCTTCCATCTTCCTTGGATTTCTTAGTTGTGGAATACAAACTCAGTTGTGGCATGTGGGATCTAGTTCTCTGATCTAGATGGAACCCAGGCCCCCTGCACTGGAAGCATGGAGTCTTAGCCATTGGACTACTAGGGAAGTCCCTCACTGAACCTTTTAATTTCTAGTATCAGAAAGCCATTGGAGCTAGCTTAAGCAAAGAGATGAGAGTTGCATTGAACCCACATCTCTTATGTCTCCTGCATTGGCAGGCCGGTTCTTTACCACCAGCACCATCTGGGAAGTCCCTTCAATAGTATAGGGAGTTACAAGCTCAGGAAACAGAGGGCATGGGTGCCACTTGTATTCAATTTCCTGCTCCCAAATATACATGGGAGAGGTAGAAGGATACTGAGGTGTGGCCTGGAACTAAAGGAAAAGTCACACTTCAGGAAAGGCAGAGAAAATGGGAAACTCATGAATTTCTCTCTCTTCATCTTTTTGCTTGTCTCTGCATTTCTGCTTTGTTCTTCCCTTTTACTTCAGAAAGGTTTTCTCTCTCCCAAGCCAATGGAAGCAAAGATTCTAGATTGGTTTCTGCAGAAGCAGCAGCTGGAGATAGAAAGAGGGCCAGTCTCCTGCTCCAAACCTTTACTGGGGTCAAGTTCTCAAAAAATTTGAATGCAGTCAACACACACAGAGGCAGGAGCCTCAGCCTAGAAAGAAGCCACAGTTGAGGACCCAGTAAGAGAGAAGGCTGAGCTGGTGCAGAATCACTGTCCAAGAGATGCCACAGGTGCAGTGTGGAGGTGGTGTTCTCATTTCCCACAGAAAGGTGTTCTTCAATAGTATGTGCACGTGCTAAGTCGCCTCAGGCGTGTTCGACTCTGTGATCCTATGGACTGTAGCCCGCCAGGCTCCTCTGTCCATTGGATTCTCCAGGCAAGAATACTGGAGTGGGTTGCTATCTCCACCTTCCCGATACAGGGATCAAACCCGCATTTCTTATGTCTCCTGCATTGGCAGGCGGATTCTTTACCACTAGCACCATCTGGGAAGTCCCTTCAATAGTATAGGGCGTTACAAGCACAGGAAACAGAGGGTTGTGGGTGCCACTTGTATTCAGTTTCCTGCTGCAAAATGGATACTGAGTGGAGGCAATTGCTAAACCACTCAATGAAGTCAGGATGTAAGTGAAAATAAAACAAATGAAAAGGCACTCCAATGAATGTGCAAACAAAAAATCCTAGAGGGCATGAAGAAATCTCATGCTACAGAAAAAAAACATCTAACAAAATAATTGGATATGAATTCAATACAGGTGAAGTCAATGTTACGGAAGAGAAAAAAAAATACTTGAAAATAATTATGTTAGGGATGTTCCAGGAGACCAGTGAAGGCATAACGTTTATTCAAAGAAAGCAGGCCTCCTTTCCCCCTCCCTGGGCTTCTGACCAGTCAGCACCACCCCACCTCCTGAGACCCCACTTCCCACTCCCTTACGGTCACGAGGCCATGTAATGCACCTGGGGCTGGTCCTTTGCTCCTGGGGGCTCTGCTTGGGTGTGGCAGAAGAAATGAACAAAGCCTAGCTTTTCCCAAATGGGCTTCACAGCTCTTCATGATGGTAAGGAAAACAAGAAGATGTGTTCCTGAGGCTCAAATTGATAAAGAAATGTAAAGACGTTTGAAAATGAGAAATTGGCCCAGGAAAAACACGTATGAGGATCATAAGTCTGTGCGAACATGGCAGCACCCCTCACTCTCAATCTTCTGCTCAGCCTCTGACAGTGCTTTGTTCCAAGAGGTCACTGCTATGGTCTCTCTGACTGATTTGGACCTGAAGCAGCTGCTCAGTGAGTCTCCAGAAGGAAGCCCCTTCTGTGATATGGATGATGAAAGAGATTCCCATGGGGTGGGACTGGATGAAGAATTCACAATTTTCTTTTCTCTTCAAAAGCCTACCAGTGCCCCTGGAGAAGTGCCGTGAGGAGCCAGTTCACGCTGCCAGAAGCTGAGGGACAGTGCAAAAGGCAGTGCTTCACCCAGGATATCAATGGGATCCAACTGGGCACAGAGGTACAAACCTGGTAGCTGAGCAAGCAGATGTGTTCTGAGGCACGTGGCCATGTGACTTCATCCCTGCACTGAAGCAAAAGGACATCCTGGTCGTACTTGCCCCAAGACTTCATCTCTGGGAACCTGTTGGTGGGAGTGCATCTGGAGGAGCCTCTACAGAAATTTAAAGAAGCTATTGGCAGGGCAATGGCATAGCAGATGGCCCAGTACCAGGATGAATGCCAGGTACACACGCAAGCAAAGACTGCAGAGATGCTGCAAGAGGAAAAGACAAGGAGCAGAGAGAACAGATTTGTTCTGGAAACGAAGAAAAAAAGGGAGCAGAGCCCAGAAGAAAGGTCAATGGGAATGCTGACATGAGGAAGGTACTCTTTCAGGTGGGAAAGATGGGACCAGAAGATTATGATCTGTAATGAGAGGAGAGCCAGTCTACGGTGGACTGCATGAATGGTTTGGATGCTGAAGTCCAAACTCTCTGGCCCCAAGGCTGGGTGCACACTAGGTCTCTGTGCAAGGAGAAAGGACCATACCACAGGTCCCTGACATCCATACTGACCGAGAAGAAAGTAAAGGCTCCTTCACAGTTAAGGCAAAGGTGGGGTTTCCCCGATGGTCCAGTGGCTAAGCCTCTGCACTCCCAATGCAGTGGGCCCAGGTTCAAACCCTGGTTAGGGAAATGCATCTCACGCACTGCAACTGAAGATCTGACATGCTGCAGTGAAGACCCCGTGCAGCCAAGTAAATAAATAGAACAAAGTCGAGGTGAAGGAAACATAGACTAAACCTCCTAGAAAGTTCTCACTCAGGGCTTCCCTGGTGGTACAGTGGCTGAGACTCCAGGCTCCCAGCACAGGGGTCCTGGGTCCAATCCCTGGTCAGGGAACTAGATCCCATATGCCACAACTAGGACCCTGGGGCAGCCAAATAAAGAAAGAAAGAACCAGAACAAATTAAAAAAAAAAAAAAAAAAGCACTGGAAAGGTTCTCATTTTATCAGACAGAATGGGCAGCCCGATTGCTTTGTATAAAAGTCACAGGTCTTCATGTACAAAAGTAAAAAAGAAACTTTCCTAAACCCAGTTTTCCAGACCATCACTCTCTAGCACTCTGTAATCACCCCCTCAATTCTCCAGCTGAACGGACTATGGTACTGGAGCAATTTGAGGAGGAAAATCCCAAGAGTTCTAGTTACAAAGTGCTGTCTTGCCAGGCTCCCCCTCAGCAAAGGTTTCTAGAAGAACAGTGGTCTAAATGGCAGCACCTTAGAAAGCAGGCCCAAGTCAATCTTGCATGCAGTCCCCGCTGCGTGAAGGGGCATGCAGACAATTGTGATAGGCCTTTGAAAGACCCTTATGTTGGATTCAGCTTTTACCATTACTATTAAATGCATTGGACAGAATAGGACTGTTTATGGCATGTCACATTATGGCAAGACATAATTCCAGTGCCTTTACAGTGGAGAATTACCTAACTCACATCTTCCATTTCAGTCCTCTGAGCACTTCTCAAAGACCCTTTTTAAAAGACATGTCTGTTTTTGAGACAAGCCAGTTTTACTGAGTTGAGCTTTTTAGTTATTCTGTAAATTTGTGCAATCTTGACTTAAAAGATTATCTAATTCCAGAAAACTTTATTCCCAACCTGGCCAGAGTGCCAGTTGTTTTTCCCCTGGAGTTTATACAGATGAACCCCAGGGCTACAAAGCCCTTGTTGGTCAAATCTTCATCTCTTTATGGGCAGAGGTCAAGTGGCTCAGTGGTAAAGAATCCACCTGCAAATGCAGGAGATAGTGAAGTGGGTTCAATCCCTGGGTCAGGAATATCCTCTGAGGAGGGCGTGGCAACCCAATCCAGTATTCTTGCCTGGAGAATCCCATGGACAGAGGAGCCTGGAGGGCTGCAGTTCATAGGGTCCCAAAGCGTTGGACACAATTGAGCAACGGAACACGAGCAAACGCATGAAGAGTTCATTCAAGTCATAGATAGACATCCCAGTTTGTTTTATTCTTAGAAATCCTCTTGGGTGAGGCTATAGTAACAGACCTTTATGAAGTATCTGCTGGATAGAAATAAGCCTTGAAGTCCTGGAGTTTTCCAAGCACTGGAGGATATGCAAACATAAGGTTAGCATGCATTGAGCTTGAAGGACGGATCAAGGACAGGTAAATATTCCAGACTTCCCAAGCCACAAAGCTGTTCACTAAACTAGTGACTGTTTCACAAAGGCCTTTAGAGTGTTTATTTGTACCTGTGAAATGTGTAGCACGAGATGAGTTTGAACAGTCTGCTCTAGCTAAGTGAATTCAAATATGTCAAATGTAAACTATCTGGGTGAATTTTATGGTTATGTAATTTGTGCAAAATCCATAATATGGTAGCCTCTATAGAACAACTGACTCATTTTCTTCCACAAATAAGTTATTTTGTTCAGTTGCTAAGTCGTGTCCAGTTCTTTGCAACCCCATGGACGGCAGCATGCCAGGTTTCCCTGTCCTTCACTATCTCCTGGGATTTGTTCAAATTCAGGCCCATTGAGTTCATGATGCCATCTAGCCATCTTATCCTCTGTTGTCCCTTTCTCCTGCCCTCAATCTTTCCCAGCATCAGGGTATTTTCCAATTAGCCAGCGCTTCACATCAGGTGGCCAAAGTATTGCAACTTCAGCTTAAGCATCAGTCCTTCCAATTCAGAGTTGATTTCCTCTAGGATTGACTGATTTGATCTCTTTGCTGTCCAAGGAACTCTCAAGAGTCTTATCCAGCACCACAGTTCAAAAGCATCAGTTCTTTGTTTCTCAGCCTTCTTTATGTCCACCTCTCACATCTGTTGGAGAAGGCAATAGCAACCCACTCCAGTACTCTTGCCTGGAGAATCCCAGGGATGGGAGCCTGGTGGGTTGCCATCTATGGGGTCGCACAGAGTCAGACACGACTGATGTGCCTTAGCAGCAGCAGCTCACGTGTGTACATGACCCTTGGAAAAACCTTAGCTTTGACTAGTGCACATTTGTCATCAAAGTAATGTCTCTGCTTTTTAATATGCTGTCTAGATTGGTCATAACTTTTCTTCCAAGAAGCAGGTGTCTTTTAATTTCATGGCTGCAGTCACCATCAGCAGGGATTTTGCAGTCTAAGAAAATAAAGTCGTGACTGTTTTCACTGTTTCCCCATCTATTTGCCATGAAGTGATGGGACATCTATTTCTGCTTTATTGACTATGCCAAAGCCTTTAACTGTGTGGATCACCACAAACTGTCGAAAATTATTATAGAGATAAGAATACCAGACCACCTTAGAGCCTGCTTCTTGAGAAATCTGTGTGCAGGTCAGGAAGCAACAGTTAGAACTGGACATGGAACAACAGACTGGTTCCAAATAGGGAAGGGAGTACGTCAAGGCTGTATATTGTCACCCTATTTATTTAACTTATATGTACAGTACATCATGAGAAGCGCTGGGCTGGAAGAAGCACAAGCTGGAATCAAGATTGCCAGGAGAAATATCAATACTCTCAGATATGTAGATGACACCACCCTTATGGCAGAAAGCAAAGAACTAAAGAGGCTTTTGATGAAAGTGAAAGAGGAGAGTGAAAAAGTTGGCTTAAAGCTCAACATGCAGAAAACTAGGATCATGGCATCTGGTCCCATCACTTCATGGCAAATAGACGGGGAAACAGTGGAAATAGTGGCTGACTTTATTTTTGGGGGCTCCAGAATCACTGCAGATGGTGAGTGCAGCCGTGAAATTAAAAGATGCTTACTCCTTGGAAGGAAAGTTATGACCAACCTAGACAGCATATTAAAAAGCAGAGACATTACTTTGCCAACAAAGGTCCGTCTAGTCAAAGGTATGGTTTTTCCAGTTGTCATGTATGGATATGAGAGCTGGACTATAAAGAAAGCTGAGTGCCGAAGAATTGATGTTTTTGAACAGTGGTGTTGGAGAAGACTCTTGAGAGTCCCTTGGACTGCAAGGAGATCAACTAGTCCATCCTAAAGGAAGTCAGCCCTGAATATTCATTGGAAGGACTGATATTTTAGCTGAAACTCCAGTACTTTGCACCTGATTTGAAGAACTGACTCATTTGAAAAGACTCTGATGCTGGGAAAGACTGAAGGCGGGAGAAGGGGACAACAGAGGATGAGATGGTTGGATGGCATCACCAACTTAATGGACATGAGTTTGAGTAAACTCCAAGAGTTGGTGATGGATAGGGAAGCCTGGCATGCTGCAGTCCATGGGATCACAAAAAGTTGGACACGACTGAGTGACTGAACTGAACTGAACTGATGGGACCAGATGACATGATCTTAGTTTTTTTGAATGTTGAGTTTTAAGCTAACTTTTTCACTCTCCTCTTTCACCTTCATCAAGAGGCTCTTTAGTTCCTCTTCACTTTCTGTCATAAGGGAGGTATCATCTACACATCTGAGGTTATTGATATTTCTCCCAGCAATCTTGATTCCAGCTTGTGCTTCTTCCAGCCCAGCGTTTCTCATGATGTACTCTGCATATAAGTTAAATAAGCAGGGTGACAATATATAGCCTCGACATACTCCTTTTCCTATTTGGAACCAGTCTGTTGTTCCATGTCCAGTTCTAACTGTTGCTTCTTGTTTCTCAGGAGACAGATAAGGGGGTCTAGTATTCCCATTTCTTTAATAATTTTCCATAGTTTATTGTGATCCACACAGTCAAAGGCTTTGGCATAGTCAATGAAGCAGAAGTAGATGTTTTTCTGGAATTCTCTTGCTTTTTCTGTGATCCAACTGATGTTGGCAATTTGATCTCTGGTTCCTCTGCCTTTTCTAAGTCCAGCTTGTACATCTGGAATTTCTTGGTTCATGTGCTGTTGAAGCCCAGCCTGAAGGATTTTGAGCAGTACCTTGCTAGAATGAGAAATGAGTGCAATTGTACAGTAGTTTGAACATTCTTCGGCATTGCCTTTCTTTGGGATTGTAATGAAAAATGACCTTTTCCAATCCTGTAACCACTGCTGAGTCTTCCAAACTTGCTGATATATTGAATGCAAGCACTTTAACAGCATCATCTTTTAGGATTTGAAATAGTTCCGCTGGAATTCCATTACCTCTACTAGCTTTGTTCGCAGTGATGCTTCCTAAGGCCCACTTGACTTCGCACACCAAGATGTCTGACTCTAGGTGAGTGACCACACCATCGTGGTTATCTGGGTCACTAAGACCTTTTTGTATAGTTCTTCTGTGTATTCTTGCCACCTCTTCTTAATCTCTTCTGCTTCTGTTTGGTCCTTGCCATTTCTATTCTTTACTGGGCTCATCTTTGCATGAAATGTTCCCTTGGTATCTCCAAATTTCTTGAAGAGATCTCTAGTGCTTCCCATATTATTGTTTTCCTCTATTTCTTTGCATTGTTCACTTATGAAGGCTTTCTCATTTCCTCTTGATAGTCTCTGGAACTCTGCATTCAGTTGGATATATCTTTCCCTTTCTCCTTTGCCTTTTGCTTCTCTTCTTTTATCAGCTATTTGGAAGGACTCCTCAGACAACCACTTTGCCTTCTTGCATTTTTTTTCCCTTGGGGATGGTTTTGGTCTCCACCTCCTGTACAATGTTATGAACCTCTGTCCATAGTTTTTCAGGTACTCTGTCTACCAGATCTAATCCCTTGAATCTGTTTGTCACTTCCACTGTATAATCATAAGGGATTTGATTTAGGTCATATTTGAATGGCTTAGTGGTTTTCCCTACTTTCTTCAATTTAAGTCTGAATTTTGTAATAAGGAGCTGATTATTTGAGCCACAGTCAGCTCCCCGGTCTTGTTTTTGCTGACTGTATAGAGCTTCTCCATCCTTGGTTACAAAGAGTATAATCAATCTGATTTCAGTGTTGACCATCTGGTGACGTTCATATGTAGAGTCATCTCTTATGTTGTTGGAAGAGAGTGTTTACTATGACCAGTGCATTCTCTTAGCAAAATTCTGTAAGCCTTTGCTCCGCTTCATTTTGCACTTCAAGGCCAAACTTGCCTGTTACTCCAGGTATCTCTTGACTTCCTACTTTTGCATTCCAATCCCTTTTGAGGTGTTAGTTCCAATCCCTTTTGGGTGTTAGTTCTAGAAGGACTTGTAGGTCTTCATAGAACTGTTCAGCTTCAGCTTCTTCGACATCAGTGGTTGGGGCATTGACTTGGATTACTGTGATGTTGAATGGTTTGCCTTGGAAGCAAACCAAGATAATTTTGTCATTTTTGAGACTGCACACAAGTACTGCATTTCTGAATTTTTGTTGACTCTGAGGGGTACTCCAT
This sequence comes from Nanger dama, assembly GCA_917880005.1. Classification (NCBI taxonomy): domain Eukaryota; kingdom Metazoa; phylum Chordata; class Mammalia; order Artiodactyla; family Bovidae; genus Nanger; species Nanger dama. Next base: position 6,751,139 of record CAKJTW010000088.1, read on the forward strand.
TTCTTCTAAGGGATTCTTGCCCACAGTAGTAGATATAATGGTCATCTGAATTAAATTTGCCCATTCCTCTCCATTGTAGTTTACTGATTCCTAAGATGCTGATGTTAACTCTTGCCATTTCCTGCTTGACAACATCCAGTTTACCTTTATTCGTGGACCTAACATTCCAGGTTCCTATGCAATACTGTTTTTTACAGCATTGGACTTTATTTTCACCACCAGACACATTACAGGGAGGAAAAAGAGGGAAGGAAAACTTCTAAGCTAAAAGAAACTTAAGATACATATCAACTGAGTGCAATGTGTGAAGCTTGTTAGGATACTAATTTGTAGAAGTAAACCTTTTTTAATGAGACAATGGGAAAACTTAGACCATTTATTGAATATTTGATGAAAAGAGCAATTGTTTTAATTTTTTAGGTGTGATAATGATATTGTGGTTAGGAAGGAAAGGACGGAGGGAGAGAAGTAAGGAAGGAAGGAAGAATGTGGCTGGCTTTTGTTGCCAGTTCCTGGGAGGTAACCTCTAAATCCTTGATGTTTCCTAAGTGACAAGAACATCTTCATTATTCACAGTGGGTCCTTTAGACCCTGCCTGATAGTTTATGTCAAAGAGATGACTCAGGATAGGGACTGGCCACATCAGAAAGACCAACTGTGAGTCTCATGGTGTCAGCCTGAGCTCTGGGAGCAGAACGGGGTGGAGTTCAAGTTCAACCACATGGGTAATGATTCAATCAATCATGCCTACATAATGAAATCCCAATAAAAGTCTGAACATCAAAGCCTGGGTGAGCATCCTGGGTTGGCAATACTCCTTGGACATATTGCCACATAACAATGCCAAGAAGGTAACTCATCCCTGTGTCTATGAGAACTTTACATTTGGAACCCTCCCCATCCAAGAGTCTGCCCTGTCTATTTCTTCTAATTTGTATCCTTTTCCTGTAATAAAAGTGGTTGTGAATATAATAGGTTTATGTGAATTCTATGTGTCCTTCTAGCAAATTATCATACCTGAGGATGGTTTTGAGAAAACATTGAACTCGTAATTGGTGTCAGAAGGCCAGTTAGAAAGAAAAGAAGTTCTTGTCTTTAAAGATACATAAGGAAAGATATAAAGATGAATTAGTATGTCATGGATTTACCGAAAAAAATAGTCTGGGAGAGTGGGGAGAAGGAAATCAAGAGATAGGTGAAACAAGATTAGCCATGTGGAATCACAGAAGCTGGGTACTGGGGTTCATGAAATTATTTTCTTTTCTTTTGTATATGTTTTAAAATCTCCAGAATAAAAATAAGTAGTCATTCATGGATATGAATCCTTATTTTATGGATCCTTATTTTATGGATCCTTATTTTATATGATATGGTAGGTGGAATTCTAAGATGTCTCCCAAGATCATATGCCCATGGTACACACACACCTTTTCCTAGTTATTTATTCAAACACAAAGGGAGGTAGTACTGTTTAGGGGTTTGCAAATGTAACTAAGATCCCAATTCAGTTGACCTTAAGATAGGGAATTTCCTGGTGATCCAGTGGTTAGGACTCAGTGCTCTCAGTGCTCTCAGTGCCAGGGCCTGGAGTTCAATCCCTGGTTGGGGAACTAAGATCTTGCAAGCTGCATAGTACGGATCAGGGATAAGGGGGGAGTGGTGGAGGGAAGAGATTATCCTGGGTGGGCATGACCTAGTCAGGTGAGGGATTGAAAAGCCTCTTCCTGAAGAAGAAATTCTCAGTAAGAGAGATTTGACTCATGAGAGAGATTCCAAACAAGGGAGATTCTTTGAAGATGGCTTTGAGAGCAGTCTCTGGCTGACAGCCAGCAAAGAAATGAAGACCTCAGTCCTACAGCTGCAAAGGACAAAATTCTGCCACAACCATGTTATCTTTCAAGAGGAATCCAAGTTCCAGATGACCACATGGACAGTTCACACCTAGATTTCAACTTCGTAAGATTCTCAGTAAAGAAGTCAACTATTTTGTACAAGACTTTTGACCTACAGAACTGTGAACTGATAAATCTGTGCTGTTGCAAACGGCTATGTAATTTGTCACATGGCAGTAGAGAATGAAGGTGCACAATCAAAAAATAAATTCTAGTCGTGAAAAATAAAACTGTACACATTTCTAACCAAATTCAGAAAAATACATTTGTGACCACAGTACAGGGAAGGATGTCTTAACATACCAAAGGCAAGATTAATAAATTCAACTCTATCAAAATGACAAACTTCTGAACTATAAAATGCACCAAAAGATGCAGTGTAAAGAAAATTCATGGACTAGGAGATGCCATTTCTAAGACAAAATTACAAATCATATTTTAAAAAGAAACTCGGGGAAAAACAAATCAACAGAGAAAAACAAGAAACAAGCCAACAGAATATGAATTGATAACTCACATAAAAGAAAGCTTCAGTTCAGTTCAGTTGCTCAGTCGTGTCTGTCTCTGCGACCCCATGAATCGCAGCACGCTAGGCCTCTCTGTCCATCACCAACTCCCCGGAGTTCACTCAGACTCACGTCCATTGAGTCAGTGATGCCATCCAGCCATCTCATCCTCTGTCATCCCCTTCTCCTCCTACCCCCAATCCCTCCCAGCATCAGAGTCTTTTCCAATGAGTCAACTCTTCACATGAGGTGGCCAAAGTACCGGAGTTTCAGGTTTAGCATCATTCCTTCCAAAGAAATCCCAGGGCTGATCTCCTTCAGAATGGACTGGTTGGATCTCCTTGCAGTCCAAGGGACTCTCAAGAGTCTTCTCCAACACCACAGTTCAAAAGCAGCAATTCTTCAGCACTCAGCTTTCCTCACAGTCCAACTCTCACATGTATGGACATGACCACTGGAAAAACCGTAGCCTTGACTAGACAGACCTTAGTCGGCAAAGTAATGTCTCTGCTTTTAAATATGCTATCTAGGTTGGTCATAACTTTCCTTCCAAGGAGTAAGTGTCTTTTAATTTCATGGTTGCAGTCACCATCTGCAGTGATTTTGGAGCCCCCAAAATAAAGTCTGACACTGTTTCCACTGTTTCCCCATCTATTTCCCATGAAGTGATGGGACCAGATGCCATGATCTTCGTTTTCTGAATGTTGAGCTTTAAGCCAACTTTTTCACTCTCCTCTTTCACTTTCATCAAGAGGCTTTTTAGTTCCTCTTCACTTTCTGCCATAAAGGTGTTGTCATATGCATATCTGAGGTTATTGGTATTTCTCCCGGCAATCTTGATTCCAGCTTGTGCTTCTTGCAGTCCAGCATTTCTCATTATGTACTCTGCATATAAGTTCAATATGCAGGGTGACAATATACAGCCTTGACGTATTCATTTTTCTATTTGGAGCCAGTCTGTTGTTCCATGTCCAGTTCTAACTTTTGCTTCCTGACCTGCACCTTGAAAGCTAACAAATATGTAAAAAGATGTACAACATGGCTACTCATCAGAGAAATACAAACAGTAACGAAAGGCAATTTTACATATACTGCTTGGTAACTCTTTGGTTATGTTTTTAAAGTCTTCTAAATTTATAGCTTGTATTTTTATTTACATTATTTTGTGTATATATTTTATATTAATTGGTTAAATTTTGTATTTTTTTATTTTTTAATACTTTATTCTACATTACAATACTGTATTTGTTTTGCCATACATTGACATGAACCAGCCACAGGTGTCCACGATCTCCCAATGCCGAAGCCCCCTCCCACCTCCCACCCCATATCATCTCCCTGAATCATCCCGTGCACCAGCCCCATGCATCCTGCATCCTGTATTGAACATAGACTGGCGCTTTGTTCTTATAAGATAGTATACATGTTTCAATGCCATTCTCTCAAATCATCCCACCCTCTCCCTCTTCCTCAGAGTCCAAAAGTCCATTCTATACCTCTGAGTCTCTTTTGTTGTCTCACATAGAGGGTCATCATTACTATCCTTCTAAATTCCATATATATGTGTCAGTATACTGTATTGGTGTTTTTCTTTCTGGCTTACTTCACTCTGTATAATCAGCTCCAGTTTCATCCATCTCATTAGAACTGAGTCAAATTTATTCTTTTTAAGGGCTGAGTAGTACTCCATTGTATATATGTACCACAGCTTTCTTATCCATTCATCTGCTGATGGACATCTAGGTTGCTTTCATGTCCTGGCTGTTATAAACAGTGCTGCAATAACCAAAGAGTTACCAAGCAGTATATGTAATAAGATAGAGTCAAACAGCACTATTGAAAAATGGTAGAGAGGAATGAACATGAATTCAAAATAGAAGAAATGAATGGCTTCAAAGCCTATTGAAAGATATTAATCTTTTTAGTAATCACGGAAGTATAAACTAAAATCACAATGAGATACAATTCATGCCCATACTGTTGGCCAAAACATAAAAGAATAATCCTAAGTGTTGCCATGAAAATACAGCAATTTTCACCTCATTAAAACTAGGTCTGAAAATGCATAAAACTACTTTGGAAAATCATGTAAGTAAGTTCAACATGCTGCCTAGTATATGATTCAGAAAATTCATTACTAAGTATATATTCTGGAAAAAATTATCATATGTGCACCAGGAAATATGTATGAGAATATTTACAATTATGCTGCTTGATGTAACAATGAAACTGAAAAAACCCTACATGTATCTCAAAAGAAAAATAGATGTGATATATCCATACCATGAATTATTATGTTGCCATGAAAAAGAATGTAAGTTGCATTCATCAGAACAGGTAAATTTCAAATAGATAAAAATTGAATCACCTAAAAATTCATGTAGTATGATTTTATTGTAATTACCTGAATTACAAAATCAGACAACTAAACAATATTTTAGATTTCCCAGAAAGGCTGATTTCTGAAAGCTATTTTAAAAAGAAAGGGAATAATTGACACAATATTTAGGATAACCCTCCCCACAAAAGCCTACAGAGTAAAAAAGATGAGAATAAAATGGAAATGGTAAACAAATTTTTGCTTTGAGTGAAGTGTATACCGATATGTATTTCTTTAGTGTTTTTAAAGTTCATGTTTTCTGTGCCTTTTCATTTGTAGACTTTATTTCTCAATAAAAATCTTTTTCTGTTTAAAAAAAAAAGAAAGGCAATTTTACCTATAATGAACCAACAAAATTAAAAATCCGGATACTCCTGAGTTTTGGTGAGGATGTAGAGTAACAAAAGCTCTCATGTTGGACTTCCCTGGTGGTCCAGTGGTTAAGAGTCCCCCTGCAAATGCAGGGGACATGGGTTTGATCCTTGGTCTGGGAAGATCTCACATGCCACGGGGCAACTAAGCCTGTGTGGCACAACTGCCGAGCCCGTACTCTAGAGCCTGTGCTCCACAACAAGAGAAGCCATCGCAATGAGAAGCTCATGCACTGCAATTAGAGAAAGCCATCACACAGCACCAAAGACCTGGCACGGTGAAAACTAAATTAATTAATTAAATTTTTAAAAAAGAAACTCATGTCTTGCTGATTGGGGTGTAAATTGGTTCTGGCATTTTGTAGAGCAATGTCATAATATCTAGTAAATTGAAGATGTATATACTTTTTGACCCAGCAATTCTACTCATGGGAATATATTCTAGAGAAAATCTTCTACATAGGCTCAAGTATCTATAAATACTTGAGTATCTATAAATAGTATAGACATTAATAATATCTATAATAATGTCTATAAATATTGTAACATTATTTGTAATATTGAAAACTTATAGGCAATCTAAGTGTCCATTGAAAGGAGAATGAAGGTTATTAAATTTTTGTTTCTTTCCATCCTCAATATTCTCCTTTAATCTTGACTGGCAACCCACCTGCTAATCTGCAAGAGAACCATGCCAGTTGAAAATGAACTGCTTATTTCACTGGTTCTAAGAGTTAATAATTCTCTTAATTGTTATCTTTCACAGGAAAAAATGTTTTCACTGACTGTGATCTTCAAAGACAGCCTCTGAATCAAGAGGGATCAAAAGTGGCCAATATATCTGGAAACGCACTTCCACCCAAGGATGGAATGACTTTCTAAACTGAGCTGGAAACTGCTGAGCTGAGAAAGAATATGACTAAACCAAGTGAGGCAAATGAATGCTCCTATGCTACTGAGAAAAGAGGATTCTTTTGAAACGTGCCCCCAAATCACATAAGAATTGATTTCATTTAATGAAGTTGAGCATAAGTAAAGCTTAGTGTCTAAAAGTCAATCTGTAGGTTCTTCCAAACATACCAGCACAGGATATCATGTCATACAATTTAGAACACATCCAGATTTTTATATCACCTTCAGAGTCTCCATTTTTATCTTGGTTTTGTTTATACTTCCTTATCTCAGACGGGAAAAGTCTGAATAAGACACTGGCTAGTAAAAGTACTCAAGAAGTAGTATCATACGGATTTAACAAAATAACAAAAGTGAAGAAGGAGATTTTTGTCTATCTGTCCAGGACAAACTTTCACTTTTAAAGCATTTTTACTTTCCATTCTCCCTGGAGAAGAGAATGGCTACCCACTCCAGTATTCTTGCCTGGAAAATCCCATGGACAGAGGAGCTGGCGGGTTACAGCCTGGGGTTGCAAAGAATCAGACATGATGGAGTTGCACACACATACACAAATACACACACACATATGCACACACTATCCATTCTAGACCCAATTTATATTTCTTTATTTATATTTGATGTTTATCAAGTAGTACACATTGGAAGCAGATACACACAATATTATTTATTACTGTATTTCTTGGATACATCTAACACTTTTTATTGCAATAATGGACTAAACTGGCCAAGATACAGTTTTCCATTTTTGCTGATAAGTAGTTGCAATGGAGTAATGTTTTAAAATTCAGATAAATATTTTCCTAAAATATTCCAATTGCAATGCTATGTATAAGATGCTACAAAGTATATGTGTTTGATTAACAGTTTTATGAATAATCATATCACATAATTTCCCAGATTTATCACAAAATTAAATGAAAATTCTTTGTGGCAGAAAGTTTGTATGAATATCAAAGTGTTGATTTTTGTTCTCATTTGCTAAGTTTGAACCATGCCACATTGTGACTTGCAAAACCATTTTCTCTTTGTGCTAATTATCCAAAAGTGAGTTCAAAGTGCTTTTCCATTTACCTAAGTGTGCAAAATCAAAAACTTAATTGCAAAGTCTAAGTGTTAAGCAAAGGCTCTAGATTTCTTTGATTCCAACCCTAATGACTCTTAACATGATGACTATTTTATCAGGCCAAGGAAGGCTCTATTGCTTAAAGCAATTACCAAGCTCAAGGCAGTAGAGTGCCTCATCATAATAAACTGATGAGAGATCAAAATAACAAGTAAGACCCTGCCTTAGTCTGTTTGGGCTGCTATCACGGAATACCATAGACTGTGTGGCTTATAAATAACAGAAATTTATTTCTCACAGTTTCAGAGGCTGGGAAGTCCAAGATCAAGGTGCCAGCAGATTCAGTGTCTGGTGAGAACCCACTTCCTGATTTATATGCAGCCATCTTCTTTCTGTGTCCTCACATGGTGGATGGGTCCAGAAAACTCCCTGGGGTCTCTTTATAAGGGCACTAATCCCATTCATGAGGGCTTCACCCTCATGACCTAATCACTTCCCCCAAAGCCCCACCTCCTAATATCATCAACTTAGGGGTTAAGTTGTAACATATGAGCCTGGAGAGGACACCAACATTCAGTTTGTCAGTTCAGTCATTCAGTCGTGTCTGACTCTTTGCGACCCCGTGGACTGCAGCATGCCATCACTAACTGTCCATCACTAACTCCCTGTCCATCACTAACTCCTGGAGCTTACTCAAAATCATGTCCATTGAGTCAGTGATGCCATCCAACCATCTCATCTTCTGTTGTCCCCTTCTCCTCACACCTTCAATCTTTCCCAGCATCAGGGTCTTTTCAAATGAGCAGTGCTTCACATCAGGAAGTTTCAGTTTCAGCATCAGTCTTTCCAGTAAATATTCAAGACTGATTTCCTTTAGGATGGACTGGTTGGATCTCCTTGTAGTCCAATGGACTCTCAAGAGTCTTCTTCAACACCACAGTTCAAAAGCATCAATTCTTCAGTGCTCAGCTTTCTTTATAGTCCAACTCTCACATCCATACATGACTACTGGAAACACCATAGCTTTGACTAGACGGGCTTTTATTGGTAAATTAATGTCTCTGGTTTTTAATATGCTGTCTAGGTTGGTCATAACTTTTCTTCCAAGGAGCAAGCATCTTTTAATTTCATGGCTGTACTCACCATCTGCAGTGATTTTGGAGCCCCCAAAATAAAGTCTGTCACTGTTTCCACTGTTTCCCCATCTATTTGCCATGAAGTGATGAGACCAGATGCCATGATCTTTAGTTTGTATGTTTACTTTATATGACATTTAGGGGGAAATTGGTAGTATCATATTTTCAGAAGTCAGTACAAGAATGGGAGGATCTGCCCATGGTAGTCAGCCTTTCTGAACCACAGCCCTGCTCCAGTGAACCTGAGCTCTCCTTTTGCCATCATGTGGCCAAAATGTTGGTTGTCACCTTTCTTGCAACCTCCACATGAGTTCCACACCAATTTCTGTTCTCCTGAGATAATTCAGTTGGGCTAAAGCATTTGGAAGTGATTTGGATTTCCTGAGGTAGATGTAGGAAGGGATTACATCATGCCTAGCAGAGTAAATCCATCTTGCTACGCCTCGCTTCCCTGACCCACTGGTTCACCTCACTGCAAGATCACCCCATCTTGACCTCTCCCAGCAGGGTTCTATCATCTCCTTTCTTCTGTTTCTCCAGCCTTCTGCTCTAGGTTCTTGCCCCATCCTTAATACCTCAGCTGATTCTTTTCTTTTTTCTCTTCTTCCAATTTTATTGAGATATAATTGACATACAGCACTGTATAAGTTTAAAGTGTACAGCATAATGATTTGACTTACATACATCATGAAATGAATATCATAATAAATTCAGTGAATATACATCATCCCATACACACACAAAAAGAAATAGAAAGTTGTGTTCAGCTGATTCTTACTAAAGAAGGTTAACCCTCTGGAAAGTCCAAACTTGTCCCTCATCATCTATTCAGCAAAGGATCCTCTGTTTATGAGATTCCCCCTCCTTAGGGTCCAAAGAGGGATTTCAATTAAAACTATAAAAATGTTTTGTGTTCTCCCACATCTATCTACCTGTCCTGGCTGCCTCACAGGATTCAGAGATAATACATGTGGAAAAAAATATTTTAACCATAACATGCTATATACTTTTTCTCTGATTCTTTATTCTGAACTTCACATTTTAAAGATGATATGACTGGAGCCCAGGGAGTTAAATAACTTGTCCAAACAGTTTAAAGATTGACTTTAAACCTGCTCTCTAGTCTTCTGCCTTATTACTCCTCCCATAAGTCTGTAATGCCTTGGATAATTTATGGGTTTCTCAGCTTTCCCACACTCCATTAATTTGGGGTTGAACATGACCTGTTTCTCGGGGGTCTCCACCACACTCATGAACGTACATGTGATCATTCACACAGATCTTGTAGTTAAGGAAATGGATGTGAAAGCTATTTACTCTTTTACTAATTCATTTGTTCTACAGATAAGCACCTACTACGTGCCAGGTACTGTTCTAAACTCTGAGGATATAGCAATAAACAGAACAGTCAGAAAACCCACGCCCTCATGGACTTCATATTCTAGTGGGAAAAAGATACAATAAGCAAATACATAAAATATTTAACATCATGAAAAATGCTATAAAGAAGATAAACCAGGGAAGGGGGATAGGGAGTGCCACAGAGGAGAGGGAGGAGGTTGGAATTTTAAATAAGGTAGTCACAAAAGTATTCCCTGAGGAGGTGACATTTTACCAAAGAGCAGAAAGAGATGAAGTGTCAAACCATGTAGCTATTGGGAAAAGGGTATTCTTAACAGAAGAAAAAGCCAGTGCAAAGGCCCTGCACAAGAAGCAGGCACTTTCAAGGAGCCATTTGGAGTCAGTGTTGTGAGAACAAGATGAACAAAAGAAAAATCAGCAGAAGAGAGCAAAGGGGTGACAGGGGTATCAGTGTGGAGGCCTTTGTGGGTCATAATAAGGACTTTGACTTTTAATCTCAATGGCAGGGCAGCCAGTGGAGAGATGTGAAATGAGACACGACTTCCTCTTCCACATCATTCCTGCTGTCTTCTCCCTCTAACGTCACCCACTCTAAGTCTCAGGATGAGGGTGTCAAGTCATCCAGGTCCAAGTGGGAAGTTCAGGCATCACTTCTCCTTTCACTGGGATATCTGCTTTTAAAACTATCACTCTTGGCAAGAAAAAAGCTTAATTAAAGAATTTTTGAGAATATGGGGAAGTGTTTTCCAAGACCCCAGGGGGTTGCCTGAAGTTTCTTTGCAGAATAAGAGGTTAAAAAAGTAGGAAGTAGGTTAGGAGAGGCAGCTGGCAAAGAAAGCGTTGAGGAAGTTAGGAAACGGGGGTTATTGCACAGGTAAAGGGGTAAAGTGGAGCTAGAACACAAGTAGAGACTCCTTACCCAATACTTCCTTGCCATTGCTTACTGTTTCTATAATAAACTTATGGACATCAAGGGGCAAAGGGAGAGTGGGATGAACTGGGAGATTGGGATTGACATACATGCATTATTATGTATAAAATAGAGGGACTTCCCTGGTAGTACAGTGGATAAGAATCCACCTACCAGTGCAGAGGACATGGGTTCAATCCCTGGTCCAGGAAGATCCCACATGCTGTGTAGAAACTAAGCCCATGTTCCACAACTACTGACCCCTCGCTCTAGAGCCTGTGAGTAGCAACTACTGAGCCTGGCACCTAAAGCCTGTGATCCACAACAAGAGAAGCCACCACAATGAGAAACTCATGGACCGCAGTGAAGAGTAGTTCCCACTCGCTGCAACTAGAGAAAAGCCTGCGCAGCAACAAAGATCCAGTACAGCTCTAAATAAATAAATAAAATTAGTTTAAAAAATAGACAACTAATGAGAAAATACTATATAGCACAGGGAACTCTATTCAGTACTCTATGGTGACCAAAGTGGGAAAGAAATCTGTAAAACAGAAGATATATGTATGTGTATAGCAGATTCCCTTTGCTGTACAGCAGAAATTAACACAACATTGAAAACAACTATACTCCAAAGATTTTTTTTCTAAATAGACAGAAAATCTAAAATAGATAAGTGAGGCTCACCACACTAACAAGTTTCTGCTCAGCAAAGAAAACCATCAGCAAAATGAGAGGGACCCTCTGGAATGGGAGAAACTATATGCAAATCATATATCTGATGAAAGATTAATATCGAAAATATATGAAGAACATAAATAACTCAATAACAACAAAAAAATTTTTTGTTTAAAAATGGACAGAGGTAGGATTTCCCTGGCAATTCAGTGGTTGGGACACCAAGCTCCCAATACAGGGGGCACAGTTTCAATTCCTGGACAGGGAACTAAGATCCCACATGCTGCATGGCACAGCCAAAGGAAAAAAAAGGAAATGGGAAGAGGACATGAAAAGATATTTTTCCACAGAAGGTATGCAAATGGAAACAGTGCCCACCGTCACTAACCACCAGGGAAATGCAAATCAAAACCACAAGGAGATTATAACACAACACCTGTTAGAATGGCTGTCATCAGAAAGACAAGAAATATTGGCAAGAATGTGATAAAAAGAAAACCCTGGTCTACTGTTGGTAGGAATGTAAATTGGTAGAGCCATTATGAGAAATAGTATGGAGTTTCTTCAAAAATTTAAAAACTACCATATTATTCAGAAATCCCACTTCTGAGTATACATGAGAAGGAAATGAAATTGAAGAAACAGAGGCATCCTTATCTTCACTACAGCATCATTTACAATAGACAAGATATGGAAAAAACCTAGATGTCCATCAACAGATAAAGAAAATGTGATATAGATACACAATGGAAAACATAGGCAGTATGTTCTTTGACATAAATCACAGGAATATCCTCTTTGACCCACCTCCTAGAGTGATGGAAATATAAACAATGGACTATTATTCAGCTAGGAAAAAAAGGACAGCCTGTCATTTGCAACATGTATGGACCTTGAGGACATTATGCTAAGTGAACTAAATTAGATTAAGAAAGACAAATGCATTACTGCATGATCTCCTATGTGGAATCTTAAAAAATTAAATTCATAGAAACAGATCAGATGGGTGGTTGCCACAGGCCTGGAAACTGAGAGTAGGGAGAAATGGGTGAAGGTGATCAAAAGATACAAACTTCCAGTTACAAGATAAATAAGATCTAGGGACATAATGTACAGCATGCTAACTATAGTTAACAATACCACACTGTATGCTCAAAAGCTAAGAGAGTAAATCTTAAAATTTCTCATCATAAGGAAAAAAATCTTAATAACTACAGAAATTAATGGATGTTAACTTACTGTGATGGTCGTTTCACAATATATACAAGTGTTAAATTATTATGTTGTACATCTTCAGTTCAGTTCAGTTCAGTCGCTCAGTCGTGTTCGACTCTTTGCAACCCCATGAATCGCAGCACGCCAGGCCTCCCTGTTCATCACCATCTCCCGGAGTTCACTCAGACTCACGTCCATCGAGTCCGTGATACCATCCAGCCATCTCATCCTCTGTCGTCCCCTTCTCCTCCTGCCCCCAATCCCTCCCAGCATCAAACTCTTTTCCAATGAGTCAACTCTTCACATGAGGTGGCCAAAGTACTGGAGTTTCAGGTTTAGCATTATTCCTTCCAAAGAAATCCCAGGGCTGATCTCCTTCAGAATGGACTGGTTGGATCTCCTTGCAGTCCAAGGGACTCTCAAGAGTCTTCTCCAACACCACAGTTTAAAAGCATCAATTCTTCGGCGCTCAGCCTTTTTCACAGTCCAACTCTCACATCCATACATGACCACAGGAAAAACCATAGCCTTGACTAGACAGACCTTAGTCGGCAAAGTAATGTCTCTGCTTTTGAATATGCTGTCTAGGTTGGTCATAACTTTTCTTCCAAGGAGTAAGCGTCTTTTAATTTCATGGCTGTAGTCACCATCTGCAGTGATTTTGGAGCCCCCAAAAACAAAGTCTGACACTGTTTCCACTGTTTCCTCTTCTATTTCCCATGAAGTGATGGGACCGGATGCCATGATCTTCGTTTTCTGAATGTTGAGCTTTAAGCCAACTTTTTCACTCTCCTCTTTCACTTTCATCAAGAGGCCCTTTAGCTCCTCTTCACTTTCTGCCATAAGGGTGGTGTCATCTGCATATCTGAGGTTATTGGTATTTCTCCCGGCAATCTTGATTCCAGCTTGTGCTTCTTCCAGCCCAGTCTTTCTCATGATGTACTCTGCATAGAAGTTAAATGAGCAGGGTGACAATATACAGCCTTGACGCACTCCGTTTCCTATTTGGAACCAGTCTGTTGTTGCATGTCCACTTCTAACTGTTGCTTCCTGACCTGCATACAGATTTCTCAAGAGGCAGGTCAGGTGGTCTGGTATTCCCATCTCTTTCAGAATTTTCCACAGTTTATTGTGATCCACACAGTCAAAGGCTTTGGCATAGTCAAGAAAGCAGAAAGAGATGTTTTTCTGGAACTCTCTTGCTTTTTCCATGATCAAGCGGATGTTGGCAATTTGATCTTTGGTTCCTCTGCCTTTGTAAAACCAGCTTGAACATCAGGAAGTTCACGGTTCACGTATTGCTGAAGCCTGGCTTGGAGAATTTTGAGCATTACTTTACTAGCGTGTGAGATGAGTGCAATTGTGCGATAGTTTGAGCATTCTTTGGCGCTGCTTTTTAAACTAGCATAATGTTATATGTCAATTATATCCCAATTGCTGTTGCTAAGTTTCTTCAGTCGTGCCCGACTCTATGTGACCCCATAGACGGCAGCCCACCAGGCTCCCCCGTCCCTGGGATTCTCCAGACAAGAACATTGGAGTGGGTTGCCATTTCCATCTTCAATGAATGAAAGTGAAAAGTGAAAGTGAAGTCGCTCAGTTGTGTCTGACTCTTAGCGACCCCATGGACTGCAGCCCACCAGGCTCAATAAAAATTGGGAAAAAAATAAAATTTTCCATTTATGTAAAAAAGAGAAACCCATGCCCTTATGGACTTCACATTATCAACCCTACAAGACCCAAAGGTCCTGAAAGGGAATATGGAAGCAGTCCTCCTCAGGAGAGAAGTTCTGTGGTCCATGCTGTGTTGTGCTATGCTTAGTCGCTCAGTTATGTCTGACTCTTTGTGACACTATGGACCCGCTAGGCTCCTCTGTCCATGGGATTCTCCAGGCAAGAATACTGGAGTGGGTTGTCATGCCCTCCTCCAGGGGATCTTCCAACCCAGAGATCGAACCCATGTCTCACGTCTCCTGTACTGGCAGGCGGGTTCTTTACTACTAGCACCATCCGTGGGTAGGACTCATCAGAGAGATGGGAGTGACCCCTGAGCACTCTCCTGATGGAACCTGGGAGTGATTCTTCTTCAGGGCAGGAGCCATGCTGGCTGATCCAGTGTAGCTTCAGTCTAGACATTGATGTTGGAGCCTGGGTTTCAGCCCAACCTTCCTAGGCATCCTTCTATTAGGTATGTTCAGCTTCTAAAAATCTTTCCTACACGAGGGCCCTTGTCTTACGCTAAAGCACTTGTCTCCCACACATTCCCTTATTTCCTTCCGAAGCCCTGGAAGTTAGAAAACACAGTCAGAGGGACAAAGTGTTACCGGGGCCTGAGAAGCTGAGTTTCTGGCCTTTAATTAACTTGCTTCCCCTTCCCAGTGAGCCAGAGCTCCTTGACATGGCCGTCCCTATGTATTCTTTGGAAGGAATGATGCTAAAACTGAAACTCCAGTACTTTGGCCACTTCATGCGAAAAGTTGACTCACTGGAAAAAACTTTGATGCTGGGAGGGGTTGGGTGCAGGAGAAGGGGACGACAGAGGATGAGATGGCTAGATGGCATCACTGACTTGATGGACGTGAATCTGAGTGAACTCCGGGAGTTGGTGATGGACAGGGAGGCCTGGCATGCTGCGATTCATGGGGTTGCAAAGAGTCAGACATGAATGAGCGACTGAACTGAACTGAACTGAACTGAACTGAGGCATTCTGAGGTTTCTCCATGTTTTATTTCTGGAAAGTCAAGTCGCTCAGTTATGCCCGACTCTTTGCGACTCCATGGATAGTAGCCTGCACCAAGCTCCTCCATCCATGGGATTTTCAAGGCAAGAGTACTGGAGTGGGTTGCCGTTTCCTTCTCCAGGGAATCTTCCCCACCCAGGGATTGAACCCAGGTCTCTCACATTGTAGGCAGACGCTTTACCATCTAAGAGTATAGTAAAAGTTACCAGTTGATGGCTTTTTTTTCTGACAGTTGACCATTAGCCATTACTATACATTTAGTTACCATTTAGTGAGAACCTGCTGTGTACATGTCAATAACTGCATTATGTGATTTACATATATTTCTCAAGAACTATGAAGGGCTTGAGGTTATACCCTCCTTGCAAGCTAATAAGTTAGACTGCCACACTTTGATGGATGCTGCAGAAGACAGGATCGGAGACAAAGTATAGCTTACTACTCCCAACAGAAGCAGCAGACCCTATCATCATTTGCCTGGTTTCCCAAGGTCCAGTTGCCCAAAGGTGAGGTGGCGAAGGCCAGGTGAAGCCTGCACAGATATAGTGGGTTGCATTCCAGGAGAGGAACTCCAAGCTTAAGGGACCCAAATCTTTTATAATGGGCATTAATTCTGCCAGACCTTTGCCCTGGACAGAGACATTGTCCTTATTTATACATGACAGTAAGCAGTCTGCCTGCCCTCTGCTCCAGAGGGCAGTATCTCCAGATACTCCAGAGACAGTATCTCCAGTTTCTAAAGCTGCATGGTCTGGAATCAAAGCTGTCTTTTCATGATCCGTGCCTCT
The DNA here is from genome assembly GCA_917880005.1 of Nanger dama. NCBI lineage: Eukaryota > Metazoa > Chordata > Mammalia > Artiodactyla > Bovidae > Nanger > Nanger dama. Next base: position 6,767,093 of record CAKJTW010000088.1, read on the forward strand.
GCTCACAAACCCAGCAGATATGCAAGAGACCTATGGAAATTTATCTCCCAACAATGTTATCACATTTAAGCTGACATAAGCATTGTTTCCCCATTTTTCAGATGAAGAAAATGAGGCAAGAAGCTAAATTGTTCAGAACTGCACGATGTAGGTGACAAGGTCTGTGTGAGCCCAAAGCCGAGGCCACATCCTTGAATATGCAGAGCAGATAACAGTCAGGCACCCACTGTGTCAGACATGGAAGACACCAAGAACTGAAGGGCACAGCCCTGCTTCTGAAGGACTTCCAGCTAGGAGACAGAATGTGCCCGCCACACCCCTCAACAGTGTGGGTAGACCTGAGTGGGCATCCAGAGTCACCTCTAACCACCTCCAGCATGGATGGTCTTTCCCACTTCTCTCTCCCTTTCTCTCTCTCTCTCAAGCACACACATACATGCACACACGTGCAAGGACAGCTTGCTAACCTATATTTGTTAAAAGTTGTTCTCTCTTTGGTGCTTTCTATTGCTTATCTGCTAGAAGACAATGAAATAAATAATGAGTAAATCAAATATTAATATATATAATATATATATTATATATACTTTTTCATATTCTTTTCCATTATAAGTTATTATAAGACATTGGCTATAGTTACCTGTGCTATACAGTAGGTCGTGGTTGTTTCTCTATTTTATATATAGTAGTGTCTGTTAATCTCAAACTGCTAATTTATCCCTCACCCCTTTCCCCTTTATAACCATAATTTTTTTTTCTATATCAGTGAGTCTAATTCTGTTTTGTAAACAAATTCATTTGTAACTCAGAGGCCATTTCTTATTCAGTCTGCCACTTATGGCTATGTGAGTTTAAACAAGCCACTTAACCTCTCTGCATATATGTGAAATGTGGTTAACAATACCTGCCCTGCCTACCTCACAAATTTGTTGAATGAACGAAATGAACATGAAAGAGCTTTGAAAACTATAAAGTGTTACGTTAAGACTTACACAGTCAAATGATTTTCAACAAAGGCACAAAAGCAATCCAATGGTGAAAACAAGCCCTTTCAATAAATGGTGGTGGAGTAACTGGACATCTATATGGAAAAAAAAAAATTAACCTTGCTCCCGTACCTCACGCTATACAAATGTACAATGGGGGCTTTTTCACACATAAACACTTGTGGAAACATTACAGATTCTTCAGTAAATAAAATAGACAATTCACCATTAAATATTACTAATGTGATTTAGTTTTGCTAAGTGAACTATAAATCATTGGATCCATAAATCTCTGCAATTACCACTCTTCTCTGTTATAAAGAGGGTCACTCAAATGATGCCTTATAGGGAGTTTGGGGGAACAGATACATGTATATGTATGGCTGAGTCTCTTTGCTGATCACCTGAAACTATCACAACTTTTTTTTCTTTTTTAAATGTATTTATTATTACTTGAAGGATAATTGCTTTATAGTATTGTGTTGGTTTCTGTATCACAACATTGTTAATCAGCTATACCCCAATACAAAATAAAAAGATTTTTAAAAACAATGCCTTATACTGTTGCCAAGGACCTTAAACACCGATTTCTTTACTTAACTTGTCAGGCTAACCATGTATATAATAACAGAGAAAAGAGTTAGCTTTCTTATCAAGTAGATAAGATTTACTTTCTTTACCTTAGCTAGGTGAAAGAGAGGGGAGCAGAAGGAGAAATTTTCCTACAGTGGATTACGTGAACTCTGTGTTTAAATCTTGATTGAACCAGAGTGGAAAAAAAAAAAAATTATTGGTGGCTTGGCTCCAGCTGTTACTGTTCTGACATCCAGCTGTGGAAGTGCACTCACATTCTCAGATGGAGGGCAGCCCTCAGGCCTTGTCAGGTCTGTAGCTTATCAGGGACCCGAGTACAGAGCCCCTTCTTTCCCCCAATACTTCTCCGAGATGATATCCAGGCCTCTAGGTGGGCTTTCAAGACTGCACCTGTCCACCCTAGAGAGTTATGGAAATTCCCCACATATCAGGAACTGGGGAGGGTGGGTAATCTGAGTCATGGCTTTCGTCATTCTCAATTCTGGGTAAGACTCCTCTCTCACAGAGGGAAAGGCAGGAGGTGGGGGGCGGGGGGAAGGCAAGAAAATTCAACTCAACAAGGAACTTCTTAGACTCAGTGAAAGTGAATTTGTAACCAATGGAAAAGATTAAAAACTTGCATGACGTAGGAATCAATTGTGCGCTTAGTTGCTCAGTTGTGTCGAACTCTTTGTGACCTTTGGATTGTAGGCTGCCAGGCTTCTCTGTCCGTGGGGTTTTCCAGGCAAGAATACTGGAGTGCATTGCCGTTTCCTTCTGCAGGGGATCTTCCTGACCCAAGGGTCAAACCAGTGTCTCTTGTATCTCCTGCATTACAGGCGGATTCTTTACCTGCTGAGCCATCAGGGAAGCCTTTGTAGTAACCAATGGGAAATATTAAAAAGTAGTGTGATATAGGAGTTTCACTGTTGTTTTCTCATAGCCCTTAGGAGTCTCACAAAATTCAATCTTTATTTATCGTTAAGAATTTTCTAGGCCTGCCAGAACAAAGTACTGCATGGCTTAAAACAACAAAAATTTATTGCCTCACAGTTCTGGAGATTATAAGTCTGAAATTGGAGTGTTGGTGGGGCCATGCTCTCTCTAGAACCTGTGGCAGACTCCTTCTTCACTTCTTCTAACTTCTGCTGGTTTGCCAGCTGTCTCTGGTCTCCCCTGGCTTGCAGCTGCATCACTCCAGTCTCTGCCTTTGTCATCACGTAGCACTCTCCCTATGTGTCCCTCTCTTCACATGGCCATCTTCCTATAAGGACACCACTCATGTTGGGTTAGGTATCCACACAACTCAAGGATGACTATGCCTTCCTCATATTAACTAATACATCTACAGTAACCTTATTTCCAAATCAGGTCGCATCCTAAGGTATTGGAGGTTAGGGCTTCCAAGACATCTTTGTTCTTGCCTGGGAGGGGAGAGAGGTAGGAGGATACAATTCAGTCCCTAACATTATCAAAGGACATCAACTCATATGAGAAATCACAAACAGGATCCAAAATACATTTTCCTACTTAGAAGGAAAAAATCTAAACTCAAAAAAAAAAAATCATAAACTGTTGTAAGATGCAGAATTTTGAAAACTTAGTTTTATAGAAAGAATTCAAGGGCCAGTTGAATATTCCATTCAGGTTGATAGCATGGAGCATATCAGAATGCAAGATTAAAAAGCTGACAAAAAGAGATCAAAAAATAAAGTTAGTATATTATAGTAAAACAGAAAATGAAAATGAAACAATAGGTAATATAGTCTAGTGTCAAATCAGCTTCTGGTTTCAAGCAGTCTACCATGTCTGCAATGCCATAATCTAAACCATTTACTTCATTTATGGTGGCATCTGAGTACTTCCTTTCTAAAGTCAATCACAGAATCCTAACATGGTTATATGTTCACATAATCTGATTTAACATGAAATAATTTGTTTAGATTATGTAGTCAGTGCTGCATTTAGCTGCCATAACTAGAAAAAGAACAGATGTTGTGAGAGGAGGTCTATTTATTTAGGTTTTTCACTACTGTGAAACTTTAATCCTCAACCTATAAAATGTACCCCAGTTAAATTCCTCATGGACAGAGCAACATAAGGACAAACTGCACTATGTGTGTGATTGAATTTTGGTCAACCTCATCATAATATAAACCAAGAGTCAGCAAGCTTTATTTGTAAAAGAGCCAGATAGCAAATGTTTAAGGCTTTGTGGGCTGTATGGTCTCTGTGGCAACTCTCCAGCTCTGCTGTTGTTGCGCAAAAGCAGCCACAGACAATACGTAAATAAATGGGTGGTGTGGCTGTGTTCCAATAAAACTTTATTTAGGAAAATAGATAATCAGACAGAGGTCAGACCATGTGAAGACACAGGTAGAAGACAGCCATCTACAAGCCAAGGACAGAGGTCTCAGAAGGAACCAACCCTACTGATGCCTTGATTTGGGATTTCTAGCCTCAAGAACTGTAAGAAAATATATTTCTGCTGTTAAAAAATCATAGGCATGAGGCTAGATTTGGTACAAGGTCCTAGTTTACTGACCCCTAGATTAGATATACTAAAAGACAGCTTGTCCTGTAAACTAAACTTGTAAGGAGTTCTTTATGACATGAAAAAGTCCTTTCTTTCCCTATTCCCCTACCCTCCCCCCAACTTTTTAAAAAACTGAATTTAGAATACTGGATTTGCTTTAAACAAGGCAAACACACACTGAATGTGATTTCCACTGGAAGGAATCCTGAGCAGTGATTTTGCTTAGTCTCTTCACTTCAAATATACCTGTGCCTAAATTATCTCAGAAAGATGAGGCGGATGAGGATAAAGGCTCGCTAAAAGTGGCATAAAAGATTAAAAATGCTGTGCTAAGACAGCACTGCCTCTAAGAAAGGGCTTGTGGCTTTAAGAGCTGAGAATTTGATGATCCACTAAGGGCTGCAAGAAAGAGAGATCCATAATTGCTTTAATAGTCTATGCCCTACTCAAAATAAAATTATTTTTCCTAATAGCTAATCCCAAACTCTTGCTGCTACTTAAACCCATCGGGCAGCTCTTAAAGCCACAAGCCCCTGCATAGAGACAGTGATGTCTTAGCACAGCACCCGTGATCTTTTATGCCTCTTTTAGCGAGCCTCTATCCTCATCCAACTCTCCTCCCTGCAACATTCCAAAGGTATGATATTAAAGAAATTAAATCATTATTGGACTGGTTAAAATATGGTTTTTAAATACCCATTATTTAGTCCTCTAACACATTTGGCTTCCTCTGCAAAGCTCATGTGGGAACTTGTGAGAGAGGAGTAGCAAAATCCACAAGGAGGATGGGGTGGGAGGTGGGAGGGAGACTCAGGAGGGAAGGGATATATGTATACCTGTGGCTGATTCACACTGATATACGGCAGAAACCAGCACAATATTGTAAAGCAATTATCTTGCAATAAAAAATTTTTAAGATTTTTTTTTAAAAAGAAAGGAAAACAGTCCACAGGGAAATTTAAGGAGACAATCACCTGCAGGAGGAATCTAATAGGCTTGGCACAGTTGATACTCCACTAACCTGGTACATGTGGTTTCCCTGTGAATCTTCTAGGCCCCTCACCGCATGGCACCTTGCAAGGCCCCAGGGAGGAGTCCAAGCTATGCATTCACACACTCAGACATTTCTGTAAAATCTGCAAAAGTCAATGTCTTAGTTCAGGCTGATATATATATATATATATATATATATATATATATATTTTTTTTTTTTTTTTTTTTTTTAAGGTATCATGGACTCGGTGGCTCAGACAACAAACATTTCTTTCTCACGGTTCCAGAGGCAAGATCAAGGTGCAGGCAGATCCGGTGTGTGGTCAGTGTCCACTTCCTGGTTGGCTGTTTTCTTGTTGTATCCTCATCTGGCACAGAGCAGAGGGAGGGAAAGCAAGCTCTCCTGCATTTTTGGTTTCTTTCTTTCTTTTTAAGTTGGAGTATAATGGCTTTACAATGTTGTGTTAGTTTCTCCTTTACAGTGAAGTAAATCAGCCATATGTATACGTATCTCCCCTCCCTCCTGAATCTCCCTCTCACCCTCGCCCTCACCCCACCCCCTCTAGGCCATCACCGAGCACCAAGCTAAGCTCCCTGTGCTATACAGCATGTTCCCACTAGCTATTTTACATGTGGTGATGTATACATATCAATCCCCCTCTCCCAGTTCGTCCCTGCCTCCCCTGCACTCCTGTATCCACAAGTCCATTCTCTATGTCTCTGCCTCTATTTCTGCCCTGGAAATAGTTTCCTCTGTACCATTTTTGTAGATTCCATATATATGCGTTAAATCAATGCTGGAGAGGGTATAGGGGAAAAGGAGCAAGCTTCCTACACTGTTGGTGGGAATGTAAATTGATACAGCCACTATGGAGAACAGTATGGAGGGCCTTAAAAACTAAAAATAAAACTACCCAGCAATCCCACTATTGGGCATATACTCTGAGAAAACCATAATTCAAAAAGACTCATGTACCCCAATGTTCATAGCAGCACTATTTACAATATCCAGGACATGGAAGCAACCTAGATGTTGTCCATCAACAGATAATTGATAAAGAAGATGTGGTACATATATACAATGGAATATTGCTCTTGTGATTTTTTTATAAGGGTACTAACCCCATTTGTGAGGGTTCTGACTTAATTACTTCCTCAAAGCCTCACGTCCTAATCACACTGCAAGTTAGGATTTCAGTATATTAATGGGGGAGGGGGACACAAACTTTTGGTCCATGGCAGTCAGATACTAAAATTACAAGCAACTACACCACAATAAACTGTGGAAAATTCTGAAAGATTGGAATACCAGACCACTTGACCTGCCTCTTGAGAAATCTGTATGCAGGTCAGGAAGCAACAGTTAGAACTGGACATGGAACAACAGACTGGTTCCAAATAGGAAAAAGAGTACATCAAGGCTGTATATTGTCACCCTGCTTATTTAACTTCTATGCAGGTACATCATGAGAAACGCTGGACTGCAAGAAGCACAGGATGGAATCAAGATTGCCAGGAGAAATATCAATAACCTCAGATATGCAGATAACACCACCCTTATGGCAGAAAGTGAAGAGGAACTAAAAAGCCTCTTGATGAAAGTGAAAGAGGAGAGTGGAAAAGCTGGCTTAAAGCTCAACATTCAGAAAACGAAGATCATGGCATCCGGTCCCATCACTTCATGGGAAATAGATGGGGAAACAGTGGAAATAGTGTCAGACTTTATTTTGGGGGCTCCAAAATCACTGCAGATGGTGACTGCAGCCATGAAATTAAAAGACATTTCCTCTTGGAAGAAAAGTTATGACCAACCTAGATAGCATATTCAAAAGCAGAGACATTACTTTGCCAACAAAGGTCTGCCTAGTCAAGGCTATGGTTTTTCTAATAGTCATGTATGGATGTGAAAGTTGGACCGTGAAGAAAGCTGAGTGCTGAAGAATTGATGCTTTTGAACTGTGGTGTTGGAGAAGACTCTTGAGGGTTCCTTGAACTGCAAGGACATCCAACCAGTCCATTCTAAAGGAGATCAGTCCTGAGTGTTCACTGGAAGGACTGATGCTGAAGCTTAAACTCCAGTACTTTAGCCACCTCATGAGAAGAACTGACTCATTGGTATAGACCCTGATGCTGGGAGGGATTGGGGGCAGGAGGAGAAGGGGATGACAGAGGATGAGATGGCTGGATGGTATCACGGACTCGATGGACGTGAGTCTGAGTGAACTCCAGAAGTTGGTGATGGACAGGGGGCCCTGGTGTGCTGCGATTCATGGGGTCACAAGGAGTCAAACACAACTGAGCTACTGAACTGAACTGAACTGACACCACTGTTGCACTCTAATCCAATGTACTCTTTTTTAATTGAAGTATTGGTTATTTACAATGTTGTGTTAGTTTCAGGTGTACAACAAAATGACTAGTTATACACATACATTGAGCTTTTTTGGTTTTTATATTTATTCATGTATTTGGCTGCATCGCGTCTTAGTTGCAGCATGTGGGATCTTTGTTGCATCGTGCAGGATCTATTTGATGTGGCACATGGCTCTCTAGCTATGGCATGTGGGCTCAGTAGTTGCAGCATGTGGGCTTAGTTGCCCCACAGCATGTGGGATCTTAGTTCCCTGACCAGGGATCAAACCCATATCCTCTGCATTGCAAGGTGGATTCTTTACCACTGGACCGCCAGGGAAGTCCCTGAGTTTTATATATATATATATATATATATATATATATATATATATATATATATATATATTTTTCACATTCCTTTCTATTATAGATTATTACAAGATATTGAATATAGTTCCCTGTGGCCCTTGTTATTTATCATTCTCCAATGTACTCTTTGTGACACTTTTCCTCCTGTAACGTAGTGATGGAGTGGCAGTGGACATTCTTAAGAAATAATCACTTCAAGTTGGATTTACTTCTGAATAAATGTTCACACTCAAATCTAATTTTAGATACTTTTTCCTTAAAGTGAGTTTTCACTCATCCCCAAACACACACACACACACACACACACACATATCTCTGTATCCTGATTATAACCTCAGAAAAGAAAAAAAAAAGCAAATGTGGTTGTAACACATTGGATGGAAACGAAATCATCTATATTGCACCTGTTTGGAGAAAATGTGGCCCCAAAAGGGCACAGTCAGGCTCCAGACTAGAAAAGGAAGCCCAGAAACCCAAAGTAGGCCATGTTTATTTGACACTAGCTGAGAAGAAACACACACACCCAGGAAGAGCAAGTCTTTGAACTTATTTGCCACACCTCCCCTGGGTCTATCCTTAGTGTTTTCTTACATAACTACTCACTCATCTCTCCAAATTCCCTCAACAAGAAGTCACTATGGTTAAGAGCCATGACTCTTCTGGCAACCGAAACAGAATATCCCCCATGCCAAAAAATGGATAAACTGGCATTCTGCCTCTTTCAAACATGGCTAAGCCCCTTCAGAGTATAAACAATGCTGTGACCATGGAAACCTCAATTCAGGCTCTAGATCCTCAAGACTGAAGCCAACCTGGTCAGCCTGGTCTGGGCAGCTAGCCAAACCCAAGGAACAGTCCTTTACCTTGATGTCGCCACCTCCAAACCATGGCACTTTAGAGAAAAGGTGATATCTGGGAAACCAGATGGACCCTAAAACTGTTTTTAATTAGACCACCACAATCATGCCACCTCCAGGCAGGCAGTCCCCCAAAAAAAGAGATTAATAAGTTCCCAAAACATATTCATAACTCTTTGGTGATATAAGAGAATCAAACTTTGTATGCTGCTGCTGCTGCTAAATCGCTTCAGTCTTGTTCGACTCTGTGCAACCCCATAGACGGCAGCCCACCAGGCTCCTCCGTCCCTGGGATTCTCCAGGGAAGAATACGGGAGTGGGTTACCATTTCCTTCTCCAGTGCATGCATGCATGCTAAGTCACTTCAGTCGTGTCCGACTCTATGTGACCCTATGGACAGCAGTCCACCAGGCTCCTCTGTCCACAGGATTCACTAGGCAAGAATACTAGAGTATAGGGAAATATATTTTCTACTGATTATCACTGAAGAAAAACCCTCTGCTATGGTTCCAAAGACTGACTCTTTTCAATTCTCCACCTCTTAAGCCTACAACCCTCTCTTCTGATCACAGCTACTATGTGCCAGGCACCAAATATATTTTCCTTTCTCCCAACTGCCTTGCCAAGTAAACATTATTGTTTACACAGACAATGAAACTAAGTCTCATAGTGACTGAGTAAAGTGAAAAATGAAAGTCGCTCATTCATGTCCGACTCTTTGCAACCCCATGGACTATACAGTCCATGGAGTTTTCCAGGCCAGAATACTGGAGTGGGTAACCTTTCCCTTCTCCAGGGGATATTCCCAACCCAGGGATCACATCCAGGTCTCCTGCATTGCAGGTGGATTCTTTACCAGCTGAGCCACAAGGGAAGTTGAGTAACTTGTCCATAATTACAAAACCATGAAGTGGTTGAGCCAAAATTAGAATAATGCTTTTCAAAGCATTCTGCTCTCTCAAAATTGTTAGCATGTTCCAGACTATTTGAATTCGGAGTAAATTGTGGGATTTCAGTTCTATCATTTATTCTTCTTTAAAAAGTAAGAATGTATTGACAATAGGTGCTAGGCGCCTAGGAATTCACCTGTGAGTAGAGTGGCAAAAGGGCAAAGGCATAAATGAAAATATGTTACTTTAAAAAAATACTTCTCCAAAGAAGACGTACAGGTGGCTAAAAAGCATATGAAAAGATGCTCAACATCACTAATTATTAGAGAAATGCAAATCAGAACTATGATGAGGTATTACCTCACACTTGTCAGTTAGAATGGCTATCATCAAAAATCTACATACAATAAATGCTGGAGAGGGTATGGAGAAAATGGAACCCTCTTACATGGCTGGTTGGAATGTAAATTGGAGAATGCCACTATAGAGAAGAGGATGGAGGTTCTTTAAAAACCTAAATATAGAGCTACCACATGATCCAGCAATTCAACTCCTGGGCCTACATCCAGAGAAAGCTATAATTCAAAAAGATACCTGGACACTCCAGTGTTCAAGGTAGCACCATTTACAAAAGCCAGGACATGGAAGCAACCTAAATGTCCATCAACAGCAGAATGGATAAAGAAGTTGTGAAACATATATACAATGGAGTATTACTCAGCTATAAAAAAAAAGAAGAAGAAAATAACACTATTTGCAGCAACATGGATAGAGTTATAGTCATACTGAGTAAAGTAAGTCAGACAGAGAAAGATACCATATGATATTGCTTATATGTGGGATCTTTAAAAATGGTACAAATGAAATAATTTATAAAACAGAAATAGAGTCACAGATATAGAAAACAAACCTTTGGTTACCAGGAAGGAAAGGAACAGGGAGGAAGGATAAGTTGGGAGATTGGGATTGACATATACACACCACTATCTATAAAATAGATAACTAATAAGAACCTACTGTACAATACAAGTAACTCTGATGCTCTGTACTGGCTTCCCTGGTAGCTTAGTGGTAAAGAATCTGCCTGCAATGCAGGAGACCCGGGTTCAATTCCTGGGTCAGGAAGATCCCCTGGAGAAGAAAATGGCCACTCCAGTATTCTTGCCTAGGAAATCCCACGGACAGAGGAGCCTCTTGGGCTACAGTTTGTGAGGTCACAAAGAGTTGGACATGACTGAGTGACTAATACTTTCACTTTCACTTTCACTTTCAATGGCTTATATGAGGAGACCATGTCAATACATTCCAGCATTCTTGCCTGGAGGAGCCTGGCAGGCTACAGTCCATAGGGTTGCAGAGAGTTGTACACAACTGAAGCGACTGAGCAATCTTGCCCAATGGCTTATATGGGAAAAGAATCTAAAAAGAGTGGATATATGCATATATATAATTGATTCACCTTGCTGGATACCTGAAACTAGCACAACATTGAAAATCAGCTATACTCCAATAAAAAATTTTAATTAAAAGTAAAATAAATATAAAGTTTTTAGATATAATTAAAATTTTTTACTGCCACTTCAAAGTTTCAGAAGAGGAAATCTCTTTTAGATGGAAGATTTTTGGCTTCACTAGATTCCATGGAACCTCTGGGGTACTGATAACATTCTCTGCCTTGATTGGTTTCACAGCTGTATACTTATATGAAAATTCATGAATTGTGCCCTTTATTGAATATATACCTCATTTATTTAATAAAGAGCATGGTAGAAGACAGTGTGTACAGAAAACTTGCATTTGCATAAGAAGGAATGGGGAGACTCTAAGTACGTGATTGTGTGTGTGTGTGTGTGTGTGTGTGTGCGCGCACACACGATCAGTCACTCAGTCATGTCTGACCCTTTCGTGACACCATGACTGTAGCCTTCCAGGCTCCTCTGTCCATAGGATTTCCCAGGCAAGAATACTGGAGTGGGTTGCCATTTCCTTCTCCAGGGATTGGATAGGCATATGATGTGTCTGGATTGATGCAGAGAGAGCTGGCAACGATGGTTGTTTGGGGCACTGAGTGATGACATAGGGAGGATGGAGGCTCATTTGCACTGTATATCCTCCTGCATTTGATGAATTTTTACTATCTCAATGGTTGATCTATACTAAAAATGAGCAAATAAATAATTTCAAGGAAAAAGAAACATATAAAAACCACAAAATGCCCCTGGAGATACCAAAATCAGTCTAGAAAGTTGGTCTGCATTTGTGATGCTTGAGGGAGTGCAATCATAAAGTGGAGATTTTCAAATACAGTATTCTGTTTTTGCAGTAGCAGGAGAAATTATGAGGATTTGCACTCCTTCTCTCCACGGAAGTTGTTGTGACACTCAGCTAACGATGGGAGATGAGGGTGAAGTTGGTGGGTATGTGGAAAAGGAACATCTAAATTATTCAGAGGCAAACTGTGTTGGTAATTACCATGAATGATAATTGTTTCTGGATATGGTTTTACATTTTTTCTTTTTCTTTCAACTCTTTACTTTCCTTCTATTTTTTTTTCTCAAGTATGTGCATATCATAGAAAGTAAAGATGAGAAATTCAGAGCAAACCCTGTTCATATGATATCAATTGAGATGTTACTGGAGTTAAGGAAATAATGATATACACAAAAACTAGAAAAACAGATCAATCCATGTGTCTCGTTTAGATTCCTATTCTGATATGACTTGTCCCTTTCCTCCCTAACCCCTGAAATGGCTTGTTCATTCATTAGGAGGTGTATTTGTATGACAGTGGTCATCCTGAAGATGTTGAGATATTTATCTCTTGTTATCTGTGGATTTCAGACCCCTTTGCAAGAAAACACTTCTTATTTTAGATCTAAATGGAAAAAAATAAACAAAAACAAAAACAAGAAACAGAAGAAATAAAGGATGAGCACAAGATACTTAAGTAAAATAATTTCACAAGCAGAACCAGGATTGTTCAAAAAGTTAAAAACTTTCCTGAAGCCTCTGTTTCCCCTTAGTTTTACTGAGCTCTCCTACAGATGTGCTGAAAGAACTTAATACTCCAGTTTGTTTCTGGGTATCTCTAAAGATAAGTTTACCATTTCCTACTACAGGTTTCTCAGCCTCAGCATTACTGACATTTTAGGTTGTAACAACCTACAAACAACAAACATTCTTTGTTACAAGGGGCCATCCTGTGCATCTTAGGATGTTTAAGAGCATGCCCGGCCTCTACCCTATTAAATGCTAGTAATACACCCAAGTCATAACAACCAAAAATGTCTCCAGATATTGCTAAATTGCCCCTGAGGGGCAAAATTGTTGCTATCTGAGAGCTACTGTCTTAAAGGCTAATATCTAGAGGCCTTTATTTTAGAAAACATACCAGCATCTCTAATTTCCAGAAAACAGACACACGTATGCAGCAGTGCATATATACCCACAGACTCCTTCCTTTAAGAAGACTCTATAAGCTTTTAAGAGGAGGTGTACTGGTTTCTGGGCTTCCCAGGTGGCGCTAGTGGTAAAGAACCCGCCTGCCAGTACAGGAGAGGCAGGTTCGATCCCTGGGTCAGGAAGATCCCCTGGAGGAAGGCATAGCAACCCACTCCAGTATTCTTGCCAGGAGAAGCTCATGGACAGAGGAGCCTGGCAGGTTACAGTCCATGGGGTTGCAAAGAGTCGGACACGACTGAAGCGACTTAGCACACATGCATATACTGGTGTCTGTCATTTATTTTGAAATATTTTTTTTAAAACATGATGAACTGAGTGATAGATTAATAGACAAACGATAAAACAAGTAAAGTGGTAATTGTAGAATACAGGCAGTAAGTATATGAGTGGTCACTGTAACATTCGTTCAATTTTTCTGTATGTTTGAAATTTTTTCACCATAAAAATTAGAAGAAAATATTTTATGAATACTTGACAGCCAGAAAATCAAGAGGTTCCTTTTACTTAATTATCTCAGAGAAAGAAAGAGAAACTTTTCTTCCAAACCATGCTGTGAAATCTAATTAATCTAATCATGTGAAAAAACTAGCAAATAGTGATGAGTAGTTTCAAAATAGTGAGTTTTGACTATAGCTGAAAGAGGACTCAGATTCATTAACTGAAACTAAGTTAATGAGAGAGCATGCCTTGTATTTTTAAAGAACTTCTTTATACAGGAGTCTTTTTCTCATCTTCTAGCTTTAAGGATTCATATCATTCAACATTTATTTTAAAATAATCTTAAAAACTATTTCCCCTTGGGAGCCTCATGGCCTAACAAAATAAGGGATACTGAAATATTCAGTATAAATCACCTTCTGAAAAACTGCTCCTGTTCTTAGTTATGGTGACTGTTGCCTTTAAGCATTTCATTAGACCATAACTCAACCAGTGTTTATTCAAACTATCACATGTCAGGAACCGTGTGTACAGTCCTGAACATGAGAGCACGGTGAACTGTAGAGATTTATAGCCAGCGTGAAACGGCTGTGCTGTCGTCCTGTTGTCCTGACTTTGGGCATCAGATGACTCCACAAGTACAAGCTAGGTCTTTGAGCTTAGGATTTTGCAAATTTTTAAAAAAAGTTGGCATGGAATGAAAGATGCTCAAAAATCATAAGTCATCAGAAAAAATGTAGATTGAAACCACAGTAAGAAATCACTGTGCATAACCCCACCCCCAGAAAGTCTAAAATTCAAACACCTGATAATTCGAGGTGTTGGCAAGGATGCATACAACTGGAACACTCATATGTAACTGACAGGCGTGCACAATGGCACAGCCACTTTGGAAAACAGTGTGGCAATTTGTTACAAAGTTAAATCTAACCTGTCATACAACCCAGAGATTCCACTCCTAGATATTTGCCCAAGAAAAATAAAAATAGGTCTAAACAAAGAACTATATGCAAATGCTCATAGCAGCCTTAACATGGCAGCCAAAAGCCAGAAATATTCTGCACTAATCAACAGACAAATAGATAAACTGTGGGAGCACTAGGAAGCAACAATGAGAAGCAAACTACTAATACACACAACACTGATTCATTTCCAAAACATTACGCTGAGAGAAGATTTTCACATTTTAAGAACCACTGCTTTACTCCAGTACTTACAGATTGTTCAATTCCACACAGCTACTCATTTTCATATCTTTTCTCACTGATGCAACAGACATGACACTCCCTGTTAACTACAAGCATATGGCCTAAGAAATAACTTATAAGCACTGCAGCTGTAGAGTCAGTTTTATAACTATAAGGAAATTGTGAGATCAGCCACCACAACTTCCCAGCCTATTTCAAAAATCTCCTTCAGGTGTACCTACTCTGCTTTTCCCCTTGTGAAACCCACGATACTGAAAAACAGGATTTTCATCCGTTTGGGACCCTGCAGTTCTTACAGCTCTTCATCCAAAATACCAGCTTTTATTTTACAACATGATCCATGTAGACAGCAGAAGAGATACAGATTTATCTGAATCTTTGTGGTTTCCTTTGATTTCTTTTCCTGCAGCTTCCCATCTCTAGGCAGTTCTTTAGGACTTGGTTTCTTTCTTTACCCACTCTCTTCCTTCCCCGCTGGGTCAGTTTATTCTGAAATTAAGAACACTTCTTTATAAGTTTTTTTTTTTTTTTTTTTTTTGCCACTTCTCAGTCAATAAATGACCAAATACGGACAGGGTTTTTATTTGGTTGGATGCCTTTATGTTGTCCTGCTTTGATATGAGTCTCTAGCTGTCAAAATTCTCCCTCTACAATTTTCCATACCTTGATTCTTTCAAATCTTTGCAGACTCTCCAGAAAACTTGCTACTCACATGCCATTTTCCTGACATTTTACTCAATATTTTTATAATACTCTCACATAAAATATGTTCTCAAGCAACCCTGGCTTGGGGTGAAAGATTACAAATTAAATTACTGCCTTCAGGCAGCTAAGCACTGACTATACTAGCCATCTGATCCCAGTCATTCATATTTAGCCAAAGAGTCTATCTCAGCTTCATCTACATTCCCATTTTTTTGGTAGTATTTTTACTTTTTAAAAAATTGGAATATAATTGTTTTCAATGTTCTGTTAGTTTCTGCTGTACATAACGAGAATCAGCTATACGTATAAATATATCCCCTCCCTCTTGAGCCTCGATCCCACTCCCCATCCCACCCCTCTAGGACATCACAGAGCACCAATTAACTCCTGCTTTACAGAAAACAAAATCACCCCTACTCCTCTCCATTTAAAAATGAACAGGTAATCCATTTCTCAGATTACCAGAAACACCCCAGTGTAGTTGAGGAAGAAATTTTCCTCAGCCTTCTTAAGGTCCTAGGCTGGGTCTGAAAAGTTAAAATGACAAAGACAGATTAACAGGAGAAAAGCGTACACGTTTATTTCAAGTAAGTTTTACACGACAAGGAACCTTCATAGCAAAATGAAGACAGGAAGAAACAATGAGACCTGGAAATTTTTATGCTGGGTTTGATGAAGAGTAGACAGTTGGTGGAAAAATATGAAAGGCAAAGAGTGTGAGGTAAATGTAGCAAATTGGGAAAAGTTTAGCAAGACCTGTTTGCATTCTTCTCAGGGCCGCTTTGTCTCAGAGATAAGGATGCGCCTTTCCTCTGGGTATAGGGAGGGTACCTCTCACATGAGGTTTTTATGATCTGCTCATAAAACGGGGTGTGGAGCAACGGGTCAGAATGACCTTCCTGCTTCTGCTCTCTCTCAAACTCCCTCAGCCTAAAATATTCAATACACCAAGGTGCCATATTTGGGGACAGCATGTTCTGAACCCCAATATCAGTCTTTGTTAAAAATAAATGTGTTCAGTTCAAGAGGGAGGGGACTTATTTATACTTATGGCTGATTCATGTTGTATGGCAGAAACCAACACAACACATTATCATGCAATTATCCAATAAAAATTAATTTAAAAAATAAAGGTATTAATTCAAAAAGATGAAGTTTCTCCAATGTTTTCTGTAATAAATTATTGGACTTCCTCAATTTGAACAGCAAATGTGAGGCTCTGTTTCAGCTTTACAGCTTATGCTAGTTTAACTTAAAAAATACAATGTACATTCACGTGATTCAAAGAGTAAAATAAAAGTGTGGCTATTAAGTCCCTCACAGTGTGATTCTTTTAACCCTATTTCCTCCCCTATCCCATATAGATAATCACTTCTATTTATTTCTTATCTATATTTTCCTTTTCCAAATATACCCAACCCAATATGAATATATTTGATATATTGCTAACTCTTTCAGAAAAGGAAGCATCCACTACTCTTTACCTTGCTTTTCTCATTTAATAATAACCTCTGTTGACTTTTTATTTCCGTACATGAAGCATTTTTAGAGCTAAATAATATTCTGGTATGTGAATACATCATGATTTACTTAATCTGCTTGCAACGCAGGACCCCAGGTTTCATCTCTGGGTTGGGAAGATTCCCTGGAGAAGGGAATGGCTGCCCACTCCAGTATTCTTGCCTGGGAAATCCCCATGGACAGAGGACCCAGCCAGGCTACAGTTCATTGGTTACAGTCAGTTAGACTGAGTGACTAACACTTCATTTCACTTCACTTGGGTTGTTTCCAAACTTCTGCTATTATAAAGAATGCTGCAGTAAATAACCTTATGTGTGCTAAATCACTTCAGCTGTGTCTGATTCTTGCGATCCCATGGACTGTAGCCCACCTGCCTCCTTTTGTCCATGGGATTCTCCAGGCAAGAATACTGGAGTGGGTTGCCATTTCCTACTTCAAGTGATCTTTCTGACCCAGGGATAGAACCCAAGTCTCTTATGTCTCCTGCATCAGCAGTCAGATTCTCTACCACTAGCGCCACCTGGGAAGCCCAAAATAACCTTATACATATGCCAAGAAAACGTAATCATGATTATCTTATCTCTGGGAAATAATATTATGGATTTGTTTTCATTATCCTTTTCTCCATTTCTCCAGTTCCTGAAAATGAACATGTATTACTTTTATAAGGAAAAAGCAATCACTATTATCATTTTTAAAGAACATACTTTTGAAGTATCTTAACTTTTTTTGCAAACAATAGCTTTTAGTTAGAATACTTATAAATGTTGAAAGCTGACAGCCTTATTCCATAACTTGGTGTGTAGAGCAAATATAAAACACTGGATCCACTTATCTAAAAGCAGCTCAACACATTCCAACCCCTATAACTTCCCCTCAAAAATAAATAAATAAATATCATCACTAAGCACAATGAGAGACCACTGTCTACAGTGAAGGACAAAAACCCCCACAAAACTCCAAAATGGTTTGCATTTATCTCCTCATGACATTTTGTGGCACTTATGAATTCCCTAACTTCAGTGTTCCTGCTGCTTGCCTATGATACAAAACATCCCTAAATTAACAACCACTGCCCACCTCAAACAAAAACAAAAACACTACATTTAAGAAACAATAGCTCATTTCTCTCTCTCTCTCTCTTTTTTTTTTTTTTGGTCACACCACAAGGCATGTGGGATCTTGTTCCCTGACCAGGGATGGAGGCTGTGTTCCTTGCAGTGAAAGAATGGGGTCTTAACCACTGGGCCACCAGGAAAGTCCCTTTCTTTTCTTTGAAATAGTTTTTAGATGTTTACTAATCAAACCAAAAGCAGTTCTGGAGACAAATCAGACCAAGGCATGCATATCACTCCATAACAGACCTTGACATTGCTAATCATTTCTTCTTCTTCTGTTTTTAACCATTACTTTGTATTTATATTAATAATGACTTTTTGTTTTATAAGGTGAAGAATTTTTATGGATTGTGACCAGTAGTAGACTTCATGTCCCTACACTCAAGTTTCACTTACAAGAAACCCATTAAACTTCCTTGAGCTTAACAATTAAAAGAAACAGAAAGGACATTCTGTTTTATTTTTGAATTATCTGATGCATTTTAAATATTGGAAAATTCCTAATTTGAGAAGGCTCTTTTTCTTGTATGCTTCCTCATCCTTAACTATTTGTTTTATGTTGCAATACTTCTTTATTTAACACTGACACTGACTCACTCAATATTTACTAAGAATCAACACTGTTGGATGGCATTCTTAAAAAGAAAAGTTCAGGTAAGGATTGGAGTGAAACCAGAACTATTCCGATCAACATATTTTATGATAAAAATGGATCAGAGGACATTATTCAGCCAAAGAATGAAATTTTGATATATGTGACAACATACATGGATCATGAAAACATTTTGCTTAATAATCCAGAAACAGAAGGACAAATAATGTATGATTCAATTTATATGAGGTACCTAGAATAAGGAAATTTATAGAGACAAAGGGCAGAATAGAAAGTACCAGCAGCTGGGGATGGGGGATAAGGGTTTAGTAAGTACAGAGTTTATGTTGGAGATGATGAAAAAGTTTTCAGTATAGACAGTGGTGATGAGTATACAACATTGTGAATATATTTAATGCCTCTGAATTATACATTTACAGATGCTTAAAATAAAAAAAATATATTATGTATATTTTACATAACAAAACATTTTACACAATAAAAAAATCAATTTTAAAAAGGGCAAGGAAAAATATATCGGGACTTCTGGGCCAATGGGAAAGACTGAACACGTATGTAACATTCCATCCAATTACACTCAAATTTCATTGATATAACAGAAATTATAATTTTTAAAAGAATAAATAACAATGCTAGGTATAAACTTAACAAGAAAGGTTCAAAACTTGTATGAAGAAAAACTCATAAAGGACCAAAAGTAAACTTCAAACTATGGAAAACAGCATATTTGGAGACAGGCAGTGCACAGGGCCACAAAGAGTCATACATGACTGAGCGACTAAGCAGAGCTACCATGATAAAAGTGAAAAACAGTGAAGTTTCTCAGTCATGTCCGACTCTTTGCAACCCATAGACTGTAGCCTGCCAGGCTCCTCTGTCCATGGGATTTCCAAGGCAAGAATACTAGACTGTTTCCCCCATGCCTTCCTCCAGGGGATCTTCCCAATCCAAGAACTGAACCCAGGTCTCCCGCTTTGCAGGAAGATTCTTTATTGTCTGAGCCACTAGGGAAGCCCAAGAATAATGGTGTGGGTAGCCTATCCTTTCTCCAGGGGAACTTCCTGACCCAGGAATCAAACCAGGGTCTCCTGCACTGCAGGCAGATTCTTTACCAAAAGTCTTAGTTGGCCCTTAAACAACACAGGTTTAAATGCACGGGTCCACTTTAAAGGTGGATTTTTTTTTTCAATAAATACACAAAAATACACAAGTAGAGAATTATATGCAAAACTTCCATAGCAGTGGACAGCCTTTTCCTTAGATAGCCATAAAAGTGAGTGACATTTGATATAAAATTAATAGTAGGTTCACTTTCTTACTGTTTTATAACTGATCTCAAATGATTACATTGTTATGCAGTATGCCTCTCTTTCTCATTATGGGAGAATCTTCACATCAGCCTATGGTCACAGGTAAGTAGTTTTTTTAAGTGTAACAATTTTCTAATAGTGTATTATGAGTATGACTGTAACACTCTGTGCACAAAATTTTGCAATGACTCATTCATTAGTGTATAGGCTAGGCTACTGTGAAGCAATTGCATCTATCAATCATGCTGCTGCTGCTAAGCCACTTCAGTCGTGTCCGACCCTGTGCAACACCGTAGACGGCAGCCCACCAGGCTCCCCCGTCCCTGGGATTCTCCAGGCAAGAACACTGGAGTGGGTTGCCATTTCCTTCTCCAATGCATAAAAGTGAAAAGTGAAAGGGAAGTCGCTCAGTCGTATCCGACTCTTAGTGACCCTGTGGGAACCAGCCTAAAAATGTAAAAATTGTTTCTAATCAAGACCTGTTTTCCTTCCTGTAATCACTCTGCCATAGAAGCGCCACTGGGAAAACAGGTATGAGATCATCGTCTTCTGATCTCCTTAGGGACATTCCAGAGAAGAAAAAAAGGTTAAAATTTACTAGAGCCTTAGGGCAACAGGCCCTCTAGTTAATCTTAAGACAGACCTTTATCTCAAGAATGTGTAAGGAGCTCATCTCTCAGGAATGCAGCCTCCGGGAGGCTTTCTGGGAGATGTTTACCTCAAAAACCATTCAGCCGTTTTGGCCTGATAACAAATGGACCTATCCCTGAAAATGTCAAAACCTGTACACCAATCAGGCCGCTCCACCCTAGCTGTACCTGTTTGTGGTTTTGTGCTTAAAAACTGCTCTGTAACGAATGTTGGGGTTCGTTCTTCCCTAGTGGTGTTCGAACCCGGCGCGCCGGCCTAATAAATCCTCTTGCGGTTTGCATCGAGTCCGCGTCTTGGTGATCTTTGCGGCGACGGGCCCTGGGCGGAGACCGCAAGGTCTAACAACCCCATGGACTGCAGCCTACCAGGCTCCTCCGTCCATGGGATTTTCCAGGCAAGATAACTGGAGTGGATTGCCATTGCCTTCTGCAATCGATCATACTAGGCTACCATAAAACAATCATATTACTACTTATTCACTATCAATACATGAATTGTTATACCTGTAAATAAATATGAATTTCTTTTTCACATTATCTTTTCTTTTTTGATGTCTAGTGTTAGTAACACATATAACATCTTGGTGTTTTGTAGCATATAACACAATATTGATGTAGGTACTGATAGGCAATTCATCATATAAACAGATGATGTAAATTACAGTACCAATAAATGCAGTACAGTCTTGCTATTGCATTTTCTCTTGCTTATGGTTTTCTTAATATTTTTCTTCTCTATATCTTACTTTATTATAAGAATACAAATATACAAAACATATTGAGAGAGTCATTTCCTAGGCAGGTTGATAAGAAGTCTAGGGGTCCCCAAGGAGAGAGGGGTCTGGCATTCTCAAGGAGGAAGAAAGGACAAACTTATTTCTCTATATTCCTTAGGATTATATAACAACAATGTATTCTGCCTGAGGACAGTCTCTGGATTAAACCTTCTGGCTAATTTTGTTATCTTAAAATGTAAATTATGGGAGTAGATCTGATGAGGTCTTTACAATCTCCAGACATTCTTTTGATTTACTGGAGAGTTGACTGTTTATGTTATTGATAAGATTCCCACTCAACAGTAGGCTATGGTAGTTAGGTCTGGGGGCAGTCAAAATTTATACACAAATTTTCAACTGTGCAGAGGTTCAGTGACCCCAACCCTTGCATTATTCAAGGGTCAATTGTATATATATTTAATATGATCACCTTAAAAAATATCATAGGAGGGACTTCCCTGGCAGTTTCAGTGGTCAAGACTCTGCATTTCCAATGCAGGAGACATGGGTCTATCCCTGGTCAGGGGACTAAGATCCCAAATGCCGCAGGCTGCAGCCCACCCCAGAAAAAAACACCAGATATTTGTTTCCTGGAATTGATTATAAAGCACTTTAGGAAGGAAAAGCAAGCAAGAGTAGTCAAACACCTGAAAAAGATAGACAGTGATAGGGGCTTGCCCTCTCACATATCAAAACGTTATATAACCCAAAGCAGAAAATAAATATCCAAGAGTTCATGCTGATAAAAAAAATAAGTTATCAAATGAATAAATAAACAAATGGGGAAGAGACAAATCTCTCATGCATTATTCCATGTAATTTGTGTAGATACTCTGACTTTAAGGAAATAGAGCCTAACTCCCCACTTGTTTAGTGTGAGTTGCACATAGTAACTTCTTCTGAAAGAGGACAAAATAAGAAATGAAGGAGGGAAAGAGTAACTTTACAGTGAAGAAATCTGACAAACACTACCTCAGCCAAGTGATCAACATCAACAGTGACAAATCATGTTGATATGGGCCCTTTATATAATGTGATGAGAATGGCCCTTCACCTCTGTGCTCTTCTACCCCAAAGCACATAGTGTAGTCACTCAGTCGTGTCTGACTCTTTGGAACCCCGTGGACCACCAAGCTTCTCCATCTATGGGATTCTCCAGGCAAGAATACTGGAGTGGGTTGCCATTTCCTTCTCCAGGGGGTCTTCTCAACCCAGGGATCGAACCTGGGTTTCCCACATTGGAGGCAGACGCTTTAACCTCTGAGCCACCAGGGAAGCCCATAACCTCACATAACCTCAGTCTAATCATGTGAAAAACATCAGACAAATGACCCAATAGAGGGGCATTCTATGATACAATATGCCTGACCAGTGCTCCTCAAAACTATCAAGCTCGTAAACCAGAAAAGTCTGAGAAACTGTCACACCAAGAGGAGCCTAAGGAAACATGAATGTATATCCTGGATGGGATCCTGGAATGGAAAAAGGACATTAGGTAAAAACTAAAGAGATCTGAATGAAGTACACAGTTTAGTTAAATAATAACGTATCAGTAATGGTCGATTACTTGTAGTAAAGGTACCATACTAATGTAAGATGTTAATAAGAGGGGAAACCGGAACTCTGGAACTCTATATATAATCTTCTCACTTTTTTTGTAAATCTAAAATTGTCTTTATAAAAGGAGTCTATTAAACAAAAAATGCACAAAACAGTTTTGTAGATGTCACCTTGTGGCTTTTGCCATAGGTTAACGGGAAAATACATCTAGATGTGAAATTGCTGGATCATACAATTCTGCTTTGCTAGATATTGTCAAACTGATCTTAAAATGCTTACACCAATTTTCATCCCCACCATCAGTGTATAAGAAATCTAATTCTACCCCTTCTTCCCTGGTAACACTTGTGTCAGCTTTGATTTTTGTATTTTCAGACTTAATTTTTGAAAATTGACTGGGTGGAAATATGACAGAGATGGTTGTATTAACTTGCATTTTTGTGATTGCTGGTGAGGTGGATTATCTTTTCCTATTTCTTGACCATTAAGCTTTTCTCTTCTGTGTATTTATGCTTGGTAAGTTTCTTGTTGTTCAGTTACTAAGTCATTTCTGATTCTCTGCAACCCCATGGACTGCAGCACGCCAGGATCCTCTGTCCTCCACTATCTCCTGCTCAAACTCATGTCCATTGAGTCAGTGATGCCATCCAACCATTTCATCCTCTCTTGTCCCCTTCTCCTCCTGCCTTCAATCTTTCCCAGCATTGAGGTCTTTTCTAATGAGTCAGCTCTTCACATCAGGTGGCCAAAGTATTGGAGCTTCAACTTCAGCAACAGTTCTTTCAATGAATATTCAAGGTAAGTTTGATAAGTTTACTATTTAATGAGCTGCCTGTTGTCTTTTACATTGTGATTTCTGGCTCTTTATGTAGTTTAGAACATTTGTATATTATAAATGTGTCAAATGTTTTTAAATCTTTTTAATGGTGTCTTTTATGACAGCAAACTTTTTTAAATGTTGATGTAGTTAGCATTTTTTTCTTTATGATATATATACGTATATATATATACACATTCTGTTTTCCTTTGAATAATCTCTCCAATTGAAATAATAAAGCATTCTTCTGTATTTCCATCTGAAAAAAAATAAAGTGTATAAAAAAGCACATTATAACGCTTAATAATTTAAGGTGGAGTATTGGCACATAGGACTTCCCAGGTGGCATTCGTGGTAAAGAACCCACCTGCCAATGCAGGAGACATAAGAGATGCAGGTTGGATCCCTGGGTCAGGAAGGTCCCCTGGAGGAGGGCATGGCAATCCTCTCCAGTATTCTTGCCTGGAGAATCCCATGGACAGAGGAGCCTGGCTGACTATGGTCCATAGGGTCACAAAGAGTCAGACACCACTGAAGTGACTTAGGATGCACGCATTGGCACATAAGGGGCTTCCCAGGTGGTGCAGTTGGTAAAGAATTTTCCTGCAAATGCAGGAGACCCAAGAGATGTGCATTTGATCCCTGGGTCAGGAAGATCCCCTGGAGTAGGAAATGGCAACCTACTCCAGTATTCTTGCTGGAGAATCCCATGGACAGAGGAGCTTGGTGAACTACAGTCCATAAGGACACAAAGAGTCGGACACTACTGAGCATGCACACACGCACTGGCACATAAGCAGAATATCCAGAAATGGACCCACCTGCATATGGAAACTTGGCATATAAAGGTGGCATCTCAGTGCAATGGGGAAAAGATGGACCTTTAATAAATGGTAGTGGAGTAGCTTGTTAGCTATGTAGAAAATGATAAAATGTGATCTGACAAATTCCAAATATTGCAGAAATTTAAAAGTAAAAATTTAACCCACAAATGTCCAGAAGAAATCATAGGTGAATTCTTCTATAAATCAGGAATGTAAAAAAAACTTTCCTAACTAGGATTTAAAACCTAGAAGCAAAAAAAAACTATATTGTTTTATTTGACCACATAAAATTATAAAATGAAAATTGCATGCCAAAAAAATCACAAACCAAGGAAAAAGACAAATGGCAAGTAAGGAATATTTGCAACTTGCATCACAGATAAAGGTTTAATTTCTTTTAAGTATCTGTTTAAAGATAGATGACTAAAAGGCCATCCTGCTCCATAGGATAAGAGAAAAGAACTCACATTTCAAGAAACAGAAATACAACTAGGCTTTAAACTTGAAAAGATGCTCAGCCTCAATGGTAATAAAAGAGATGCAAATTAAGTTACACAAAGATACCTTTTCTCACGTATCAGATTGGCAAAATTCAAAAGTTTGATGATGAACTTGCTGGAGCCCCAGTACAAAGTTGAATAAGAAGCACTTAAAATTGACTTCCTGGTCTCATGATCTCAATATTTAACCATTAAGTATGATGTAGACTTTTTGCAGGTACACTTTACCAAACTGAGGAAGTTCCCTTCTTAGTTTCTTGAGAGTCTGTATTTTATAATTGTTTAATTTCATTAAATGTTTCTTCTGCATCTGACAAAGTGATAGTGTAGTTTTTCCCTGCAGGTGAAATACATTGATTTGGAAATGTTAAACTGGTCTTGCATTCCTGAAATGAACTCCACTTGATCATTACATATTGTCGTTTTTAACAAATTGCTGGATTCTATTTGCAATTTTTTTCTAGCATTTTGGAGTCAGTGTTCATGGAAGATAGTAAACTTTAATTTTCATCTTGTAATTTCCTTGTTAGATTAAGATTTTAGGTCTATGATGGCCTCATAAAATAAGTTTGGGAGTGTTTCTGCTGTTTCTGTTCTTTGGAAAAGTTTGAATAAGACTGGCGTTATTTCTTCTTTAAATTTTGAAAGATTTCACCATTGAAGTGACCTGGGCCTGGACTTTCATTATGGGAGGCTTTAAATTGTGGATTCGATTTCTTTAAAAGATATAAGAATCTTCAGGTTTTATTCAAATTCTCTGTATCTTTGTGAGTAAATTTTCATAAATTGTGTTTTTGAAAACTTTATCCATTTCATGTAAATTTTCATATCCTGCCTTTCATATAATTAAGTAAATCTGAAAACAACTGAATAGTTGAAGGGGAAATGTTCTCTTTTTCTAAAAGAATTCAAGCTCATAAATTGCTTGTTCAAGAACAAATAATGAACTTATAACATCACTATTTTGTTAAGTCATAGATATAGGCAGTCATTATTAATAGCTGCTCAAACATTATGTAATAAGCTGATGGGAAGTTTTATATGGTTGGTTTAGGCTGGCAGCACTTGAATCTACTGACCAATTTTAATGCTTCCCAAAGAGAAATAACCAGACATTATGTGTCACCTCTTGCAAAACACAAAGTATATATCACTGTATGTTGTGTGTGTGCTTAGTAGCTTCAGTCGTGTCTGATTCTTTCCAACCCCATGGACTGTAACCCACCAGGCTTCTATGTCCATAGAAGGTGAAGGTGGTGAAGTCGCTCAGTCGTGTCCGACTCTTTGTGACCCTGTTTACTGTAACCTACTAGGCTTCTCTGTCCATGGGATTCTCCAGGCAAGAATACTGGAGTGGATTGTCATTTCCTTCTCCATCTGTCCATAGAATTCTCCAGATAAGAATACTGTAGTGAGTAGCCGTTTCCTTCTCCAGGGGATCTTCCCGAACCAGGGATCAAACCCTCACATCCTGCATTGCAGATGTATTCTTTACCATCTGAGCCACCAGGGAAGCCCAAATATACCACTACCTATGAACCAGTCTTGCTAAAAAAAAAAAATCAAATTTGGATCTAATTATATCTGTTGATTTAACTGTCAGTTTACAGGTAACTGTTGTGGTCCGGGCGTGGGTTGGAAAAGAATTTCTAGACATGAGACAGAATGAAAGGGAAATAAGGTTTATTACAGTGGAAGATGCTGTTAGAACAGCAGGCCAGCTCAAGGGAGAACCGATGTTGAACAGGGGTCCTTGGTTCACTTTTATAGCCAGGGTACAAGGAGTGGGATAGGGGTCTTCCGGGTCATTTGCTGATTGGATGAAGGGGTAGGGAGAAGAGTAAGGCAAATACCTTCTCTCTATGGGGTAGGAGGAGAGACAGGTTCTACTGTTCAGGAGGACCTGAAATCCATTAATAGTTACAACATGAGGGGAGGGAAGGACAATAAGGGTCTGGTTTTTCCGTTCATTCATTCCAAGACCCTCCTTGGTTTTTATCTGCTCTTTCTTCCTTGGGTCACCACAGTAACATAGAGGCCAAAAGATCATGTTAAATGACACAACAAGGAGGCAATCAGCACTGTTTAAAATGAAGTAAGTTCTATAGGCAAACGACCTGGTTTCTTCAATAAATAAATAGGATGCTTGGGGCTGGTGCACTGGGATGACCCAGAGGGATGGTACGGGGAGGGAGGTGGGAGCGGGGTTCAGGATGGGGAACACATGTACACCCGTGGCAGATTCATGTTGATGTATGGCAAAACCAATACAAGATTATAAAGTAATTAGCCTCCAATTAAAATAAATTAATTTATACTAAAAAGAGGAAGTGAATTCGATAAAAGAAAATTAACAAACTTAATGGCAACCATATACAATGTGTAGACCCTGTTTAGACACTGATTTTAAAAAAAATTAGCTATAATAAAAAGAAGAAAATGACATAATTGGGGAAAGCCCCCTATTTCATACTATTAGGGATTATTGTTAATTTCTTTGATGTGATAATAGTAATAAAGCTTTTTTAAAGAGTCCTTATCTTTTACAGATACATACAGAAGTATTTACTGGTGAAATTATATTGGGTTGGCCAAAAAGTTCCTTTGGTTTTTACGTAAAAAGAGACACTTTTTTCATCTTCACCAAGAACTTTATTGAACAATGTATTCACCATTTTGTTTCACTACCTTCTGCCAGCTGACATATATTTCCAAATAATTGGGGGTGTGGCTAAAGACAGTGGGGCTGTGTAGCTGAAGTAAAATTGTAAGTGTGTTGGTTAATGTAGAAACTGAGAGATAGGTACATGGGGGTTTGTTGTATTATTCCCTCTACTTTTATATATGTTTAGAAATTTCCATAATAAAAAGTTTTTAAAAACCATAATAGTGCCAAAGACCAATATTTTGTGAAATTTGAGACATTTGAAAGCAGATGGAATCGGAAGAGGTCAGAGAACAGGAAAACACAGATCAAGTTATCACAATGGCTCTTGCCAAAGCAGCCTTGAGAAAAAGGGTTGAGGAAGCATGCCTTCCCAGCATTATGTGTTTTCAAATTTTAGTGGCACGAATGGAGACAATTAGGGTCTTTTCTATCCATCTGCCCCTTTTTTCCCTCATCTGAAACATAATTGCTTGGGAAAGTCCAAGATTGTTCTCTAAGTAGCCCTAATGAGGGCATAAAACCTTGAGAATGTAGCAACGGGGCTATCCCAGGGTCAGGGAATAGAAAACAGAAAACAGGTTCTATCCCTGTAGCTTTCCAGTAAGTTCTCCATGGAACTGCACCTGCCTACTACTCCCTGCCCCCACCGGTCTATAAATAAGGCCTCCTGCTGCTACAACTTGGCCTCACACTGAACCTGCCCCCACTCCTCATCTTCAAAGGAGCAGCACAGGAAAGCAGACCTCCAGGGCTGCCAAGAAAATCCACTCCAGCTATCTATATCAACCAAAACAATCTTTTTATTCATAAATATAAACTGAAAGTCAGGAGTTGCCAGGTCTTGAAGGAAAACAAGTCCTACAAGAGAAAAGTAAAATACAAAAAGTAAAACAGATTGCAATGAAAAAGAAACAACCAGAGATACAAAAACGGTTCTTAGCAAATGAATGAATGAATATAATTACTGACCTAAGGCTTTTAATTAATAGGCTGAATGATAAAACCAGCTGAAAAATTCATGGGCTGGAAATAAAACAAAGGAACTATCCCAGAATATAGAGGAAAAAAACAGATGAAAAATATTAAAAAGTTAAGAAAGGAAAATCTAGGCACTTCATCTAACTGATCAGTCTTCCAGAAATAAGAGAATAGATACTGTGTTGGGGAAGAAATAATAAAAATTACTATCAAAATACAATTCGCTAAACACATTGATGGGGGTATGTCAGAGGGGCACAGGAGCCAACAGAAAGGGCTTCCAATGGTTAAAGTTGGAACAATAAGAACAAGAAAATAAAGTCATATTGGATTAAAGCCCAAAGTACAAAATAAGTCTCCACGAATCTTTACTGATATAAATGACTGAACTAATTAATAAATGAGGGAGGAAACACATATCTCCCATGCAGAATTCCAAATACTTTATGTAGATATTCCACACTAAATGTTAGCATAACTCCTCCCTCCCTTAAGTGTAGACTATACATGGTGACTTCCTTCCAAAGTATACAGTAGTGGAAAGTGGAAAGTAACGCTCAGAAGAGAGAAAGCTAACACTAGCTCAGCCAGGTGATCAAGGTCAACGTCAGCAGTGAGAAGTCATATTGATGTGTACCCTGATGGGATATGAGGAAAATGGCACTTTACCTCAGTGGTCTTCTTCCTCAAAGCCTGTAACTCCAGTCTAATCATGAAAACACATCAGAAAAGTTTCAATAGAGGGGCATTCTACAATATACTTGGACATTACTCCACAAAACTGTCCAAGTCATCAAAAACAAGACAAGTTGAGAAGTTGTCACTTCAAGAGGAGCCTAAGGAGACATGACAACTAAATGTTATGTGATATCCTGGATGGGATCCTGGATTTTTAAAAAGGAATATTAGGTTAAAAACTAAATCTGAATGAAATATAGATGTCAGCTAATAACAACTTATCAGGACTGGCTCATTAATTGGAACAAATGTACAACACAAATGTAAGCTGTAGGAGGGGGGGGTGTGTATGTGTGTTACTCGGCTCAGTCGTGTCTGATTCTTTGTGACCCAATGGACTGTAACCCTCCAGGCTTCTCTGTCCATGGAATTTTCCAGGTAAGAACACTGGCATGGGTAGCCATTCCCTTCTCCAGGGGATCTTCCCGATGCAGGGATTGAAACCAGGCCTCCTGCATTGCAGGTAGATTCTTTACAGTCTGAGCCATGGGGGAAGCCCTATAGGAGATAGCGAAGGATAGGAAAGCCTGACATGCTGCAGTTCATGGGGTCACAAAGAGTCAGACACAACTTAGTAACAACAATGTAAGTTGACAATAATAAGGGAAATGGAAGGTCTGAGGGAGATATATGGGAATATTCTGTACTGTCTGCTCAATTTTTCTATAAACCTAAAGCTGTTCTAAAAAATAAAGTATATTTAAAAAGTAGGATTTGCTTGAAGCAAATTGAATCTTCAGAATGAAAGGATCTAGAGAATGCTGCATATAATGAAAGAAAAACTGTTTCATTTCCATGATTCTGAATCCCTCCCTCTCATATTTGCTGAGCGCTTATTTGGGGGCTCTCAGTCTCACAGTCTATGGCGTGAGTTTAGATCCTCCCCACTGGCTTTGGTTTTTAAATGCTAGCTATTATGTATCTTCTCTGTAATGACAAGAACACCCGGCAAAAGGACACTAACATGCATTTTTAAAGTTCTCTAATTCAGTTTATAAAAACTTATGAAATTTCAAAACCCCAAGATAAAAGAAAATCTACAAAGCTTTCAAAAGAAAAGAAATACAAAAGAAAAGGTTACCCAGAAAGGTTCAAAATCAGACTGACATGCAACATCAGATAGTAGAATACAATGGAGGAATGTCTTCAAAATTCTAAAGGAAAAGAATTGTCAGTCTTGGATTGTATGAGAACAGAAGATATTTTAAGCATATGAGAACTCGAAAAATTTACCTCCCACACCTATAAGAATTACTCAAGAAAATAGTTCAACCAAAATATAAGTAATCCAAGAAAGAGCACTGTGTAAACGACATGGAACTGTAAGAAACAGTAGGAACAGTAGGTACTGAATTTGTTCCAGATTAGGGGTGAGGATGGGAGGATTAGAAAGTTAAAAGAGGCTTTGTTACGTTTTGAAGCTTGGAGAATTCTCCACCAAACGGTGAAATTTCATAAACACTTCCTTTTCTGTGCCCCTAATCCCACTACTTAAGTCTATATAGATTGATGTTTATAGAATCACATTGTGAATTCTGTTCATTTTTCCTTTTGAAGTGTGATTACTAATATATGTTATTTTTACCATCTTTTATGCTTCCTATTTACTCTTTCTCTATGCTTCTTTATTCTTCATTTCCTGCCTTCATTTAGATTGCTTATTTGTACAATTGAAATATATTTATCTACAACTAATAGTAATTCACTTAAGGATTGCTCTTAAAATTTTAACAAGCATGAATACTCAAAGTGTGAGGTTAATCAATACATTTTGGAATAATACAAGGCCTTTGCATTAAGAACACAAATATTTCAGTTCTGTTGTTGTTGTGTTGCAAAGTCATACCCAACTCTTTGTGACCCCATGGACTGCATGCCAGGCTGCCCTGTCCTTTGCTATCTCCTGGAGTTTGCTCAAATTCATATCTATTGAGTTGGTGATGCCATCTAACCATTTCATCCTCTTTGCCTCTCTTCTCCTGCCTTCAATCTTTCCCAGCATCAGGGTCTTTTCCAGTGAGTCAGCTCTTTACATCAGGTAGTCAAAGTACTGGAGCTTCAACTTCAGCATCAGTCCTTTCAATGAATATTTAGGGTTGATTTCCTTTAGGATTGATCTCCTTGCTGGCCAAGGGACTCTCAAGAGTCTTCTCCAGCACCATAGTTTGAAAGCATCAATTCTTTGGCTCTCAGCCTTCTTTCTGGTCCAGCTCTCACATCCATACATGAGTACTGGAAAAACCATAGCTTTGATTAGATGGACCTTTATCAGCAAAGTGATGTCTCTGCTTTTTAATATGCTGTCTAGGTTTATCATTGCTTTTCTTCCAAGGAGCAAGTGCCTTTTAATTTCATGACTGCAGTCACTGTCTGCAGTGACTTTGGAGCTCAAGAAAATAAAATCTGTCACTGTTTCCATTTTTTCCCCACCTATTTGCCATGAAATGATGGGACCAGATGCCATGATCTTAGTTTTCTGCATGTTGAGTTTTAAGCCTGCTTTCTCACTCTCCTTTTACTTTCAAGAGGCTCTTTAGTTTCTCTTCACTTTCTGCCATTAGGGTGGTATCATCTGCATACCTGAGGTTATTGATATTTCTCCTGGCAATCTTGACTCCAGCTTGTGAGCCTTCCAGCCAGGCATTTCACATGAGGTCCTACATATAAGTTAAATTAGCAAGGTGACAAATATACAGCTTTGACATACGCCTTTCTCAATTCAATTCAGTTCATTTATTGCCCTTCAACCTCCCTGTCCACCCTCCCTCCTTCAACTCCAGAAAATATTTAGCTATTGCTTTACACAAGCAATGGTCATTTAGGTTTACCCACTATAGTGGACTGTTGGTGTCCCACCCACATTGTTCAGTCTCTAAGCTGTATCCAACTCTTTGGGACCCCATGGACTGCAGCATGCCAGGCTCCTTTGTCCTCCAATACACTCATTACCCAGCTTTATATTAACCATTAATGGCTGACAATCATACCATTTTCAATGAAAGTTGCTCTCCGCAGGTCACTGTCTCTTTAGCCTGGAGGTTATACAGCCTAATCCCTAAGGGCAGACTGCAGCCAGTGCCTGATTGATAGGGGAATACAAAAAACTAGCTCTCTTGCCACAAGAGGACACAACTCGTGATGCCCGTATTAGTTTTTATTGCTGCTATAACAAATGATCACTAACACAGTGGCTTAAAACACAAATTTATTATCTTATAGATGTAGAGGTAAGAAATCCAACGTGGGTCTCACTGAGCTAAAATCAAGGTGCTAGCAGGACTGTGCCTCTTTTTGGAAGCAATGGGGTGGTTTGTTTTCCTGCCTTTTCCAGCTTCAGGAGGCCACCAGCTTTCCTTGGCTCCTGGCCCCCTTCCTCAGTCTTCAAAGCCACAACAGCATCTGCCTGATCATTCTTCTTCCATAGTCACATCACTTTCTCTGATGCTCTTCTGCTTTCCTCCTCTTTTAAGGACTCTTGTGATCACACTGGGCCCAAGATCCACCAGGATAACCTCTCTGAGATCAGTTGACTAGCAACTTTAACTCCATCTGCAACCTTCATTCTTTTGTCACTTAACCTAATGTAGTCACAGGTTCAGGGGATTAGGACACGAACATCTGCCTGGGGGCAAGGAGGGGGTGTTATGCTGCCAGCCACAGTGCCCTTCATGCTGCAGGGCTATTTGCAGGATCAGGCTAATGCTGGATTCTGGCTGCAGCCAAATAAATGAACCTATAGAAAATTGTGTCCTTATTCAACAGTAAATAATATTTGTCATAATATATAAAACCTTGTAGAAATTTAATAACTTGCTACTACAAAGATAGGAAAAAGTATTATAGAGTTAAATCCACATCTATCATAATAGGAAGTCCAAGTCTAGTTATTTATCATTTAAAAAGTCCAAGAAATATCGTTTCAGTAAATACCAAGAGAAACAACTAATGTAGTTGAAACTTCTGTAGGAAAAGAGCCACTAAATGGAAGAAAGGTACTGGAATTAGTCAAATACCACTTGGCTTCCTGAGCTATTTCATTATTTTCACAAAAACCACTTAAAAAATAAATACACTGAATAAAGCAGAAATAGCCCCCTAAAACAGCAATAACCTATTGATTCCTAGTTCTAAAAAAACAAATTTTGCTACCTATAAAGTAACATGTACTCATTGTAAACACTTTAGATGTCACAAAGATGTTGAAAATACAACATGAAAATCCTGTATACGAACCTCGGGGATAGCCTCTATGATCTGTGTGCACACTTATGCTCACCTGCAGTTTTTTTTTAAAGTGGGGTCATACTTTTTGTAACCTGATTTTATCACTAACAAGTGAGTCTTTCTAGATAAATTTATATAGCTCTACATTCCTCTTAATAATTGTATAGAATCCTATCATTTGAATGTACCATTAAAAGTAATAATTTAACAAAATTCAAAGCCAGAGGAAACAGGGAGGAGGTGCACTTAAATTTTCCTCTTCTTTACTAACAGGTATTTTGTAAAGCTGGTAACTTAGGACAGAAAAAGCACAATATTTAAAGTAATAAAGGCATCTACTAGAAAAACAAAAAACATATTAGCAATCGAAAAAAGGGGAGGGGACAGTGACTGTGCACCAAATTCCTTACCTTTCAGAGTGACCATCCAATATCTACTATCCAAACTTGGACCAAACAAACTAATTACAATATATGTATATAGAAATTTTCATAACAGTTGTCTCATAAAAGGGGATGAGGGTGGCACTTCAATGTTTCTGTCATCATAAATGTACCTATTGTGTGTGCTTAGTTGCTCAGTTGTGTCTGACTCTTTGTGACCCCATTAAATGTACCTATTATAAAAGATATTTATAAGTGAAAATAGCTATTTATAAGTGTATAAACTATGACTCAATTTTTATACAAAATACACATATGTTCATTATGTATGTAGAAAAAATTCCACAGGCTATATACCAAAATACAGATAAATCATTTCTAGATACACATTATCAACATCTTATTTTTGTTATATATTTTTCTGTAATAAGCATATTTAAGAAAACTTTAAAAATCATCATTTTTGTGTGGGAGATTGGGGAGGGCTCTACGAATAAAAAAACAAAAATTTGTCAAAATGGGGAATTCTCTGATAGGCCAGCAGTTAGGACTCCACACTTTCACTGCTTAGGGCATGGGTGCGATCATCGGGCAGGCAACTGAGATCCTGCAAGCTTTGTGGTGAGACCAAAAAAAAAAAAAAACAAAAACTATCAGACAAAATATCCTTATATATCTTAAAAAGTCTAAGCCACAAAATATCTGTATTCCACATACTGAAGTTTTAATAAATCTTGCAAACAACCTTTATGCCCTCAAACCTAAACCCCCATTTTAGACAATAGCAGGCCATAGGCTTTTCATTCAGGCTAAGCCCCACCAAGTCATTTCTGATGGAGCTTGATTCAGAACCTTCAGAGAAGGTTTCCTATAGGTTAACACTAATTCTAGCAAAGTAATATGCTTTCACATACTCATTCACAACAGTGGCTGGATACCTACTATGAGCAAAGCATTACACAGGGGTGTGTCACAAGTTATAGATTAATTAACACCACATATGACTGCATCAAGTAGCATACAACCTCGTGGGCTAACAGTGCAGACAAGAGGCAGAATAAGGGGCACCAACAGAGAGGAGACAGTATGGAGAGCACTGACAGTATTTTGCCTTTGGTATATAAATCAACAATCAAAAATACTTAGAAATGTATAGGTAAAAATGAAGTGTTCTTTTTCACTTTTCATTCACGTTTGGACTCTGAAAGTAGTTATTGTTACAACTCATTTGCCATTAAATCATATGCCAGGCTCTCCTTTTTTATTATGTAACTTTTCATATATGAATATTTAGTCTCCATTTGAGGGCAGTCATTTTTGTGCCCCCACTTTCCCAATCACATAGAGAAGAGACACTTTGTATTTCCAAGATGAACAAACTGAGCCAGCTGCTAGAGCTCCCTGTATGTAGTAGTAGTAGCCTGCCTCACTGCATCAAATGAAAGGTATCAGGCACACAGAAGCACAGGCAAGGTTCCACCTAAGGAGAATACTTTTCCCTTTTAATTTCACAGTAATGAAAAGCTAGGCAAGGAAGAAACAGTGCAAAGCTCAAAGAAGAAAAATTAAGTATTTATAAGCAAAATCACTTCATATTAAGAGAGTCCGAGTTTTATTTAGCATTTTTATCTGAGGCGCTAATGAAAGTAAAAGAAGAAAATAAAGATCAATCCCACATTCAATTTTAAGGAGTCTCGTGAGGGTGAAAGGACAAAGACTAGAACAACCTTGAAAGTATGAAATGCCTTATGTTTATAATACACAAAAAATACTGTAAGGATTTCCTATCAAAAGGAGATAGTCTGAACATCACAGTTTTTTCAACCTGAAGACTCCAACACCCATTGTTCTGTGCTTTTTCCCAATTTTAACCTAGAACTGTAGCCCACCAGGCTCCTGTCCATGGATTTTTCCAGGCAAGAATACTGGACTGGGGTGCCATTTTCTTCTCCAGAGGATCTTCCCAACCCAGGGATCAAATCCAAGTCTCCTTGTGTTTCCTGAGTTGCAGGCGATTCTTTACCACTGAGCCACCTGTGATATTGGTCCTGAGAAACAAGTCAACTGGCCTAGTGTTCAATCAACATAATGCTACTGAAAAACCTGAAAGCGTTAAATCCATACTATACTACTAAGTTAAAATTAATTTATTTTTTTAAACTCTTTTTAATATAAATTTATTTATTTTAATTGGAGACTAATTACAATATTGTACTGGTTTTGCCAAGTGATTTTTCCCTCTTTGTAAAGAAGGGGTCAGTGTATTAATTAGGATTTTTAAAATGAAAAACGAGATTCACTCAAAGTTAATAAAATCAATCAGTGACCCAACTCTATGTACTCTCAAAATAATTAATTCTATCCAAGCTGCCAGGATAAACAAATGAACAAAAAGATTTAGAAGTTTACATACAAGAAGGTATTTTTATAACTACAGATATCAAAAAAACAAAAAAGAGCTTTAGATATGTAGTATTTTCCTAGAGCATTTCTTGAAACTGTTTACTACAGTCATTAAATAAGAACTGTAGGAAAAAGCTACCTAAAAATTGGCATTAAATTTGCTTAATATCTTTAATAATTTTATTATCTGTAACTCCTTCCACAAAATGTGCTACAGTTCTTCAGTTTACTGCAAACGTATCTTTAAAAGAATGTCAGCCCTACAGTTGAAGCTATAATACAAAGTGTTAATTATTGGCACTATACTAAAAAGCACAATGGAAAACATTTTATTTAAATAAAATGAGGATAATATTTTACTGGGGAATACATCCAACAACTTATTTTCTCTCCATATCTACATCCAATAGTAGTGTTTTATAGGCAAATTTTAAACAAACACAAATTCTTAAAAAATAATGAAAGCCATGTTTTGCTCAGGGATACTATTATCCACATACCATACAGGTTATTTTATAGCAGATACTAGTCTGCTAAATTTCAGATGGCAGAATGCTAAGCAGTGAGTTGGGTATTGTCCAGCTAGTTGTTTCTTGTCATCCTGGAGAATCTGTCAATGTGTAATAATGAGACCATCTTGTCACCACCACTTCTCTTCTCAGAGGTGACTTCACTGTGATAGAACATTCATATTCTTAAGATGCAAGGCCTAGCAAAAAGCCTCCCACAAATCCACTGGATATCACAATGTTCTGTTTGACAAATTCTGTTGCCTGAAATAAAGTTTGAAGAAAAATACTCTGAATTATGCTACAACATTGATAAATCTTGAAAACACTAAGTGAAATAAAACAGACAAAAACAGACAATGCTATTATAATTTGCACTTACATAAATAGTCAAATTAATCACGACAGAAAGTACAACAGAGGTTACCAAGGGCTAGGGAGACAGGTTTTATAGGAGTTACTGCTTAATGCTTAGAGTTTCTATTTGGAATAATGAAAAAGTTCTGGTAGTAATGATTACATGAAAGTGTGAATATATTTAATGCCAGTGAATTGTGCACTTAAAAATAGTTTAAATGGTAAATTTTATGTTTTATATATTTTACCATAATAAGAAAAAGATAACAAATTTTTAAAAATATTCTTAACTATTAAATCCAGAGCTGAGTATTATTTTTCAGATGTCTTCCTCAATTCAGTAAATATTCAGCAAAAATTCTTGTGTTTCTACTATTGCAGATACCAACCATCAGGCAAGATGCCAGGGTTGTCTGTTAAAAATGAAGGAGCCTAGAGCCCCCAGCCAGGCCCAGAAGCTTCTTGCTTCTGAGATAACAGGCATATGGACAGCAAAATTCTCACAGATAAAAAGAAATCTCCCTACAGTGTGGGCATAAATGGTCCATTCAGCAAATTATTGACACAAATGATTAATAAATTCCCACAGCATGCACAATGGTATTTATTAACTATCAGTCCACCTAGCCAGTAGGAAAAAATGTACAGGATCAGAAAAATAACACCTTGATAAAATGTTTAACCCAAATAAAATCATTGAAGAAGGAATTGGACAAAGCAAGACTGTAAGATACTCTGCCTAGATACTTCAAAATGTGTCATGAAATTCAGAAAAACAAAAAACAGATGAGGGGACCATTTAAAATTAAAGGAGACTTCAAAGATATGGCCACCAAATGCAATATGCAATTCTTAATTGGGGGGAATATATAAAAATTTAACATGAACTGTATATTAAATACTATTCTATCACATTAAGTTTGGGGAGATTCATAAGCGTAATAGTATAGGAGAATATCCATACTCTTGGAACATATGTACAGAAGTATTAAAGAATAAAAAGACACAATGTCTTAAATAATTCAGGAATAAAAAGGGTAAATCACACACACACAAAGCAAATGTGAAATGCAAACAATCTGGTGAATAGGTGAAGAGTACTTGGGTATTTACTGTTTTTGTCTGTCAACTTTTCCACTGATATAAAATTTTTCAAAATAGAAGTTGGAGAAAGTAAAAAGACAGAATTAAAAGCAAAGGAGCACTCAATTCAGTTCTAAATAATGTAAGAATAAAACAGACAAATATACAGAAAATACTAATAAAACTAATATATTAATAAAATATATACATTTTAGAACTATTCCACCTCAAAAAAAAAAAGGTAGCTTTAGTTAACAATTAAAAAAAAAAATGAGTGATTTAAATGGTGACTTGATCCCAAATTTTACTCTCTAGACATGACCAGAAACACCAATCTTTTTTTAAAGACCATATTCCCTAGTCACATTTTCTGCTGAGATTCATTAAAAGAAAAAAAGGAGGGAAAAATACACATTGTCTTACTTCTTCTATTATGTTATTGATTTCAGGTGCTGCCTTATTTGCTCGTTTCTTAATCTGTCTTTTTGCTTTGTTTACATCTTTTTCCACCCTCTTCCAGTCGATCTGCACATAGCCACTGTGACTGGCAATCTGCAAAAATGTAATAAAAATGGTTAATTTTAAACCAACTAGGTTGATAATACAATATATGAACATGTCCAACTCTTTGCAACCCCATGGACTATAGCTCTCCAGGCTCCTCTGTGCATGGAATTCTCCAGGCAAAAAT
Organism: Nanger dama; assembly: GCA_917880005.1. Classification (NCBI taxonomy): domain Eukaryota; kingdom Metazoa; phylum Chordata; class Mammalia; order Artiodactyla; family Bovidae; genus Nanger; species Nanger dama. Next base: position 6,806,185 of record CAKJTW010000088.1, read on the forward strand.
ACGGGTAGCCTTCTCCAGAGGATTTTCCTGATCCAGGGACTGAACCCAGGTCTCCTGCACTGCAAGCAGATTCTTTACCGTCTGAGCCACTAGGGAAGCCCCTATATGAACATTTAGATTTCAAGAAATGTATGAAGCTTATGTGTAACAAAGCATAATTTATTCACTAATTTATTCATTAACACACACTGAGCGCCTATTCTGTGCCAGGCACTGTTCTAGGCCTCCAAGTTATGGCCAAGAACAAGGGAGACAAAAGTCCCCACCCTCAGAGAGCTTACAGTCCATTAGGGAAAACAGACTTAAGCATACAAAATTATTTAGATGTGATGAACACTATGTTAAGAAAAGTGCAGTACTTAATGGCAAAAGATTTCAATAATTACATTACAACTATTCTATAATTTGATCAGAATTTTTGGAATTTAAGAATAAGCTAAAAAGGCAGAGACTACTGAATTTGTACAGCTAATTTTAAAAAAGTATCCTTAAACAGATGATTAATATAAGAGATCAGTAGCCAATCAGTTTTTAGGTCATTAAAGTAGCTTGATAAACTCTCTTCACTAACTCAGACTCTTCAGTCAAATTAAGAATACTTTTTCTGGTAACTGCTTTTGAAAGTGGAATATAAAAGAAGATATGCTCTACACAAATTTTATGTCATAAATACTTTCAATAAAACTACAGCTAAATGCCTACTAACCCTAATGTCTCATATGGTGCTACTGAGACACAGCAAAATCTGAACAGGAACAACAGCATGTGTGTAACCCAGTACAGTAAGTCATCCCTTCAAACAGTACAATCAACATGTAAAGAATCACAAGAGTAGTAAACAATTGTATACCATTATAAATCACTTCTACCAAGTTTATGCTTTCTTTGTAATCTCTTAATGTATCACTTTAAGTATGAAATCACTCAATTGGTAAAGAATCTGCCTGCAATGCAGGAGACCCCAGTTCGATCCCTGGATTGGAAAAATCCCCTGAAAAGGAAAAAGCTACCCACTCCAGTACTCTGGCCTAGAGAATTCCATGGACTGTATAGTCCAAGGGGTTGCAAAGAGTCGGACAAGACTGAGCAACTTTCACTTTCACATGTAAAATACTTCAAATTATAAAAATATCTGACTTTACATAAATAGGCTGGGAATCTTAGGTTCCATTTTCACTGTGAATGACTCCACAGAAGAATCTATTTATCTCCATTTCTTCCTATATTTATTCACCTTATATCAGTTCTAACTCTAGCCTCAGCAAAACAGAGTGATAATCAAAGCAAATGGCAAATGAAAGGTTTTCCTGGCAATACCTTACATGGTAATCTGGGTTACAGACATGGAAGTGATGATGAACCTTAAGGTCCCTCACACAGACAGCAACTATAAACCCTGGTTAAAACACAAGGGCTCCAGAATAATGAAAGGAAGCACATTTTAAAGAGGAGTTGAAACTTGTAAGAAGAGATCAATATAAGGTGAGTTGCCCATTTTTTTGGCTTTACCTTGAGGACAAGATGCAGTTGCAGGGTGGCTAAAAGCTGAACAGAGAAAATGCCATTTTTCTGGCCTGAAGAACCAGAGGACAGAGCCCAGAACAGCTGCCAGAAAGGACACAGTTAGAGAAGGGAAGCCCCAAATTCTATGTGTAAATTCTACCTGAGTCCTGAACCACACATCCATGGGGCTAAAAGAGAAAAACACTGAGATTTGAGCTATTCTATACCACAGGTGAAATGGAGTTTGCAATTTGAGTCTAACCAAGTTAACTACCTACTAAAATCAAAACATTAACAAATTTCAGAGGAATAAAACAGAATCCAGACTCTCCATGACATAACATTCCCAATGCTCAGGGATAAAATCCAAAGTTATCTGATACAATAAAGCAAGAAAATGTGGCCTAGTCTTAAAAGAAAATCAACAGATGCCAACTCTGAGATGACCCATATACTGAAGTTATCAGGACTTTAAAGCAGTACCATAACTGTGCTTGATGAGGTAAAGGAAACTGCACTTGTAATCAATGAAAAGATAAGAATTACCATCAGAAACATAGAAAAATATAAAAAGAAATGAAAATTCTGGAATTGAAAAATATAATATCCAAAATAAATTCACTGGATAAATGGCAGAAGGTAGATGACACAGAATCAGTGTACTTGAAGCCAGATCACTAGAAACTATACAATTTTCAAAAAAAGACCAAAAAGAACAGATGAACAAAACCTCAGAGCCTTATCAAAGAGCCTAACATGCATTAGTCAGAGTCATGTTCAGAAGGAAAAGAAAGAATAGGAGAAAATATTCAAAGAAATAATGGCCAAAATCTTCCTGAACTAGTTAAAGACATTAACTTACAGAATCCAGAAGCTCAGTGAACTCCAGGTAATGATCTAACACAATTATGAAATAATAATACTCAGATGATGTGGGGGTTGGGGCACACAGAAATTCAATAAATGATAGCTAAATTCCCACATTCCATAATGGGAAGCCAACAGTTAATACCTCAAACTGAAAGATAAATAAATATCCAATTAATGTGGTTAGGAAAAAGGAAATAAATACCTTAGGAATCAGCTAATGGTTCAAACTGGTTGCCTCAAGAGAGGAAAAATGGGGAGGGAGGCAGAGGATTATTCTAATCTGTATTGAGCATTACACATGTACTTTGACCCTTTGAACTATGGGCATGTACAACTTAAAAAAAAACCTGAATTTAAAAGATTTATATACCAACTGTCTATTTTTCAAGATTGCAGTGTGATAAATATATACTGGAAAACACCTGAGCTTTAAATATAAGTAAAGGTAATAAAAATATGGAAGCAAGACTAAATAAGAGGTAATTAGCCTAAAAGCCATTTGTTTCTTTTTTGTCTTTGTTTCCTTCTATTGAGCTTTCAAGGTAAGTCATATTTGTGGGAAAAACTGGTTTGATGTGGAGAGGTTCCATTTCTACTCAGGGACTTCAAACATTACGTGGACTAAACATGAAGTAGAAGGTGATAACCATAAAACATGGGTTTGAAGGGACTGAAATGGACTTCTGATAAATGACATGTAGAGTAGACTGAAATATATAATTCTATCTGTGAATATTCCAGGGAACTCTGCTTTGGTAGAGTATCCTTTTCCATCTTTTGAAATTGAGTTTTCAAAACAGCTATAAAATTAACTATCTTGATTCTAGATAAATATATAATTCTTGGTTCTATATAAACCGAAGTAAAAAACCAACTTAAATAAAATTCTTTGTACAAATACTGGCATACTCATCCAAAGGACTAAATTTAGAATATGAATAATTATTTATTTTTACCTTTTACAATTACTCTTAATAATACCATCAATAGAAAAATATATATAAATTTTAAAAACTATTTAGTAAACAACTGAAAATCTGTGCTTAATACATATGAATTCAGTCCTTCTGTACATCAAGCAATGAAACTGGTTATTATATGATCAATGGCTAGGTGCTGAAGTCAGATTTTGGTTGCTATGACCATCAATCATTTTCAAAACCTGACAGATTTCTGTATCTTCAAAATTGTTGCTAACATGCATTCCCAGAGATTTTTCAATTTTAGGATTTATTATATTTGATCTTCAGGGAATGATATTTTAGGGAAAATATATGCCAAACAGATATGAATGCCAGATAATATCCTGATAAACAACCTCTAAAAGCAAAGCATTTTTGAACCTTATACTCACAAGAACATAAACAGGACTAAAATTTCAAATCAACTTGCCTCAGAAATAGGATTATGAATTATTTTTTAAGACCAATTTTCCACTTTTTATATTATTATGGTTTCCTAGTTTTAAAAAACATGTTAGAAATTGCTAACAGCAATTTCCTCTGGGAAAGGAAAAATGACTAGGAAACAGGGAAGGAAAGAGACCTTTTGATTTTCATATATTGCATATGAATGTGTGTGAACTTTAAATATGTTTTAAATTACCAGTATGAACAGGTTATGCTATTGATGAAATGTTTATTTGTTAAGCAGAGGCAAGGACTGAAAGCTCTGACATACCTGAAGGAGAAGAAAGCCACCACCTACTGCAGTTGCTGCAAGTTTTCCAACTTTCTGGAACAAAAATCCTGCACACCTTTAGTGGAAGAAATGGCAAAGGATGAAGACAATCAACGATGTATTAAACTCTCTCTCTCCTAGTTTTCATTGCTTTCCTAATAAAATCTTAGCGTCTTCCCAGTTCTTTTGACCATGTTCCTCACCTGCTCAGAAACCCTCAATGTTTCCTTTCAGTTATACAGACTAGTCAAAACTGCATAGTCTAAATTGTCTGAGATGTGCTTCAAAATAGGGATGAAGAGAAGGGAATTGACAGGGGAAAGACTGGCTACTGAAACTGAATGTTGAGTACTCAAGGGTTCATTATACTCTTCCTTCTACAGTTTTATGAAGTTGAAATTCCTCATAACAAAATGCTTAGTTTTATGGGGCTTTTTAAAAAAAATGTAGTCAAGATGTTCCACATATCTGGCCAACTCTCATCTACCCAAACCTTCTACTCCAATCCAATCAGTTTCCAAACAGGTCACCACTCTTGCTCAACCTATTAATCCCCGTTTCTCACGGTTTCTACCTCACTCCACCTATCTAAAACTTTTCTACCTGTTAAGGTCCAGCAAGACTTTTCTACCCGTTAAGGTCCTTCACGACTATACTTTGGCCCACGTTTCTCATGGCTCCCTTTTCTATTTCTATCTCTATATTAAACCTGTTTTGTCTCATCTATCCTGTAAGGATGTTGACCCATACTTTTTGATTCTCTCCTTCAGTGAGTTCATTATTCCCTTCAGCATTCCAGATCCAATGTGCAAAGGAATCTCAGATTTCCAACTCCAGCCTTCTGTACTGGGTTGAATTGTGTCACCCCTGAAATCTATGACCTTCCTAGAACCTCAGAATGTGACCATATTTGGAGTAAATTCATTGCAAAAGCAGTTAATTCAGGTGAGGTTATACTAGAGTAGGGTGGGCCCCAAATTCAATATGTCATAGAGACACACAGAAGGAAGATAGCCATGTAATGGCAGAGGTAAAATTGAAAAGATTTCCTAGAGGAGGAAACGGCAACCCACTCCAGTATTCTTGCCTGGAAACCCCCATGGACAAGAGGAGACTGGTAGGCCACAGTCCATGGGGTCATGAAGAGTTAGACATGACTTAGCAACTGAGCACACACGTCTACAAGTCAAGGAAGGTCAGGGATTGTTGGCAACCACCAGAAGATGGGAGAGAAACATAGAAAAAGTTCTCCCTGAGCCTACAAGAAGGAACCAACCCTGCTGACACTTTTCAAACTTCTAGTCTCCAGACCTGTGAGAGAATAAATTTTCTCTCATTTTAAGTTACCTAGCTGTGGTGCTTTGTTATAGCAGCCTGAGGAAACTAATACACCTTCATAAATGGAAAATGTACATTTCCAATTACATGACGAGCTTCTCTTGCCACCCAGAACCACATATGCAAAATGTCCCAAAGCAAACACCATCTTTCCAACCAAACCATCTGTTGCTAAAGTCCCAATTTCTAAGTGATGGCACTATTCTCAATGCTTCTCACCTCATGTTCATCTCAGACTGCCTTCTTCATCACCTCTGGGGTCCAAATGATGGCCAATTCTTTACACTCGAGTTTCTCTAAAACATTTGATTGTCTTCTTTCCATCCTCAAAGGCATCGCTACCTTGCTTCCAGATCACACTAACGACCCTCTGGCTGATCTTCACACCTCCCATCTCACCTAGCAGCCACCCATCCTGCTGTCAGTTTTAGTTTTTTATTATGATCAAGAACATACAGCTAAACATAATTTCCTCAGCTCCCCAGTCAAGTCCTGAATTGGTCTGAATTGTTAACTAGCTAACATCTTATTAACCATTCCTCCTTAACATATGCCACAATAGGACATCAGTTTTATACCCTGCTGCTGCTGCTGCTGCTGCTAAGTCGCTTCAGTCGTGTCTGACTCTGTGCGACCCCACAGATGGCAGCCCACCGGGCTTCCCTGTCCCTGGGATTCTCCAGGCAAGAATACTGGAGTGGGTTGCCATTTCCTTCTCCAATGCATGAAAGTGAAAAGTGAAAGTGAAGTCGCTCAGTCGTGTCCGACTTCCAGCAAACCCATGGACTGCAGCCTACCAGGCTCTGTCTATGGGATTTGCCAGGCAAGAGTACTGGAGTGGGGTGCCATCGCCTTTATACCCTAAAAAGTTGCAAACGTTTATTACACTGAATCTAAAGTCATTACAACAAATCACCTGTAATATTAGAGTCCTATTACACAGCTCCTGGACCAACACCTGGCTATAATCCAAACATATGTGTCCCTCAGTAGGGGAGACAGCAACAAAGACTCAGAAAAGGGAGCAAAGGAGCCAAGCAGCAACCAGGTCTTAACAGTATCCTGGGGACTGTGCTCCACAAGCATGTCTATCCTTTGCTTGATGGTATGAGAAACTACAATCAATATACTAAGTCCTCTGTTCTGTCTCTAGGCTTTCCAAGCAAACTTCTTCCAATTATGGGGCTTCTCACCAAATTTGGCCTATAAGGAGAAAACACCCAATGATTTAATTCTACTGCTCAATTATTTTTAGTCTCTTTCAAGATGGGGCTCTAGGCCTGGACTCACATTAACCAAACACCCAAGGCACCAGACTGTGAGCTTATTTAAGTAGAAGTCCAGGCCCTAAATTGTGGGCATCAAAGTATAACCAGCTTGAGAAGAATCATCTGAATAACCAGGGCTCTGACCAGGCAACTCTCTTAACTGCAGGCTTTTTTCATAAGTAGCACTAATAAGTACACATCATGAATAAATACTGTACCTCTTCATCACAGAATCTTCACAGTGAATGGCTCTACCATAAAATGGCATTTATTTTAAAAAAGCATTAAAAAAAAAAAGGCATAAAAGAGCGCACCATTGTTCCAAGGTGCAAATAAAACACAAATTAAAACAAACACTTTATACTTATCGAGTTTAAATATGTAAATATTTAAATTAATGTAGGATGAATTTAACCTAGAATCTAAGAAAAAAATGATTACTCACAGATTAAGCACACCCACTAGCTTCAGAAATTCTCTAGGGTCATGAACATTTTCAAAATAAAGGGTCAAACTTCTTTCTGACCCTTGTTACTTGGCTAATCTTTTTAGTCTAAGAATAACAGAATTAGATCTACAGTAGCAATTATATAATCATGTGATCTGAAATGTTAACTGGTGAGGTTAATACTTATTAACCTCTCCCCCTTAATGTACTCCACAGTATTATCACTGAGTAATTCCAACAAAGACCCAATGTTCCACAACTCTCCTCCTTCAAAGTATTATCATAATTTAAATTGGCCCACAAAATTAACAGAACCATCTGCATCGATCACAATCAGTAATTTTTACTGAGAATTTTACACTGCTTTACACAGGGCTGATAATCCTGGAGATTAGTTTTACTGTGGGAGTTCTCACAAGGTTTTCAACCGAACAAGTAAAAATTATTTACATATAATTAACTCTTCTATATTTTTCCCTCTTTACCCACTGGCACTGAATCAGATCCGCTGCATCTGCTAAATCTGACAAGGGGGAAATATGCAAAAAAAAAAAAAAAAAAATTAAAGGAAGGAGGAGGAGGAGGATGGTCACCAAAACCCAGCAAAGAGTCTGAGCGTAGATTACACTAATTATATCACCGAGAAAAGTCTCAAGGTACAGCTCTTCTGGGATTAACACTGTAAAACCACTGACTGAGTATGTAGTTGGCCCAGATACAAAGGGCAGCAGTCAGGCTCCCTGTGAAATTTAACAAAAAAAGGATGTTCTCACCAGCCACTCACTCCACCCATTACAATCTGGGTGGCTACCGAGTATTTTTCTACCATAGGTCCGGAACTGTGGCCAAACACTCGATTCCACCAGTGATGTCTTCTGGCATACTCAGTTAAATCCAACACTTCGTAAGAATCATCATCACTTTCATATTCTTGAAAGCAGAAAACGAAAGTAACACATTTTCAGTCAACTGAAAGTTAAAAATGTCGTGTACATTTTCATCTGTTAAAATTCATTGTTACATTGGCATACACCTAAAAACGTCCAGATGTAGACAGTTTCTTAAACCCAATCTCTGAGACTTAGGGCCTGGAGAGTAAAGGGCCTAGCATCCCCTTCCCAAAGAGCTAAACACAGGCCGGGGGCGGGGGGGGCAACGTCAGTTACACAGCTGAGCAGTTATACCCCCTACCCCAAATCTCTGTAGGGGTGGCTCAGTTTCACAGCAGGGTCTCCCCCAATCTCGGCGGGTAGGTCAGTTTCACAGCATGAAGGGTCACCCCCAAATGTCAGGTTCAGGGTCAGTGCAGGGTCCATTTTCATCAGTGGGAGGAAAGAAAGGGGGGGTCCTTCCACTGGCCGAACCAGTTAGAGGCCCAACAAGAAGAAATGACTTCAACAGCAAGACTTAAACGTTAGAAGACGGACAGGAAGGGAAGTGAAGGTAAGACAGTTGGGGCCGTGTTGAGGGCGAGGGTCCAAGAGGGGGAGGGAGGTCTAGTCTAAAGAGGTGCTCAAAGAGGTTGCCTCAAGAAAACAGAGACCCCCAGGATCCCTGGGACGGGAGAAGGAAGAGGCGAGCCTGAAGCCAGGTCGAGAGCTGTGAGCCGCCTCTAAGATACTACTTCGGGCCCCGGCCGCTCACCTTGGGGAGGGGGTTCCGGGTCGCCATGATACCGCCGGCGGCCTGTACTGAGGCGGTCCCAACCCGCCCGCCTCTCGCCCCTACTTTAAAAACCGCTCTAGGCCCAGGTGGAAGTCTATGGTCTCTTTTTTTCTCCTCCTCCTTTTCCTCAGGCGCAGAGTCCTGTCCCCGCCCCCCTCCTCTAAGCGCAGGGCCTTCTGCGCAAGCGCAGGGCAGAGGGGCGCGAGGAGGGGGGGAGGGGGAGACAGGTTGGATACCAGCCCGCAAGGATTTGTGGGAGTTGTAGTCGGTTGCCCTCCGCAACACTGGATTCCCACCCCTCCCCCGAGAATTTCCAGAAGCTAACTTTATATTTTGTTTCAAAGGGCCTCAGGGATGGAGGGGAGGGGGCGTCACATGGTGGTTAAAGGAAAACCAGCTTGCTATTTGTAACACGGTACCAGAAAGAGGCTTTTAAAAAGAGATAAGAGAAACCCTCTTTCAAACCACACTTTTCAAGCAGTCAAAGGCTCACTAACAGATGGAAAATTTTTCTAACGCGCTGCTGCTGGGAATTGGAACCTTTTCATCTTCTCCACGTGTTTCCTGCCAGGAACCTGAGGGAGGAAGAGGGAAGCCCAGAAAATGACCTGACACGAGTTACTGAAGAGGACATAATTTTTAAACATCATTTTTATTATTTAAATCTGACAGAGGAACAAGGATAAGTTCTTCACCCAAGAAGCCTCACGGGATTCTGTTGAATGAGAAACCGTGTTGAAAACCAAGCAGCTAACTCAGGTGCACATAAACTGGCCCCGAAACTTGTTTTGAATTTACGTTGCACCCGCATTTGATGTACATTTAAAACAACCCTATCAGTATTCTTATTCTGAGAATATGGAAATGAAGAAAAATAAATCCTGGTAGAGGCTGCATTACTTAAAATATTAACTTACATAATTGTACTTGGCTTTTCAAGTCCTGATGCTTTAAATGCAAGGGTTGATGTCTCTCAAGTTCCTCAGCTTGTGCGCCTCAAAATACAATTCTAAGACTGGCTGGAGGTATTAATCTTCACTTTGTGTGAGATTACTGTCATGGGCCATGCGCGGATTGGAAAAGAATTTCCAGCCAAGAGGCTGAATGAGATGAATAAAGTTTATTAGAGAGGGACACACGATTACAACACATGCTGGTTCAAGGGAGAGCCCAACGCTTTCGCAGGCTAGCAGCCAATTTTTATGGTCTCAAGATAGAAAATTTCTACTAGAAGGATGGTATTAGGTTATCGGTTAGGATGCCATAGGGAGAAGGCAATGGCAACCCACTCCAGTACTCTTGCCTGGCAAATCCCATGGACAGAGGAGCCTGGCAGGCTGCAGTCCATGGGGTCGCTAAGAATCAGACATGACTGAGCGCCTTCACTTTCACTTTTCACTTTCATGTATTGGAGAAGGAAATGGCAACCCACTCCAGTATTCTTGCCTGGAGGATACCAGGGACGGGGGAGCCTGATGGTCTGCCGTCTCTGGGGTCGCACAGAGTCGGTCACAACTGAAGTGACTTAGCAGCAGCAGCAGGATGCCATAGGGGCTTCCCTTGTAGCTCAGCTGGTAAAGAATCTGCCTGCAGTGTGGGAGGCCTGGGTTCAATCCCTGGGTTGGGAAGATGCCCTGGAGAAGGGAAAGGATACCCACTCCAGTATTCTGGCCTGGAGAATTCCATGGACTGTGTGGGGTCCCAAAGAGTCCAACACGACTGAGCAACTTTCACTTTCACTTTAGGATGCTATAGGGTAGGTAATCCAGTCAGAGAACTGTCTGGAGGCTCATGGCAACAGTTGCTATGGGCTTTGGTCAGTTCCAGAGATTTTTGTTCTGTACCTTGGTGGAGGGCTCCACACCTGTGACCTTGGTATGAAAGTGAAAGTGAAAGTTGCTCAGTCATATCCGACTCTTTGCGACCATGGACTATACAATTCATGGAATTCTCCAGGCCAGAATACTGGAGTGGGAAGTCTTTCCCTTCTCCAGGGCATCTTCCCAACCCAAGGATCGAACCCAGATCTCCCACATTGCAGGCAGATTCTTTACCAGCTGAGCCACAAGGGAAGGTATGCTTCACAATTACATGTTTTGGAAACAAAATAACTTTCAGGGACATAACTTCTGAGGTCTTCACTGAAATTTTTTCCAAGAGTTAACACGTTTGAGTTCATAAACGACTTCCTCCCCATTGCCTCCCCATTCCCAGTGAGGTGCTAACAAAGAAGAGAAATAGCAAATGATGGGCCACTGAAAGAAAAGAGCAAAATTACAAATTGGAAGAGGATTGACTGGGCCAATGACATCCAAACACTTTCATCTACTTCTAGCACTATCTGCCAGCTACAGAAAGAAGTCACTTTCCTGTCAAGGCAACAATATTTAGCATCAAATGATTATGGAGAAAAAGGGGAGAAAATGGAAACAAAACACTGCTCTTAAGATGCCAAAAGATGAACTTTTGAATCTAAAATGCATCCTAAACATGTCCAAAAATGAATTAAAGGCAATTATTTCTGTAGCGCACTTAAGGGTTGAAAAGGGACTTTTTAAACACTCTTCCTTTTGTTTTCTTACAGTGATATGCCCTTGCCATTACCTCAACCAAGTTAGTTGTATAATTTATTTTACTAGTGTGAGTTTTTTCTTTCCCAGTATCAAAAAAGCTGTTATTTTGTTGGCTCAGTAATGAATGGTTTAATGTATAAATTGTGTACACACACTTTAAAAGGTGCTATGATCCTCCTGATTTTTTAAATTAATTCGTATTTTCAACAGGTTTTTTTTTTCAATCAGCACTAATAAGCATTTTCACTGTAAAAACTGGTGTCTTACCTACCCACTGTGAAGTGAAAGTGAAAGTCAATCAGTCGTGTCCAACCCCATGGACTATATAGTCCATGGAATTCTCCAGGCCAGAATACTTTCCCTTCTCCAGGGGAAATTCCCAACCCAGGGATCGAACCCAGGTCTCCTACATTGCAGCAGGATTCTTCACCAGCTGAGCCACAAGGGAAGCCCAAGAATACTGGAGTAGGTAGCCTGTCCCTTCTCCAGGATATCTTCCCAACCTAGGAATTGAACCGGGGTCTCCTGCATTGCAGACAGATTCTTTACCAACTGAGCTATCAGGGAAGCCCCTACCCACTGTACTAAAACATAATTCATGTAACCTCCAATTTTTCAATGGGTTCCAAAAGTTTATGAGTAACTTATTCAAAATAGAGAACAGTTTCTATTTAATCTGTAATGAAACTGTAATAAAACTATTCCTTCCTGATCTCTACCTTTCCTCACTGTCTTTGGAAACTTTATTTGTTAAAACATAATTTAGTCAGAATTAAGAAAAGCGAAAAGCAGACAAAAACAAACAAACAAACAGAAGAACAATTCACAGTCGCTGGGCAATCTAACCTCGCCCATTGGCTACAACTAATCCCAACCCAATGGCGCCCACTCATCTCACATTTGCACACTTAAAATACTCCAAAACTTAGACTCTAAGTGACCTTTCAAAGCACTGAAGTAATCAATTGCTGATGAGAGAAGTGTAGCAAAGCTGATGCTGCATGCACTAGCTTGTAAGAATATAAGCAAGTAAAAGTTTGATAATATGTATGCACAATCTTATAGATGCCACTTCATTAATCCCACTAAAAATCAGTGCCAAAGACAATATAAAGAGTCCTTACGCATAAAGATATTCATTGTAGGGTTTTTGTTTTGTTTTTCATGATGAAAAGGAGTAGAAACAATAGGGGACAACAGAAAGTGTCCAATAGTAGATGAACAGTTATAGAAATTAGGGAATGTTATGTTTATAAAGACTGTAATAACAAGAAAGTGCTTAAGTGAAAAAACTTGTTTACCAAGTTGCACTGGCAATATTATTGCAAGTGAAAGTGAAAGTCTATCAGTCATGTCCGACTCTTTATGACTTCATGGACTATACAGTCCATGGAATCCTCCAGGCCAGAATACTGGAGTGGGGAGCCTTTCCCTTCTCCAGGGCATCTTCCCAACCCAGGGATTGAACCCAGTTCTCCCGCATTGCAGGCAGATTCTTTGCCAGCTGAACCACAAGGGAAGCCCAATTGCAAGTGATTTATTCAATTTCTGCTAAAAAATGCTGACTTGATAAAATGGAGTAGATAATGTTGTAAACTTGATTCTAGCCTGTTGGCTATTACTGGACACAAATTCCTCACACCCAGTGAGGCCAAACAAACTGAAACATCAGAGTTCAGAGCAAAGAAAGTTTTATTGCAGGGCTATGCAAGGAGATCCAACCAGTCTATTCTGAAGGAGATCAGCCCTGGGATTTCCTTGGAAGGAATGATGCTAAAGCTGAAACTCCAGTACTTTGGCCACCTCCTGCGAAGAGTTGACTCATTGGAAAAGACTCTGATGCTGGGAGGGGTTGGGGGCAGGAGGAGAAGGGGATGACCTAGGATGAGATGGCTGGATGGCATCACGGACCCGATGGACATGAGTCTGAGTGAACTCCGGGAGTTGGTGATGGACAGGGAGCCCTGGTGTGCTGAGATTCATGGGGTCGCAAAGAGACGGACACGACTGAGCGACTGAACTGAACTGAACTGATGCAAGGAGAGAAGGTGACTTGTGCTCAAAACCCCCAAACTTCCTGACGGTTTTGATAGGGATAGAAGAAGATAGTTATACAGGTAGTTGTAGAAGTCTCAGTGGGATTATAGATAGAGGAACATAGAGAACTTTGGAAGACCACTGTTAGTTAATGATCCCTCAAGAAAGCTATTGGAATGTTGTGGAATGAAGCTGGCTTGCTCAACTATAGAGTCATAAATAAAAGCATGAGATATACCCCAGGTCATTAAATGAAAGAAAAAATGTTACCACCCTTCTGCTGATTTGAATAAGCACTATGATGGTTCTAGTGTGACCTCAAAGGATCAGACACTCTCCTGCCCAATGCGAAGAAGGAGCTAATGATGTAAGCCTGATGTCTACTCGAAGAATGAGGAAGAGGCAGTCTTTTCCCCCAAACCCACTTTCCTTTGATTATAAAAATATAACCTACTTAATCCTTAAGGTAGAGCCTGCTCCCTGCCCACTTGCATCCCTCAGAAGTGGCCTATATTAATCAATCTACTTCTTACCTATCAGTTTGCCTCTCACTGAATTCTTTCTGTGCAAAAACAGAAAAGAGCTTGAGCCTCAGTAAGTCCAGACACCAGGTGAGTGATTCTAATTAAAAGACTATAGGTTCAAGTCCCAGTCTGGGTTTAGACTGGGTTTGAGTCCCAAACAGAGGTGCATGGTTTCAGTTTTAGGGGAAAAGTTTTTATAGGCAAAAGTTACCTGAAGTTACTTATCCACCTGGGTGGGAGCCTTAATTCCTGCAGAACTCAAAGTATTGTTATGTGTAGTCCTTGAGGAGGAATCAGGACCCTGCCCCAAGGCTGCACTATTTTTTAAAGTTGATTTTTTTTTTAAACATATTTTTCTTTTTGCCTGTGCTGGGTCTTCATTGCTCCCTGCAGGCTTTTTCTAGTTGCAGCAAGCAGGGACCACTCTCTAGTTGCAATGCAAGGGCTTCTCACTGCGGTGGTTTCTCTTGTCGTGGAGTATGGGCTCTAGAGCCCAGGGGCTTCAGTAGTTGTAGCACATGAGGTCAGTAGTTGTGGCCCTCAGACTGCAGAGCATGAGTTCAGTAGTTGTGGCACACAGGCTTAGTTGCCCGCCCCTACCCCCACCCCGCCCCCGTTGGCATGTGGAATCTTCCCAGAGCAGGGATCAAACTCCTGTCTCCTGCACTGGCAAATGAATTATTTGCCACTGGACCACCAAGAGAGTCCTGCATTATTGTCTCTTGATGTCTCCTCCCTTGTTTCTGCATCAGTTTCCTTCCCTGATTAGCAAATGTTTGAATCTGCCCTTTGGAACTCAGAGAAGGTCAAGGGGGGATGAATGAAGCCTATTTCCTATAAACAAGAAATGAGGGACATGATAAGGATTTGTACCAGGGAGGGCCCCGTAGAATCCTATTTGTTTGAGAGATAAATGGTTATAAGATAGTGTTATCAAACCAAACTTGGGTCTGCTTACCTATGCCCAGTAAAACCAAACTACTGACATGGGTGAAACAGGAGGGAATGGGGCAGGTCACAAATTTTAAAAGAATGACATAGTTCAAGGACTTGACATAAACTGATTAGAACCAACTAGATTCAAGTTGAGAGACAGGCAACTTCCACTAGACCTTGAGCCTCATTATATACACATCAACAAGCTAAATGACACACCCACAAGCACCATGACAGTTCCAAGGCCAACCATAAAGGTGAAAAAGTGGGCAGTGGCTCGATTCCTGGAAATCCCCACCCACTCCCCAAATAGCTGGAACACGGTTCTAACTAATTAGCCTAGGAAATTACTCAACCCCATAAAAACTGACAATTCCATATCTTGGTGCCACTTTCGCCTTCTGAGCTAGCCCACACTCTGTCTGTGGAGTGTGTTTTTCTCTAAGTAAATCCACTTCTTACCTATCACTTTGTTTCTCCCTGAATTCTTTCTGAGATGAGACATCAAGAATCTGAGCTTCAGTAAGTCCTGAGACCAGGCGTCATCTCAGTTAAAAGACCGTGGGTTCAAGTGCCAATCTGGGTTTGGCCGTGTTCAAGTCCTGGCATGTGAGTTCAAGTCTCAGTCTGAGATGCACAGTTTCACCAGGTTGTGGTAAAAGAAAGTGCAGCATTTAAGTTGCCACACAAGTAATTCAGGACAACTAATGCTCAGAAAGCCTGAACACCCCAGTGGGGCTCAGCAAAGCATTTTCAAAGGCAAGTGGAGGGTTGGACCATAAAAAAAGCTGAGCGCTGAAGAATTTTTGCTTTTGAACTGTGGTGCTGGAGAAGACTCTTGAGAGTCCCTTGGACTGCAAAGAGATCAAACCAGTCAATCTTAAAGGAAATCAACTTTGATTATTCATTGGAAGGACTGATGCTAAAGCTGAAGCTCCAATACTTTGGCCACCTGATGCAAAGAACTGACTCATTAGAAAAGACCCTGATGCTGGGAAAGATTTAAGGCAGGAGGAGAAGGGGACAACAGAGGATGAGACTGTTGGATGGCACCATCGACTCAATGGACACGAGTTTGAGCAGGTTCCGGGAGACGGTGATGGACGGGGGTGCCTGGCATGCTGCAGTTCATGGGGTTGCAAAGAGTCAGACGTGACTGAGCCACTGAACAACAGCAACAAGGGGAGGGGGAGGAGTCCCAGGGCAAGTGATCAGCTCCTGCACAGTTCTCTGATTGGTTGATGGTGAGGTAACAGGGGTTAACAGGGTAACAGGGGTCCTTTCAGTTCAGTTCAGTCACCTAGTCATGTCAGACTCTTTGTGACTCCATGGACTACAGCACGTCAGGCCTCCCTGTCCATCGTCACCTGCTCCTGGAGTTTATTCAGACTCATGTCCATTGAGTCAGTGATGCCATCCAACCATCTCATCCTCTGTCATCCCCTTCTCCTCCCACCTTTAATATTTCCCAGCATCAGGGTCTTTTCAGATGAGTCACTTCTTCACATTTGGTGGCCAAAGTATTAGAGTTTCAGCTTCAGCATCAGTCCTTCCAATGAATATTCAGGACTGATTTCCTTTAGGATGGACTGGTTGGATTTCCTTGCAGTCCAAGGGACTTTCAAGGGTCTTCTCCAGCACCATAGTTCAAACACATCAATTCTTCAGTGCTCAGCTTTCTTTATAGTCCAACTCTCATATCCATACATGACTACTGGAGAAACCATAGCCTTGACTAGATGGACTTTTGTTGGTAAAGGTCTCTGCTTTTTAATATGCTATCTAAGTTGGTCATAGCTTTTCTTCCAAGGAGAAAGCATCTTTTAATTTCATGGCTGCAGTCACCATCTGCACTGATTTTGGAGCCCAAGAAAATAAAGTCTCTCACTGTTTCCATTGTTTCCCCATCTATTTGCCATGAAGTGAGGGGACCAGATGCCCTTAGTTCTCTGAATGTTGGGTTTTAAGCCAACTGTTTCACTCTTCTCTTTCACTTTCATCAAGAGGCTCTTTAGTTCTTCTTCACTTTCTGTCATAAGTGTGCTGTCGTCTGTGTATCTGAGGTTATTGATATTATTTCCAGCAATCTTGAATCCAGCTTGTGCTTCATCCAGCCCAGCATTTCACATGATGTACTCTGCATATAAGTTAAATAAGCAGGGTGACAATATACAGCCTTGATGTACTCCTTCGCCGATTTGGAATCAGTCTGTTGTTCCATGTCCATTTCTAACTGTTGTTTCTTGACGTGGATACAGATTTCTCCAGGAGGCAGGTCAGGTGGTCTGGTATGCCTATCTGTTGAAGAATTTTCCACAGTTTGTGGTGATCCACACAGTTAAAGGCTTTGGCATAGTCAATAAAGCAGAAGTAGATGTTTTGGGGGAACTCTTGCTTTTCGATGATCCAACAGATGTTGGCAATTTGATCTCTGGTTCCTCTGCCTTTTCTAAAACCAACTTGAACATCTGGAAGTTCACATGCTATTGAAGCCTGGCTAGGAGAATTTTGAGCATTACTTTGCTAGCGTGTGAGATGAGTGCAATTATGTGGTAGTTTGAGCATTCTTTGGCACTGCCTTTCTTTGGGATTGGAATGAAAACTGACCTTTTCCAGTCCTGTGGCCACTGCTGAGTTTTCCAAATTTGCTGGCATATTGAGTGCAGCACTTTCACAGCATCATCTTTTAGGATTTGAAAGAGCTCAACTGGAATTTCATCACCTTCACTAGCTTTGTTCATCATGATGCTTCCTCAGGCCCACTTGACTCTGCATTCCAGGATGTCTGGCTCTACATGAATGATCACACCATGGTGATTATCTTGGTCGTGAAGCTCTTTTTGTATAGTTCTTCTGTGTATTCTTGCCACCTCTTCTTAATATCTTCTGCTTCTTGATATCAGTCCTTTAGGCACCAGTAGATTTGAGACCTACACGCTCATGGTCATCATGTAATTAATTTCTTCCATTTGGTGGAGTTTCTTGCATCTGCAAAACAACTCCAGAAATGTGCAACAGACACTATTATCTAGATACTTCACAGAGGAGCTACCACAGAGGCTATGGGGGAGGGTTCTGTCCCAGGATAGCCCCATAGGGTCCTGCTTGGTTAAAGTAGTGATAAAAGAGTACTGGGTAGAAAAATAAGCGAAGCCAGCCAGAAGAACTCTAAAAAGGAAGAAGAATGAGAGAGGACTAGCCTGGGTGCATATGAAGACGTAATTTTTTTAAGTTACTAATTAAAACAGTGTGATACTAGTGTATGAACAAACTAAGGGACTAGAATAGAAAGTTCAGAAATAAAAACAATATTTACCAGGGAATTCCCTGGCAGTCCAGTGGTTAGGG
This sequence comes from Nanger dama, assembly GCA_917880005.1. NCBI lineage: Eukaryota > Metazoa > Chordata > Mammalia > Artiodactyla > Bovidae > Nanger > Nanger dama. Next base: position 6,824,375 of record CAKJTW010000088.1, read on the forward strand.
TGCTTCCCTGGTGGCTCAGACAGTAAAGAATCTGCCTGAAATGCAGCAGACCTGAGTTCAGTCCCAGGGTTGGGAAGATCCCCTGGAGAAAGGAGCAGCTGTCCACTCCACTATTCTGGCCTGGAGAATTCCATGGACAGAGGAGCCTAGCAGGCTACAGTCCTTGGGGTCACAAAAGTGAAAGTGAAGTCACCCAGTCATGCCCGACTCTTTGCAACCCCATGGATAGTACAGCCTGCACTAAACTCCTCCGTCCATGGAATTTTCAAGGCAAGAGTACTGGAGTGGGTTGCCATTTCTTTCTCCAGGGAATCTTCCCAACCCAGGGATCGAACCCAGGTCTCTCACATTGTAGACAGACGCTTTACTGTCTGAGCCACCAAAAAGTTGGACACAACTGAGCAACTTTCACTTTTAACTTTCCTTTCCAGTAGTTAGGATGCGGCATGCGGTACAGTCCCTGGTTGGAGAACTAAGATCTCACAAGCCACAGGGCATGGCAAAAAAAAAAAAAAAAAAAACACGCCAAAACAAAAACAATATATATCAGAAATGAGTCTACAATAAAAATGGAATTTCAAGTATTCAGATAAATATGAACTTCATTTTAAAATCTGTTGTTGAAACAACTAAAGCTGATGTCTGACATCTGGAAAAAGATACAGCTGAATCCACACTTTACAATATGTGCCTGGATGAACTCCATTTAATTTTTAGGTATAAAAATTAAAATAATTAAAACTAATTGAAGAAAACTGGGCAAATTCCTTTATAACTTTGCAGCAGGGATGACTTTTTATGAATGACTCAAAATTTGATAAATTTGACTATATAAAAATTCAAACTTAAGCATAAAAATATAAATAAGTAAAATCAAAAGACAAATTACAAACTGAGAATAATCTTTGTAATTTTTATTGAAGGCAAAGGACTAACTTTCCTAATATATAAAAGTTCCTTAAAAAGGGAATTTTAAAAAGACCAACCACCCCAGTAGAATAGCAATAGGCCCATACGCAATTCACAAAAGAAATATGAATGGCCCTAAAGCACACAAAAACTCTCAACCTTAATTATAATTGGACATTTTAATTCTCACTTAAGAGATTAGTTAAAATTTATGAGTAATATGATTAGACTTGATATGTTCATAGGATGTAATCACATGTGTGTACAAGCATTCAGTGTAGCACTGTCTGGAATAGCAAAAGATTGGAAGCAACCCATGTGTCTACTCTTAGAGGACTGCTTAATAAACCATAGTATATCTGTACAACCACAGCTATAATAAATAAGTAAATAAAAAAATAAGAACAAGGAATTTATCTATGTTCTGATTTGGAAGGTTTGCTAGGATATATTGCTAAAAGTAAAACAGCAAGATGCAGAACAATGTGCTCACTTTTTCTTTTTTAAAAAGCAGCTTTATTGAGATATAACTCATATATTATACAATTTATGTGTGCCATTTAAAGTGTTAAGTGGTATAAAATATTATACCATTTAAAGTGTACAGTTCAGTGTTTTTTAGTATATTACATTATTAATTTTTAAAACTGTGGTATGGTAAATACACATACACACATACATATATAATTAAAATTTCCATTTTGGTGATCTTAAGAGCATAATTCACTGGCATTAATTACATTCACAAGGTTGTACAACCATCACCACTATGTATGTCTAAAACTTTTTCATCACTTCAAACAGGAACTCTGTAATCATCAAACAATAATTTCTCATTCCTCTTCCCCTCAGCCCCTGGTTACCTCTATTCTACTTTCTGTCTCTATGAATTTTCCTGTTATAGGTACCTCATAAGTGGAATCATGTAATATTTGACCTTTTGCATCTGATTTATTTCACTTAACATAATGTTTTCTAGGTTTATCCATGTTGTAGCATGTATCAGAAATTCTTTTTTTTTTTTTGCATAGCTGAGTAATGTTGCCTTGTATAGATACACTTGATTTCTCCTTTCAAGCTATGAAAGTTCTAGATGGCACCTTCTGAGAAAAGGCTGTTTCTTATACATTGAAAATCTGTTGTTTAGTGTGTGTTAGTTGCTCAGTTGTGTCTGACTCTTTGTGACCGCAAGGACTGTACACCACCAGGCTCCTCTGTCCATGGAATTTTCTAGTCAAGAATACTGGAGTGGGTTGCCATTCCCTTCGCCAGGGGATCTTCCTGACTCAAGGATCGAACCCAGGTCTCCTGCATTTCAGGCAGCTTCTTTACCGTCTGAGCCACCAGGGAAACCTGGTTGTTGTTGTTTAGTGTAGTCACCTTTATTAATTCATTATTTTAGATAGATATTCTGGATAAACTTGCTGCAGCTACTTCATCAACACTTGGTTTTTCATCTTGCATTCTTTGTAACACAGATGGCTTCATTTCTTAAACTTCAGGAACCAACCTCTGCTAGCTTCAAACTTTTCTTCTGCAGCTTCCTTACCTGCTGTCAGCTTTGTGGACTCGAAAAGAGTTAGGGCCTTGCTTTGGGTTATGCTTTAGTTTAAGGGAATGTTTTGTGGCTGGTCTGATCTTCTCTCCAGACCTCTAGAACTTTCTCTAAATTAGCAATGAGTCTATTTAGCTTTCTTACCATTTGTGTGTTCACTGGAATAGTACCTTTAATTTCCTTCAAGAACTTTTCCATTTTATTCATACCTTGACTAACTGTCTGGTACAAGAAGCCTATCTCAGCTTTCAACATGAATTTCTCACTATGCTTAATTATTTCTAGCTTTGATTTAAAGTGAGAGCTGTGTGACTCTTTCTTTCAGTTGAACACTTAGAGGCCATTGGAGGGTTATTAATTGTCCCTATTTCAATATTGTTGTGTCTCAGGTTATGGGGAGGATGAAGGAGAAGGAGAGAGATGGATGAAAGGCTGCTTGATGGAACAATCAGAACGCCCACAACGATTATAGATTAAGTTCATTGTTGATATATGGTTCCCCAAAGTAGATACAATACTAACACCAAAGATCGCTGTTCACTGATCACTATAACAAAAATAATAATAATGAAAAAGTTTGAAATAGTGTGAAAACTATTAAAATGTGATATGGAGACTTGAAGTGAGAAAAAGCTGTTAGAAAAATGGCACCAATAGACTTGCTCGGTGCAAGGTTGCCATAAACCTTCAATTTGAAGGAAAACAAACTGCTGAGAAGCACAATTAAGCAAAACACAATAAAACAAGCTATGCCTGTATTTCTAGTAGATTTAATTACATATGCAAATTATAATTCTTAAGCCTTAGAAACTTAATTGTCGGTGAAAATTAAGTAAGCTTATTGCCAAATTGAGACTTAAATTGAAGAAAGTAGGGAAAACCACTAGACCATTCAGGTATTACCTAAATCAAATTCCTTGTGATTATATCAAATCCTTTATGATTATACAGTGGAAGTGAGAAACAGATTTAAGGGCCTAGATCTGATAAATAGAGTGCCTGATGAACTATGGACTGAGGTTCGTGACATTGTACAGGAGACAAGGATCAAGACCATCCCCATGGAAAAGAAATGCAAAAAAGCAAGATGGCTGTCTGGGGAGGCCCTACAAATAGCTGTGAAAAGAAGAGAGGTGAAAAGCAAAGGAGAAAAGGAAAGAAATAAGCATCTGAATGCAGAATTCCAAAGAAGAGCAAGAAGAGAAAAGAAAGCCTTCTTCAGCATCAATGCAAAGAAATAGAGGAAAACAATAGAATGGGAAAGACTAGAGATCTCTTCAAAAAAATTAGAGATACCAAGGGAATATTTCATGCAAAGATGTGCTTGATAAAGGACAGAAATGGTATGGACCTAACAGAAGCAGAAGATATTAAGAAGAGGTGGCAAGAATACACAGAAGAACTGTACAAAAAGATCTTCACAACCCAGATAATCACGATGGTGTGATCACTCACCTAGAGCCAGACATCCTGGAATGCAAAGTCAAGTGGACCTTAGGAAGCATCACTGTGAACAAAGCTAGTGGAGGTGATGGAATTCCAGTTGAGCTGTTTCAAATCCTGAAAGATGATGTTTTGAAAGTGCTGCACTCCATATGCCAGCAAATTTGGAAAACTCAGCAGTGGCCACAGGACTGGAAAAGGTCAGTTTTCATTCTAATCCCAAAGAAAGGCAATGCCAAAGAATGCTCAAACTACTGCACAATTGCACTCATCTCACATGCTAGTAAAGTAATGCTCAAAATTCTCTAAGCCAAGCTCTAGCAATACTTGAACTGTGAACTTCCAGATGTTCAAGCTGGTTTTAGAAAAGGCAGAGGAACCAAGGATCAAAATGCCAACATCTGCTGGATCATGGAAAAAGCAAGAGAGTGCTGGATCATGGAAAAAGCAAGAGAGTTCCGGAAAAACCTCTATTTCTGCTTTATTGACTATGCCAAAGCCTTTGACTGTGTGGATCACAATAAACTGTGGAAAATTCTGAAAGAGATGGGAATACCAGACCACCTGACTTGCCTCTAGAGAAATCTGTATGCAGGTCAGGAAGCAACAGTTAGAACTGGAGATGGAACAACAGACTGGTTCCAAATAGGAAAAGGAGTATGTCAAGGCTGTAAATTGGCACCCTGCTTATTTAACATATATACAGAGAACATCATGAGAAGCGCTGGGCTGCCAGAAGCACAAGCTGGAATCAAGATTGCCGGGAGAAATATCAATAACCTCAGATATGCAGATGACACCACCCTTATGGCAGAAAGTGAAGAGGAGCTAAAAAACCTCTTGATGAAAGTGAAAGAGGAGAGTGAAAAAGTTGGCTTAAAGCTCAACATTCAGAAAACGAAGATCATGGCATCTGGTCCCATCACTTCATGGGAAATAGATGGGGAAGCAGTGTCAGACTTTATTTGGGGGATCCAAAATCACTGCAGATGGTGATTGCAGCCATGAAATTAAAAGACGCTTACTCCTTGGAAGAAAAGTTATGACCAACCTAGACAGCACATTAAAAAGCAGAGACATTACTAGGCCAACAAAGGTCTGTCTAGGCAAGGCTATGGTTTTTCCAGTAGTCATGTATGGATGTGAGAGTTGGACTGTGAAGAAAGCTGAGTGCGAAAGAATTGATGCTTTTGAACTGTGGTGTTGAAGACTGTTGAGAGTCCCTTGGACTGCAAGGAGATCCAACCAGTCCATTCTGAAGATCAGTCCTGGGGTTTCTTTGAAGGGAATGATGCTAAAGCTGAAACTCCAGTACTTTGGCCACCTCATCCCGAGAGTTGACTCATTGGAAAAGAGTTTGATGCTGGGAGGGATTGGGAGCAGGAGGAAAAGGGGACGACAGAGGATGAGATGACTGGATGGCATCACCGACTTGATGGACATGAGTTTGAGTGAACTCCAGGAGTTGGTGTTGGACAGGGAGGCCTGGCGTGCTGCGATTCATGGGGTCGCAAAGAGTAGGACACGACTTAGCGACTGAACTGAACTGTGAACTGTTAACACCGGCATTCTGTAGATGGCAAAACTGCAAATACATCTCATAGTTTCTAGAAACATGTTCTTCCTCATAGTAAGTTCTCCAATGAGTTACAAAACACATTTACTGAAAGCCCATATATCTTTCATTCCTTTGTAAAAAATCAGAGTAGATAAACCTGTGTTCAATAATTAGTATTTCAATATTTAATCTTATTTGGAAATAATCTATTTACTCAATGAACATCCATTACTTAACTTAACTTAGTCTCACTCTAAAGTTTCAAGTTACCAAAAGATTTTAGAAACTATTTTTAAGAAGACATACCATAAAACATAATTATTGTTGAAAAGTTTATTTATAATCTTATTCTTAATTACATCTATTTAATTCACTTGTTCTTAATACTTATATTTAGATTACTCATGAAAATTTCATGAGACATTGAACAGCTATCCATCATCTTAAGTTTTTTCTGTTTCTGGCTAATAAATTCTGTAATAAGGATAATATGAACTTATTTTACTAGAGAACTTGGGTAGAATAAAAGTTCCATGTCTGCATTATATTAAATGCTGATAACTCTGAAGACATGCCTATTAAAGTAAAGTCAACAGACTTAAACCAGTGTTTATTTACCTAAGATTGTCCCAGAGCCCGTGAACTTAAAAAACACTGGATTAGTTTCTATATTTTTAAGAGTTTTAAGAATGCTTAATTTATACATTTCTTTTTCTTTAAAACAAATAAAGCTCTTCACCAATTAATTTTGGCAATACCATACAGAGGTGGAAAAATCACACATCTATAACATGCATATATACATATATGATATATAAAAACATAAAAACAGATGCAGAGATCTTACAGCTTTTGTTCCAAAATTTTAGCCAGTAGATGTGGAAAACAATGCAAAACTCACTAGTTTACAAAAGAACAGTTGGGTGTGACTCAGGAACCTCAAATCAGGTGCTCTGTGACAACCTAGAGAGGTGTAAAGGGTGGGAGGTGGAAGAGAGGTTCAAGAGGGAAGGGACGTATGTTTACCTATGGCTGATTCATGTTGATATATGAAAGAAATCAACACAATATTCTAAAGTAGTTATCCCCAATTTAAAAAATTAAATTAAAGAAAAAAGAACAATTGGGTCCAGACTGTGCTTCCAATAGATAGCATAAGTTACTGCCCAGATGGCTAAAGTTTTTACTAACATCGACTCAATGGACGTTAGTTTGAGCAAACTTCGAAAGACTGTGAAGGACAGGGAAGCCTGGCATGCTGCAGTCCTTGGAGGCACAAAGAATCTGACATGACGGAGTAACTGAATAACAATAACATTAATAGAGAAGATTTTTAAGGTTTTCATTCCTTGGTATCCAAACAACCTCCCCTCACCTTTTTTTTTTTTTTGCCCTTCTTTTAAGAATTACTTTCCTGTAGTTTGCATTTCCAAAAAATGGCTCTGGGTTCCTAAAGAAGATGAGGTAGAATATTTACATCTCAAAGGCACAGAAGAAGAATGTAAGTTTCTCCAAGAAGGATTTTGTTTCCTAAGTCCAGATCTTTTACAATATCTACAAGCCTTTTGAGGTGAATAAGGGAGGGTTTGGGTTTGGTAAAAGGATAGATGAGCTTTAAATTGCTTTTAGAGCTACATTTCTGTTCTTATAAAGAAAGACTCAATTAGTAAGACAAGAAGAGTTGTTTTTAATTCTTCAAATAATTGGGTTGCAATCTGAGTGATATAAGGGGCTGATCCCACTAGATTCTTTTCAATTAGCTTCTTTACATTAGGGAGATTTCCAACCAAGATGGAAATCAAAATATTCCTATCTTAGGACAGGATATCTAAAAAAAAAAAAAAAAGTTCTTATCAAACTGAATATCAGCTTCCAATGTAGACAAATTTTGACCATAGAGCTACTTAAAAAAATTCTAGCAAACATCTTATCACTTTTAGTCAAGACAAATAGTAAATATCCCTAGAAGTATCACACAACTTTTTTTTTCCTTTTTCTTTTAAACTAAAGGCATAGCTGGGCTTGCCTGGTGGCTCAGTTGTTAAAGAATCTGCCTGCACTGCAGGACATGTGGGTTCAATCCCTAGGATGGGAAGATCCCTGGAGAAGGGAAATGGTGATCCACTCCAGTATTCTTGCCTAGAAAATCCCATGGACAGAGGAGCCTGGCAGGCTACAGTCCATGGGGTGGCAAGACTTGGACATGACTTAGTAACTAATCCACCAAAAGCATATCTATCAAATGACAAAACCAAAACCAATTAGCCCTTTATAGCTTATCCATGGATGCAAAATGTATCCCCATGGAGAGTGAAAAAGATACTACCCTCCCAAGATCTAAGGCCATGCCCAAAGATAACCAAAAGAAAGAGAGCTGGCAAGTCAGTAACATGCTATCTGCAAGTGGAGTACAATGCACATTTTGTCTGGCCATATTTTCAGTGCCCCCTAACCTGACAGTTGAGCCACTTGAATCTGCAGAACCAAAAACCTCTGTGCCCTGGACACAAAGAAAGTCAAGCCAAGTTCTCAGAACATACAGTGAAACAAACAGGAGAAAAACGGCTGTCCCTGGGAAGGAAAAGTTCAATGACTAATAGGTACCCCCAAACCAAATTTTAATCAGAATCACAATACAAAGGACTAATTCGTACAAATGTTTTTCTCCTGATATTATGAATTCGGAGAAGAAGGGACAATGTGAAATTTTTACCTTTCTCTCTTGACTGAGAAGTAGACAGAGAGCAGACTTTCATAAAAATTTTTACCCTTCACTGCCTTCTTTCAGTTTTCCAGGATTCCATCTGAAGGCTGTAAAGCACGGAGAGCATCTCAATGGGTCCCATCTGGGTTGCCAAAACCTCTGTGGAGGAGGAGTGAATAATTTTTCTCTAGCATTTTATTGATAGTTTCTTGTGGGAGCCCCCTTCCACACCCCCTCCCCCAGTAATAAAATGATTAACAAGAGAAAAAGAGAAGTTTAATAAGATGTATATACCTCATGTACGCAGGAGAGATACCTAGAAAATCTGTGTAAAACCTCTCCTAAAATGGCCCAAGCCATCACCTTATGTGCCAACTCCAGCTAAAGACAAAGAAGAATGCCATGGACTGGGGAGGTTAGTTATGTGAAGTTATGAGGAAAAACACAGTGAACAAGGAGAAGACTGTCATGCACATTTAAGTCAGGTGCCTTTTCTTGAGATCTGGAGTCATCCTTCTCTTTTAGGTGCAGAGAGGGAGAGATTTCCATTATAAATGTAAATGACCCTTACAAAAGGGTAAATTCACTCTGCTTTCAAAGTTTTTCCTGTGTCTGCAGCCTCTCAAAATAATTATATGAAAATAACCTTTAGGCCAAAGAGGCATATTTTGAAGTGGCATATTCTACTATTCTTCAACACTAAAAAAAGTGCCTGAGGGTGAGGAAAAGTGTAGGTAGATATGGGGAGTCATGGAAAAAGCAAGAGAGAGCCAAAAAAACATCTATTTCTGCTTAATTGACTATGCCAAAGCCTTTGACTGTGTGGATCACAATAAACTGTGGAAAATTCTGAAAGAGATGGGAATACCAGACCACCTGACCTGCCTTTTGAAAAACCTGTATGCAGGTCAGGAAGCAACAGTTAGAACTGGACATGGAACAACAGACTGGTTCCTAATAGGAAAAGGAGTACGTCACCCTGCTTATTTAACGTATATGCAGAGTACATCATGAGAAACGCTGGGCTGCAAGAAACACAAGCTGGAATCAAGATTGCTGGGAGAAATATCAATAACCTCAGATATGCAGATGATACCACCCTTATGGCAGAAAGTGAAGAGGAACTAAAAAGCCTCTTGATGAAAGTGAAAGAGGACAGTGAAAAATTTGGCTTAAAGCTCAGTTCAGTTCAGTTCAGTTCAGTCGCTCAGTCATGTCCAACTCTTTGTGACCTCATGAATAGCAGCATGCCAGGCCTCCCTGTTCATTACCATCTCTCAGAGTTCACTCAGACTCACGTCCATCGAGTCCGTGATGCCATCCAGCCATCTCATCCTAGGTCATCCCCTTCTCCTCCTGCCCCCAATCCCTCCCAGCATCAGAGTCTATTCCAGTGAGTCAGCTCTTCACATGAGGTGGCCAGAGTACTGGAGTTTCAGCTTTAGCATCATTCCTTCCAAAGAAATCCCAAGGTTGATCTCCTTCAGAATGGACTGGTTGGATCTCCTTGCAGTCCAAGGGACTCTCAAGAGTCTTCTCCAACACCACAGTTCAAAAGCATCAATTCTTCGGCGCTCAGCCTTCTTCACAGTCCAACTCTCACATCCATACATGACTACTGGAAAAACCATAGCCTTGCCTAGACAGACCTTAGTTGGCAAAGTAATGTCTCTGCTTTTGAATATACTATCTAGGCTCGTCATAACTTTTCTTCCAAGGAGTAAGATCTTCTAATTTTATGGCTGCAGTCACCATCTGCAGTGATTTTGGAGCCCCCAAAAATAAAGTCTGACACTGTTTCCCCATCTATTTCCCAAGAAATGATGGGACCAGATGCCATGATCTTCGTTTTCTGAATGTTGAGCTTTAAGCCAACTTTTTCACTCTCCTCTTTTACCTTCATCAAGAGACCCTTTAGCTCCTCTTCGCTTTCTGCCATGAGGGTGGTGTCATCTGCATATCTGAGGTTATTGATATTTCTCCCAGCAATCTTGATTCCAGCTTGTGTTTCTTCCAGTCAAGCGTTTCTCATGATGTACTCTGCATATACGTTAAATAAGCAGGGTGACAATATACAGCCTTGACATACTCCTTTTCCTATTTGGAACCAGTCTGTTGTTCCATGTCCAATTCTAACTGTTGCTTCCTGACCTGCATACAGATTTCTCAAGAGGCAGGTCAGGTAGTCTGGTATTTCCATCTCTTTCAGAATTTTCCACAGTTTATTGTAATCCACACAGTCAGAGGCTTTGGCATAGTCAATATAGCAGAAATAGAGGTTTTTCTGGAACTCTCTTGCTTTTTCCATGATCCAGCAGATGTTGGCATTTTGATCTCTGGTTCCTCTGCCTTTTCTAAAACCAGCTGAACATCAGGAAGTTCACGGTTCACATACTGCTGAAGCCTGGCTTGGAGAATTTTGAGCATTACTTTACCAGCATGTGAGATGAGTGCAATTGTGTGGTAGTTTGAGCATTCTTTGGCATTGCCTTTCTTTGGAATTGGAATGAAAACTGACCTTTTCCAGTCCTGTGGCCACTGCTGAGTTTTCCAAATTTGCTGGCATATGGAGTGTAGCACTTTCACAGCATCATCTTTCAGGATTTGAAAGAGCTCAACTGGAATTCCATCACCTCCACTAGCTTTGTTCGTAGTGATGCTTTCTAAGGCCCACCTGACTTCACATTCCAAGATGTCTGGCTCTAGATTAGTGATCACATCATCATGATTATCTGGGTCGTAAAGATCTTTTTGTACAGTTCTTCTGTGTATTCTTGCCAACTCTTCTTAATATCTTCTGCTTCTGTTAGGTCCAGACCATTTCTGTCCTTCATCGAGCCCATCTTTGCATGAAATGTTTCCTTGGTATCTCTAATTTTCTTGAAGAGATCTCAAGTCTTTCTCATTCTGTTGTTTTCCTCTATTTCTTTGCATTGATGCTGAAGAAGGCTTTCTTATCTCTTCTTGCTATCCTCTGGAACTCTGCATTCAGATCTTATATCTTTCCTTTCCTCCTCTGCTTTTCACCTCTCTTCTTTTCACAGCTATTTGTAAGGCCTCTCCTGACAGCCATTTTGCTTTTTTGCATTTCTTTTCCATGGGGATGGCCTTGATCCCTGTCTCCCATACAATGTCACGAACCTCATTCCATAGTTCATCAAGCACTCTATCTATCAGATCTAGGCCCTTAAATCTATTTCTCACTTCCACTGCATAATCATAAGGAATTTGATTTAGGTCATACCTGAATGGTCTAGCAGTTTTCCCTACTTTCTTCAATTTAAGTCTGAATTTGGTAATAAGGAGTTCATGATCTGAGCCACAGTCAGCTCCTGGTCTTGTTTTTGCTGACTGTATAGAGCTTCTCCATCTTAGGCTGCATAGAATATAATCAGTCTGATTTCGGTGTTGACCATCTGGTGATGTTCATGTGTAGAGCCTTCTCTTGTGCTCTTGGAAGAGGTTATTTGCTATGACCAGTGCATTTTCTTGGCAAAACTCTGTTAGTCTTTGCCCTGCTTCATTCCACATTACAAGGCCAAATTTGCCTGTTATTCCAGGTGTTTCTTGACTTCCTACTTTTGCATTCCAGTCCCCTATAATGAAAAGGACATCTTTCTTGGGTGTTAGTCCTAAAAGGTCTTGTAGGTCTTCATAAAACCGTTCAACTTCAGCTTCTTCAGCATTATTGGTTGGGGCATAGACTTGGATAACTCTGAGATTGAATGGTTTGCCTTGGAAACGAACAGAGATCATTCTGTTGTTTTTGAGATTGCATCCAAGTCCTGCATTTCAGACTCTTTTGTTGACCATGATGGTTACTCCATTTCTTCTGAGGGATTCCTGCCCGCAATAGTAGATATAATGGTCATCTGAGTTAAATTCACCCATTCCCGTCCATTTTAGTTCGCTGATACCTAGAATGTTGACGTTTACTCTTGCCGTCTCTTGTTTGACCACTTCCAATTTGCCTTGATTCATGGACCTGACATTCCAGGTTCCTATGCAATATTGCTCTTTACAGCATCGGATCCTGCTTCTATCACCAGTCACATCCACAGCTGGGTATTGTTTTTGCTTTGGCTCCATCCCTTCATTCTTTCTGGAGTTATTTCTCCACTGATCTCCAGTAGCATATTGGGCACCTAATGACCTGGGGGGAGAAGGTGATGGCACCCCACTCCAGTACTTGTGCCTTGAAAATCCCATGGATGGAGGGGCCTGGTAGGCTGCAGTCCATGGGGTCGCTAGGAGTCGGACACGACTGAGCGACTTCACTTTCACTTTTCACTTTCATGCACTGGAGAAGGAAATGGCAACCCACTCCAGTGTTCTTGCCTGGAGAATCCTAGGGATGGGGAGCCTGGTGGGCTGCCATCTATAGGATCTCACAGAGTTGGACATGACTGAAGCAACTTAGCAGCAGCAGCAGCAGCAATGACCTGGGGAGTTCCTCTTTTGGTATCTTATCATTTTGCCTTTTCATACTGTTCATGGGGTTCTCACGGCAAGAATACTGAAGTGGCTTGCCATTCCCTTCTCCAGTGGACCACGTGGCTTAAAGCTCAACATTCGGAAAACGAAGATCATGGCATCTGGTCCCATCATTCCATGGGAAATAGATGGAGAAACAGTGGAAACAGTGTCAGACTTTATTTTTGGGGGCTCCAAAATCACTGCAGATGGTGATTGCAGCCATGAAATTAAAAGATGCTTACTCCTTGGAAGAAAAGTTATGACCAACCTAGATAGCATATTAAAAAGCAGAGACATTACTTTGCCAACTAAGGTCCTTCTTAGTCAAGGCTGTGGTTTTTCCTGTGGTCATGTATGGATGTGAGAGTTGGACTGTGAAGAAGGCTGAGTACTGAAGAATTGATGCTTTTGAACTGTGGTGTTGGAGGAGACTCTTGAGAGTCCCTTGGACCGCAAGGAGGTCCAACCAGTCCATTCTGAAGGAGATCAACCCTGGGATTTCTTTGGAAAGAATGATGCTAAAGCTGAAACTCCAGTACTTTGGCCACCTCATGCCGAGAGTTGACTCATTGGAAAAGAGTTTGATGCTGGAAGGGATTGGGGGCAGGAGGAGAAGGGGACAACGGAGGATGAGATGGCTGGATGGCATCACGGACTCGATGGACGTGAGTCTGAGTGAACTCTGGGAGTTGGTGATGGACAGGGAGGCCTGGCATGCTGCTATTCATGGGGTCGCAAAGAGTCGGACATTACTGAGCGACTGAACTGAACTGAACTGAACTGAAGACTTCTCATTAGGTATACCTTTTTGTATTGCCTTTAATTTTTGACCATCTTATAGTCCCAAAGCAGAACATTCAAACCTTATGATGTTCTAGAATTACTAACAGCAAGAGACCTATTAATAAGGCAGAAACCCATGTATGAGGAAGTATGAAGAGGCAAGGTAGACATGAGTAGCAAGTTATCCACTCTCCAGTTAGTGAACTATTTCTTCAAGTCCAAATTTAGTAAGGAATAATTTAGTCACTTAATTCATTCTTTCAAACCATGTTTATGTTTTTCTTTATGCAAAGGACAAGAATGGCCAATTATGCTGATACTGCTAATGTTTATATTAAAATAATGACACTTGTAAATAGCACACAGCATTGCTAGTAATATTTTTAGAAAAAAAAATCACCCCAGTAAATTTGAAGATGTAATTTACCTTATTTGACAATTTATCCCATTTAGCAACTAGAAACATGTTCAGAGGGGTTGTACAAAATGGGAGGTTTTTATAAGCAGAAAGGTGGGGCAAGGGAACTATTAGCAAAAGAAAAGAAAGGATTATTCTTAGACCAGGATCTCCCCTTTTGGCGGAAAGGGAATGGCAAGGGTTTTATCATGCAGATTGCCTCTTCTTCCTCTAGAGAATGGAGAGGACCCAGCTGGCATATTACCTCATTTGTGCTGACCAGAAAATTACATATCAGTTGATTAAGATTACATTTGCAGTGAAGGTAGAAATGGCAATTAGTTTAGGTATTAGATCTAGGTTTGGTTTCATGGGCTTTAGCTTAAGTGATGCCATTTTGGTTTTGGTGTGTTATTTTTTAATATAAATTTATTTATTTTAATTGGAGGCTAATTACTTTACAATCTTGTATTGGTTTTGCCATACATCAACATGAATCTGCCACGGGTTCACACGTGTTCCCCATCCTGAATCCCCCTTCCACCTCCCTCCCCATACCATCCCTCTGGGTCATCCCAGTGCACCAGCCCCGAGCATCCTGTATCCTGCATCGAACCTGGACTGGTGATTTGTTTCACTGATGATATTATACATGTTTCAATGCCATTCTCCCAAATCATCCCAGCCTTGCCCTCTCCCACAGAGTCCAAAAGACTTCTAGACATCTGTGTCTCTTTTGCTGTCTCGCATACAGGGTTATCATTACCATCTTAAGTGATGCCATTTTGGACCTATGGTATTCCTCTTTAACAATGCTATCTAGCTCTTTTTCAAATTACAGTATCCTGGGATGTAAGAAAAGTAATCTTCATAGGAGGGGAACAGTGGTTGAAGAAAGTCCATTGCACAAGTAAATAAAATAAAAAATAAAGCCAAATTTCCCTGGTTCTGTCTGGAGTAGATAGCCTCGCTGGAGAAATTAAACTCACACTGCCTCATACCTCCTTCCAAAAATGTTCGATTTTAATGGTCTAGGACCAGGAAAAGGAGACTGGGAAGCTGTCATCTTTTATTGTAAACAGAAAGACCCAGAGCAAGAGAGAAAGCATTCATTTTTCAAAGAAAGGCACAGAAGGAAGCAGGCAAGGTCCATAATAATGTTACCCAGTCATTTAACACAAGGAAAATGAAAGCAGCACTCTTCTCAGATCAGTAAACATGCTATTGTTAAAGAGTATACAGAAGAGAGTATTTTTCAGATGAGCCAGAGATGGTCTAGTAAGGAAATAACTCTCAATCAGATACGAATCCTTAAAGTCATAGACAAAATAATTTGCTTCAGCACCTGGCCATTCAGAGGCTATCCAAAACTTGTTCATGAGTCCCAGGACAACTCAATCTGTGGCTGTATCTTTTCTGGCCAGTTTCTCTATAACTCAACACACTTCCTCAGGGGACTAAAAGCAAGCATGTGACCAAGGCAGTCAGCCTTGAGTATATCAGCAGACAGGAAGGCTGCCAAGAGCCCCATTCCCTGATATCAGTCTTCCTGCCCATAAGCAGATTTCAAAATAACCAGAATATCTAGTGCATTCCAACAGTTCATGGAGCAATGGAAGTGGGTCTCTTCTTTGAGGGTGTTTTGAGAGTACACCTCTCACATTGAGTTTTAAGACCCTACATTCATTCAATGGAGAAATATCCAAAACATCAGACCATTAAAAACAAACATACAAGACAAAACAAAAAATGACCGTTTTTTTCAGCAGCCCACTGTGCCATAATCACCTGGCCTTCCAGGGCCAGGAGCTTAAAAGGACCATGCCCCACCCAGGGCAGGCAGCCAATTCATTTCCTGTAGATTTGAAATGAGTGTGTGTGTATGCGTGTGTATTAAACCATTGTTATCTGCACATGAAAAACTGAATAGTCAACTGCCTATAAACTCAGAGCCTCTATTTGACTAATCCAATAATAGTGTTGGATTCAAATAGTCCACAAATGGAGGTGGGGCAAGGTGGGAGTGTGGAAGGGGGAAGTTGAGTCGTGCAGGTATTCTCACAGTTGAAAAGTCATATTGGAGGAAATACGGATCCTTCAATTCTACGAGGGAGCTCATTTCTGTCTTATTGTACTCATAATTATTCAACAATTGGATGAATTTTGAGAAATGCTGTTAGCATTAAAAAAATCTAACTTAGTGCCATGATGTTTTACTTTCATATAAGCAGGTAGATACTCTACTTTGGTGGTGGGGCAGCTTTATGTTTCTTTGTACATAAAGATCTCAAATATTGACATGCAAGGTATCATTTGTGTTATCACTGAAAAAAATGAAAAGGATAAACATACCCATCTGCTGATTTTAAAAAGCTCCTTGAAAGCAATTTTAGAGTTGTTCTAAAACCATTTTGAAGCTATTGTATGGGATTTAAGTGACTGGGTGAAGTGGGATTTTTATCTTATTTATGATTTTCTGCATTTTCCAATTTTTCTGTGACATTACTTTTAAAAACAATTTGAAAGTAAAGTTTACACTCCTATAATGTAACTGGTATACAAGGATTGTTGCAAAGAACAGCAGTTCCCCAGTCCCACAAAGCCCGTATCTCCAGAGGTGACAATTTTCACTCTTTTGACTGATTGTATTTACCTTGATATCTCCAAATATTCTTGATTTTGTAGTTTCAGGCCTTACCTATTGACTTTCCTGTATAGTAGAAGAGTTTTTATTTCTTTCATACAGGCATGACTCCCATCCTAAAACAGGAGGGAAGGAGGCAAGGCACAGCCTTTAAAAGAATGACATAGCCTAAGGACACAATATAAACTGATTAGAACCAAATTCAAGATGGCAGATGAGTCCACTTTCACTAGACCTTGAGCCTCATTATATGCTGATTGTAACATATCAGCAAGCTAAATGACACACCCACAGGCACCATGACATTTCCAAGGCTGATTATGAAGGTCAAAAGTGGGCCCAATTCCTAGAAATCCCCCTGTTTCCTCAAAATAGATGGAACACACTTCCCACTCACTAGCCTGTGAAATTACCTACCTCTATAAAAACTGACAACTCCATACCCTGGTGATGCTCTCACCTTCTGAGATGGCCTATACCTTCTGGAGTGTGTTTCTCTCTAAATAAATCCACTTCTTACCTATCTCTTTGTCTCTTACTGAATTCTTTCTGGGATGAGGTATCAATAACCTGAGCTTCATTAAGTCCTAAAGTCAGGTGTGTGATCTCAGTTAAAATAGCGTGAGTTCAAGTCCCAATCTAGGTTTTGGCTGGATTCAAGTCCTGGCATGTGGGTTCAGGTCCCAGTTTGAGTTGCACAGTTTCAGCCCCTCTTATAGCCATTGCCCGGAGAATCCCAGGGACAGAGGACCCTAGTGGGCTGCCATCTATGGGGTCACACAGAGTCAGATACGACTGAAGTGACTTAGCAGCAGCAGCAGCAGCAATATAGTCACAGTATCATTTTGGCTAGATCCTTTAGGTACTTACATTCCTATGACTATATAAATCCTATTGGCCACTGAACATGTTATTTCGTACACAGAAAATGATACTCTTTGTTTTACAATTTGAAGGGGGAAAAAAATTTACACTGGCCACTTCAGAAATGTAGGTAATTTATCTGTATACTGTGTCATTCAAAGACCAGAAATTTGAGAGAGCTTTTTGGCTGACCATCCATTTGGCACATTGCTGGCACTCAATACATAGTTATAGAATGAATGATTAAACACAGGCCTTCAAGTGACATGTTTTATCTGTTCAAGACTGATTATTTGACCAAAGTACACTATGTGAACAAGACATTTGAAGTCATCGCAATAGCCTTTCCCGACATTATCACTGTTAGACTTTTTTATTTTATAACCACATTCTTTGTTCCCCAAATTCATGTAGGCAACTTTCCCCACACCAGTAACAAATTTCAGTATGGAAAAGCAGGCTTCCAGTTTTTACATATTGCTCATTTCTTCCCACATGATGCTGAAAAACCACACGATTTAATCACACTCAGAGCTCTTGTTTTTCTTGCTACGCACAACCAGTCTGGTGGTTTGGTGGTTTCCGTGGATTATTTTCTGTAAATACAGCCAACTGTGGATCATCATCAGGTTGAACCTGTTCCAGGTACACCCCTCACTTTGCCAGGCTACATCATGGCTCATCAAATAAACGCTAGTGAACAAAAACCTCTCTCCTCCCAGAGTATCACGTCTCAGTTAGAACAGAGCAAGCTGTCAGTCAGCCCTTCTCTTCCTGTATGTGCTACATATTTGCTAAGCACTGAATCATACTTGACACTTCACTGGTTTCTCCTCACTGTAAAGCAAAATAGGAACCTAGTACATGATATTGTTTTTGCCAGTCGCGAATCTGCTTTTTCTTTGAGCATTATATATATAATCAATTTTGAATTTGCTATTACAAGCTTCCAGAAGTAATGTGATTCACGTGTGTGTCGGCCAGAAGAGGGGCTTCCCAGGTGGTGCTAGTGGTAAAGAACCCGCCTGTCGAGGCAGGAGATATAAGAGAGCAGTTTCGATCCCTGGATCAGAAAGATCCTTGGGATGGGGGTGGGGAGTTGGGGGGGGTAGTGAGGGTTGAAGAAAGGAAGGAAATGCCCAGCCACATCAGTATTCTTGCCTGGAAAATGTCGTGGACAGAGGAGCCTGGCAGGCTACAGTCCATAGGGTCAAAGAGTTGGACACGACTGAAGTGACTTAGCGTGCATGCATGGCCACAGGAAGGGCAGGCAACTTTGAATCATGAGTATTCAGGTTGGTCTTTTTCTCTATCCTGAGATATAAAATTCATAATTTACATAATGGAAAGCATTGTTTTATACTTGCTTTGAATAAACATGATAAATTTACCAGGGAGATCACCCTGATTTGAAAAATGATAAGAGTTTCAATGTCTTCATCCCACCATTTAACAAAGTTACCTAATAGGGAGTTTAAGCAGATCACAGGTCCAATAAAATCCAGTTTTCAGATATTGCTCATTACAGTTCTAATTCAAACTTTGCTTTCTCAGCTACTTGTCAGAAGTCATCACTAGCAGATTCACTTGTAGTGGCGTTTACAGACTCAACAGAAAAAATTAATTTGGAGCCTGTTGATTATATTTATGATATTATTTTAAGTTGGAGCATTCATATCACTATTTTCATCACTGCTTTTTGATGAAACACTCGTGAATCATTGACCCATTTAGATGAATTGTGGATTCAACATAACAATGTAATGATAAATAAGAAAAAACACAAATTTACCAAGTATACTCAATAGCTTGGAAAAAATGAGAGATAATATTAAGCAAGCCAAACAATGCTGTTAATGTCAGCAGTAAAGAACTAGCTATAATGGTGCTTGCAGAATATGCTTATCTGAAGATATACAACTTCAGGAACTGAAAGGAAGCATGGCTGAAGTAAGATTTAGGGACTGGGTCCATACCGCTGGTTGATGGGAGAGCGAGTACCTTAGGAGCCCATTAAAAGGACCTAGACCCTTAGGCTACCTAATCCTTGTGTTCAGTTCAGTTCAGTTCAGCTCAGTTGTGTCTGACTATTTGTAACCCCATGGACTGCAGCGTGCCAGGCTTCACTGCCCATCACCAACTCCCAGAGCTTACTCAAACGCATGTCCATCCAGTCAGTGATGCCATCCAAACATCTCATCCCATGTCATCCCCTTCTCCTCCTGCCTTCAATCTTTCCCAGCATCAGGGTCTTTTCCAATGAGTCCATTCTTTGTATCAGGTGGCCAAAGCATTGGAGATTCAGCTGTAGCATCAGTCCTTCCAATGAACATTCAGAACTGATTTTCTTTAGGATTGACTGATTGGATCTCCTTGCAGTCCAAGAGACTCTCAAGAGTCTTCTCCAAACCACAGTTCAAAAACATCAGTTCTTCATTACTCAGCTTTCTTTATAGTTCAACTCTCACATCCATTTGTGACTACTGGAAAAACCATAGCTTAACTAGATGGACCACTGTTGGTAAAGTAATTATGTCTCTGCTTTTTAATATTCTGTCTAGGTTGGTCATAGCTTTTCTTCCAAGGAGCAAGTGGTCTTTTAATTTCATGGCTGCAGTCACCATCTTCACTGATTTTGGAGCCCAAGAAAATAAAGTCTCTCACTGTTTCCGTTGTTTCCCCATCTATTTGCCGTGAAATGATGGAACTGGATGCCATGATCTTAGTTTTCTGCATGTTGAGTTTAAAGCCAACTTTTCACTCTCTTTCACTTTCATCAAGAGGCTCTTTAGTTCTTCTTTGCTTTATGTCATAAGGGTGGTGGTATCTGTGTATCTGAGGTTATTGATATTACTTCTGGCAACCTTGAATCCAGCTTGTGCTTCATCCAGCCCAGCATTTCTCATGATGTATTCTGCATATAAGTTAAGTAAGCAGAATGACAACATACAGCCTTGACGTACTTCTAGCCAATTTGGAACCAGTCTGTTGTTCCATATCCACTTCTAAATGTTGTTTCTTGACCTGGATACAGATTTCTCAGGAGGCAGGTCAGGTGGTCTGGTATGCCCATCTCTTGAAGAATTTTCCACAGTTTGTTGTGATCCAGACAGTCAAAGGCTTTGGCATAGTTAATAAAACAGAAGTAGATGTTTTGAGGGAACTCTCTTACTTTTTCGATGATCCAACCAATGTTGGCAATTTGATCTCTGGTTCTTCTGCCGTTTCTAAATCCAGCTTGTACAACTGGAATTTCTTGGTTCATGTACTGTTGAAGCCCAGCTTGAAGGATTTTGAGCAGTACCTTGATAGCATGTGAAATGAGTGCAATTGTACAGTAGTTTGAACATTCTTTGGCATTGCCTCTCTTCGAGATTGGAATGAAAACTGACCTTTTCCAGTCCTATGGCCACTGCTGAGTCTTCCAAACTTGCTGACATATTGAATGCAAGCACTTTAACAGCATCATCTTTTAAGATTTGAAATAGTTCAGCTGGAATCCCATTACCTCAACTAGCTTTGTTTGTAGTGATGCTAAGGCTCATTTGACTTCGCATTCCAGGATATCTGGCTCTAGGTGAGTGATCACACCATCGTGATTATCTGGGTCATGAAGATCTTTTTGTATAGTTCTTCTGTGTATTCTTGCCAACTCTTCTTAATATCTTCTGCTTCTGTTAGGTCCATACTATTTCTGCCCTTTATTGAGCCCATCTTTGCATGAAATATTACCTTGGTATCTTTAATTTTCTTGAAGAGATCTCTAGTCTTTCCCATTCTACTATTTTCCTCTATTTCTTTGCATTGATCACTGAGGAAGGCTTTCTTATCTCTCCTTGCTGTTCTTTGGAACTCTGCATTCAAATGGGTATATCTTTCCCTTTCTCCTTTGCCTTTCACTTCTCTTCTTTTCTCAGCTATTTGTAAGGCCTCCTCAGACAACCACTTTGCCTTCTTGCATTTCTTTTTCTTGGGGATGGTCTTGATCACTGACTCCTGTACAATGTCATGAACCTCTGTCCATAGTTCTTCAGGCACTCTGTCTATCAGATCTAATCCCCTGAATCTATTTGTCACTTCCACTGTATAATTATAAGGGACTTGATTTAAATCAGACCTGAATAGTCCAGTGGTTTTCCCTACTTTCTTCAATTTGAGTCTGAACTTGGTTATAAGGAGTTCATGATCTGAGCCACAGTCAGCTCCCAGTCTTGTTTTTGCTGACTGTATAGAGCTTTTCCATCTTCGG
Organism: Nanger dama; assembly: GCA_917880005.1. NCBI lineage: Eukaryota > Metazoa > Chordata > Mammalia > Artiodactyla > Bovidae > Nanger > Nanger dama. The sequence goes on from CAKJTW010000088.1 coordinate 6,845,957, forward strand.
CTACAAAGAATATAATCAATCTGGTTTTGGTATTGACCATCTGGTGATGTCCATGTTTAGAGTCTTCTCTTCTGTTGTTGGAAGAGGGTGTTTGCTATGATCAGTGCATTTTCTTGGCAAAACTGTTAGCCTTTGCCCTGCTTCATTCTGTACTCCAAGGCCAAATTTGCCTGTTACTCCAGATATCTCTTGACTTCCTACTTTTGCTTCCTACTTCCAGTCCCCTAAGATGAAAAGGCCATTTTGGGGGTTGTTAGTTCTAGAAGGTCTTGTAGGTCTTCATAGAACCGTTCGACTTCAGCTTCTTTAGCATTACGGTTGGGGCATAGACTTGGATTACTGTGATTGTAAATGGTTTGCCTTGGAAACAAGCAGAGATCATTCTGTCGTTTTTGAGATTGCATCCAAGTACTGCATTTTGGACTCTTTTGTTGACTCTGAGGGCTACTCCATTTCTTCTAAGGGATTCTTGTCCACAGTAGTAGATATAATGGTCATCTGAGTTAAATTCACCCATTCCAGTCCATTTTACTTCACTGATTCCTAAAATGTCAATGTTCACTCTTGCCATCTCCTGTTTGACCACTTCCAATTTGCCCTGATTCATGGACCTCACAGTCCATGTTCCTGTGCAATATTGCTCTTTATAGCATCAGACTTCCATCACCAGTCACATCCACAACTGGGTGTTGTTTTTGCTTTGGCTCTGTCTCTTCATTCTTTCTGGAATTATTTCTCCACTGTTCTCCAGTAGCAAATTGGGCACCTACTGGCCTGGGGAGTTCATCTTTCAGTGTCATATCTTTTTGCCTTTTCATACTGTTCATGGGGTTCTCAAGGCATGAATACCAGAGTGGTTTGCCATTCCTTTCTCCAGTGGACCACATTTTGTCAGAACTCTCCACCATGACCCATCCGTCTTGGGTGGCCCTACATGGCATGGCTCATAGTTTCATTGAGTTAGATAAGACTGTGGTCCATGTGATCAGTTTGGTTAGTTTTCTGTGATTGTAGTTTTCATTCTGTCTGCAATCAGATGGGTAAGGATAAGAGGCTTATAGAAGCTTCCTGGTGGGAAAGCCTGACTGAGGGGGAATGGGTCTTGTTCTGATGGGCAGGGCCATGCTTTAATCCAATTTTCTGTTGGTGGGCAGGGCTGTGTTCCCTCCCTATTGTTTGTCCTGAAGCATGGTGGAGGTGATGAAGATGATGGCGACCTCCTTCAAAAGATCCCATGCACACACTGCTGTACTCAGTGCCCCCGACCCTGCAGCAGGCCACTGCTGACCCATGCATCTGCCAGAGACTCCTGGACACTCACGGGCAAGTCTGGGTCAGTCTCTTGTGGGGTCACTGCTCCTTCTGCTGGGTCCTGGTTCGTACAAGGTTTTGGTTTTGCCCTGCAAGGGTGTGTTCTGGCAGCTGTATGGTGGGGTTAACAGTAACCTCCTCCAAGAGGGCTTATGCCATACCCAGGTCTGCTGCACCCCGAACCCCTCCCCTGTGGCAGGCCACTTCTGACCTGTACCTCTACAGGAGACACTCAAACACTGAAAGGACAGTCTGGCTCAGTCTCTGTGGGATCTCCTGGTGTGCATAATGCTTTGTTTGAGCCCTCTGAGCGTCTCTGACACGTATGGAGTTTGATTCTAAATGTGATTTTGCCCCTTCTATCATCTTGCTGGGGCTTCTCCTTTGCCCTTGAACACGGGGTATCTTTTTTTTGATAGGATACAATATTCTCCTGTCGACGGTTGTTCAGCAGTGTGTTGTAATTTTGGAGTTCTCCCAGGAGAAGATGAGCGCACATCCTTCTGCTCCACCATCTTGCAAACTCCTTGTATTAAGGTCTAGCTTTTCCCCATTGTTTCATCTAACAGCTTTTCACCACAATGTTAACAACTGTCAAGCCAACATGATATCTTAAATATTGCTGAAAAGTTAAACTTTTTGAAGGATCTGCGCAGAGATTTTCTCTACTCACCACTCCTGCATCTCCCAGCTACACTAAAAAGGCAATGCTCATTAAGAAAATGCAGTTGACTAGGGAGTATCATACTAAGTGAAGTAAGTCACACAAAGACAGATTACATATGATAGCACTTATTTGTGAAGTTTAAAAATATGATACAAAAGAACTTATTCACAAAACAGAAAGGCACTCACAGATATTGAAAACAAACTGGTAACAAATGGTTACCAATGGGAAAAGGTGGAGGGAGGGATAACTTAGGAATTTGAGAATAACATAAACAGAGGGCTTCCCTGGTGGCTCAAATGGTAAGGAATTCGCCTGCAATGCAGGAGACCTGTGTTCAAGCCCTGGGTCAGGAAGATGCCCTGGAGAAGGAAATGGCAACCCACTCCAATATTCTTGCCTGGAGAATCCCATGGACAGAGGAGCCTGGTGGGCTACAGTCCATGAGGTTGCAGAAAGTCAGATACAACTGAGCAATTAACACTTTATGCAAACTACTATACATAAAATAGATAAACAAGAACCTACTGTATAGCATGGCCTCAATATTTTATAATAACGTATATAAAAAAGAATCTGAAAATATATATATATATAACTGAATCACTTTGCTGTACACCTGAAACTAACATGACATTGTAAATCAACTATACTTCAATAAAAAATAAATTAAAAAAATGAAATGCAGCTGAACCTTTACCAATACTGGTTTGAACTGTATGGATCCACTTATATGGTGGATCAGTGGTAAATACTACAGCACTACACTGTGGTTGAATCCCTGGATGCAGAGGAACCTTGGATAGGGAGGGCTGACTATAAATTGTAGGAGGTTTAATCCTATCATTGTTCAAGGGTCAACTGTGATGAGATCACTGTGAAAATAACAATTAACATTTTATTTCAACTTTGATGAAAGTGGATGAACAGAATTGTTTCAGTACTTTTTCCTCTGAAGCTACCTCACCATCCACAGACTCACTCCCCCTCAGTCCTCATCCTTTTTCTGCACAGGGATCTTCATTGGTCTACAATGGGTAGCATTTGAAGCACTGCACTATAGTGGTTGAGTTTTTACTTTTCTCATTTTCTCTTCCTTCTTTTTCTCCCTTAAGTTAGGGTAGACAATACAGATCATAAGAGATATTTGGGGGAGACTGCTGTTTCTCATTTGTCTTCAGCTCAGAATGATCCCTATGTCAAAATGGCATATTTTGGAGTGGCATATTATAATCCCTTACATGTGTATTATGCTTAGAACAGTGCCTGGCACATAGTAAGTATCCAATTCACATGTGTGAGTATTAGTATTAGAGTATTAATATTAGTAATCACCATTGTAAAGTACATGGCACATAAATAATAAGAAGTATATGGTGGCTATCATTACTTTTCTTCTGAACTTCCATGGTACTCTTCTTATTTCCATCTCTCCTGCAAAAGTTATTGTTATGCTGCCATTAGTTAAGTACATCCTTCCTTGCTGAATTATAAACTTCTTTAGGGCAGGCTGTGTCTCACTCACATTTATGTTTCCAGTTGTATTTGTTACTGTTCAGTTGCTCAGTTGTGTTTGACTCTTTGCGACCCCATGAACTGTAGCAGCACGCAGGCTCCTCTGTCCTCCACTATCTCCCAATTGTATTCAGTTCAGTTCAGTCGCTCAGTCGTTTCTTGACTCTTTGTGACCCCATGGACTGCAGCATGCCAGGCCGCCCTGTCCATCACCAACTCCCGGAGCTTGCTTATACTCATGTCTGTCCAATTGGTGATGCCATCCAACCATCTCATTCTCTGTTGTTCCCTACTCATCCTGCCTTCAATCTTTCCCACCATGAGGGTCTTTTCCAATGAGTCCATTCTTTGCATCAGGTGGCCAAAGTATTGGACTTTCAGCATCAGTCTTTCCAATGAATATTCAGGACTGATATCCTTTAGGATTGACTGGTTGGATCTCCTTGCAGTCCAAGGGACTCTCAAGACTCTTTTCCAAGACCACAGTTCAAAAGCATCAATTCTTTGGTGCTCAGCTTTCTTTATAGTCCAATTCTCACATCCATACATGACCACTGGAAAAACCATAGCTTTGACCAGATGGACCTTTGTTGGCAAAGTAATGTCTCTGCTTTTTAATATGCTGCCTAGGTTCATCATAACTTTTCTTCCAAGGAACAAGCGTCTTTTAATTTCATGGCTGCAGTCACCATCTGCAGTGACTTTGGAGCCCCCCAAAATAAAGTCTGTCACTGTTTCCACTGTTTCTCCATCTATTTGTCATGGAGTGATGGGACCAGATGCCATGATCTTCGTTTTCTGAATGCTGAGTTGTAACCAACTTTTTCACTCTCATCTTATGCTTTCATGAAGAGGCTCACCAATTGTATTGACCCTCCATATTGATGTGCTAAATAACTTTGTTGTTGTTGTTTTAGTTGCTAAGTAGTTAAATGACTACATGCTTGTAAACTAGACCACTGATGATAACATTACATTTTCTGTGGCCAAAGACTACTATACTGTGAGCAAATACTATCTTTTAACAGCAGGCCTCCCTACAGGAGACTACAATAGGTTCTCGCCTTCCTCTAACACACTGTAAAATGCTATAGTTAACTAAGTAGATGTTCACTGAAACCACTAGCTGATCCAAACAGCAGTTGTCTTCCTTCATCAGAGAAGTATGAATTTATTAATTTTCCCTTTTCGGTAGTGGAGCTATAGTCTCACTATAATGTGGTTTGATGCTTTCTATATTTCTACGTCTAATCCAATTTCAATAAGAAATACTTCAAATACGAATAGGTAAAAATGTATTCCTCCTTTTACTAAAAAAAACAGATTATACTAGCATATTAATGAAGAAAAGTTGAGAAATGATAGAATTTTAATTCAGAATGGACATTTATGTCATGCTGTTTTGCTTCTAATGCAACAAGAAATTTTGTGTTTTCAGTAAATGCAGACTGCACAGTGACAACAGATGTAATAAACAGAAAATACAGAGATCCATTTTGTCATCGTGAGTTTCAGATTGTAAACAAATTAAAAGAATGCTATATTTAGCTCCTGAGAAGTCAATAGTAATACTTTGCTTGTTAGGATAAAGAATTTTATTCCTATCCAAAGGAAAAAGGAATTTAAAACTCAAATACAATGACAAAACACACATAAACTTAATTCTACACTTGACGCCAATACATGCAGAAATGTACATGTAGCTGTAACGACAACCCAGGCAGCAGCTGCGAGACTTGGGAGTCAAGAGACTGGAAGGAATTACAGAAACCTATCCAAAACAAAGGTTGCTTTACAGGGTCACCTCCTGAAAGATGGTTTAGTTTAACTATACAGTAGTTAAAAACAAAGATGGCTCCTGTCTTGAGGGGACTTAAATCTAAAAAATGTAAGCAGAGATGTCTCAGGTATTATTAATAAGCTATGTCAAAAATTAAACTAAGAATCTTCTATTGTTTTAGATTAACATAAATGATATAACATTGTACATATTGTGCAGCTGGCATTTTATTCTTAATACTGTGTGTCAGAAATACATCTATAGCTCCGTTGTACAAGTGCACTACATTTGTTTGTTCATTCTGTTATTGATGAATATTTAATTGGTTTATGCATCTCTTCTCAACTCTGTAGTTACTAATGTCAGGAGCTAGAAATCAACCACAATGTATTCACATCGGAGTAATCTACAATGTCAGAAAACAGGGCTTTTTACTCCTCCGAGAGCCAGCTGTCACATATGGACCCACACACTACTGCATATCTTGGTGTTTGTGAGAGGAGCCTCTCTAGATTATAGCCCGAAAAGCTGAATTTAAATTTTATTATATGTCATCTAATTGTCCTGGAAAGTATTTGTACCATTTCATCTTCCCACCACCAGTGTGAAAGTTTATTTTTTTTTCAAATTCTCACCAACATTTGGTATTTGTTTTTGTCAAACTAATGAGTCTGAAATGGTATCACTGGCTTTTGTTTGTTAGGAACTGCCTTATTGAGATATAACTGACTTACAGTAATTGCAATATGTAAAGTGTATAACTTGATTTTTAAGTTTTCATTGGTAAGCGATGGCACTCACAAAACCATTGCTGTATTGTGACAAGAAGTAATGAACATACCTGTCATCACAGAATGTTTCCTTGTGCTCCTTTGTTATCCTCCCATTTCTCTTACACTACCCCCAGCCCAAGTCAATCACCGATCTCCTTGATATAACTATGGATTATTTTGCATCATGTAAAATTTATATAAATGGAATTATACAGTGCATATTCTTTATGGTCTCATTTTTCTCAGTATATTTATTTTGAGATTCATTCATGTTGCTTGTAATTCATTTCTTTTTATTACTAATTAGTATCTCACTGTATGGTTAAGCTACAATTTGTTTATCCATTCATATGTTCACTGATAATTGGGATATTTCTAGCTTTTGGCTTTTACACATGAAGCATCTATACGCAAGTCTTTGTGTAGAAATATGTTTTCATTTCTCACTAAGGATGGTGTTCCTGGGTCATATCATATGGTAAGCATAGGTTTAATTTTATAAAAATTGCCAAACTGTTTTCCAAGCAGTTGTGTAATTCAGCATTCCCATCAGCAGTGTATGGGAGTTCCAGTTGCTCCGAATCCTTGTCAACACTTGGTTTAGACAGTTTCGGTTTGTTGTTGTTGTTGTTGTTTTGTATTTTAAGTCATCTAATATGTAATAGTAATATCTCATTGTGATCTGCATTTCTCTAATGACTAATAATTTTAAGCATCTTTTCATGTGCTTATTTGCCAGCTCTATATCTTTTTGGACTTCCCAGGTGGCTCAGTGGTAAAGACTCTGCCTAACAATGCAAGAGATCTGGATTCAATCTCTGGGCCGGGAAGATCCCCTGGAGGAGGAAATGACAGCCCACTCCCGTATCCTTGCCTGGAAAATCCTATGGACAGAGGGAGCCTGGGGTCTATAGTCCACAGGATCGCAAAGAATCAGGCATGACTGAGCACGCAGCACACATGTCTTTATTGGTGACATGCTTACTCAAAACTTATGCCTGTTTTTTTTATTGGGTTGCTTATCTGCTTATTAGTGGGTTTGAGAGTTCTTTAGGTATTCAGAATACAAATCCTTATCAGCTATGTGACTTTTAATTATTTTCTCCCAGTCTGTGTCTTATATTTTCATCCTCTTAACCACATCTTTTGAAGAACAGAGGTTCTTAATTTTGATGAAGTACAATATATCTTCTTTTCCCTTTTTTCAATTGTGCTTTTGATGCTGTATTTATGACAGCTTTCCTTCATCCAAGATCACAAATATTTCCTCTTATTTATCTGCCCAAGGGGAGAAAAAAGATATATTAGGTAGAAGACTGTTGAGGAACATCTTTAAAGTACTGAATATTATATCAATTGATATCTGTCAAAAGTTAAGGAAAAATAAAGACTTTTTTGAACATACAAAACCTGAAAGAATTCTTTACCAGAAGATCTGCACTGCAGGAAATGTTAAAGAAAACCCTTCAGGCAAAAGGGATTATAATATTAGGTGGAAATTTGAATCTACACAAAGAAGTGATGAACACTGTGAATGTAGATAGATAGATAGATAGATAGATAGATAGATATGGGTGTACTAGTTTTCCACTGTTGCTATAACAAATTACCACAAACTTGGTGACTTAAAATAATAGAAATGTATTCTTTTACAGTTATATATCAGAGGTCTGACACATGTCTCAGCTAAAATCAAGGCATTGGCAGGACTGTGGTCCTTTTGAATCTGAGCAGAGCCCTGTGGCACTCCTGGGCACAAAAACCTTTCTGTGTCCCCCATTTCTTGATTGCTGGAAATGAGCTTCATTCAGCTTCTATGACCTTCCCTGAGTTCCAACAGTTGCAACAGTTGGGCAGGTTCAAATAGGTGCTAATCAGGGAAGGGACGGGATGCAGAGACAGGGGAGAAGCAGTCAAGAAACAACAGTGCAGCCTTGGGAAAGGGTCCTGGTTCCCCCTCAAGGGACATTCATAACAATATTTTTGAGCTGTTTTGCATGTACTGAAACCCCCACCAGATGGAAGAAGTTAACTCTTTGCTACCCATGAGCATACCGACCCCAGACAGGTTGGAACCAGAAGGCTGATGATGCTGACTCCCACTTACCTCACCACCAACCAATCAAAAGAATGTCCATGCGCTGATCACACTCTCTTTGAACCATCGTTATACAACTCCTCACTACCCACTCCAGGTTGGTACATACAATTTTGGGAGCATTAGCCCACTGTGGCACCCTTTGCTTGGCAAAACAATAAAGCTATTCTTTTCTACTTTTTCCAAAACTCTTTTCTCTGAGATGTAATTTGGTATTGGACTGCAGAGGCTGGATTTGGCTTCACTTTGGGGGCATCTAGGGAAGAACGCATTTCTTCGCTGACTGTAGCAAGGGACTACCTTTAGCTCTTAGAGTTCTCGGTCCTTGCACATAACCCTCTACATCTCAGTATCCTCACACTGCCATTTCTCTGACTCACTCTTTCATTTCCCTCTTTCATTTCTATGACTCTTGTGAATAGAATGAGCCTACCTAATAATCCAAGACAATTTCTCCATCTCAAGGTCCTTATCCTTAATCTCATCTGTAAAGTCTCTTTTGTGCTATAGGGTAACATTCTTAAAGATTCTTGAAACTGGGACATGGACATCTTTGGGGGATTAATATTCTGCTTATCATAGTGGTAAATTTGGAAGACTGTTTTCTTTTTATTTAAATAACTTTCAAGATATTTGACTGTTTAAAGCTAAAATAAAAACAATATGTTTTGGGGTTTATAACATGTAGAAGTCAGATATATGACAACAATAGCACATAAGCCTGTAGGGCAGAAAAAGGAGTATAATATAAGGGTCTAATACTATGAAGTAGAGTGAAAGTCACTCAGTTGTGTCCGACTCTTTGCAGTCCATGGGATTCTCCAGGCCAGAATACTGGAATGGGTAGCCTTTCCCTTCTCCAGGGTATCTTCCCAACCCAGGGATTGAACCCAGGTCTCCCACACTGCAGGCACATTTTACCAGCTGAGCCACAAGGGAAGTCCTGTAATACTATATATGAAGTCATATACTGGAAGTATTGAAGAGAGATTGAAAAAAATTACATGAGGTTTCCAATTTTACCTAATATTGAGAAATGTACATCTTTATGCGTTTTTCCTTATATTGTGAATGAGGGCTTCTTTAGGTTATCAGTGAAGGAAATTTATAAGGTCAGAGAGCATGTGCATATTCAGCTTCACTAGAAATACAAAGTAATTGTATTCATTTACAGATTTGTCAGCAATGAATGAGAATTCCTATTTTATAATGACCTTACTTGATATTCTGATTGTTTAACTTTCATCAACTTCATAGGTAAGAATATGATATCTCATTTCATTTTACATATTAAGCATCTTTTCATACCTTCCACATATTTATTGATTGCTTAAGTTTCTTCATCTATGAAAGCCCTATTGCTCCATTTTATTATTTGTTGGATTTATAGTCATTCTGTATATTGACTCTCAGTCAGTTACATAGATTGTAAAACCCTTTGCTTAGTCTATGACTTGTTTTTCCATTTTGTTTAAGGGGTCTTTTTGTATAGATTTTTATATTAGTGCAGTCAAATTTATTGATATTTTCTTTGAAGGATTGCATTTATTTTTATGTGTTGCTGAAGACATTTACATTTTCTTTTGAAAGTTTCACAAGTCTTCTTCTCACATTTAAGCCTTTAATTTACCTAAAATTCATTTTTGTTTAAAGATCAAATTGGTATTTTGTTTCCATTTGTGCCAGTTGCCCCAGTATCAATCCAGTTTCTTGCTTTTGCTTTATAATGCTGCTTCTGCTATATGTCAAATTTCCATAATTGCTTGAGTTTCTAAATGTTTACTATATTCAATCTATTTATCTATCTCTGATGATTAGCACACTGGTTTATTTTACCATAGCTTTGTAATAAGTCTTAATATTCATTAGGGCAAATCTCACCTCCTGTTTTCAGGAGATTTGGGGATATTCTGTAAAATTTATTCATTGCAGATAGAATTTATTATCTTTATTGTAATTTTCTTTGATTGTAAATGAGCACTAATTTGATTAAAAAGCATATGTCAGTTTTCACCACACTTAGAAAAATGTCTAAATCCCTTAACCCTAACTCACAAAACCCTCTGTGGTCTGTCCCCTATACATTCCATCATTTGCCTTTAATCTTTCATATGGATTTTAGAATTGGGTTGTCAAGTTCCAAGTAAATTCATGTTTAGCTGTGTTTAAAATTGCATTGCATTTGTAGATTTCATCTATTCTGCAATGCCATAGATTGTAAGACACATCATTATTTTATGTGTCACTAAGAAAGAAAAATTGCTTCCCATTAAACTATGACATAATGCTTTCTTATCACTTAGACTTTTTGTTTTATACTTATTGGAAAAGCTCCCTTAGACTTATTTAGATACACACTTTTATCACATTTTTTTGTTTGTGGGCCCACAAAAATGAAAATGTAAGTGAAATAAATTGGTTAAGATATCCTTAAAACTTCGTGGCATTCAGAATCTGACTTTTCTGAATCAATATAAAACTTCAATATCTATTTTTTTTTCACACAATAATAGCTTCTGTGCCATCAAGGACATTGGTAATCCAGCATTTATTATAAGGAAAGTCCTTCCACTTCTGTCTCTGAAATATTCTTCCCAACCACAGTACCCAAACATAATTCAGCTTCACGTACTTGTGAAATATCTCCCCTTTCTTGGGTCCTTGACTGTTCTTGGCAGGAAAATATGCAGTCTCAGTCATTCTTATAATGAAAGAGACTTGCTTCCTTGATATCAAATATATGCCTCCTGCTCTGTTTCTGTATCTTCCCTGCGTTTACAATAAATTTTCATTTTAATGCTAAATAATATTACTATTTTAGGACATTTTAAACAGCCATTCAACTCAACACATACAGTCCCCAAATGCACATAACTCAATTGAAGTGACAAGAATATAAACAGCTATGATGAGAAGTTTATTCATGTTCAGACAATGACAGCTACATCATAAGTCTATCCTGGGTACAAGGTATAAGAAATCACTCATTGTAAGCTACACCCCAATCTTAGAGATGCTTTAAAAAGTATGTTTATAATTGATGAACTATGGTATTTATTATAGTAGAATTATCACCTTATAATAAATAGAGTTACAGAATTCTTAAATATCATAAATGGAGATTTAATATAGATCTTCTTTGTGTATGTTAATAATGTTAAGTATTTTCTGATAATGTTTTTGGTATTATGTATGCTATATTGTAGTCAATTACATTTTATAGTTGATTATTGGGTTTAGGAATATTACTTTTGTTTTATATATTGATTTTATATTCAGTAATCCTGCTAAGCTTTCTTACTAACTCTATAGATTTCCTTAGATTTTTCTATCCAGACAAATAATGTTGTCTACAAAAAACAGCACTATTTTTCTCCTTTGGCAGTCTATACTTCCTAATTACTTTCCCTTTCTGTTTTCATTGGTTAGGACACTAATACAATTTGGAATAGATGTGGTTATAATGAGCATATTTGTCTTGTTTAAAAGTTAATGCTTCTTAAATTTCACCACTAAATAAGAAGTTTGCTCTAGGTTTTTCAAGTTAAGGCCATTCCTTTATATTACTGGTTTGCTATAAATTTTCATCTTGAATCAGTGTTAAATTTTATCATAGGCCTTTTCTACTAACAGGACCATATATTAATAGTTCTTCTAATTCACTCTGTTAATGTGAATCCTGTTGATAAAATTTTCTGATTTCGGACAACCCTTGCAATCCTGGCATAAAGGCTACATGGTTGTAATGTATTACTTCTTTATGTGGGATGTCATTTAAGTTGCTATTATTTTATTTCAAATCTTTGAATCCACAATTCAATGTAAGATTAGTCTATAATTTTTCTTATACCTCATAAAATAAAGTATGTAGCTCTCTCTCTTTTTTCTATTCTCTGATACAGCTTGTATAAAATGAGCTTGGGGGGATTTCATAAAACTTAACCTGTAAAACTTGGAGAAGGAAATGGCAACCCACTCCAGTATTCTTGCCTGGAGAATCCCATGGACAGAAGAGCCTGGCGGCCTACAGTCAGTGGGGTCCCAAGAGTTCGACACGACTTAGCGACTAAACCACCACCACCTGTAAAACTGTCTTAACCTGGGACTTTGCTGGAGGTATATTTTATTACCAATTAAATTGGTTAATAGTCTGCTCAAGTTTTCTATCTCTTCCTGAATCACCTTGTGTGTGTGTGTGTGTGTGTGTGTGTGTGTGTGTATGTATATGTATATATAATAATTATCCCACCTTTTTTTTTTTTTTTGCTGTACTGTGCAGCATTTGGGATCTTAGTTCCCTGACCAGGGATCAAACCTCTACCCCTGCACTGGGAGCACGGAGTCTTAGCTACTAGACCCTTAATTGCACATTTTATATGTTCTTTAATTTAATGACATAAATTTGTTAACAGTATTCTCTTACTATTTTTACTATTCTTTACTACATTAACTTAATAAGAAATACTTTTTATTCCTAATTACATTTCACCCATTTTTTAAAATCAATCTTCTTAGAGATTTGTCTTTAATTTGTAAAACATTTTCATAAGTGTTTTGCATAAAAATATTGTCTGTTTTTTCCCCCTGGGAATTACTTTTGTAAGTTTTCAGTATCTTTATTGCTGCCTTCTAATTTAAAAATTAATGCTTGGTCACTATTTTAAAATTTCATAAGTAACTGATGTGTTGAATGTAGCAAATGATCTATTTGCTTATTTATCATTCCTTTTAAAAACATGATCTAACAGTACAGAATGTTTTACCACTTGCTATTATCTGGTATGAATATGCATTTTTTCCAAGTAAAGATATCTTACTTAGAGGGAGGAAAGTATTAACCTTAATGATATCAATTTAAACCTAAACAAAATTAATGAATTTGTTAAGTGTTATTTTTGGCTACAGACATTAGCCTGCAATTTGCCATGTACATTACATTCAGGATGAATCTTGCACTTGCACTGCATGTAAATATTTAATTCTGCCATTTTAACTTGCGGGTATGTGTATTAAAAAACTTCCTTTTTCTTGGCTTGGCTTAATAACAGCTCATATTTTGCCCTTAAATATATTGGTTTTGATTTTAATCAATTTTGTCTATAATGTCGCTACATTTTTCATCTTCAAAATATTTGGATTTCTTTTTTTTTGGTTTTGGAGCCCCAGTATACTCTCCATGTACACAGCTTCTTAAGAGCAATGGCCTCAGGTCTCCCTGTTTCTGAACCTCAAACCGCCAGCACAATGCCTGGACCGTGACAGATGACATTATCAATAACCACCACTCACTGAGCAAGGGCTGCTTGCAGGCATTGTGGCAAATGCTTTGTATGCCTTATCAACATTTGCTGAAGTAAGAACTACTTTGTAAAAGTAAGGCCTTCTTAAATCAAAACCACAATGAGATATCACCTCATACCCATTACGGTCGTCACCATAAAGAAAAAAGGCAGAAAATAACAAGTATTCGTGAAGATGTGGTGAAATTGAAACCCTTGTGCATTGTTGGTAGGAATGTAAAATGCTGCTACTACTAAGGAAAACAGCAGGGAGGTTCCTCAAAAAATTAAACATAAAACTATCATATGATCTAGTAGTCCCACTTTTGGGTATATATCTGACATAAGCAGTGTCTTGAAAAGATATTTGCACACTTGTTCCCATTGCTGTGTTACTCATAATAGCCAAGAGGTGGGAGAAACCCAAGTGTCCACAGACAGATGAATGAATAAACAAAATATGGTGTATACATACAGTGGAATATTATGCAGCCACTTAAAAATCCTGTTACATGCTACAACATGGATAAACCTTGAAGACATTATACTAAGGGAAATAAACAGGTCATGAAAGGACAAGTATTGCATGATTTCACTAACATATTTAAAGTAGTCAAATTCTTAAAAGCAGAAAGCAGAATGGTGGGTGCTAGGGACTGAGGGAAGAAATAAGAGGGGTATTATTGTTCAGTGGACACAGAATTTCAGATTTCCAAGATGCACAAGTTCTGGAGACCTGTTGCATATAGCTTACAAGAGAAAACTGTTTTTAAAAATGGTTATAATGGTCAGTTTTATGTAATGTTCTCTTTTATACCACAATTAAATTTTTTTAAAATGTTTTAGATCAGGCTTTCTGACTTTAAGGATGAAGAAACTTAAGATTCAGAAGGTTTTGTGGTTCATCCAAGGTCAAAGAACCAACTTCAAAGCACAGAGCAAGAGTGTTCAAGCCTCAGAATCCTTTCACTTACTTTAAATTTTGGTTTTATTTTCCTTAGAATCTAATAGAATTCAATACATACTAAAAATATCCTCGTGTAGATCTTTTAAAGGGGAAAGCAAACCTTTTCATGCTTATTTTTAGTCAACATGACCTTATGATTTGTCTTCCTGAAAAGGTTCACTTCTGGACAGAGCAAAATATGAATGCTTCCAGAGTCAACATTCACTTTCAAATAAAGTGATAAAGGAGCTTCCCAGGTGGTGTGTTAGATCCCTGGGTTAGGAAGATCCCTGGAGGAGGAAATATCCACTTCAACATTCTTGCCTGGAGAATCCCATGGAAAGAAGAGACTGGCAGGCTATAGTCCACAGCGTCACAGAGTCAGACATGACTGAAACAACTTAGCACACACACATGAGAAGATAAAAATAAGTGGATGAGACCATTTAAAATCTTCAGGTATCTTGTATGGGGATTTTTTTTTCAAATTGAGATGTAATTGACATATAACATTATACGTATAATGTTTTGAACTGTAAAACATAATGATTTGATAATTGTAGATTGTGCAAAATGGCCACCAGGATTAGTCTAATAACCAGGGTAATATTTTGAAAAAGAAAATAAATAAATTCATATTAAAAAAGAAAATTTAATAAATGTATTGATATAGAATGTGTGAGGTGTGCCAAGGAAATAAAAATGTGTTCTTCTACCATTTCATTTCATTGAGATTTCCGTTTCATTGAGTTTCTATTAACCTCTCCCCACTGACTGTAAAGAATTGCTGCTTTCTTCTTGCCTCAGTGAACTTTTTCTAAATCATTATCCTCCTTCCACCCTCAGGATCTCAGTAGCTACGTTTTCTAAACAGTCTTAACTCTAGTGTGAGAGAGAAAGGGAAGAACTCAATTGGTATTGTAGTAGGTTGACTGATGTTCACCCAAAGATACTTCATCCTCATCCCTGGAATTTGTAAATATCACATAATTTGGAAAAAGGATCTTTGCAGATGTGATTAAATCAAGGGTTTTCAAATGAAGCAACAACCCTGATTATCAGGGTGGGCCCTAAATGCCACCACATATTTCCTTATATGTGGAACAGAACTCAGGAGGATCTTACACCTAAGTCCCCATCTCATATAGCAATTTTGGCTTGGAGACAAAGACTTGTGTGTGAGCTACATGTGTGGGGATTTGGAAGTGCACAGATATGGGGGAGAGGGCTGCCTAGATCTACAATCTTTAAATAAGGAACGTAGAGGCCCTTGTCTGAGTCCCTGAACTTTTGAAATAATGCTAAGGGTGAGCTAGCACAAGACTTAAAGTCTACTATTTGAGTGTGCACAAGAGAAAGTGCTCCTGATCCAGTGAGATCAGAAAACTATTCATTGCTACCTAAATTCCTTAGATCACAAAAACCATATTTAATTGAAGATGACTTAGTGAACTATAGGCTTCACAGGTAGCTCAGTGGTAAAGAATCCGCCTACCAATGCAAGAGATACAGGAGATGTGGGTTCTATCCCTGGGTTGGGAAGATCCCCTGGAGAAGGAAAAGGCAAGCCACTCCAGCATTCTTGCCCAGAAAATTCCATGGACAGAGGAGCCTGGTGGGCTACAGTCCATGGGGTCGCAAAAGAGTCAGACACTACTGAACATCCAGGCACAACTCAACAGCTAGTGAGCTATTTACTGAGAATGGAGAATTGTGTAATGGAGTTTCCTTGACCAAGAAAGCAGAGTATTTTAGAGAGGAGGCTAATAGCTTTTCAGTGTTAAACTAATTTGGTTATATTCATTCTCCTTTAAAGAAAAAAAAAGTAATGAATCTCTCTGAATATCAGTCCCAACTTCCATGCTTATAATTTATGGTAACATCTAATCAACTCCTAAGTAGCATACATCATTGTCAGATTATATTTTCTCACTTCAGTGCCTACATTTTCTGGCTGTCCATCCAGCCTGATACCCATGAGTCTTTATTTTCCATCAGGGTATACCCAGGAACATTCATCTGTAATATATCATTTGTTCATGTCTTATACTTAAATTTGCTTGAGATGAGTAAGCATCTTGCTTGTGCTGTCATTAGGGAGACTACATGTTACCATAACCATGTATAGGAATATTTTTATTCTTTTATGAGTTCAAAAAGGGCATCTCCCCAAAAGCTTTATTTGTGTGTCCAAGTACAATAAAAGAGCAAACCAATAACTGCAGTCCTAGCCATGCCAAATATCTATTTTATTCCACTTATTTCCAATGTTAAATGTATGGTCTAAAGAAAAGAAAACAAAGAAGAAACTGATTTTATTATATAGCCAGGCACTCTATGCAATTTGGGGCCTGAGAAGACTATAACTGCACAGTCTGAACCTAATAGCCACTCTGTAAGTCTAATCAAACCACAGATCTTCCTTGACTTACAAAGGACTTATGTCCTGGCAAACCTACTGTAAGCAGAAAACATACCAAGTCAGAAATGCACTTAATACACCTAACCTAAACATCTGCAAGAAGATCAAACCAATAAACCCTAAAGGAAATAAGCCCTAAATATTCATTGGAAGGACTGAGGCAGGAGGAGAAGGGGATGATAGAGGATGAGATGGATGGTATTGCCGACTCGATCGACATGAGTTTGAGCAAGCTCTGGGAGATGGTGATGGACATGAGATGGCATGCTGCAGTCCATGGGGTTGCAAAGAGTCAGACACAACTGAGCAAGTGAACTGAAACATCATAGTTTAGCCTAACCTACCTTAAACGTGCTCAGGACAGTTACATTAGCCTTCAGTAGGGCAAAATCATCTCTCACAAAACTTATTTTACATTCAAGTGCCAAATATCTCATGTAATTTATTGAATACTGTACTGAAAGTGAAAAATAGAATGGTTGTATGGGTACAGAACGGTTATAAGTGTATTGGTTCTTTCCTTTTTTTAAACATAAGTGTTATCTCTATCTATTATACCTATCTAACTAGCTGCCCCAGGTCTTAGTTGTAGCATGTAGGATCTTCTAGTTGAGTCATGAGAGCTCTTAGTTGTAGCACGTGAGATCTAGCTCACTGACCAGGGATTGCATCCAGGCCCCCTGTATTGGGAGCACAGAGTCGTAGCCACTGGACCACCAGGGAAGTCCCTGTATTGGTTCTTTACCTTCATGATCATGTAATTGACTAGGAGCTGTGGCTTGCCTCTGCTGCCGAACATCATGGGAGTTTTTGTTGTTCAGTTGCTAAGTTGTGTCCAACTCTTTGTGACTCCATAGACTGCAGCTAGCCGGGTTTACATGTCTATCTTCTGGAGTTTGCTCAGATTCATGCCCATTGACTTGGAGATGCTATCTAACCATCTCGTCCTCTGCCCCCCACTTCACCTTTTGCTTTCAATCTTTCCCAGCATAAGGCTCTTTTTCAGTGAGTTGCCTCCCTGCATCAGGTGGCTAAAGCATCAGGAGTTTCAGCTTCAGCATCATTTCTCCCAGTGAATATTCAGGGTTGATTTCCTTTAGGATTGACTGGTTTGATCTCCTTGGTGTCCAAGGGACTCTCAAGAGTCTTCTCCAGCACCATAGCTTGAAAGCATTAAATCTTCTGTGCTCAGCCTTCTTTATGATCCAACCCTCACATCCGTACATGACTACTGGAAAACCATAGCTTTGACTAGAGGGACTTTTGTTGGCAAATGAGGTCTCTGTTTTTTAATATGCTGTCTAGGTTCGTCATAGCTTTCCTTCCAAGGAGCAAGTGTCCTTTTATTTCATAGCTGCAGTCATCTTCTGGACTGGTTTTGGAGCCCAGGAAAATAAAGTCTGTCACTGTTTTTATTGTTTCTCCATCTATTTGCCATGAAGTGATGGGACTGAATGCCATGATCTTAGTTTTGTGAATGTTGCATTTTATGCCAGCTTCTTCACTCTCTTCTTTCACCTCATCAAGAAGTTCTTTAGTTCCTCTTCATTTTTGCCATAAGAGTGGCATCATCTGCATATCTGAGGTTACTGATATTTCTCCCGGCAATCTTGATTCCAGCTTGTGCTTCATCCAGCCTGGCATTTCACATGGTGTACTCTGCTTATGAAAAAGTGAAAAGAAAGTGAAAGTCGCTCAATCACGTCCAACTATTTGTGATCTCATGGAATTCTCCTGGCCAGAATACTGGAGTGGGTAGCTTTCCCAACCCAGGGATCGAACCCAGGTCTCCTGCATTGCAGGTGGATTCTTTATCAACTGAGCCACTAGGGAAGTGCAAGAATGCTGGAATGGGTAACCTATCCCTTCTCCATCAGATCTTCCCAAACCAAGAATCGAACTGGCGTCTCTTGCATCACAGGTAGATTCTTTACCAACTGAGCTACCAGGGGATCATATAAGTTAATATGAGTTATATGAGTTAATATGCAAATAAGCAGGGTGACAATATACAGCCTTGTTGTACTCCTTTCCTAATTTTGGTTTTAACTGTAGCTTCTTGATCCACATACAGGTTTCTCAGGAGACAGGTAAGATGGTCTTGTACTCCCATCTAAGAATTTTCAGTTTGTTAAGATCCACATGATCCACACAGTCAAAGCCTTTTCAAAAAGGCTATTGTTAATGAAGTGGAAATAGATGTTTTTCTGGAATCCCCTTATTTTCTCTATGATCCAATGAATGTTAGCAATTTAGTCTCTGGTTCCTCTGCCTTGGAAGAGATCAAAATTCAAAGTAAAGTTTCTACTGAATGCCTATCGCTTTCACGCCATTGTAAAGTTGAAAACTTGTTAAGTTGAACCACTGCAAGTTAGGGACTATCTTTTTTATACTCTATGCTGATATAGCAGACCTCAAAATAAAATTATTTCCCTTCTATGCAATCAAGAAAAGAGGAACTAAGTGTTAATGTTGAGAAGTGTTTAGTGTTCTTTGATTTAATAATTGATTTTATCTTCGATGCTACTTATAAACATATGTAATTTTCCCAAAGTAAAGCTCTATTTAAATACAAAATAATAAAAAGTGCTTTTCCTATAACACACAAGAAGTTGTTTTTAAGAACTAGAGGCCCAGTCCCTTGAAGATTCTTCAAAGGAGATTTTTCTTATTCTTTTTGTCGTTTTCCCCTTTCAAAACATTTATTCTTTACCCTTTAAAAAGAACTTATGCATCTGCTGTTTTGAAAATATTTCAAGGTCTTCTTGGGAATACACATATTATGCTCTCAAATCTTAAAATAGCTAGAATTCTGGGATATTTACCAGATTTGCTTACTTCTGAAGATCATAAAGTCTTTACTTTCTTCAATTATTGCATGTTTTCAGTTCTTCTGTTCCTGGGTTTCTTAGCATTATAGCCCTTTTTAAATTTAATTAGTTAATTTGTTTGTTTTTGGCTGTGCTGGGTCTTTGTTGCTGCACAGGCTTTTCTCTAGTTGTGGTGAGCCAGGGCTACTCTTCATTGCAGTGCACAGGCTTCTCACTGTGGTGACATCTCTTGTTTCAGAGCACAGGATCTAGGCATTCAGGCTTCAGTAGTTGTGGTGCACGAGCTTAGTTGCTCCCTGGCATGTGGAATCTTCCTGGATCAGGGGTTGAACCCATGTCCCCCACACTGGCAGGCAGATTCTTATTCACTGCACCACCAGGGAAGTCCTGAGCATTATAGTCTTAAACCATCACTTTCCTTGCTCAGTATATCAGATGGTTATGTCATCAAGTTAGAGTTATGTCTAAGAAATATCTTATATATTAAGTCCTGACTTAAGCCTTTCATATGATGAGACTAAGGTTCCTTTGGCCTCATTAAAAGCCCAGAAGGCTGTGGGGTGGAGGCAGACGTTGGTACAAGAGATATTTTCCATTAGTGCACTTTACTGTCATTCAGGTCCTATAAAATGTTAAAACTTCTAAAGCTCCAAACCCTTGTTTGTCAGTCTAATTCAGTGAGATTAAATGTTTCCAAAGGAGTTTGCTCAAGAATATGCAAACCTCCATCTGTGGGATATCTGCTGTTGATTAGTATCCCTTGTGTGGCTCTACAATGGTTTATTCAATCAAATTCCTATTGACAGCCATAGTGTTTGTTCCACTAAACTCAATAAATAATTTTGTGTAAATGTTTTTAAAATCTATACAGATGTGACTCACATTTGATTCTTAGAAGTGGGATTACTGGGTCAATCTATAAATGCATTGGCATTTTTGTTATATATTACTCACCCTGCCCATCCCTCATCCCCTGACCCCCCACCAACACAGAAACATTTTTTTTCAAGTTTTTACTGGAATATTGGTGCTTTACAATGTTGTGTTAGTCTCTGCTGAACAGCAAAGTGAATCAGCTATATGGGTACATTTACCCCCTCTTTTTAGATTTCCTTCCCATTTAGGTCACCACAAGGCACTGAGTAGAGTTTCCTGTGCTGTACGGTAGGTTCTGACTAGTTATCTATTTTATACACAGTATCAATAGTGCATATATGTCACCCACCCACCCTCCACCCCCCATCTCCCACCAGCACATATACATTTTTTTAATGACTTAAGACCCACATACAGCTCTTGTGTGTGGTTTCTGTGTAGTGTTCTTTCCTGCTCCATAGTGATTCTGGAGCACTGTAGCCGCTCAGTGGTGTAACATTAGAGTCTTCCGGGAAGGACAGGCAAGCATGACCCCCAGCGTGATGCAGACAACACTTGTCCTCACTTCTTTTCTGTTGCTCTCTGCTTCTGTCAACATCTGTTATGGACTGAATACTTGTGTCCCCCTAAAATTCAAATGTTGAAACCAAGCCCCATGTGGTGGTATTGTGGGTCTTTGGGAGGTGATTAGGTCCTAAGGTTAGAGCTTTCATGGGTGAGACCAATGCCCTTATGAAAGAGACCCCATAAATTTATATAATGAAAAGTTACTCAGCCATTAAAAAGAATGAGATAATGCCATTTGCAGCTACATGGATGGACCTAGAGACTGTCATATTAAGTGAAGTAAGTCAGAGAAGAAGAAATATTGTATGCCAGACTTCCCTGGTGGCTCAGACAGTTAAGCATCTGTCTACAATGTGGGAGACCCAGGTTCGATCCCTGGGTCGGGAAGGTCCCTGGAGAAGGAAATGGCAATCCACTCCAGTACTATTGCCTGGAAAATCCCATGAACAGAGGAGCCTGGTAGGCTACAGTCCATGGGGTCGCAAAGAGTTGGACACGACTGGGCGATCTTCACCATTCACAGTATATGTGGAATCTAAAAAGAAATGATACAAATGAACTTACTTACAAAACAGAAAGGGACTCACAGACTTAGAAAATGAACTTATGGTTGCCTGTACATACTGCTATATTTAAAATGGATAACCAACAAGGACCTACTGTATAGCACATGGAATTCTGCTCAATGTTATGTGGCAGCTTGGATGGGAGGGGGGTTTGTGGGAGAACGGATACATGTATATGTATGGCTGAGTCCCTTTCAGCTGTTCACCTGAAACTATGACAACACTGTGAATTGGCTATGTCCCAATACAAAATAAAAAGTTTTAAAAAAAAAGGATAGAGACCACAGAGAGCTCCCCACTCCCACCCCTACTATGTGAAGATAGAATGAAAAAATGGCCATCGGCAACCTGGAGAAGGGCAAACTTGACCTTGCTGATGCCCTGATCTTGGATTTATAGCCCCTAGAACTCTGAAGAAAAAAATGTTTGCTGTCTGTAAACCACTCAGCCTATGATACTGGTTTGGCCAAAATTCTGTTTACAGAAAAACCCAAACAAACCATTTGGCCAACCCAATACTTTGTTATAGCAGCCTCGGCAGACTAAGACAGTGTCATTTTCTTCAAGGCCTTTGTGAGACACCAGTGCTCCCCTCCCCTGGTCCCACCCAGGGCACCCTGGCAATGTTTCATCCCTCCCTGCCCTCTCTCTGGTAACTCAGAATGACCCTCTGACTTCATCAGAAAGCATCTCTTACTTTCCCAACTGACACCTTGTGTGAAGATTTAGAAATAATTCACAACGTCATGTATTACTGCTTTACTCAAAGGACCACTAGGCCTACTGGTGGGCCTAGCGACAGCCACCGTTCTATAGGGAGCCTTTGCTCCTGCTCCGTGTCTCCACTTGAAGACGAGGTGCTGAGTGCTTTCCTCCCAGTCCTCTTCAACCATGTGCCAACACAAAGGATGCATTGCTTGTTTCTGCTGAATAAATTCCTGGATTATTAAGTCTGATCATAGAAATATGGCCTGGTGCCTGGGGAAAGAGTAGTTTCCATGCTCGTTTTTTAATAAACTAGCCACAGTCCTACCAAAAAACTATGTTTTAGGGAGTTGACCTTATGAAGAGCTTAGATTTGATGACTGATGAATCAGTAAGGAGATAAATTCATTCCTTTTTCTTTGCTTTCTCCCTCTTCCTCCTGCTTCCAGCAGCCAAGAAAGTCCTAACATACAGATGATAGAGATTTGGGTGTCATGCACATACTGATCAGACAAATATTGCACTTATAGGTGGCCAGCTTGATAACACACCCTTGTATTGACTCTCTCTTCTTCTCTGCTTCACTCCCCCAAAGAGGTAACAGCATATACAACTTCTGCTTCAGGCTTTGCTTTCCAGGGAAACCAATTTAAGACATAAAAGGAAAAAAAGTAAGAGGAGTTATAGTGTAGCTAAAATCTCTGATTCTAATTGAGAAGGGCTCATGAGAAGAAAGGAATCAGACTTTGGTGAGCAATGACTCAGAGAAGGATATACTTCAGGAAGGTTCGTTGGGCTGGGAGCATCACGAATTCTTGTGTGTTAAAAACTGAAGGAGAAAAAAACATTTTACATGGCAAAAAGCCATGGATATTGTTCAAGAAATAAAAGAAACAGAAAAAGTATTTGCAAATTATGTATTGAAAAAGCTCTTCACAATTGAGAAAAAAAAAGTAGGAAAATAGGTAAAAGATCAGAAGGTTCCTATGAAAAGAAAAGCAAAGAATCTTAAACATATGAAAAAGTGCTCAACTTCACCATAATAAGAGAAATGCAAATTACAACTACACTGAAACATCATGTCTTGTTTATCAGACTGGCAAACATTCAAGATTGAAAATGCACTCTGTTGGCGAGCTTGTGGGGAAATAGGCACTCTTATGCATTGCTGGTGGGAGTACAAAATGTCACAGCCCCTATGAAGGGGAATTTGGCAATACCTAGCAAAAACGTAAATGCATTTACAGTTTGACCCAGAAATCTCACTTCTGAGAATTAAATGTAAATTACACCTGAACAGACTTGAAAGAACATGCACAATGTTATTTACTGAGCATTATTTGTACAAACAAAAGTTTGGGAGCAACCCACAGGTCCATCAATAGGCAACTGACTGAGTAAACCATTGTATAGCCACACAAAGGATACTATGCAGTTATTAAAGCAAAAAAGAATAAGAAAGATCTCTGTATTAGTTTATTGTGATTGCCTTAATAAATGATCACAAGCTTGGTGGCCTAAAGCAATAGAAATGTATTCTCTCATATTTCTGGAAGCTCGAAGTCCAAAATTAAGGTGTCAATAAGGTTGGTTCCTTCTGGAGGTTCTGGAGGAGAATCCATTCCATGCTTCTTTCCTAGTTTCTGGTCACTGACCACAGTCTTGGGTGTTCCTTGACTTGTAGCCCTCTCACTCTAATCTGTGCCTCAGCATTCGTATGAGCTTCTTCTCTGTTTTTCAAATTTCCCTTTCCTTTCTCTTATATCTACACTTATGACTGAATTTAGGGCTCACTCTAATTCAAGATGATCTCATCTTAAGATCTTGGCCTTAATTCTATCTCCAAAGACCCGTATTCCAAATAAAAACACATTTTAAGGCTCCAGGTGGACATAGTTGTTGGAAGACACAATTCAGCCCACTACAATCTCCATGTAATGATATGAATTAATTTCTAGAATATGTCTAGCTAAAGAACAAAGGGAAGAGCAATGTTCATAGTATGCTATATTTTAATGTGAGAAAGGAGGAGATATAAGAATACACACACACACATGTATATACACATGTATATATTTTCAAACAGTGACAGTGGGATAATTAGCCAGAAACTAATCACAGTGGTTAACTTTGTGGGTGGGGAGGGAGGTGACAAGACAGGAATAGAAGGGAGACTTACGAATACACCTTTGAGTATTGTTTCGGTTTTTGAAACATAAATGTTCTACCTATACAAAAATAAAATTTAATATTTTTAAAACTCTAAAGCAGAAAACAAATTTGAGCAAATGAACCTAACTCTTTATCACATAATATTAATACACAGAGAAAATCATTATTTGATGTGACATTATAATACTGAAATCTATATCTCTTCATTGGGACATATTCTGAGATTAAAAGAACTATAACAAATATTTAACTTCATTCCATATTTTCTTAGTAGTAACATTAGTGTCATTGTTTAAAACCCATTTTACGTATATTGTAAGAGACAGCAAATAAATAATTATGTTAATATTATTAGGAACCAATATGTTCAATGTAAGAGAAAAAGAGATACAAGTAAAACTTCTTTTAACTCTTTTCTAGCTCAATTGAGATATAACTGACATATAACATTATATAAGTTTAAGGTGTACTACATGACAATTTGATATGTCTATTGCAAAATAATTACCACAATAGAGATGGTTAACACATCCATCACCTCACATAATTACCTTTTGAGTCTGTGTGTGTGTCGTTAGCACTTGAATTTAAGATATATTCTCTTAACAACTTTTATGTATATAATACAGTATTGTTAACAATAGTCACCATGCTGTACAGTAGAGCCCCAGAATTTTTTTCATCCTATAACTGGAAGTTTGTACCTTTTGACCAACATCTCCCATTTCTCTAATCCCTCTACCCTCTGGCAGCCACCAATCTACTCCTTGCTTCTCTGGGTTTAGTTTTTTAGATTCCACATATAAGTGAGATCATACAGTATTTGTCTTTCTCTATCTGATGTATTTCATTTAGCATAATATCTTCAAAGTCTTTCCATGTTACTGCAATTAGCGGGATTTCCTTCTTATGACTAAATAATATTCCATTTTCTATTTCAGGAGTAGAAAAATAGTCCCAGACATAAGGGAAAGCTCTTCATTTATGCAAAACATCTGCTAATAAATGGAGAAGAATTGATAACATTAGAACAATCACTATTTTTCTACCTTCAGTGAAATAATAGATTCAGACAAAAATCATTGAAATCATTACGTCTCTGTTACCTCATGGAGAATTGGATAGTCCCATGGTATCACAGATAACTTGCTCGATAAGATTTTCTTTTAATGTTAACTTAATAATGGAGAGATGTAGAATATAGGAAAAACTGTGAAAGGCTTTAGAATGGACCAAAGATTCCATTCTTCAAAGGAAAAGTAAATGTCATACAGGTCATCTGATTCTATTGGGTCTCTAGGTCTTACTTTCATTGTCTTTGAGCTATTTCATGACTCTCTAAATTGTAGAATACTCAGACTACAGATGATTCTTGTCTACAAAAGTGGAACTTGTCTATTAGAAATACAGTTGGCTGTTTCCTATGGATATTGACCAATTTACAGCCTGTATATGTGTCTGCTCTTTGGATTTTCCTTTGAACCAGCTGTAGCATCTTATTGGTTCCCTCATTAAAGAATAAGTTAAATAAAATCTTTGACACATATTCATTTAATATTTGTCTGAGAGTCCTGAGTTTACCCTTGTCAAAAATCAAAATGCTTCTGGTGTTAAAAAAAATAAATATAAAAAAATTGTCCTTTAATAATCAGGAATCATTCTAATTCAGCAAATACAGTTAGCATCATTAATAATGGACGTATTAAAAAATAGGCTTTTTGAAGTGACATATATGAAGCATACAACATCACCTCTATAGTGTTCTTTAAAAGAATGTTTAACCTAAATCTAATCAAGCCTTTAAATCTAACTTCCGTTTATAAATCAACTGTGGGAAAAGAAACATTTTAAAGGCTCCAACAGAGAAATACTGATACAAAGTCAGAAAGTGAGACATTATATGAAATATTTGATCATTTTCTTCCAAAAGTCAGTGCCATAAAATTTGGGGGAAAGTTCTAAATTTAAAAAGACTAAAGAGTGGCTTTTCTGGTGGCTCAGTGGTAAATAATTTGCCTGCAATGCAGGAGATGCAGGCAGAAGATGTGGGTTCAATTCCTGGGTCGAGAAGATCCCCTGGAGTAGGAAATGACAACTCGTTCATTCCAGTATTCTTGCCTGGCAAAAAAATCCATGGGGTTGGAAGAGAGTCTGGGCAATTAAACAACAAGTGTATGTGTGTGAGTGAAAAAGACTGAAAAGACATGATTACAATGATCTTTGACTGGATTCTAACTGTTAAAAAAGTGATCAATTGGGGGCACTAGTAAAGGAAATGAGTATTTTGTGATCATAAGAATTACTTCTTTTCTTAGTATTATGATGATGCTTATGTGAAAGAAATGTACCTATTTGGAGAAAGATGCTAACGTTTTTAGAAGTGAAGTATCGTGGTAACCATACTCTACAAAAGTTTAGAAATGAAGCAAATAAGGCAAAATGTTTAGATGTTGCAACTTCAATTTCCTCTTCTTTCTATTTTGCTGTTGCAGAGGAAGAAAAACAAATTTCTTTCCTCCTATCTAGGTTCTTGACTGAGATATCCCCTGCTATCAACACAGATTAGCAGGACAAAAACAAAGAGAAGTTTGATAATATGTATACCTCCTGCACAGATGGGAGATACCCAGGAAAACTGAGTTCTTCATTGAAATAGTCCAAGCTACCACCTTAAATAGTATCTCCAGCTAAAGAGAAAGGAAGATGTTGTGGAGGAAGGGTAGGGCAGTTACCAGGCAAAGCACAGTAAACAAGGGAATGACTGTTAAGCAGATTTAAATCTTTGATTTCCCCATTGACAAGAGTTTCTAAAGATTTAGTCATCCTCTTCTAAGTACACAGGGGAAACACCCTTACAAATGAGAATTTCCTTTATAAATATAAAAGTCTCTACAAAAGGCAACTTCTGCTGGATTTTCAGAGCTTCTCTTGTATCTGCTCTTCTTCAAAAATAACCAGCTCAAGATAATCCTTATACTAAAAGAGGATATTTCTGGGGTGGCAGATTCTGCTCTCCTTCATTGTATGTTTGAAATATACCATAATAAAAGTGAGAATAAAAGAAATCCCTTTGTGTGGAGGCAACATGGTTGAAAACAACCATGAGTTGGGAAGATAACCTCAGTCACGTTTGTTTTCCAATTTTATGATAGGACGGTAATAAAATTCAGTCAGTTCAGTCGCTCAGTCGTGTCCGACTCTTTGCAACCCCATGAATCGCAGCACGCCAGGCCTCCCTGTTCACCACCATCTCCCGGAGTTCACTCAGACTCATGTCCATCGAGTCCGTGATACCATCCAGCCATCTCATCCTTGGTCGTCCCCTTCTCCTCTTGCCCCCAATCCTTCCCAGTATCAGAGTCTTTTCCAATGAGTCAACTCTTCACATGAGGTGGCCAAAGTACTGGAGTTTCAGCTTTAGCATCATTCCTTCCAAAGAAATCCCAGGGTTGATCTCCTTCAGAATGGACTGGTTGGATCTCCTTGCAGTCCAAGGGACTCTCAAGAGTCTTCTCCAACACCACAGTTCAAAAGCATCAATTCTTCAGTGCTCAGCCTTCTTCACAGTCCAACTATCACATTCATACATACAGGAAAAACCATAGCTTTGACTAGACGGACCTTAGTCGGCAAAGTAATGTCTCTGCTTTTGAATATACTATCTTGGTTGCTCATAACTTTTCTTCCAAGGAGTAAGCGTCTTCTAATTTCATGGCTTTAGTCACCATCTGCAGTGATTTTGGAGCCCCCAAAAATAAAGTCTGACACTGTTTCCACTGTTTCCCCATCTATTTGCCGTGAAGTGATGGGACCAGATGCCATGATCTTCGTTTTCTGAATGTTGAGCTTTAAGTCAAATTTCTCACTCTCCTCTTTCACTTTCATCAAGAGGCTTTTTAGTTCCTCTTCACTTTCTGACATAAGGATAGTGTCATCTGCATATCTGAGGTAATCGATATTTCTCCCGGTAATCTTGATTCCAGCTTGTGCTTCCTCCAGCCCAGCATTTCTCATGATGTACTCTGCATATAAGTTAAATAAGCAGGGTGACAATATACAGCCTTGACGTACTCCTTTTCCTATTTGGAACCAGTCTGTTGTTCCATGTCCAGTTCTAACTGTTGCTTCCTGACCTGCATACAGATTTCTCAAGAGGCAGGTCAGGGTATCTGGTATTCCCGTCTCTTTCAAAATTTTCCACAGTTTATTGTGATCCACACAATCAAAGGCTTTGGCATAGTCAATAAAGCAGAAATAGATGTTGCTTTTTCCATGATCCATTGGATGTTGGTAATTTGATCTTTGGTTCCTCTGCCTTTTCTATTAATGGTAATCAATTTATAATGATATAATTATCTGTGTTCCATTTCACTAGTAAATTTTAAGTGCTAATCCCATTTAGCAGGAACCTAGCAACAGAAGTAGTAATGATGGGTGGTCTATTAATCACGTGTACTGTTAAAGTTTTGCCAAGAAAACATACTGGTCATAGCAAACACCCTCTTTAAACAACACAAGAGAAGACACTATACATGGACATCACCAGGTGGTCAATACCGCAGACTGATCATATTCTTTGCAGCCAAATGTGGAGAAGCTCTATACAGTCAGCAAAACAAGACATGGAACTGACTGTGCCTCAGATCAGGAACTCTTTATTGCCAAATTTAAACTTAAATTGAATAAAGTAAGGAAAACCACTGGACCATTCAGGTATGACCTAAATCAAATCCCTTACAACTATACAGTGGAAGTGACAAATACATTCAAGGGATTAGATCTGATAGACAGAGTACCTGAAAAACTATGGGCAGAGGTTCCTGACATTGTACAGGAGGCAGTGATCAAGACCATCTCCAAGAAGAAGAAATGCAAAAAGGCAAAATGGTTGTCTGAGGAGGCCTTACAAATAGCTGAGAAAAAAAGAGAAGTGAAAAGAAAAGGAGAAAAGGAAAGATATACCCGTTTGAATGCAGAGTTCCAAAGAATAGCAAGGAGAGATAAGAAAGCCTTCCTCAGTGATCAATGCAAAGAAACAGAGGATAACAATAGAATGGGGAAGACTAGAGATCTCTTCAAGAAAACTAGAGATACCAATGGGACATTTCATACAAAGATGGGCTCAATAAAGGACAGAAATGGTATGGACCTAACAGAAGCAGAAGATATTAAGAAGAGTTGGCAAGAATACACAGAAGAACTATAAAAAAGATCTTCATGACCCAGATAACCACGATGGTGTGATCACTCACTTAGAGCCAGACATCCTGGAATGAATGCAAAGTCAAGTGGGTTTTAAGAAGCATCACTATGAACAAAGCTAGTGGAGATGATGGAATTTCAGTTGAGCTATTTCAAATCCTAAAAAGATGATGTTTTGAAAGTGCTGCACTCAATATGCCACCAAATTTGGAAAACTCAGCTGTGGCCACAGGACTGGAAAAGGTCAGTTTTCATTCCAATCCCAAAGAAAGGCAATGCCAAAGAATGCTCAAGCTATCACACAATTGCACTCATCTCACATGCTAGTAATGTTCAAAATTCTCCAAGCCAGGCTTCAACAGCATGTGAACCATGAATTTCATGGAGTCAGCAATGCCAGAAACCAGGTATCCTGACTCTCAGTGTATTATGTATATTATTTCTTATGTTACCCAATGGTTCTCAACAGGAAGGCCCACCTAGGGGACACTTGGAAAGGTGTTACAGATGGGAGGGCATGGGTTGTCACAATGACTTGGGGTTGCTAAAGGCAATTAGTAGGTAAAGGTTATGGATGCTAAAAATGCTACATTTCCAGAGGGAATGTAAGGCAATAAAGGACTATCCTACCTCGGATGCCACTAGTGCACTCTCCTCCCCCACCGCACCCCCACACACACTGAGAAACTACTACTCAAGTACAACTTCATGCCAATTTGGCTGATTAAATGCACAATGTAATCCCAAGAAAATTCAAAACAGGCAAGAAAAAAATCATTTACTTTTAACCATTATTATTTTAAGAATCAAATTCTATTCGTACTGAAACTTGTTTCATGTTTTTACTAAACGTTACCTGGATTTTCTAGTCATATATCAAATGGAAGAATTGTGAAGCCCTAAAGCATGCTGGGGCAATCTTGAGATTAAAACTATTTCATAAAAAACTTATGTTGACATAACTTGTGAACCAAAATTAGAATGAACAGAACTAATTTACTAAGGAGCAACCCCTCCTCCCACAATAAAACAAATAAAGACAAATAAAAGAAAATAAACCAACCTAGAGAACTCATTTGCCTTGAAATTAAAACCACTTTTGTTTTCCAAACTCAGCAAGTTCAGTTCAGTTTAGTCGCTCAGTCGTGTCCGACTCTTTGCACCCCATGAATTGCAGCACGCCAGGCCTCCCTGTTCATCACCATCTCTCAGAGTTCACTCAGACTCACGTCCATCGAGTCCGTGATGCCATCCAGCCATCTCATCCTCGGTCATCCCCTTCTCCTCCTGCCTCCAATCCCTCCCAGCATCAGAGTCTTTTCCAATGAGTCAACTCTTCGCATGAGGTGGCCAAAGTACTGGAGTTTCAGCTTTAGCATCATTCCTTCCAAAGAAATCCCAGGATTGGGGAAAAAGCAATCACAATATATTCAGAACAAACCAGCATTTCATTCTATTTAAGACCATATAAATGAACAATAACATGTGTCAAAGGGCTGTGGTTAACTAGAACCCATAACTGTTCTGTATATTATAGACCTGTGGGCTTATAATATGAATGCGCTTCTTATGAATGGGCTTCCCAGGTGGTGCAGAGGTAAAGAATTATCTGCAATGCGGGAGACGCAAGTTCAACCCCTGGGTCGGGTAGATTCCCTGGAGAAAGAAATGGCATTCCACTCCAGTATTCTTGACTGGGAAATGCCGTGGACAGAGAAAACTGGAAGGCTACAGTCCATGGGGGTCACAAAGATTTGGATGTGACTCAGTGACTAAACAGCAGCAATGTTATGAATAATATAGCTGTCACATTTGGCATTTATCTTACCAACCAGTGTTCAGCAAATATGCCTTAATTTATTTTAGAGATAAGAACATGGAAGCAGAATGCATAAAGTGTTCCAGAATACACTTAGTGGTTCTGAAATGCTATGGTATGTTCATTAATTTAACTCTCAGCTGAGTACCTGCTTGTTGCCAGACTGTCTGGCATATCCATAAGCACTGGAAATGAAGTGTTTGCAAAGAGTCGGAAATGACTGAACAACTGAGCACACACATGCACACACACACGCACACAATATCAGGGACAAAATATAGAAATACCTTTGGCATTCAAGAATTTGGCAAATTTGTACCTGATTAGTGATACCAACAAGGTTTTAATTAATGGATCAACACCCACCAGGGTGGAAATCTTTCAGATCATATCTATCCTTGGTCAGTTATCTTCAGCACATTTACTAGCAATGTAAATGAAGATAAAAAGACTTTAAAAAATGATAGGACTAGCAAGAATAAGGCTCAGAAGGACAGCATCATCAGTGTGAGGTTACAGAGAGAAATTCACAGGCTGAAATGATGTACCCCATAAGAAAGATGAAATTTAAGAGGAATAAATTCAATGTACATTTCCATGTTAAGTTTAAATAATTCCATTATACAAGTTCAGAATAGAGAAGACAAGGCAGTTTGGGTATTTTAAAAAATTAGGAATTTTATTTATTTCCATATAATATCAACTTAAACCAATGCTTTGATGTTGCCCCTAAAACTTAACTGAAAACAGAGCCCTGTTAAAAGAAGCAAAGTATCAAAATCATTAATTTGCAATCCTCTCTATCCCAACACCCCAAGGGCTAGGACAACCAGAAAACCAGGGCCATATCTTTATCTTAAAAGTGTATCATATATCACTTATATGTGGAATCTATAATACGACACAGTTGAACCTGTCTATGTAACAGACTCACGAACATAGAGAACAGACTGCCTGGAGGAGGGGATTGGGGGAAGGATGAAGTAGGAAGCTAGCAGATGTTAGCATTTATACATAGAATGGATAAACAACATGGTCTTACTGTATAGCACAGGGAAATATATTCTATATCCTATGATAAACCATAATGGAAAATAATTTTTAATTGTGTCCAATTCTTTTGGACCTCATCGACTGTAGTCTGCCAGGCTCCTCTGTCCATGGGATTCTCCAGGTAAGAATACTGGAGTGGGTAGCCATTCCCTTCTCCAGGGGATCTTCAGACTCAGGGATTGAACCTGAGTCTCCTGCATCCCAGGTAGATTCTTTACAGTGTGAGCCACTAGGGAAGCTCTTATGTATATATAACTGAATCAAATATTTAATTACTTTGCTGTACAGCAGAAAGTAACACAGCATTGTAAATCAACTATACTTCAGTTTAAAAAGCAAGTGTATCATAAGGGGGTGGAAGAAAAAGGAGACAAGTTAATGGGCCAATGGGATTTTAAAGAACTTATTGGATGACTGATTCCTTTTTTTTTTTTTTTTAGTGTTTTTAGTGTTTTCTTTTTTCTATCATTTTTTAAAAATTTTATTTTATATATATATTTTTAATTTACAATATTGTATTGGTTTTGCCATACATCAACATGATTCTTGAACTTACCTTCCTCACTCTGATATAGACTCAGGTGAGTAATAGTTCCATAATGCATTTTAAGAAGAATATTGACAAACAAGATAAGTTCTGAAGAGAGAAATTGGGAGAGTGGGCACTTGACAATTC
The DNA here is from genome assembly GCA_917880005.1 of Nanger dama. Classification (NCBI taxonomy): domain Eukaryota; kingdom Metazoa; phylum Chordata; class Mammalia; order Artiodactyla; family Bovidae; genus Nanger; species Nanger dama. The sequence goes on from CAKJTW010000088.1 coordinate 6,879,215, forward strand.
ATAAAATGATAACTAGAAGGAAATGTTTATCTTTATTTTTTAGAGGGGCCTTGGAATCAAGATTGCCGGGAGAAATACCAATAACCTGAGATATGCAGATGACACCACCCTTATGACAGAAAGTGAAGAGGAACTCAAAAGCCTCTTGATGAAAGTAAAAGAGGAAAGCGAAAAAGTTGGCTTAAAGCTCAACATTCAGAAAATGAAGATCATGGCATCCAGTCCCATCACTTCATGGGAAATAGATGGGGAAACAGTGGATACAGTGTCAGACTTTATTTTTGGGGGCTCCAAAATCACTGCAGATGGTGACTAAAGCCATGAAATTAGAAGACCCTTACTCCTTGGAAGAAAAGTTATGACCAACCTAGATAGCATATTCAAAAGCAGAAAAACATCACTTGGCTACTAAGGTCTGTCTAGTCAAGGCTATGCTTTTTCCTGTGGTCATGTATGGATGTGAGAGTTGGACTGTGAAGAAGGCTGAGCGCCAAAGAATTGATGCTTTTGAACTGTGGTGTTGGAGAAGACTCTTGAGAGTCCCTTGGACTGCAAGGAGATCCAACCAGTCCATTCTGAAGGAGATCAGCCCTGGGATTTCCTTGGAAGGAATGATGGTAAAGCTGAAACTCCAGTACTTTGGCCACCTCATGTGAAGAGTTGACTCACTGGAAAAGACTTTGATGCTAGGAAGGATTGGGGGCAGGAGGAGAAGGGGACGAGACCGAGGATGAGATGGCTGGATGGCATCACGGACTCAATGAACATGAGTCTGAGTGAACTCCGGGAGATGGTGATGGATAGGGAGGCCTGGTGTGCTGCGATTCATGAGGTCACAAAGAGTCGGACATGACTGAGCGACTGAACTGAACTGAACTGTGTTATGTCAGATCTTAGTTCCCCAACCAGGGATTGAACTTGCACCCCCTGCGTTGAAAGCAGGGTGTATTAACCAGTGGACAGCCAGAAAAGTCTCAGGAAATGTTTATCTTAAAAAAAAAAAAAAGATGAGAGGATCCATAAAACAGTGTTTCATGGTGGGTCACAGCCTAAGCTCTGGGCTTAAGGAAACTTGGGTTCAAATCCAGCTCTACCAGCTCATACTATGAGTTATGAGAAGAGACAGGATTAAATAGAAATGTAAGGAATCCAGAACCCTACTAGGGGCAAAAGAGTTAGCTGCCACCAGAGTGGGGTTGCAGCTTTCCAGCTAACCAAATTCAGGTGGCTAAAATTTTGTAGCAAAATGTGTGGCATTGAAATCCCCCATGAACCAAGTGACTATAAAAACAGAGTTCCCTTTTGTACTTGGTGGCTAAGGTAGAATCATCTGAGAAGCATGAAGCTCCAAAATACTATATCTTGGTCTTGAATATCTGACTAATGAGGAAACATACCCTGATGGCCAAAGCCATCTTCTAACTTCAGTTCAATTCACCTGATATGGTAAACCTGCTACTCTTATTAGAGTGACTTTTCAACACTGGGGAGAATTTAGAATGGTATAATGAAGTGGCTCAGACAGTAAACAATCTGCCTACAAATTGGGAGACCTGGGTTCAATTCCTGAGTTGGGAAGACCCCTTGGAGAAAGGAATGGCAACTCACTCCAGTATTCTTGCCTGGAGAATCCCATGGACAGAAGCGCCTGGCAGGTTACAGTCCATGGGGTCACAAAGAGTTGGACATGACTAAGCGACTATTACACCCACACATGCACACACACACACACACACACACACACACACACACACACACACACACAATGAAGTAAATAACCATCATAGAAATGCTTTTGTGTGAATTAAAACTCACATTTTATAATGTTTAAGAGAATCTGCCATTTTAGAAAATTTGTCAGATTAAAAAGAGTATAACAGAATTTCACTGAGTGCATACACAATATTCAAATGTTTAAGAGAACTCAAGATTCAATAGACTTCCAGGCTTATTATCTTCACTGAGTCATTTAATCACCTAGTTAGTAGGATTTTATTTGTTAGGATTATACTTATGCCTTGTCAGGCATTTGAAGGGTTTTACAAGTTCAAATATGTTAAATATATGAGAATAGTTTTAAAAGGGGAATTAAGTAAGTTTATAAATGAAATTAATTGTTTAAAGTGAACTTAATCTTTTTGAATTGTATTGACTATTAATCAGAGAACAAATGAAAGTAATTGCCCTTATTTTTTATAGCAATTACAAGATTTATAAATAGCATAACTAACAATATTCTCAATCTGAATTTAGCACTTTGAGGAAAACAGAATATGTAAGTTTAAAAAATCAAATATTAATATAAATCCCAACAAACTGTAGATAGTCCAAGAGTTTCCCTAGCCTAGGTCATTAACATAGATTGACATTCCCCTCAACATGTCACCTTGTCACCTAGATAGCAGTCTCATCTATAAAATTCTTAAAGTTTTTTTGAAGATTAAATGAGATGATGTATCTAAATCCAGATATTTAGTCAGTATCTCTCATAAAGTTTCACCTGACAGAGCATTCTGTGTATAAAAGTCCTCAAAAATATGGGTTTAAATAAGTAGATTCATTTTCAGGTGGAAGAGGAGCCAAATGCATTCTGTAATGTCCTGCAGAATGGAGTTGGTAATTCCATGAAGATGAATAATATAAGTTTTCAGATTCTGAGTACTTATTTATGTTCCAAGCAATCTACTAAGTGACTTGCATATGTCATTTTGTTGATTCCTTACAATGTATTGGTATTTTAGAGTTTGATCAGAGAAGCAGAGTCCCTGTAAGTAATATAAGAGATTTATTCTTGGGATAAGACCTTATTGTCATGGGAGCTGTATCGCCTATGTATAGCTCTTACTTCTGTATCTGATGTTGGGCCTGAAGTCAGCCTGGCCAGCAGTGGAGAAGGGAAGGTGGCTTGAAGGAGTGGGGAGAGCAAGAAGGAGCTGAAATCCACACCTGTCCTCATCAGAACATATTGGCGGGGCCTTCCCTGGTGGTCCAGTGGCTAAGACTGTGAGCTCCCAATGCAGGGGGCCCGGGTTTGATCCTATACGCCACAACTAAGAATTTGCATGCCACAACGAAGACTGAAGATCCTGCATGCTGCAACTAAGACCTGGTGCAGTCAAATTAAAAACAAAACATAGCTTTTTAAAAAAAGTCAAATTGGGACTTCCCTGGTGGTCAAGACTACAGCCTTCCATTGCAGGGGGCCTGAGTTCAATTCCTGGTCAGGGAACTAGATCCTGTATGCCACAACTAAGACCCAGCATGGCCAGATAAATAAATACATATTTTTTTAAAAAGTCAAATTGGCATTAGTGGTCTCACATTGAAACCTTTGTTGATCTCTAACCCTCCATCTTCGATGATGCAGGGGACCTGCCAAAGAGCTGGCACACCTTGCCATGGAATTGCACACAGAGTTGGTCCAGAATTCTGAAAAGCTGAAGGAGAAGATCTGGCAAGACCTGGATGAGCTGCAGGTCTGGTCCTGCCACACATGGATGACACAAACCAGAAGGTCTGTGACAATACCGGGGAACTGCAATAACACTGGCCTTACACTCTTCTTGCTTCACTCTGCCCTCCAATTTTTCTCTTGTAGGTTAAGCAGCTCTAGCCCAGAACCAGCCAAGGAAGAGAATTCAAGGAATCTCAGTTCCAACCTAGCAAATTTGATGTAATACTAGGCCACCATTGTCCTGTGAGCCCTAGAGAAACAAACTGGATTAGGAAGTTAAATAATTTATGCAAGGGCACACAGATAGTAAGGGAGGGAGCCAGAATGTGAGCTATGAACTGGCCCAGAACCTGGGAACTTGACCACTGCCTTCTACTGTCTCTCTCTAATGTCTGAAAATTAGAGGAAAGCAAGTTTCGGCTCAATGGAAAGATTACCTGTTTAACAGTAGGAGTTCACCCACATTGCAACAAGCTGCCTTGCAAAGGAGAGGGTTCCCTGTCTCAGATGATGTTCAAACACAGGCTGGTGGCCATCTGTCAGAGACTTTACATGAGAGAGTGCTCACCAGGAAGGAGAAGGAATGGGGTGGCTGTTAATGGCACTTTCAACTCCAAGATTCTATATTTTCAGAATATACAGTTGAGAGCAAAGGTCTAAACTCACAGTGTATAAGGAAGGTAATAGAAGAGAAGTGGAAGACAGAAGCCCTTAAGGGTGGGCAGGAAAGAGATTTGGCCAAGCTATGCCCGATAGTGCCAAAACCCACTGCGAAGAAAATAAAAATTATGGTCAACCCAAGAGCTGTTTTTCACACACAGGATGCCACACAATAGCTATACTGTGGTGATTTTTTTTCCCCCTGTAAGTTGATTTGATTTCACTGAACGGACAGGCCATTTTTCTTATTGTGTAGACATGATCTTTAAAAGTCTGATGAAGGATTGCAAATTCAGCACACCATGCACAGACTCTTTAAAATGAAATTTTAATCAATTGAAGGCATGACAAAAAGTTTGAAGCAAATATCCAAATATTTCAAAGAACTGCTTAGAAATGAATTTTCACATTTGAAGCTCTGCCAGCATAAACACATAATAATGAAACATATCTTGGTAGCAGTTTAAAAAATTAAAGTAAAAAGGCAGTGACTAGTCCAACGTTTCTGCAGCAGATGTATCCTCATGACATCTTTCCAAAGCAGATACTATAATAATTTTCTTTTTCTCCCCTCAAATTCTATACCAGCTTGTTAACCAATGTAACAAATTGGAGGTTGTGGAATACCTACACAGATATTAGATAGTTGACTTCTCACCAAGAAAAACCATAAATGTGTAAAGTTTATAGATGAACGTTTAAAAAATTTCCAAGTTGATAGATGGAAATCCCCTGAGAAATGTTATTGTGATATGAGGATCTCTCTCCACTCTCTCCCCCTGCTCTCCACCCAGGAGGCTGACCCGAGTGGAGCACATCAGTGGCACCATTGTTGTCTGGCTTCCAATGGGAAGCACATAAGCAGCACCAGAAAATCAGAGGGCAGAAGCCCTGATGGTACCCCTGGCACTCCTCTCACAGAGTTGCCTTGGGTTAACTGGGTCCCTTGACCCAAGATTGTGTTCCATTTGGGACTTCCCTGGTGGTCCAGTAGTGAGACTCGGCACTCTCACTGCTGAGGGCTCAGGTTCAATCCTTAGTCAGGGAACTAAGATCCCACAAGTCAAGTGGTACAGCCAAATAAATAAGATTGTGTTCCCTTCAACTGTCTCTCTCTTCCCTCACCCCTTTGGCCCCAGAGGACGTATACACTCACCACTGTTAAAAGCCACAGAGAACTACCCTACCTTGTGATGGTCCTACTCCCTGTCCCATACCTTTGTCAAAAATTGGCTTACTGAACACTCTTCAGATTCTATTAATTAGAGGATGCGTTTTGTTTCCTGCTGGTGTAGCCAAAATTCGACCTCTGTATCAGACTGAATCTCAGAGACAGAATTTTGGGTGAAATAGAAAAGAATAGCTTTATTGCTTTGCCAGGCAAGGAGGGGCCAGCAGACTCATGCCTTCAAAACCACATGTCCCTCCCTGGAGAGTGTAGTGAGAAGTTTCATAGTAATGGTTCAAAAAGGGTGTGATTGTCATTGAAACCTCAGCTTCTCTGTACATGGGTGCCAAATAAAAGCTCAGAGACAGAGTTTTGGATGAGATAGAAAAGGATAGTTTTTATTGCTTTGACAGGCAAACAGAGACACACCAGGCTTCTGCCTCAAAAAACTGTGTCTCCACCACAGAGAACTTGAGTGTTTTTATAATGGGTGAGACTTTGGGGTCTCTGACAAGATTAGGGTGTGAGCAGGGCTTCCACTCCCTTAACCTCATCTCAGATGGTTATTCTCCTAATAGTTAGATAAGCTGTTCCTTTAATCTTGCCTCAAGGTTTCTTGGCAGCTCTTCTCTTGATTAGCAGCTTTTCTAATCTGCCCTTTGGAACTCAAGGAAGGTCAAAGCATATGGATGTTCTTCTGATTGGTTGGTGCTGAGGTAAGTGGGAATCAGCATCATCAACCTTCTGGTTCCAACCTGTCTGGGGTCTACTGTGCTTGTGGGCAGCACAGAGTTAACTTCTCCCACGGAAGGGATTTCAGTATCTGCAAAATAGCTCAAAGGTATTGTTATGTATATTCCTTGAGGGACTCTGCCCCAAGGCTGCAATATTGTTTCTTGGCTAGTTGTTGTTCAGTCACAGTCATGTCTGACTCCATGGACTACAGCATGCCAGGCTTCCCTGTCCTTCACTAGAACCTGGAGTTTGTTCAAACTCATGTCCATTGAGTCAATGATGCCATCCAACCATCTCATCCTCTGTCGTCCCCTTTTCCTCCTGCCCTCAATCTTTCCCAGCATAAGGCTCTTTTCCAATGAGTCGGCTCTGTGCATCAGGCGGCCAAAGTATTGGAGCTTCAGCTTCACCATCAGTCCTTCCAATGAATATTCAGGGTTGATTTCCTTTAGGATGGACTGGTTTGATCTCCTTGCTGTCCAAGGAACTCTCAAGAGTCTTCTCCAGCACCACAGTTCAAAAGTATCAATTCTTTGTCCTCAGCCTTGTTTATGGTCCAACTCTCATATCCATACATGATTACTGGAAAAATTATAGCTTTGACTAGACGGACCTTTGTTGGCAAAGTGATGTCTCTGCTTTTTAATATGCTGTCTAGGTTTGTCATAACTTTCCTTCCAAGGAGTATGTGTCTTAATTTCACGGCTGCAGTCAACATCTGCAGTGATTTTGGAGCTGAAGAAAATATAGTCTGTCACTGTTTTCATTGTTTCCCCATCTATTTGCCATGAAGTGATGGGACCGGATGCCATAATCTTCATTTTTTGAATGTTGAGTTTTAAGCCAGCTTTTTCACTCTCCTCTTTCACCTTCATCAAGAGGCTCTTTAGTTCTTTTTCACTTTCTGCGATTAGAGCGGTATCATCTGCATATCTGAGGTTATTTGTATTTCTCCTAGTAATCTTGATTCTAGCTTGTAATTCTGGAGAAGGAAATGGCAACCCACTCCAGTATTCTTGCCTGGAGAATCCCAGGGACGGGGGAGCCTGGTGGGCTACCGTCTATGGTGTCGCACAGGGTCGAACACGACTGAAGCGACTTAGCAGCAGCAGCAGCTTGTAATTCATTTAGCCAGGCATTTCACATGATGTATTCTGCATAGAAGTTAAATAAGCAGGGTGACAATGTACAGCCTTTCCCAATTTGGAACCAGTCTGTTGTTCCATGTCCAGTTCTAACTTGCTTCATGACCTGCATACAGGTTTCTCAGGAAGTACAGAAGGCATCATAGTAATCATTTGCATGAGTTATTTTACAACAGGAGGTCCTAACAAGGAACACAGAACCCACAAGCCACCACCAACCAGAAGAATTTGGGAAAGGTCAAAAGGAGATACCACATGTCCTACCACCCCCAGATTCTTTCTCACTGGCATCCATCTTGGCTGAGCAATATGCATGCCACCAGGAAGGACCCTGAGTCAGAATGTTTGGCCAAAGAAAGCCCAGAAACTAACCCCATCACCATAGAACCCAAGACTGTGAACCACACGGCAGAGCAGTTCTCCTGGGTTGCCTTACCCTACTGCACTCCACCTGGGCTCCCCTTTCCAATAAAGTCTCTTCCTTTGTCAGCTCATGTATCTCCTTTGACAATTCATTTCCAAGTGTTTAGCCTAGAGCCCACTCTCAGGCCCTGGAAGGTATCCCGCCTTCCTGCAACAAATTCAAAAACTTTGCATACATTTCAGGGGCAGCACTGAAATTGTTTACCTTTATACAATAATTCCTTCCCTCAAGAAGCAGAAGGATCTTCAGAAAGTTCAGAGACCACATAAACTCAAAGCGTGAATGTCTTATTAGTGTCCCAGAAAAGAAATTAGAGAAGGAAGACCTAGATAAGTGAGAGGTATTGCATCAGGGGACTCCACATAGAAGATGGGGCTCCAGGGTGGAGAGAGAAGGAAAGAAGAGGAAAAGAAAGAGGAGCAGAGAGGGTCACTTTGGCAGAAGGGAGTATACTAGCAAAGGCTACCAAAATCGTGTACACCACAGTGTCAGGCATGTTCTAATACACTTACAAGTATTAACATGTTAATATACACCATCACCCCACATGAAGTAGGGATTATTGTTACTTCTCTTCCATATGAAGAAACTAAGCACAGACAGGTTAAGCAACTTGACCAAGGTCATACAGCTAATAAGAGGCAGTCTGTCTCCATAGACAGTTCTCCTAATATCTAGAAAAAGTTTCTTGCAGTGGAGCAGGCAGAAATAGTGATGAAGTAAGTAAAAGCTAGGCAGTGGAGAGCCTTGGAAGCCAGATTGAGGAGTTGCTAATTACAGATGATGTAAAAGACAGAAAGTCAAGAGTCAGGAGAGTTTCAGGCCAGGAAATCCCTTGCTGTTGGGTCACGAGGTCAAGGGAACTATTGCTGCATAATAAACCATCCTCCAATTTAGTGACTTAAAACAGCAAGTGTTCATTTGCTCCCAGTTCTGCAATACAGCTGGAGACTGGCAGAGATAATACATCTTTGCTCTGTGTGATATTGTCTGGGGTGGGTCATGTGGCTACATCGAGCTGGGAGCTGGGCTGCAGCTGGAATGTGGCCTCACTCACATGTCTGGTGCCTTAGCCTGGGTTGCAGGAGTGACTACTGTACACTTGAGTTCTTCTCCACCTGACCTCTGTCTTTCTCTCTTCCAGTTGTTGCTCATCATTCAGAAGTCTGGTCCAAGTTTCTGTCCATAACAGCTGGTTTCTAAGAGAGCAAAAGCTAAAGTTGCCAAGTCTCTTAAGGCCTAAGCTTGGAATTGGCACCATGTCACTTCTACCATATTCTATTGGCCAAAGTAAGTCCCAAGTTTAGCTCATTTTTAAGTGGAGGGAAATAGATCTCACATCCTGATGAGAGGTGCAGCAAACTTTTATAAGAATGGGAGGGATTGCTGACAGCCATGTTTGCAAGCCATCTGCCTCAGGGACCAATGACACCATTTGTTACTCTTGTTCTCTCATTCTCTAATGCTGTCATGAATGACATTGTTTCAGCAGATCCCTAAATTCATTGAAGGATATCATATCAACATATCTTGTGCACTTTTGAAACCAAGCAGGACCTTGTGGAGCTCCTGGGCACAAAGGCCTTTCTATGTCCCCCATTTTATTTTAAGTTGAATCTTTAGTTGTGGTATCTGAAGTCTTAGCTGCATCATGTGGGATCTAGTTCCCTAACCGGGAATCACACCTGGGACCCCTGCATTACAAGCATGGAGTCTTAGCCACTGGATCACCAGGAAAGTCCTCCCATTTCTTGATAATGGGAAGTAGGCTTTATTCAGTCCCTTTGATCTTCCCAGAGTTCCAATAGGCAGATTCAAAAAGTTGCTAACTAGAGAAGGGAGGGGATGTGAGATCAGGGAAGAGCAGTCAAGAGGAATAGTAGTATAGCACTAGGGCAGAGTCCTGGTTCTCCCTTAAGGGATATACATAGCAATAGCTTTGAACTATTTTCTGATATAGAAACTCCCACCAGGTTGGAGAAGTTAACTCTGTGCTGCCCATAAGCACATAGACCCCAGACAGGTTGGAACCAGGTTGATCTTGCTGACCCCCACTGCCTCACCATCAACTAGTCAGAAGAATATCCATGAGCTGATCATGCCCCCTTTGAACCATTACTATAAAACTCCTCACTACTCTCTCCAAGTAAGGACATTAACCTGTTGTGGCCCCCTTTGCCTGGTAAGGCAATAAAGGTATCCCTTCTACACCAAAATCTCTATGTCCAAGATTGAATTCAGTGTTGGGGTACAGAGGCCAGATTTGGCTTCACTTACTCTTCCCTGGTGGCTCAGAGATTAAAGCGTCTGCCTGGAATGTGAGATACCTGAGTTCAATCCCTGGATCGGGAAGATCCCCTGGAGAAGGAAATGGCAACCCATTCCAGTACTCTTGCCTGGAGAATCCCATGGAAGGAGGAGCCTGGTAGGCTATAGTCCATGGGGTTGCAAAGAGTCGGACACGACTGAATGACTTCACTCACTCTCAATCCAAAAGACTTCTGAGCTAGGGAAAGAGCATAGCCAGGTTGTCAGCAGGGAAAATCATTTCAGATATCACAGCAATCCCGTGGGAGAGCTCAGCTCAGGTCAGGAAAGCCAGAGCACCAAGCACAGATTAGGGGGCTGGTTCACTGTGAGAACATTCATTAGACTCTATGGCATAGGTGGGCAAGACTACAGCCCTCTGGCAAAATCCTACCACCAGCCTTATTTTGGAGATAAAGTTTTATTGGAGCACACCCATGCTTGATCATTTATGTGTTATCTATAGCTACTTTAGCACTAAAAGAGCAGAGTTGAGTAGTTGCAACAGAAACTACATGGTCCATAAAACCTAAAATACATACCTTCTGCCCTTTAGAGAAAAGATTTTGTAACCTACTCACTGATTTGTATATATTCAGTGATGGTACTTTTTCTCATACTTAATTTTGTCACCAGAAATTACATTGATCTCAGGGTTTACCATTTAACTGGCAGAAATAGGTCCTGGGCCACTCCATACAATTCCTTGAAGAGGGCAAAGAATGGAAAGCTTTCAATAATAGAATATTAAGATGGAAAATCTACATGACGCTTTTAAGTCAAACCAATTTGTGCCCTTAATTACTTTTAGAACCTGTCCTCTGGCTCACTCTCTCCATGCAACCATCACACTCTCCCCAGGGAAGAGACTTACAGTAGTTTTCCTATGTTCAGAGATTTTTAAAAAGATCATTCAATAGGCAAATTGGACATCCTCAGTGGAAAATCACCGTACCAATTCACAGTCAAGAGAACCCAACAGAGCTCCAAAACTCCGTTAACCTAGCAGTACTTGAGCTTTCTGAAAAATTCAAGGTAATTATAGAGGCCTGCCCTTTTGCCTTCACTTGGTTGATACATGAAGGATTTTTTTTTAAAAAACAGTTAACTTAAAAGAACATTTCATAATGTTTAATTGTGTTGTTCCATGATAAATTATTTTGACTATGTTTTCATATGCAAAATACAACTAAAAGATGAATTTTAACACACTATTTCCTTGGAACCCTTGAAGTTCTGCTCCCATATATATTTTTGAACTTTTATGCTTAAAAAGTTCTCAAACTCACATATTCACTAACCCAGCAATTCTGGTTCTTGAGTTTTATCTGCAGTTCATGATATGGTATAGTTTAAAGTTATTCATGGCAGAAATATTTATAATAGCAGGAAATCATAAATAGCCTAAATATCCATAAATAAGGGACTGGTGTGAAAGCAGTAGTAGATAATACATAGGTAAATGGGCATGGCTGTGTTCAACAATTTATTTAATTATAGTAAATCCACATGATGAATCAAGAGGAATGAGGAAGATCTTTGGAATCTTATAAAGAACAAATTCCAGCATTATTGTTAAGTGAAAAGGCAAAGTGCAGAATAGTATGTATTTTATCACTTATTAAAAAATAAGTGATGGGAGGGATAGAAGAGAAATAATTTGCTCATATGTACATTAAATAACTGGAAGGACCCACATAAGAAACTGATAATTTTATCTGTTTCCAGGAGTGATTGTCAGTCAAGGTCCCAGTCTGAGAAATCACTCTAGGGATTTCATTCAGAGGAATTTTAATACTTTAAACTGGTTACACAGGTTAAAAAAAAAAAAAAAGAGTTAAGATGCTTAATAAGAGACTATAAGGTAGCCCAGAAGTTATTAATAGCAAAATATATCTACTATTCATAGGGCTGGGGAGTACCAGGGAGGAAGTGGTGTTAGCAGATCTGAGAAGCTAGGCCAGTGCAGCAGTAGTAGAAACATGGTGGGACTGCCCAGAGGGGAGCGGGGCCACAGAGGGTGAGGTTGACTCACCCTCTGACCACAGTTGCAGCGACCGCAGGAAGTTCTGCTCAAGTAGGAGGGGAGAGAAAAATACATTGGCTCTGCCCTCCTCCCACCCTCCAGTCTTTACCAGTGTCCCTCCTTCCATTGCAGGAGACCCTGGTTGGATTCCTGGGTCAGGATGATCCCCTGGAGAAGGGATAGGCTACCCACTCCAGTATTCTTGGGTTTCCCTTATGGCTCAGCTGGTGAAGAATCCACCTGCAATGAGGGAGACCTGGGTTTGATCCCTGGGTTGGGAAGATCCCCTGGAGAAGGGGAAAGGCTACCCACCCTAGTATTCTGGCCTGGAGAATTCCATGGACTGTATAGTCCATGGGGTCACAAAGAGTTAGACATGACTTTCACTTTCACTTTCTCCTCCTAGTGCCTGAAGCTACCCATAAGCCATCAGGTAAGGGAGTCTGAGAAATGTAGTTTCCTGCAGTACAGAGCTGAGCAAAAGGCAGTGAATGGATTTGTGAAGCAGGTAAATAACCAGTCCAGAAGGACATATCTTGACCTGGGAGACAAAAATGATAGGGAAACATTTTAATGTTTACCCTCTTAAGCTTTCTGATTTTTGAATCTTATGAATATATTGCTATCAGAATGAATAAATTTAAAATAAAAATGATAAATTAAAGAAATGTATAATGGAGTGTGCATTTTTTTATTAGAAGATGAGATTTCAAACTAAAAGTTACTAAACGATCACTATCAGGGGAATGGTAAAAATATAGTGCACATGTACAATGAAATGTGCTGTGTGTGCTCAGTCGCTTCAGTTGTGTCCAACTCTGCGACCCCATGGACGATAGCCCACTAAGCGCCTTTGTCCATGAGATTCTCCAGGCAAGAATACTGGAGTGGGTAACCATTCCCTTCTGAGGATTTTCTTGACCCAATGATCAAACCTGCATCTCCTGCATTGCAGGTGGATTCTTTACCATCTGAACCACCAGGAAAGCTCATACAATAACATATCACACAGCTATTCAAAAGAATGAATCATAGAATACCTATGAAGGACACACAAGAAAGTACTATCAATTCATGTCCAGGGGGAGATAGGCTGGATGGTTGTAGGACAAGTAACAAGACTGGGAAACAAGTAAAGCACTTATACCTTTTTGTACCTTCTGATTTTGGTGCCACATGTATGTATTACCTATTCAAATTGGAAATCAAAAATCTTTCATTGTGGTAAAATACACATAACATAAAATTGGTCATTTTAACCATTTTTAGATGGTTTTAAATGTACAGTTCAGTAATGCTAATGTATTCACATTGTTACCCTCCAGAAAATTTTCATTTTGCGAATCTGAATCTCTGTACCCGTTAAACAACTCCTTCTACCTTCCCCTCCCCCGGCCCCTGGCAGCCACCATTCTACTTTCCATCTACGATTTTGATGACCTTAAGTACATCACCTACTCAATGGACATGAGTTTGAGCAAACTCCAGGAGTTGGTGATGGACAGGGAAGCCTGGCATGCTGCAGTCCGTGGGGTTGCAAAGAGTCGGATATGACTGAGTGACTGAACAGGTTGAACCTCATGTAAGTGCTACCATATTTGTACTCACATCATATTTATTCTTTTGTAAGTGTGTGTATGTGTGTTCTAAGCCACTTCAGTTGTGTCTGACTCTGTGACGCTATGGACTGTAGCCCGCCAGGCTCCTCTGTCCATGGGATTCTCCAGGCAAGAATACTGGATTGCGTTGCCATGCCCTTTTTCAGGGTATCTTCCTGATCCCAGAATCAAACCTGTGTCTCTTACATCTCCTGCGTTGGCAGGTGGGTTCTTTACCGCTAGCGCCACTGGAGAAACCCCGTATTCTTTTGTGACTAGATTATTTCACCTAACATAATGTTGTCAAGTTTCATCCATGTTGTAGCATGCATCAGAAATTCCTTCTTTCTAAAGACTGATATATCCTATGGCTTGTATAAACCACATTTATTTCCCCATATATCTGTCTAAATGCCTTCACCTTTGGTGTCTTTTTTTTTTTTTGAAGGCCATTCTTCTCGCGGTGACAATACTCAGAAAGATGGGGCTCTTTTCATGGCATCAAATGACCCACGTGACTTCTCTGGAACAGACAACCAAAGCAGCTGCCACCGTCCCCCAACAAACTCAGGTCCACAGCATGCTTCTAACATCTTTCCTAGATAGATCTTTAGTCAAAATACCATAGGGGAAGAACTCACTGATAAACAAAGTGTTTCAGAATTATTAAATAAAGTCACTCTTACTGAATCTTCTTGTGCAATCCTGAAAATAAGAAATGCAAAGATAAAGCATATCATAATAAAAGTATAAAAGTACTAACATCAGATTCCTAATCTCTAACGACTATTAAATTATTTTAACTAAGCAAAAACAGATTTTCCTGATTTCTATTTCTCCCCTCCATGTGGGGGCGTTCACCAACTTGTTTATTCTCTTAACCCTTCACCTTCTGAAGGTGGAGATTTCTTCCTTTATTTTTATTTGAGTGAACAGATGAGAATAAATTACTTTAAACTGTAGCTTGAGTCAGAGATTTTTAAGGATTCTTTTCACAATTTCAAATTAGCGATTCAAAAGATGGAAAATGGGGACCTTCTTGGTGGTCCAGTGGTAAAGACTCCATGTTTCCAACGCAGGGGGCAGGAAGTCAATCCCCAGTCCAGGAACTAAGATCCCGCATACAGTGCCTCACAGCCAAAAGAAAAAGAAAGAAAGAAAATGAAATCAAAGGTTTTCTTATGTTTAATGCCAAACATTTTCACAATGAATATTTTTGAAAAGACAGATAACAAAAGTTATGTACAATATGATTCCAATTTGGGGAGAAAAATATATATTATAGATGCACAAGAAAAGTGCTTCCAGATGAGAAATGGAGATCTTGAGACAGATGGGAAAAAAACAGCTCTAAAGATAGACAAGATCTGGAAAATGGGTTGGGTTTTAGCATTAACATGGGTATAACAGAAGATGAAAGATCCGGGTCCTTGATGGCACTGATGCTGCTGCTGCTAAGTCGCCTCAGTCGTGTCCGACTCTGTGTGATCCCAGAGACAGTGGCCCACCAGGCTCCCCTGTCCCTGGGATTCTCCAGGCAAGAACACTGGAGTGGGTTGCCGTTTCCTTCTCCAATGCATGAAAGTGAAAAGTGAAAGTGAAGTCACTCAGTCGTGTCAGACTCCTAGTGACCCCATGGACTGCAGCCTGCCAGGCTCCTCTGTCCATGGGATTTGCCAGGCAAGAGTACTGGAATGGGGTGCCATTGCCTTCTCCTTGATGGCACTGAGGGGCCTTAATTTAACCCACCCCAGTGCCATCTATCCCTGGATTTATTGTTAATGGGAATGAAAAATTTCTGGATGTTTAAACCAATTCTGATTATGTTTTCTGCTCCATTCCAGTCTTACTTAATAGAATCTTCTGCATTTTACGTGTTGTTATCCTCTTATATTTCATTATATCCTCATATATTCCATTATATTTTGATGTCCCCTTAGTTATCACTAAAATATGTTAAATTTTTCATTTAGCTTTACTTATATTTTTACAAATTCCTTTTTTCTCATGCTTTCCAATGAAATTCTTATATCTTTCTTCAGCTCTTTCTTCCTCATGAAACTGCTTTGTTTTTTGTCTCAGCAATGATTTGTTAACGGTAAATTTGTTGGTGTTTGTCTGTAAATGTTTTTATGTAGAACTCTTAATTGAACGATGGTTTAACTGCATAATGAATTCCTTTGACTGACATAAGCCAAGAAATTGGAATTATCCTGTTCTACATAAATCCAGGTCCTTGAAGGGATGAACCATTAATAAAAGGAAGGAAAGGAAGAAACCCACCTCCTGGAGCAAACTGATAATGAAGAGTCTTTTTTTCTTTTCTTGGCCTCTGGGTAGAAAAAAAAAGTCTTCCCTAAAGAATATATAACCCTGTACTTCATCATGGTCCAGGAATACCTAAAAAGAAAAATTAACATAAAACTTCTTCCCAGTCTCACAGCCTTATGTTCAGAGCAGCACTATTCACAATAGCCAGGATATAGAAACAACCTAAATGTCCATCAACAGATTAATGGATGAAGAAGGTGTGGTACGTGTATATACAATGGAATACTACTCAGCCATAAAAAAGAACAAAATAATGCCATTTGCAGCTACGTGAATGGACCTAGAGATGATCATACTAAGTGAAGTAAGTCAGGAAGTGAAAGACAAACACCAAATGATATCACTTACATGTAGAATCTAAAATACAACACAAATGAACATATCAGTCATGTTTGGATGTGGGAGTTGGACTATAAAGAAAGCTGAGCAAAGAACTGATGCTTTTGAACTGTGGTGTTGGAGAAGACTCTTGAGAGTCCCTTGGACAGTGAGGAGATCCAACCATTCCATCCTAAAGGAAATCATTCCTGAATATTCTTTGGAAAGACTGTTACTGAAGCTGAAACTCCAATACTTTGGCCACCTGATGTGAAGAACTGACTCATTTGAAAAGACCCTGACGCAGGGAAAGACTGAAAGCAGGAGAAGAAGGGGATGACAAAGGATGAGATGGTTGGATGGCATCACCGACTCAATGGACATGAGTTTGAGCAAGCTCTGGGAGTTGGTGATGGACAGGGAAGCCTGGTATGCTGCAGTCCATGGGTTCGCAAAAAGTCAGACATGACTGAGCAACTGAACTGACTGATGAAATAGAAACAGACTCAGAGACACAGAGAACCACAGAGATTTGCAGTTACCAAGGAGGAAGAAAGGAGGGGACAAACGGATTGGAAGTTTGGGGTTAGCAGATACAAACTATTATATATAGAATGGATAAACAATAAGGTCCCAATGTATAACAGGGAACTATGTTCAATATCCATGATAAACCAGTATGCAAAAGATATAAAAAAGAATATATATATAGATATATAGTAACTGAATCACTTTGTTCTATGCCTAAAACTAACATGATATTGCAAATCAACTATACTTCAATGTTTTTTTAAAAATAGACAAAAAAAATTCTTCCAAGTCTCTATTGCCTGGGAGAAACAAAAGCAAAAATGTTTTGGAGACCTCTATCCCAAATCTGAGATGGATAGTATCACACAGATAAAGCTCCACTGATGTGAAGTTTAAATTTCAAATTATAAGACATAAGAGAGAAAGACTTCACTGTGAGTAAAAATGGGCACATAAATAGCAGATCTATATCTCTAATATACTTCAGGTACTAGAATAACTTAATACAGAGGGTAACCTAATACAGAGAATAAAATAAGTATGTTTAAAAGTAAAGACATAAAGCCAGCACTGTAATCCATAAAAACAAGTCACTATTTTAAACATAACAAGCATATTTTGAACCAAACTAATCTCCTAGAATTTAAAGATACAATTACTGAAATTTAAAATTCAATGAACTTTTAAATTAGATTTAACATTGCTGAAGAGAATTACTAAACTCTCTGGAGAATATATCTGAAGAATTTACTCAAGATGCAACACAGCTAGATAAAAAGATAGAATATATGAATTATGGAGTATATGGAAAAGAGATTATGGGATATCAAGGATAGAATTAGATAGTCAACTATATATCTAACGGGAATTCCCTAAGGAAAGAATAGAAAAATTGTGGGGATAAGAGGGTTATGGAGAGTCAGTATTTCAAGATATAATGGCTGATAATTTTTTCTCTATTCATTAAAGTCTTAAACCTCAGTTTTAAAAAGCACATCCACATCAAGCAGCAAAAATAAAAAACAAACCCAAACCTCGACACATTGTAAAGAAACATCAACAACCAAAGTGAAATAGAAAATCTTAAAAGCCATCAGTGAGATATAACAGAGCATTTTATAAAAACAAGATCAGCAATTAAACTGAGAGAAGCATTGCAACAGGAACATTACAGGTCAGAAGATAATGAAATAACATCTTCACAGGGCTGAGAGATGGCAGCTGTGAGGTTGGAATCCAATATCCAACTTAATCATCATTTAATCAAGATATTTTCCAACACACTGAGAGAGTTTACTACAAGCAGATCCTTGCTGAAAAGGAAGCCAAAAAAAAAAAAATGTTACCAGAGATGAAGAGGAATGTTTCATAATGATAAAGAGGTCAATTCATCAAGAAGACATGTATCCTAAATGAATATGCACCAAACATCAGAGCTCCAAAAGAGTTGAAACAAAACCTGAGGAAATTTTAAGAAGAAATAGACAAATCTACAGTTGTTAGTCAAGATCTCAACACTCCTTTCTCAATAATAATTAATAGATCAAGTAGACAGAAAACAAGTCAAAATATAGAAGACTTAAATGCCATCAACCAACATGACATAATTGACATTTATAGAACACTCTACTCAACAACAACAGAATATACATTCCTTTTCAAGTACACATGAAAGAGTTATCAGGGTAGATTATATGCTATGCCATAAAAAAGTGTCAATAAGCTTAAATGGATTGGAATCATAGTGCGTGTCCTATGACCACAATGAAATAAAATTAGCAATCAGTGATAGAAAGATAACTGAAAAAGTTTCCAAATATTTGGACACTAAAAGTATACTTTTAAGAAACCAATGGGTCAAAGAAGACATTTTTAAGAATTCAAAATGAATAAAAGTAAAAATATCAAGTTCTGAGATACTGGCTATTTGCAACTGGGTTGACCTAGAGAGTATTATGCTTAGTGAAACAAGTCAGACAAAGACAAATACTATGTTATTACTTTTATGTGAAATATAAAAAATAAATAAATGTATATAACAAAACAGAAACAGACTCACAGATACACAAAACAAACTAGTAGATACCAGTGGGGAAAGGGAAGTGGGAAGGGGCAAGATAGGAGTAGGGGATTAAGAAATATAAACTACTATATACAAAATAAACAGCACAGATATATTGTACAGCACGGGAAATTACAACCATTATTTTGCAAAAACTTTAAATGGAGTATAATTTATAAAATTCTGAATCACTGTGCTATTACACCTGGAACTAATATAATGGTGTAAATCAACTATATGCCAATTTAAAAAAAAAGAAAAACTGTGGAGGATGCTGTAAAAGCATTGCCTAGAGAAAAAATCTATAGACATGATTATTTTAGAAAAAAGAAGGGTTCAAAGTCAATTATCTAAGCTAGAAAAAGAAGAACAATCTAAATTCAAAGAAATGAAGAAATGATAAAGATAGAATAAAGATCACTGACCATCAGTAAACAATTGGAAACTGAAATATTAAAAATACAGTTTACAAATGGCAACAAAGAAATGAGGTAGATTTAACAAAATGTGCAAAACTTTTACACTGAAAATGATAAAGCATAGTTGTGAGAAATTAAGACAATTAATTTAAATTAAAAATAGAACAAGACAAAAATTACTATGGCTTGGAACATTCAATAGTGTTAAGATGTAAATTCTCCCAAAATTGATATAGCTATTCAATGTTCTCTCAGTTAAAATCCTAGCAGGCTCTTTATTAGAACTGATAAACGATTATAAAATTTATGTGAAAATGTAAAAGGACCAAGAGTATCCAAAACAATTTTGGAAAAGAACAAATTTGAACGTCTTACAGGACTTATGCTAAAGCTACAGTCATCAAAACAGTTAAGTATTGGCCTGGGGACAGACATATACATTAATGAAACAGAATAGGGAGTCCAGAAATAGACCCACATATATATGATCAAGTGATCTTTGGAAAAGGAGACGAAGTAATCCTGAAACAGTTGTTGCTCAGTCGCTACATCGTGTTCAACTTCGTGACCCCATGGACTGCAGCATGCCAGGCTTCCCTGTCCTAGGTATCCATATTTTGAAAAACGGATCTCAGTGCTCACCAAATAAAGAGTCAGATGGATGATGGATCTAAATATGAAAGTTAACCTACAAAACATATGGAATAGAACATAAGAGGGAATAACCTGGCAGTCCAGTGGTTAGGACTCTGCACTTCCGCCGCCAGGGGCTTGGGTTCTATCCCTCCCAATGCCCGAATCTTCACTGCAAAAACAGCAACAACAAGAAAAACACAAAATATTTGTGTACTTTAGGGTAGGAAAGATGTCTTAGGACACAAAAGCACTAACCCACCCCTCAAAAAAAAAGATAAATTGGGCTTAATCAAAATTTAAAACTGCTATCTGAAACATGTCTTTAAGAAAATAAAAATGCAAGCCACAAGCTAGTGGGAAACATTCATGATTTCAGATGTCTGACAAAGAACTTGCATTCAGAGCACATAAAGAACTCTTTCAACTCAATTGTAAGAAGAAAAACAAACCACATTGAAAAATGGGCAAGATATTTAAATAGACCAGGAAATCTACTCCTAGGCATTTATACAAGAGAAAGAATACTTCGATACAATGACTGATACATGAATGTATGCAATGACTATTCATGATAAATAAATAATATAAATACCTCTAATGTTCATTAACAGGAGAATGGATAAGCAAATTGTGATATATCCACGGCGTGGACTACTACTCAGCAGTAAAAAGGATGAACTATTGATACATACAGTAACATACATAAATCTCAAAATTCTTAGACCGAGTGAAAATAACCAGACACAAGAGAGTACAATTCTGTATAATTCCATTAACATAGAATTTTAGAACTGTCAAATCTAATCTATATTGACAGAAAACAGATCAATGGTTGCCTGGAGCTGAGGGTGAGAGGGGGATTAACTGCAAAGAGGCAGAAAGGAACTTTTGCAGGGGACTGAAGTATTCTATATCCTGATTGTGCTGCTGATTACTGATTGCATGTACATAACTCTGTAACAATTGTCAAACCGCATCAAATTATATGCTCTAAATAGGCTTAAAATAGGTTCGTGTCATTGTAAATTACACCTCAACAAAGTTGATTTAAAAACAAAAACAAATGCTTTGTGGTGGGTTTGTCATTTGTCAACTTGGCTAAGTTGAATTGCGTTTCCCAGTGTTCCCCTTCCGGTACGTTTCCAGTGAAACCCATGGGTGAGATTTGAAGGGCAGAGGTGAAATGGTAGCCATTTTGTGATTCACACATGTTGTCACTTGTCTTGTGGCTCATCTTGTTGGTGTGTTGCAGTGGCAGCAAGTGATCCATCAAGGTCAGTGGCAGCAAGAACTAACATGGGCTTCAGTCTGTTCTCATGGGCTCCAGCCTGTGTTTGTGGTTCTGACTTGTTCTTACACTCTCCTGCTTTTCATCCATCTTCCCTTACCAACTGCTTGCCCTATGAACTTGAATTTCCAGCATGAGATGTGAAGACAACTTTAAAGAGTCTATTTTACCAGCTTCCATGATTGCATAAGATTAAATCCCTGTAACAAATCCATACATGTAAATATATTCATTCCCTGTGGTTCTGCTTCTCTGATTGAACCATTATTGTTAAAGCCTCTTTAGAAAAAAAAAAAAACTCATTCAGCCACTGTCATTGTTAATGTATAATATGTTCCAAAGGAAAAAAATATGTAACGCCACTATAAGTCTATATTATAGAAAAAGGAAAATAAGTGAGCAACCCACAAGCTGATTATTACTGGAATCATTATTTAATTTCTACTTTAACTCTTTCACCCCCAAAATATATGAATTGTTTAAAAAAGAGACAAATTCAATAATAGGGAAACACTGAGAAAACAAGGAAGACCATAGCTATGTCAATAATAAAGGCCACTATAGGATGGATGAGAGAGGTCTGAGCTCCTTAATAACTAAGACCCAGAGGGAAAGAAAACAAAAATATATATAAACTTATATACATTAAAATAAGGCAAAAACACTCATAACTATTTATTTTACCCCATCAGGGTCCAACACAGGTTGCAGAATACACTTTGACATAAATCACAGCATTACTTTTTCGAATTTGTCTCCTAAGACAAAGGATACTAAAGCAAAAGTAAGCAAATGGGATCTAATTAAACTTCAAAGCTTTTGTATAGCAAAGGAAACCATCAACAAAAGAAAGACAACCTCCTAAATGAGAGAAAATATTTCCAACTGATATGATTGATAAGGGGTTAATATCCAAAACATATAGAGATCATACAACTCAACATAAAAAAAAAAAAAAAAAAAACGTTAAAAAATGGACAGAAGACTTGAAGAGACATTTTCCAAAGAAGACATACAGATAGCCAACAGGCACATGAAAAGATGTTTGACATCATTACTCATTACAGAAATGCTAATCAAAACCACAATGAGATATCACCTCACAGCTGCCAGAATGGCTATCATCAAAAAGACCACAAATAGCAAATGATGGCAAAGATGTGGAGAAAAGGGAACCCTCCTACACTGTTGGTGGGAATGTAAATTGGTGTAGCCATTGTGGAAAACAGTATAGAGCTTCCTCAAAAAACCTAAAAATAAAACTACCATATGATCCAGCAATCCCACCTCTGGGCATATGCTGGAAGAAAATGAAAACACTAATTTGAAAAGATACATGCACCCCAGTGTTCATAGGAGCATTATTTACAACAGCCAAAATATGGAAGCAATCTAAGCACCCATAAAAAGATGAATGGATAAAGAAGACATGGTATATATACACAATGAAATACTACTCAGCCCTGAAAAAGAATGAAATTTTGCCATTTGCAGCATCATGGATGGACTTGGAAGGTATTATATTAAGTGAAATAAGTCAGAGAAAATCAAATGCTGTATGATATAACTTATTTGTGAAATTAAGATAATAAAACAAATTAATGAATATAACAAAAAGAAACTGACCCACGGGGCTGGAGAACATACTAATGGTTACCAGTGGGGAGAGGGAAGTGGGAAGGGCATGACAGAAGTAGGAGATTAAGAGGTACAAATTACTATGTATTAAAATAAATATGCTACAAGGATATCTTGTATATTCCACAGGGAATATAGCCAATATTTTATAATAAATATAAAGAAGAATAACCTTTAAAAATTGTGAATCACTATGTGGTAGACCTGAAACTTATATAATGTTGTATATCAATTGTACCTCAATTTTTTAAAAAGGAAGAAGGAATAAAAAGAACTGATAAGAGATTTCAGTCTGCCCTTGTGAGCTCCTGCTTGTGCTTGTGGGTTCAGTGTTGTCTTTGATCTTTCCCCATTTGGCATCCATCTTCCCTTCCCCACTGTCTGCCCCTAGACTTCAAGTTGGGAGGACAGTGGTCTTACAGCTTCTACAAATGCGTAAGGTCAAATCTCTGTAACAAATACTTATCTTCTAATGGTTCTGCTCTTCTGATTTAATCTTGACTGTTACATGAGACATTAGAGACGCTTCCTTTAAACTTAAGAACAAGAAAACAAACCCATATCACTATTTTATTTAATATTGCATTAGTGATTCTTGCCACTAAGTTAAAAGAAGAAAAATAATTAAAATATGTTAGAAACAAAACTTGCAGATGATATGATTATGTATATGGAATTAACAAACTATTAGAACTAATGAGATTGTTCAGCAAAGTTGTTGAGTATAAATCTCAAATATAAAAGCAATTTCCCCTTCTCTACTATCATCAAAAATTATAAAATGTAATTTTTAAAAAGATAACATTTAAGAGAGCAATAGAACCGAAAGTTCTTTGAAATAAGTCTAACAAATTCAGAAATACATACTTGTAGATGGAAATCCTCAGCATCATAAAGATATAAAGTATGCCCACACTAACCCATAAATTCAATGTGGTTTCAGTCAAAATCTCAACAGGATCTTTCATGGAATGCAACAATCTCAACTTAAAATTCATTAAGAAAGATAGAGGACCAAAAATAGCCAAGGCAATCTTAAAGAGAAAAGGGAAAATAGTGCAAAGATAAATTAATCTGCCATGAGATGGTGAATACAGAGCACTGAAACAGGCCCACATATATTAATAACATGCCTAAAAGTCTGAACACACTATCGGTAAGGATCTGAAGCTATAAGAGCCTTCAGATGAGTGATTTGGGGAGCAGACTGACCATATGTAACAAAGCTGATTATGTGTCTACCCAACAACTCTAAGTTCTACTTGTCAGTATCCACTTTGGAGCAACTCCCCCAAATGTGCCCAAGTAAACATGTATACCTGTTTATTGCAGCACTGCAATTGTGGGGGTAGGTGGAAATACATTTCACTTCCATCAGTTTAAGGATCAATAAATAAATAGCTGACATTCATCATTTTTCAGGGGATTTATATGTGTACAAGAACACTGAACACCCATTTTAAGATCCTGATTTTCTTTAGGAATGAAAAGGAGGGGAAGGGAATGGGATAAAGCCTTAGCTAAAGCCAAATCTTTTTCTTTATTTATTTTGTTTCATTTTATTCTAAGAGAATCAAGTCGCCTGTGTTAATCTCTGTTTTGTTTTGTTTTTGTGGTAAACTATATGTAAGTGTTGATTGCTCTGTCTCTTTGTATATTTTTAATGCTCTGTAGCAAAATATTTTAAAGCCAACAAATCTCTACTGTTGTGATTTACACCATGTCAAATGATAAGTGGGACTCGTTTGTTGTTTCCCACTAAAATAACTATTTGGGAGTAGCATAAATGGGGCCAAAATCACACATCAGCTAGAACACTTGAACGTTCTTGACCATTCCCTTAAAAACAACTCATTTAGAAAAATAAAGCTAAGGGTGATGTTTTACTTTATCTTCATCTAAACATTTGCCTTGGCATTTACAAGAGCCTAGAATCTTGTGAAGGTGTGATTATAAAACTTTCAGAGTTTCTGGCCTAGATTTAGCATCTATTAACAGTTAAACATCCAAACAAGGGAGGAATTTTCCCAACAAACAAGCCATAAACAAAAATATGGTTTGGAAACATGTGGGGTAGAGGGTAGGGTGACTGTTGTGGAAGCTTCCACTTTCCTAGAGAAAATCCGTTTTCTTATTGCTGTGGCAAGCAGTTCTAAGACAATGCTATTATTTTAATATTACTTTTGAGCATTATCTTGGTTTCATGTTGATTTAAGAAATAATTCATTAGAATGGCTAGTACCCACTTGAAAAAAAAAAAAAAACATGGAGATTATTGGAGCCACAAGACCAGGTCTTAAGATTCCTAGAGACAGAAAGAGCTGAGAAGACAGAACACTAATACAGTTACTTTACTGTACTAATCAGCATCATCAAGGAGGTTTGATTACAACCCCACCCCCCTCCACTGTGGGTGAAAGATTTCCTGCACTCCCCACAAGTCCTAAGCCCCAAACCCATGAAAACATGTGACTTAAGTAAACTTTGGCCTTGCACTTTCAAGATCAAAGAACAAATGGCTAGATCATAAAATCATTAGGTAGCATCCTAGGAATATGTCTATTTGTATCAACAGAGTTGTCCAAGAGCTCAAATCCCATTACAGACAGTGGAATGGTCATAAAACACGAAATACGCAAAGGATTGGCAAGGAAAGAAACATACCACGGGTTTTTCCGTCTTCAGAATTAAAGCTCTAAGTTAGACAGGGGGAAGACAAATGCAACATGAGCTCTGAATTATTCTTTTTATTTATACAATTCAGTAGTTCATTGTTGCCTTATCTCCTGGAGGCTGAAACTAATGAGAGGCTGAATAATTTCATATAAATCAAGAAAATGGAAATTGGATATGTTTGGAACAGTCATTGCATAAAATACGGTTGTTTTTGTTGCTTTTAACTTTTGCTCAGTAGACTATCTTGTTAATTCAATTAAAAAATTTATGAAGGTGAATGAATAATTTTCTAAGTATCTTTAACTTTCTTAGATGAAAGGGGCCATATAAAAACAAAGTATACTGTGTTGCATTATTATTTTATTTCATAAGCTCTGTAGCATAAAAAGTTACATATAAAATCTCTCAATGTTTTCAGGAACCTGAACATTATCTTCCTAATCTTGGGAATAGATCTTCAGGCTTTTGTGAAAGTAGCAATGCCTATTTTTTGTTACTGCTCAAGTTTTGTGTGCTCAGAGGCAGATTTTGACAGGTGAAGTTCTGTTGAAGTTTTGTGAATGGAGTGTGTGTGTGTATGTGTGAACTCAGATGAGAAATGGGTCCCACACAGGATGAGTCAGATATTCAATTAGGTGTCAGTTTGTGATCAATATTTATTTTGGATTGCTAGTGTGCATTGCTATTCTGAAATTGGTATATTGTTTTTTAAAACAGATAATTTGGGGGATTTATATTCAGGGTCCAGAAATTGATGAGAAAAATTTGTGTCTTGTCATCTCATGACATCACTGAAATTTATGTCATGATCCAGAATTAAATCGCTCAACAAAAATAAATTGAATATTGTTATGAAATTCTCACATAATCGCAAGCTGTGTTTAGTGAATTAGGAAATTTAATACAAGTTGAATACCCTCTGTTTAGAAGGTGAGGAGGGCTTCTCTAGTGGCTCAGACAGTAAAGCACCCACCTGCATTGAGGGAGATCTAGGTTCAATCCCTGAGTTGGGAAGAACCCCTGGAAGAGGGCATGGCAACCCACCCCAGTATTCTTGCCTGGTGAATCCCTATGAACAGAGGAACCTGGCAGGCTACAGTCCATGGGGTTGCAAAAAGTTGGACATGGCAGAGCGACTAAGCACAGCACAGCACAGTACAGAAGGAGAAGAAGGGAGGCAAAGCAGATGGGCATCAGAAGTTAAATAACTACAATAGATAATATATGTCAAAGTTGCCAAACGAGTAACATGATCATGTACAGATGCTGTGTTCAGAGGTAAAAGTGGAGAAGCCACCAAAGAATCTGGGATAAATGGACAGCAGAGTCCTCGGATGGTGGTAAAATAAATAGTTGTGAGTATTTTTTCCTTATTTTAATGTGTATAAGCTTATATCACCTTAAAATAATATAATAAATTGTTCTTCATTTTTTTCCTCATTTATGATTATCATCAATTATTTATTTCCATTAAGCTCTCTCACTTTTCAGTTTTTGTCCTTAAGTCTCTAAATATTAATATGTATGCTGCCCAGGAGGGCAACACAGTTGGTCTTGCTTTTTCAATAAGTACAAAAGAAACAGGTGGTAACAAGCAATCTTGGTTGATGGTGATAATGTTTAAAATATTTTATTTTATGTTGAATGCTTTCCTGATTTTTTATCCAACAGGCTCATGACACTGTCAACCACCCTGAAACACTTTATATATTTGTCATATCTCTTTCTAATTCTTTTAATCTTAATAGTTTGGATCTGCTGTCAGCAGTCTTGAATGTTTGAAAACAAAATCAAAGAGATATGGAGAAATCAGAATCCTCATACATTGCCGGTGAGAATGCAAAATCTTGCAGCTGCTGTGGAAAATACTTTTGCAGCTCTTCAAAATGTTGGGCATGGAGTTACGCTATGATCCAGCGATTCCACACCTAGATATATACCTAAGAGAAGTGAAAACACACAGAAACACAGAAACTTGTACACACGTGTTCATGGTGGCATTATGCACAGCAGCCAAAAAAATCAGAAACAGTTCAAATATCTATGAACTGATGAATGGATAAAGACGTGATGATGGTGTTTCAGTCGCTAAGTCGTGTCCTACTTTGCGACCCCATGGACTGTAGCCTCCCGGGCTCCTCTGTCCATGGGATTCTCCAGGGGAGAATACTGGAGTGTGTTGCCATTCCCTTCTCCAGGGGATCTTCCTGATCCAGAATCAAACCCGGGTCTATGCATTGCAGGCAGACTCTTTACCATCTGAGCCACCGGGGAAGCCTAAAGACGTGGTATACCACAGAATAGAAGATTCTTCAGCCATACAAAGGAAGAAGCACTGATACTTGCTATAACATGGGTAAAACTTAAAAACATTCTGCTAAATGCAAGAAGCCAGTCACAAAGGACCACATATTGTATGATTCCACTTATATGTATGTTCTGAATAGGCAAATCTAGAGACAGAAAGTAGACTAGTGGTTGCCTAAAACAAGGGCAGAGGAGATTTTGAGAGGAATGGGTGGGAGCTAGGGGTGGGGGATGACTGATAAAGTGCTTCTTTTAAGAGTAATGTAAATTTTCTAAAATTAGATTTTAGTGATGGTTGCGTACTGTGAATATATTCAAAACCATTGACCTGTACACTTTAAATGAGTAGTTGTATATTATGCAGTTTATATCTCAGTAAAGCTGTTTTAAAAATGAAACATAGTAAGATTTTTTTACAACCTTTTCTTGCTTTGTATTTTGGCTCCTCTTGGTAGTCTCGTCCTCCTGCTAATAATGGCCATACAACAGTTATTTTATGCTACCTATTTTCCTCTATAATTTCCCTGAATCAGGCATTTTTATTCTAGATACTTCTGGAACACTCTTAGTAATCTCAGGGTTTGACTTCTTTTCTGCATCAAATGATTAAAAGGAATAAAAGAGAGCAACTGTGCTTTTATAAATTCTTCTTTATGCTCAGAAATTTAAATTGGTTTCTTACCGAATGTGGTATCAGGGAAATGACATTATTTTTGCAACAGAAAACCCAATGTTTCTGATAAAAGCTGAGAGTTTATTGTTTAAATGAGATAAGATGTAAAATTATACATGTGTTTTGAAACAAACACACTAGAATGTACACTTCTAATTAAGCATCATAAAAAGACTAGAAGGTTGCTAAATCTTCTTAGCAACCTTCTAGATAGTCTTTTATGATGCTTTGTATTAATGCCAAGATTGATGAAATCATGAAACTTTTATTATGCTAGGTTTGCCTCAAAATCATGATATGGGATGGCAATACATTTCTGTCCTTTAATAGTGATTTCGTAGTCAAAAGCCACTCATGCTTGATAAGTAGGTCAAAAGACCAACCTGAAGAATATTTTTGATTGTCAGAAATGCAATATGACTCTAGGGTAATGAAGTTTTTCTTTCCCCAGTAACTCAAACTAAATCTGAAAGCACTTTGCTGTACTGCAGTAACCAGCATAGCATTGTAAGTCAACTATGCTTCAATAATTTTAAAAATAATAAGAATTTAAAAGATATGCAATAAGGACAGAATAGCTATCTACCCTTCTATGCTAAACTATATCAATATTAAAATATGAGAAATATCTTTTTAAAAATTAGTCACTTTCTTTTCCTCTCGGAATGGTTTACAATATTTATTTTCTAATTCTACCTACTGTATGTGTGTCCACGCTTGAAACTGGGCTAAGTCTTCATCAAAGACATGAGGCTTTTCTGCCCTCTCAAGCATCCTTTCTTATCTCTTCATTTCAGATCTAGAACTAGAAAATAGAAAGTTCAACCTGGCAAAATCTGAGTGCAGCATCTTTCTCTTCTAATAACACCAAAACTTCTCATTTACCCTAGGTCAAATTTGTCACAAGTTCGTAGTCAGTGGAATCCAAATTAGTGAGGGTTTGCCATGTTTCCTCTCTGAGGTCCTTGGGAGGCCCCCATGCCATGCATCCTGTAACAGTGCTTTTTGGCTTATGAAATCAGAAAACATAGCCAAGGGAGCAAGGCCAAAGAAAGCTATTAGGAGGATAATGTTGACACCAATAAGAAATGTAAAACCATGAATGTAGCTAGGGAACTGTCCATCCAGGAATAAGCATATTAATGTAAATGAACTAAGAGTCAGAAATTAATGAAGTCTATTAATCGAGTTGATTCCTGTAATCTGGTAAAATTCAAATAACATCTTCTTTTAATTGGCCCATGAACTGCCTGAATGAATATCACTAGAACCATCAGAAAGCAGGTTTGGCTTAAAAATAGAACAATACTTAAAATATTTTAACAGAGTCACAGCAAGGGTAGCTGGACCACCACTTGGCTTTAGAGCCATGGGTTCTTAGAATTAACAAGAGTAATAATAATAGCAAACATTTATACAGTAGTTAAACCAGAATGAATTGTATTTCTCATTTTACTTTTTATGGAAGTCTAGTTGATTTACAATGCTGTGTTAATTTCTGCTGTAAAGCAAAGTGACTCAGTTAATCATTTATATATTTAAATATTCTTTTCCATTATGTTTTATCACAAGATATTGAATATAGTTCCTCATACTATACTGTACATACTATACTGTGGGACCTTGTTGTTTATCCACTTAAATATAATAGTTTGCCTCTAGTAACCCCAAACTCCCAGTCTATCCCTCTCCCTCCCCTCATATCCCTAGGCCCACTATCAATCTGTTCTCTTATGTCTGTGAGTCTGTCTCCCAGATAACTTCATTTGTGTTGTATATTAGATTCCACGTACACATGATATCATATGGTATTTGTCTTTCTCTTTCTGACTTACTCCACTTAGTATGGTGACCTCTAGTTGCATCCATGTAAAACTAGGATTTATTTTTTTTTATTTTTAAATTAATTAATTAATTTATTTATTTTTAAAATTACAATACTGTATTTGTTTTGCCATACATTGACACGAATCAGCCATAGGTGAACACAATCTCCCAGTGCCGAAGCCCCCTCCCACCTCCCACCCCACATCCTCTACTTGAATCATCCTGTGCATCAGCCCCATGCATCCTGCATCCTACATTGAACATAGATTGGCGCTTCGTTTCTTACAGGAAAATATACATGTTTCATTGCCATTCTCCCAAACCATCCCACCCTTTCCGTCTCCCTCAGAGTCCAAAAGTCCACTCTATACCTCTGTGTCTCTTTGTTGTCTCACATAGAGGGTCATCATTACTGTCTTCTAAATTCCATATATATGTGTCAGTATACTGTATTGGTGTTTTTCTTTCTGGCTTACTTCACTCTGTATAATCGGTTCCAATTTCATCCATCTCATTAGAACTGAGTCAAATTTATTCTTTTTAAGGGCTGAGTAGTATTCCATAGTGTATATGTACCACAGCTTTCTTATCCATTCATCTGCTGATGGACATCTGGGTTGCTTCCATGTCCTGGCTATTATAAACAGTGCTGCAATGAACATTGGGGTACATGTGTCTCTTTCAATTCTGGTTTCCTCGGTGTGTATGCCCAGCAGTGGGATTGCTGGGTCATAAGGCAGTTCTATTTGCAATTTTTAAGGAATCTCCACACTGTTTTCCATAATGGCTGTACTAGTTTGCATTCCCACCAGCAGTGTAAGAGGGTTCCCTTTTCTCCACATCCTCTCCAGCATTTATTGCTTGTAGAGTTTTGGATCGCAGCCATTCTGACTGGTGTGAAATGGTACCTCATTGTGGTCTTGATTTGCATTTCTCTGATAATGAGTGATGTTGAACATCTTTTCATGTGTTTGTTAGCCATCCGTATGTCTTCTTTGGAGAAATGCCTATTTAGTTCTTTGGCTCATTTTTTTATTGGATCATTTATTTTTCTGGAGTTGAGCTGCATAAGTTGCTTATATATCTTTGAGATTAGTTGTTTGTCAGTTGTTCCATTTGCTATTGTTTTCTCCCATTCAGAAGAATGTCTTTTCACCTTGCTTGTAGTTTCCTTTGTTGTGCAGAAGCTTTTAATTTTAATTAGATCCCATTTGTTTATCTTTGCTTTTATTTCCAGTATACTGGGAGTTGGATCATAGAGGATCCTGCTGTGATTTATGTCGGAGAGTGTTTTGCCTATGTTCTCCTCTAGGAGTTTTATAGTTTCTGGTCTTACATTTAGATCTTTAATCCATTTTGAGTTTATTTTTGTGTATGGTGTTAGAAAGGGGTCTAGTTTCCTTCTTTTACAAGTGGTTGACCAGTTTTCCCAGCACCACCTGTTAAAGAGACTGTCTTTACTCCATTGTATATTCTTGCCTCCTTTGTCGAAGATAAGGTGTCCATAGGTGTGTGGGTTAATCTCAGGGCTTTCTATTTTGTTCCATTGATCTATATTTCTGTCTTTGTGCCAGTACCATACTGTCTTAATGACTGTGGCTTTGTAGTAGAGCATGAAGTCAGGCAAGTTGATTCCTCCAGTTCCATTCTTCTTTCTCAAGATTGCTTTGGCTATTCAAGGTTTTTTGTATTTCCATACAAATCTTGAGATTATTTGATCTAGTTCTGTGAAAAATACTGCTGGTAGCTTGATGGGAATTGCATTGAATCTGTAGATTGCTTTGGGTAGTATACTCATTTTCACTATATTGATGCTTCCAACCCATGAGCATGGTATATTTCTCCATCTATTAGTGTCCTCTTTGATTTCTTTCATCAGTGTTTTATAGTTTTCAATATATAGGTCTTTAGTTTCTTTAGGTAGGAATATTCCTAAGTATTTTATTCTTTTCGTTGCAATGGTGAATGGGATTGTTTCCTTAACTTCTTTTTCTACTTTCTCATTGTTAGTGTATAGGAATGCAAGGGATTTCTGAGTGTTGATTTCATATCCTGCAACTTTACTATATTCATTGATTAGCTCTAGTAGTTTTCTGGTTGAGTCTTTAGGATTTTCTAAGTAGAGAATCATGTCATCTGCAAACAGTGAGAGTTTTACTTCTTCTTTTCCAATTTGGATTCCTTGTATTTCTTTTTCTGCTCTGATTGCTGTGGCCAAAACTTCCAGTACGATGTTGAAGAGTAGTGGTGAAAGTGGACACCCTTGTCTTGTTCCTGACTTTAGGGGAAATGGTTTCAATTTTTCGCCATTGAAGATAATGTTAGCTGTGGGTTTGTCATATATAGGTTTTATTATGTTGAGGTACGTTCCTTCTATTCCTGCTTTCTGGAGAGTTTTTATCATAAATGGATGCTGAATTTTGTCAAAGGCTTTTTCTGCATCTATTGAGATAATCATATGATTTTTATTTCTCAGTTTGTTAATGTGATGAATTACATTGATTGACTTGCGGATATTGAAGAATCCTTGCATCCCTGGGATAAAGCCCACTTGGTCATGGTGTATGATCTTTTTAATGTGTTGCTGGATTCTGATTGCTAGGATTTTGTTAAGGATTTTTGCATCTATGTTCATCAGTGATATTGGCCTGTAGCTTTCTTTTTTTTGTGGTGTCTTTGTAAATGTGTTCTAAACCATTACACTGCAAGGCCTCTCTTCATGCTACGCTGCCTCTAATGTGCAGGGGCTTGACAGAGGACAGGGCTGACAGCTACAGCCTCTTTTTCATGGGTCAGAAACTTTTGCCTAATGCTATATTCATAAGTTTATATTTCTTTTAAAAAAGCATGAATCTTCAAACACAAATGGTTGGAAGAATCTGCCTTCTAATGGAAAAAAAAGTCTTTCACCCCTTGCTAACTGAGTCCCTTGTGATGGGTTGTATTATTCCAACACTTCTGCCCTCCCTGCATCCATTTCCCTTGCCATGTAACTTTGCAGTTCTTCTCACTAAGAAGAGTGGCTGCAGCCTAATGGCTGCTTGTTCACGGGCATTCTCCTTCCTGAGTGCCTTTAGGGCTCAGGACTCACAATTACTGGAGGGCTGCAATAACTGAAGACCATGACATCCTTGTTTACTGATATGACAGGAAATACTCCATTTCTCAGTACCAGTTCCTCCCACCCATGAAACCCATTCAGGCACATTCACCTATATTTTTTTAATAGCAAATACAAGCCATCTTTCCCTCTTCCATCCCCTTTCTCCTTAATATGGCTTTATACCACTGCACTCATCTTTTTTCCCTCTCTTTAGTACTTCTGACATACTTCTGCTTGATCCACAACCATGTCTATGATGCGATTGGTGGTACTGTGACCCTGGAGGTAACACAACTGATCACCATTCTCTACTCTTATGCACACTGCCATCTTATTGGTAAAATAATCCAAACAAGCATGTTCAGAAGGAAAATACAGAGGCCAGTTTTCAAAAGCCAACAGCTCGCTGATTCTCTTAATCTGGTTTATGAGCTGATTCTAAGGGACCATACAAAATTTCCAACTAGTATGGATTTAATCAGTCACTACATGCACCTTTTCAATAAATGTGCCCATAGCAGTCATGGACATTTTGGTGGAAACCTAAGTCACTCTTCTGAAAGGATATTGTGTTTAAGTGACCCCTCCAGAAGTACTTATAGTCAATTTATGTTTCAGTTCAGTTTAGTCGTTTAGTCGTGTCTGACTCTTTGCAACCCTATGGACTACAGCACTCCAGGCCTCCCTGTCCATTGCCAACTCCTGAAATTTACTCAAACTCATGTCCATTGAGTCGGTGATGCCATCCAACCATCTCATCCTCTGTCATTCCCTTTTCCTGCCCTCAATCTTTCCCAGTATCAGGGTCTTTTCCAATGAGTCAGTTCTTCGTATCAGGAGTTTCAGCTTCAGCATCAGTCCTTCCAAAGAATATTCAGGACTGATTTCCTTTAGGACAGACTGGTTGGATCTCCTTGCAGTCCAAGGGACTCTTAAGAGTCTTCTCCAACACCACAGTTCAAAAGCATCAATTCGGCGCTCAGCTTTCTTTATAGTCCAACTCTCACATCCATACATGACCACTGGAAAAACCATAGCCTTGACTAGATGGACCTTTGTTGGCAAAGTAACGTCTCTGCCCTTTAACATGCTGTCTAGGTTGTTCATGGCTTTTCTTCCAAGGAGCAATTACCTTAATTTCATGACTGCAGTCACCATCTACAGTGATTTTGGAGCCCCTCAAAATAAAGTCTGTCATTGTTTCCACTGTTTCCCCATCTATTTGCCGTGAAGTTATGTTTAAGTAATTTCAAACACACTCAGAAAAGTTTCAAGAAGAATACAATAAAATCCAAATCAACCTTCACCCACATTCAGCAATGAACATTTTGCCACATTTGCTTTATCGTTGTCTCCTTTTCTTTCTCTATTTTTCCTGAACCACTTGAGAGTAAATGGTAGATATCACAACTCCTTGCCCTAAATTCTTCAGTGTGCATTTCCCAAGAGCAAAGACATTCTTTTGCATGATTACAGCTAAATTATTCCAATCGGAACACTTAGTCTTGATGTCATGCTATAGTCTGATATACAATCTGTATTCAAATTTTGCCGATTTCCCAATAATATCTTTTATGGACTATTTTCTCCTTTGGATTCCTTGAATCCAATTCAGGATCACAGATGGCAATTAATTGACACATCTCTCTAGTCTCTTTTAATCTAGAACAGCTCCTTAGCCCCTCCTTGGCTTTCACGACCCTGGCATTTGGGGTCATGCATTTTTAGCAAGAATACTACATTGGTTGCATTTACATTTTAAATTTTATTTCTAATTGTGATGAAAACAACATGCAGTGTAAATTAAAGGGTCTAGCAAGTGAAGAATAATTTTTGAGGGGAGAAGTTAGGCATTCTACCTATATTTTAAGCCAATATTATTTCTCTGTGGTATATTCATTGTGACCTAGAAGAACAGTCAACTTTAACAAGAGCATACTGTAATTACTGTCATGTGGTAATTGCACAAAGATTTTGGCTCTGCAAAATTTTCTAAGTTTTGGGGCCACAGAAAGATGTTTTCAATTTTGTGAGCTCTATAACTCTAACACCTGTGCTGAGGAAGGCAGGGATCCCTAACCATTTTGGCATCAGACCAGGACTGTACTAGATAACCACTAAGGTGCTTACTGACCCTAATATGTGCTTCAGGAAAGCTAGTGTCTACATTCACTCTAACTTTCTAGTTTCAGGTAAGGATATCACTCTTTGAGTCAACAAGAAATGTTTTTAGCATGTCAAGAGTCTGCATGAAAAGATGCTCAATTTTTTCAGTTTTAAAAATGAAAATTAAAACTGTGCTAAGATACCATCTTTTACCTATGAGATTAGCAAAAATCTAAAAGTTTAATAATAAACTGTGTTGATGAGTATATGGGGAAATAAACCCTTTCATGTATTCCTGGTGAGAACTCAAATTGTTATATAACCTCTCTGAAAAGTAATTTAGTAATAGCTATCAAAATTATAAATGTATTTTTTTTTTACCCTTTAATGAGCAACAAAACTTCGGGGAGTTTATTCTACAGCTATACTTGCACACATAGAAGATAATATAAGTACAAGGTCAATCTTCAAATGAAGCACCATTTGTAATTGCAAAAGATTAAAAACGATGCAAATGCCCATCAGTAGGGAACTGGTTAAATAAATGTTTATTTACCCATCCAATGGAATACCATGCAGGTTTCAATAAAAGGGTAGAGTGGGAGAAGGAAGCTTGCTACTTACTGATTTAGAAAGAACTCTACATAGCAACACTATTCACAGTAGCTGTTTCTGGGAAACAACCTAAACGTCCATCAACAGATGAATGGATAAGATTTGGTACGTGTGTGTATAATGTGTGTGTATGTGTGTATACATATATGCATGTGTGTGTATACATATATATGCATGTGTGTATACACACATATATGCATGTGTGTATACACATATATATGTGCATGTGTGTATACACATATATATGCATGTGTGTGTATACACATATACATATATAAAAAGAATGAAATGATACCATTTGCAGCAACATGGATGGATCTGGAGATTATCATACTAACTTAAGTAAGTGAGACAGAGACAAATATATGATATCACTTACATGTGGAATATAAAATATGATCCAAATGAATTTATTTACAGAACAGAAAGACTCACAGACATAGAGAACAGATTTGTGGTTGCCAAGGGGGAGGGGGTGTGGGAGGAAAGTATTGGGGGTTGGGAAAGCAGATGCAAACATATATAGGATGGATAAACAAGGTCCTACCGTATAGCACAAGGAACTATAGTCAATATACTATAATATACCATAATGGAAAAGAATGTGAAAAAATGTGTATACATATATATATATATATATATGTATGTGTGTATATGTATAAATGAATCACTTTGCTGTAAGGTAGAAATTAACACAACACTGTAAATCAACTATAGTCCAATAAAAAGAGTGAAAAATGCAAGTTTTTATATGTAGCACCACTTTTATACTATTCTATCTTTGGTATACGAGGGAGGGGACTAAAAGACTATCTTTATATTTGCTTGCTTGTCCACATATAAACTAAGAATAGTAGTGAGAGGAGATCTTGGCAGATGAGGAGTTGGGGGCAAAGATTAGCAAAAGGCTTTCACTGTCTATCCTATGTACTTTCAGGCTTTTGAATCACATAAACCTATCCAAAAGCTCAATTTAAAAGAAATAAACAATGAACAGAAAATGGTAAAATAAAAACAAACAAAAAAGAATCTATCTTTTTCTTCCTGCTTGCCTGTTTATGAACACCAGAGGCAACTTTCCAGTATTTAAGACTTTTTCTCTGTCAAATATGATAACAATGAGCCCCAGGTATAAAAGGCATTGTCAATTGTGTGTGTGTGTGTGTGAGTATGAGAGATAGAGAGTCTAAATTTGTTTTTTTCCCCAGGAAATCAAATCCCAGTGCATTTATATAAGCATGGTGTAGTCTCCCCTGTTGCTCTATGCAGATCCCCTTGGGAACCCTTCTACACTGTGGCAGCCCCCACCATTCCCAACTGCTGTGTGCTCTGCCTATAATGGTCTGCACCTGTGACACTCTTCGGAGACCTGCCCTTGGCCTGTTCCAGCTACTTTGCTCTCTTGTGCAGAGAGCAAGAAATGCCTGGAAGTCTGCTTCCCCTGGGGCAGACTTAACCAATGATTTACTAGCGTGGGAGTGTGAAATCCTAGCTCCTTGCCTCGGATCTGAATAGACTTGAAGGCATAACTTATGTTCTAGTGCTCCCCACAAGATCAGGCTGAGGCTAGGGCTTCACTGGAAATTGTTTCCTTGGCTTCTTTCCCTTCCAGGTTCTAGTTCTCCCACTACTTGACTCGTTTTGTTCTAGGAATACTTTTTTGTAAGTCATTTGTATGTGAATCCACGTCTCAGGATCCCTTTCTGAAGAACATGACCAAAGACATGAGTTGTTTGATTTGGAATGGCTGTAACATGACACCAAATTTTTCCCCCGAAGATAGATTTGAGAAGTTGAGGGATCATTATTATAAATTCCAATCTCACCTTTGATACATTGCAAGTACTCCAGGTGATACCTCATTATGCAATTATTTTATGATGTATACTAATTTACATAATTTGCTTCTATGAGCCAATGGGTTTCAACACACACCTAATCATACTACCAATTTAAAGCCGAAGTCCTGCCCTTAGGGTCTAGTATTTTAAGAGTGTAAATGGAATTTGTAGTGCTCCAGGTAGACCAACAAGGAGGTAACAAAAGAAAAAATCTCCCACACCATCTTGGGTTAACTGCTAACATCCTGAAGCATGAGATCTTATTACTCCTATCATTATTTTTGCCTGCCTACCTAAGGATGTCAAGAAAGCTCAAAGTAGAACATAGCTAATTTAATAGCTGCATGTTTGCATTACTCCCTGTAAAAGCTTGTTTTCTCAAATATAACACATCTTTGCTCTTACAAAAGAACCAGTTTCCTGGGCAACATTTTCTATTTCTTCCTTCCCCATAAACACCACCTTGCTATCTGGAATTTTCCTACATATAAGGGCTTTTGTCAAATGTTTGATTCTTTTAAGAAGTACATCCATAGTACCGCAAACGTCAGAGAAAACACCCTTGTCCTTTACAGACTTCCAGTCTGAAATGAGAAGGATCAACATCTACATGAGAGACCAGCAAACAGCAACCTCCAGGCCAAATCTAGCCTACTGCCTGTTTTTGTATCAAGCCATGAGCTCAGAATAATCTATACATTTTTAAATCATTGAAAAAATTAAAAAGAAGAATATACATTTTTGACAAAATTATGTGAAATTCAGATTTCAGTGTTCATAAATAAAGTTTTGTTGGAACGCTGCATCACTCACTCATTTACACATTGTCTACGATGACTTTCGGTGGAGTAGTTGTGACAGAGACAGTGTGAACCTCTGTAGTCCGCAAAATAGTGCTTTAGCCTGGGAATCTGTAAATATGTGAGCTGTCATGACAAAGAGACTTTGCAAATATGATTAAGGTTACAAACCTTTTTTAAAAAAATCAAAGTATAATTGATGTATCTTTTATATATTATAGGTGTACAATATAATGGTTCATAATTTTTAAAAATTAAATTCCATTTATATCTAACTTTTAAAAATATTGGCTATATTTCCTGTGCTGTACAAGTGTAGCTTATTTTTTTTTAACATTATTTATTTATTTTTGGCCACACTCGGTCTTCATTGCTTTGCAGAGGCTTCCTCTAGTTGCGGTGAGTGGTGGCTACTCTTGATTGTAGTGCATGGACTTCTGATCGTGG
The DNA here is from genome assembly GCA_917880005.1 of Nanger dama. NCBI lineage: Eukaryota > Metazoa > Chordata > Mammalia > Artiodactyla > Bovidae > Nanger > Nanger dama. The sequence goes on from CAKJTW010000088.1 coordinate 6,918,350, forward strand.
TGGTTTCTCTTGCTGCAGAGCACAGACTCTAGGTGTGTGAGCTTCAGCAGTTGCAGCACATGGGGTCAGTAGTTGAGGCTCACAGACTTAGCTGCTCTACAGTGTGCAGAATTTTCCCAGACCAGGGATCAAACCCATGTCTCCTGCATTGGCAGGCGGATTCCTAATCACTGCACCACCAAGGAAGTCCCTTTGTAGCTTATTTTATACACTATAGTTTGCATTTCTCGATCTCCTCCCCTATCTCATCCCTCCACCTTCCCTCTCCGCACAGGTAACCTCTAGTTTGTTCTGCATATCTGTGAGTCTGCTTCTTTTCTGTTATATTCATTAGTTTGTTGTGTGTGTTACATATAAATGATATCATACAATGTTGGTCTTTCTCTGTCTGGCTAATGTGGAATGAAATAAGGTTACAGACCTTAAGGTGAGGAGATTATCCTAGATTATCTAAGTAGGTCTGATCTAATCACATGAGCTCTTAAAAGCAGAGAATTCTCTCCAGTTGGAGTCAGAGAGATATGACGGAAGGGGAAAGTCAGAGAGATTCGGAGTATGTGAAGGATTTGAGGTGTTGTTGCTGGTTTGAAGATGAAGGGGACAACGTGATAAGAACCGTAGGTTGTGTTAAGGAGCTGAGAGAAGCTGACAGCCAACAAGAAAGTGGGGCATCCAGCTACACTGGATTGGGTTCTGCCAGGCACCTGAATAAACTGAGAAGCAGCTTCTGCCCTCAGAGTCTCCAGGAAAGTGGCTCAACCAACACTTTGACTTAAGTCTTTTGAGACACTAACCTGCTGAGCCGATCATTCAACCAAAGAACTATGAGGTTATAAAAGAATCTAAAAATAATACTGTTGTGTGACAATTGTCTAAGTCCTAATTATGCTGAGTTGGTTCACAGTGCTTTTCAGGTATACCATATCCTTCTACTTCTCTGCATATGTAGTCTATTAATTTTTGAGAGTTTGATATTGAAACATCAACTAAAAATCTTAATTTATCTACTTAATAATTGTAATATATAGTAGAACTATATATGATGTTCTGTATTTTCCAAGTCTCCTATAAATGTATTATACTTTCATAATTTAAATAAATAACATATATATACATATATAAAACATATAACCTTGTAAAAATCTTAAAAGAACTATAAGGTTATAAATGAGTATTAAATTTAAGCTGCTAAATTTTGATAAAGTAATTGGATTAGGCCCAAGATGGAGTCACTCATGCTAGGCCTCGTATCAGTAAATCAAACTAACTTAACTAGGTTTTCATGGTTCATTTTCCTGGAAAAGGAAGGCTTAGGTCAGCCAATCAGTGCTTGCCTGCTCCACACAAGATACTAGACCTGGTCTAAGACTTCCCTTTGCACCATATGACCAATCAGCAAATGTCTAGAATGACTTTCTTTTCCCTGTTCACTTTGGTCCATAAAAATCTCTCACCTTATTCAGCTCTGCAGAGTTCCTTTCTATCTGCTAGCTTGAATGTTGCCTACTTATGAATCACTGAAAAAGTCTACTAAATCAGAAGATGGGCTCAATAAAGGACAGACATGGTATGGACCTAACAGAAGCAGAAGATATTAAGAAGAGGTGGCAAGAATACACAGAAGAATTGTACAAAAAGATCTTCACGACCAAGATAATCACGATGGTGTGATCACTCACCTAGAGCCAGACATCCCGGAATGTGAAGTCAAGTGGGCCTTAGGAAGGATGGCTACGAACAAAGCTAGTGGAGGTGATGGAATTCCGGTTGAGCTGTTTCAAATCCTGAAAGATGATGCTGTGAAAGTGCTGCACTTCATACACCAGCAAATTTGGAAACCTCAGCAGGGGTCACAGGACTGGAAAAGGTCCGTTTTCATTCCAATTCCAAACAAAGGCAATGCCAAAGAATGCTCAAACTACTGCACAATTGCACTCATCTCACATGCTAGTAAAGTAATGCTCAAAATTCTCCAAGCCAGGCTTCAGCAATACGTGAATTGTGAACTTCCAGATGTGCAAGCTGGTTTTAGAAAAGGCAGAGGAACCAGAGATCAAATTGCCAACATCCACCGGATCATCGAAAAAGCAAGAGTTCCTGAAAAATATCTATTTCTGCTTTACTGACTATGCCAAAGCCTTTGCCTGTGTGGATCACAATAAACTGGAAAATTCTGAAAGAGATGGGAATATCAGGCCACCTGACCTCCCTCTTGAGAAACCTATATGCAGGTCAGGAAGCAACAGTGAGAACTGGACATGGAACAACAGATTGGTTCCAAATAGGAAAAGGAGTACGTCAAGGCTGAATATTGTCACCCTGCTTATTGAACTTATATGCAGAGTACATCATGAGAAACACTGGGCTGGAAGAAGCACAAGCTGGAATCAAGATTGCTGGGAGAAATATCAATAACCTCAGATATGCAGATGACACCACCCTTATGGCAGAAAGTGAAGAGGAACTAAAAGCCTCTTGATGAAAGTGAAAGAGGAGAGTGAAAAAGCTGGCTTAAAGCTCAACATTCAGAAAATGAAGATCATGGCATCCAGTCCTATCACTTCATGGCAAATAGATGGGGAAACAGTGGAAACAGTGTCAGACTTTATTTTTGCGCTCCAAAATCACTGCAGATGGTGATTGCAGCCATGAAATTAAAAGACGCTTACTCCTTGGAAGAAAAGTTATGACCAACCTAGATAGCATATTCAAAAGCAGAAAAACATTACTTTGCCAACAAAGGTCCGTCTAGTCAAGGCTATGGTTTTTCCAGTGGTCATGTATGGATATGAGAGCTGGACTGTGAAGAGAGCTGAGCACCAAAGAATTGATGCTTTTGAACTGTGGTGTTAGAGAAGACTCTTGAGAGTCCCTTGGACTGCAAGGAGATCCAACCAGTCCATTCTGAAGGAGATCAGCCCTGGGATTTCTTTGGAGGGAATGATGCTGAAGCTGAAACTCCAGTACTTTGGCCACCTCATGCGAAGAGTTGACTCACTGGAAAAGACTCTGATGCTGAGAGGGATTGAGGGCAGGAGGAAAAGGGGACGACAGAGGATGAGATGACTGAATGGCATCACTGACCCGATGGATGTGAGTGAACTCCGGGAGTTGGTGATGGACAGGGAGGCCTGGCGTGCTGCGATTCATGGGGTTGCAAAGAGTCGGACACGACTGAACGAGTGAACTGAACTGAGATCAGAACATTTCTGGGGAAAATTTTCTTATAACAGTTTGAAGCAATTTGTTACAGGGGAAATAGAAAACTAATACATCCTCAAAGGTTAACATATTTACTATCTGGACCTTTCCAGATAAAGTTTGCCAAACCTTGATCTCCAAATTGTGGGTACTCAGACCAGCAGCACTTGTATCAATTCTAGAGCTTAATAGAATTGCAGTATCTCTTAATTAACCAGATGGAAGGGAATTTTTCACAACTTATATCAAATCACCACAATGTGCATTTTAAATATCTTACAATTTTACGTGTCAATTATCTTCTATAAAAGTGAAATTAAGGCAAATAATGATTAAACAAAAAAACCTCAGTACCCATATGATATATGCCCATTATGTGAGTTCATTCAATTTCTTTTTTAAATAGGAATACAGAACTCACTGAGCCGTACTGAATTAGAATCTGCATTCTAGCAAGATCCCTAAGGGATTATCTGCACATTCAAATCTGAGAAGCACTGGTCTAGATTTCATTTTGCTGTTGTCTTAGCTGTTACGAAGATTGTCTTAGCTGCCTTTGTCTGGATGGAGAGTTAAGCAGAGATGTACACAGAAATAATGTTAGCAAAAAGCTGAAAGCTGAACTTAGCTGGATATTTTATAGTCACTGCAGTCACAGCATTGTCATCTTCATCCTTGGCGTTATCAGCACCACATTCATCAGGCCAAAGCAGTATTGAGGACCAATTTCTGGCACCTGCCCTGCAATTATAGCCTATATTACTTGACTCTTTCAATTCCCCAGAAAGTCACTTTATAATTAGTTCCTTTGTTGTTGTTGTCTAGTTGCTAAGTCATGTCCAATTATTAAGAGTTCCTTAGGGCCCCCGTAACAAATCACCATAACTGGATAGCTTAAAATAACAGAAATGTATTCTGACAGGTTTGTAAGCCAGAAGTCAGAAATCAACATGTTGGCAGGATTGGTTCCTCCTGGAGGCTCTAAGGAAGAATCTGTTCCATGCCTTTCTCCTAGTTTCTGGCAACTTTGTGTTTCCTTGACATACGTAACTCTAATCCCTGCCCCCACCTTCAGATCATCTTGTCCTCTGTGTCTCCAATCTCCCTCTGCCTGTCTCTTATAAAGTGAAAGTGAAGTCGCTCAGTCATGTCCGACCCTTAGCGACCCCATGGACTGCAGCCCACCAGGCTCCTCCATCCATGGGATTCTCCAGGCCAGAATACTGAGTGGGGTGCCATTGCCTTCTCTTATAAGAACATCTGTTATTGGATTTAGGGCCCACTCTGAATCTAGGATGACCTCATCTCAAGACTTTTAATTACATCTGCAAAGACTCTTTTTCTAAATAAGGTCACATTCGCAGCTTCCTGGGAGTTGAAGTAGGGATTTTGGATGGGGACATTTTTTCAGTGGCCACCATTCAACCCACTACAACCACTTGTGTTTAGTCGCTCAGTCATGTCTGACTCTTTGCAACCCCATGGACAGTCCTCTGTCCTCTGTCCGTGGGTTTTCCCAGACAAGAACACTGGAGTGGGTTACCAACATCCTCCTCCAGGGGGTCTTCCCCAACCCAGGGGTTGAACCCACATCTCCTGCACTGCCGGGTGAATTCTTCACCACTGAGCCACTGGTGAAGCCGACTGCAATCACTGTAAGTTGGTTAGTCAAAGCAAAGATGACTCACCACGGTGAGGATGAACCCATCCTTACTGAGTCTTAATGAAATGTCCCAAAGGGGGAAATGAACAGAGGTTAGTTAAAGGTTTTTAAGGCCTGGAGTGGGTGATTTTAAGAGGGGTCTTGCAAAGCAGAGTACGGGTTGGGATTGGGCAGAGTTTGAAAGTGAAAGTGTTAGTTGCTCAGTTGTGCCCGACTCTTTGCAACCCCGGGGACAGTAGCCCACCAGGCTCCTCTGTCCATGGAATTCTCCAGGCAAGAATACTGGAGTGGGTTGCATTTTTCTACTCCAGGGCATCTTCCCGACTCAGCAATCAAAGCCCAGGTCGCCTGCATTGCAGGCAGATTCTTTAGCAGCTGAGCCACTCCCTGGGCAGAGTTTATGACATAATAAATTTGGATTGGAGAACACAGGGAGGAGAGCCTTGATGATCAAGCTTGTCATTTAACAGCCTAAGTTTCCACAATCATAAACTTCTTCCAGGCCTCAGACCTGTCTTCTATACAATGAAAGCCTGCTGGAAAGGCAGATGAAGCTCTTTCAGTTATTTATACCGCAACAGTGTTGAGTTTATCTGATAGCTTTCAGAGAGTTCACTTTGATAGGGTAAAATGAACTTGAATCATGATTCAGGCTAAAGGAGAAGGAAACCTCATAAATAGCCAGATCCTTTATTTGGTTATCCAGACAAGCTACCTCTTTCCCTTCAGTAAAGCAAAATTCTAATCTCTCAGTATTCAGGGGGCACTGATCATGTGTTAGATGTAACTGCGAGAAAAATGTATGTTCTCTTCACTTATGTATAGGTACCACTTGAAAAATAGAATTAACTTGTTTTACATATTTATTATCCATTTTCTTCTACTGGAACATATTCTTTCATAAGGGACTTCTGTCTTGTTTATCATTCCAATCTGAGAACTCTTTCCTGGTGCAAATAAAGTGCTTGATAAATATTTGTAAGATAGATGAAAATAGGCTATAGCTATTTGAACAAACACATTAAAATACTATAGGATATATATGGACAAAGGAGTCAGGCAGAAAATGTCACCTACTTGCTTATATCTTGAAAGTGAAGTAAGTCAGTTTCTAGTTAAGATATCTTCAAATCCCACTGATTATGATAGTAGAGATGTTTTAGAAGAGAAAGGTGGTAATAGACTTTTGAAATAGAAATACATAATTTGGTTCTTATTCTATTCTTAAAAGATTTAAGGTAAGATGAACTGAAACTGCATCTGAACTGCAGGATGAAGATAAAGCTCTGAAATCAAATCAGAACATACAGAACTCAAAGTGCTTTTCATAACAAAAGTGGAAGCCAGTCTGTAGGATCCTCTTTAAAGTAGCTAGTATATGTTAAGGCAGAGGAAATGATTATAATGATTGATTTTAATTTAGTACAAGTCTGTCTTTAATAAATGAAGTATTTTCTCTTACAAGAAATCTAAAATATCTTGGAGAGGTTGTCAAGAGAGGAGAGAGTTAAACTTTGCCAGAAAACAGAGAATGATGTTCTTATGGGGAATTCTGAAGAGTATTAAAATTGACTGATTCATTAGAAGAGATTTTTGTGAGCTTATTACAAGTTCTTCATTATTGCAGGTCTTCCAAAAGAGCTTAAAGGGCTTTTTAATGCAAAATGAAGAGTACATCTTGCCTTGATGTTTCTTAAATATCTAACTTTTGGAAAATAGAATAAGTAGATATAAAAGCCATACATATTTTCAGCTTCTCCAATGATTTTAAATGTTATTTTCTACGATTCAGATAGTTCAGCAATTTGTTCATTGCTATTTCACTTTGTTCTATAAAAATCTTTTGTCTCGTACACAAAATACTTATATTAGTCTATGCAAATATGTTTGGTTAACTTCTTTTTTCCTCCAGTTTTGAGATATAAATGACATAACTGATATAACTGATATAACTTGACAGACAACACTGTATAAGTTTAATGCATACAGTATATTAATTTGATTTAATATACCATGAAATGACTATCACAATAAGTTTAGTGAATGTCCATCATCTCATATAGGTACAATTTCTTTCTTATGATGAGAACTCTTTATTTACTCTCCTAACTTCCATATATAACATATAGCTTTGTTAATTATATTTATTATGTTGCACATTACATCCCTAGTACTTAGTAATCTTAAAACTGAAAATTTGTACCTTTTGAATACCTTCATCTAATTCGCCTCCCCCACCTCAGTTTGTTAACTTTTAACATACTCCAACTTGGAGGGGCATTTAGGGGGAAATGGATACATGTATATATGTATGGCTGAGTCCCTTTGCTGTCCACCTAAATCTATCACAACATTGTTAGTTGGCTATAACCCAATACAAAATTAAAAGTTTAAATGTAAAAAAATGCAATTCAATCCTTCTCTGATATTAGCACCGTTATAATTCCCTCATTCTTAACAGGACCACGGTTCATTGTAAAACTACATAAATGCAAAAAAAAAAAGATCTTTCTCTTCACTGATTAGTTGTTGCTAGGTCAGTTCCCCAGGGGTCTGATGCACATAAGGCTATTTGAAAAATCTGCCTTGAAAAGATGCTCACCATCCTTCATTAGTAGAGAAATGCAAATCAAAACTACAATTAGGTATCACCTCACATCAGTCAGAATAGACAGAATCAAAAAGTCTACAAATAATAACTGCTAGAGAGGGTGTGGAGAAAAAGGAACCCTCCTAAGCCATTGGTGGGGATGTAAATTGGTAAAAATCACTATGGAAAACAGTATGGAGTTTCTTTAAAAAATTAAAAATACAGCTACTATATGATCCAGCAATCCTACTCCTGAACATATATCCAGAAAAATTAAAAACTCTAAATTGAAAAAAATGCATGCACCCCAGTGTTCATGGACTTCCCTGGTGGCTCAGCTGGTAAAGAATTCCCCTGTGATGTGGGAGACCTGGGTTCAGTCCCTGGGTTGGGAAGATCCCCTGGAGAAGGGAACAGCTACCCATTCCACTATTCTGGCCTGGAAAATTCCATGAACTGTATAGTCCATGGTGTCACAAAGAGTCGGACACAATTGAGCAACTTTCACTTCCAATGCTCATGGCAGTACTACTCCCAATTGCCAAGACATAGAACAACCTAAATGTCCATCAAGAGGTGAATGGATAAAGAAGATGTGGTGATATGCATACCATATTATTATAATTTCCATTATATATAATATATTATGTGCTATAATATATGATATATATTGTAATATAAATAATGGAATATTATACATAAAGGAATATTATTCAGCCATGAAAAGAATGAAATAATGCCATTTGCAGCAACTTGGATTGACTTAGAGATTATCATACTCAATTAAGTCAGACAGAGAAAGACAAATATATATCACTTATAAGTAAAATCTAAAAAAAAAAAAAAAATGAACTTATTTACAAAACAGAAACAAACTCACAGACTTAGAAAACAAACTTACGGTTACCAAGGGGAAAGATGAGGAGAAGGGATAAATTAAGAATTTGGGAGTAATATATATACAGTACTATATATAAACTAGATAAACACCAAGGACCTACTGTATAGCACAGGGAACTATACTCGTTATTTTATAATAATCTATATGGGAAAAGAATCAGAAAAGAACATGCAATATAGCTGAATCACTTTACTATACACTTGAAACTAACACAATGCTGTAAACCAACTATACTTCAATAAAAAATAGATTTTAAAAAAAGAGGTATCTTAAAGAAAAAAAGAAAACTTGTCTTACATTTAAACCTTGCATCTTCTCTTTAAAAATTTTCAATTTATATGCCCCCAAATGATTTATATTCTCCATCTAGTCACTGTTAAGAAAAACTATACAAAACTTAGAGACAAATCAAAAGGGAGGCACCTCATCCTTTCACTATATTAATAGTACGGAGAAGAAAGCTCACCCAAGGATTATCTAGGGAAATGTACTTTTCTCATCATTGATTGAAAGTCAAAGACTTCATAAAGCTACACAAAAACTTAAAGAATTTTGTCCAGGAGAGATGCAAATGATTTTTGTCCAACAGAAAAAATAATTTTGCCATGAAGGAAAGGTTTGTATCTAACACAGCCATTTTAACCTAACTTTCCTTTTGTTAAGTCACCTATATACACTGAGCTCTTTACATATTCTTCAAACTAGTTTTTAAATTTTTTAAATTTATTTTTTAGTTGGTGGAAATTTGATTTATAGTTTTTTAAAATATCAATTTATTTATTTTAATTGGAGGTTAATTACTTTACAATATTGTATTGGTTTTGCCAGACATCAACATGAATCCACCCCAGGTATACACGTGTTCCCCATCCTGAACCCCCTCCCTCCTCCCGCCCTGTTTTGTGTTGGATTTTGCTGTACATCAATGCAAATCAGTCATAATTATATGTATGTGATGTGCTTTGCTTAGTTGCTGAGTAGTGTCCAACTCTTTGCAACACTATGGACTGTAGCCCGCCAGGTTCCTCTGTCCATGGCGATTCTCCAGGCAAGAATACTGGAGTGGGTTGCCATGCCCTCATCCAGGGGATCTTCCCAACCCAGGGATCAAATCCAGGTCTCCCACATTGCAAGCAGATTCTTTACCATCTGAGCCACAAGGGAAACCCAAGAATACTGGAGTAGGTAGTCTATCTCTTCTCTGGGGATCTTCCTGACCCAGGAATCAAACCAGGGTCTCCTGAATTATGACCACTGCAGATGGATTCACCAGCCAAGCTACCAGGGAAGCCCAATTTTATATATATTTTTAAATGGATATATATATATCTACCTCCTCCTGAGCCTCTCTCCCCTTCCCCTTCCCACCCCTTTAGGGCATCATAGAGCACTCGGCTGGGCTTCCAGTGTTATTTAGCAACTTCCCACTATCTATTTTATATATGATAGTGTATATATATATATCAATGCTACTTTCTCAATTCATCCCACCTTACTCCTCCCCTTGCTGTGTCCACAAATTCATTCTCTAGTAGGTTCATCATTACTATTTTCCTAGATTCCATATATATGCATTAATATGCGATACTTTTTCTGACTTACTTCACTCTGTATAAGAGGTTCTAGGTTCATCCACCTCACTAAAACTTACTCAAATTTGTTCATTTTTTTCTGGCTGAGTAATATTTCATCGCATAAATGAACCACAACTTCTTTATCCATTCATCTGTCAATGGACATTAGGTTGCTTCCATGTCCTGGCTATTGTAAATACTGCTGCAATGAACACTGGGTTATATGTGCTTTTAGAATTGTGGTTTTCTCAGGGTATATACTCAGTAGTAGAATTGCTGGGTCATATGGTAGATATATTCCAAGTTTTTTTTAAGGAATCTCCAAAGTGTTTTCCATAATGGCTGTATCAGTTTACATTCCCACCAACAGTGCAGGAGGGTTTCCTTTTCTTCACATCCTCTCCAGCATTTATTGTTTGTAGACTTTTTGATGATGGCCATTCTGACTGGTGTGAAGTGATACCTTATTGTACTTTTGATTTGCATTTCTCTAATAATGAGCATCTTTTCATGTGTTTATTGGCTGTCCAAAACAGTTTTAATAGCCTACTGGTCCCTGCATTAACTGAGTTGAACAAAATAACAAAATATTTGGCATATGTTCCTTTAACATATGTATAAGAATCATGATATGATCTTTTTTGAAAATGATATCTTAGTGTCTCTTAACATCTCACACCTCCACCTACAGGCAAGTAGGTTCTGGGCTACTCCTGTGGGAATATAAACCAAAATAAAAATGACTGAGGTTAAGAAAAACATATATTCAATCTTTGAAGAGGAAAATAATAATCAATCACCGTAGAAACCAAAGTGGTAATGACTTTTATTTGGCCCTTATTCTCTTCTCTTTGTTGGGAAAATGGAAGCTCTGGGTTCAAGCACTAAGAGAGGGCAAGAGGATGCATTGCTTGCAAACTAGAGGTACTTGGTTCTTGGATTTGATTACAAATCTTTTCTCCTCTCATTGAAATTCCTAAGATCCTTTGGCTGACATACTGAGAACACTTCAATTCCTTTTTACTTGTTAAAAAATAATTATCATTCAATTTCCTGAGGTACAACGCTTATCTTCTTGCCTATCCCTGTTTTCAAAGGTCATATTTCAGGTCTGAGTAACATTTCATTATTACCCACCAGTGTCGGTCAAGTGGGGATAAACCATGTCCCCTCCCTTCAAGAAAGTCACAGTCTCAGAAAGAGAGGACAAAGGAGCAGAGGGCACCCAGGTCAGCGGAGGACAGAGAGACAGTCTGGAAGGGTCTACAAAGATATGCGTATGAATAAGTGAGAAAAGTCTGAAGTGAGAAAAGAAGGTAGGGGTTCCACCTTAAGGAGTGTTCCACCTTAAGGCATAAAGACAGTGGGCTGAAGCCCAGCTGGACTTGAAGTTATTTTTCTAGGAAATGAATCAGGAACCTGTGGATTAGGTACCCTAACTTTAGAAAGTAGGTAAGAGCACTTAAGTCTTATACAATTTAATCATTTAGCAAACATTTTCTAGGAACCAAATTTGTTTTTAGTTAGAGTGTTTCTTTTGCTGTGCCGCCTGGCCTGTGGGATTTTAGTTCCCTGAACAAGGACCGAACCCCCACCGCCTGCAGTGGAAGCGCAGTCTTAACCACTGGATGGTTGAGGACAGCCCTGTGTTATTTTTAATTTTTTTCAGTTAGTGAGGAATAATAACACATAAAAAAATAACATACTCTTAAGTGGTCTTATGTGCTAAACTTTGGCCTTGATCCAAACCCCAGGGACATACCAGTAAGACAGCAGCTTTGCAGAGAAGACAAAAGCCAGGCCTCTGACATGATGGGAAGAGAAAGCCTGGGATTCAGTCTGCGGCAAGAAACGTCCCCTCGAGATATAAATGTGAGTCCATGTATGAATGTTATATCCCCACGCTTCCTTCTGTCATACAAGCCCTTGGGCTTTTCATGAGTGACTTCCGCCTGCTATTGCCATGAGGTTCATTTTAATGAAACTATTTGTTTTGATGTAAAGAAAATTAGAGATACCAAGGGAACATTTCATGCAAAGGTGGGCACAATAAAGGACAGAAATGGTATGGACCTAACAGAAACAGAAGATATTAAGAAGAGGTGGCAAGAATACGCAGAAGAACTGTACAAAAAGATCTTCACGACCAAGATAATCACAATGGTGTGATCACTCACCTAGAGCCAGACATCCTGGAATGTGAAGTCAAGTGGGCCTTAGGAAGGATGGCTACGAACAAAGCTAGTGGAGGTGATGGAATTCCAGTTGAGCTGCTTCAAATCCTGAAAGATGATGCTGTGAAAGTGCTGCACTCCATACACCAGCAAATTTGGAAACCTCAGCAGGGGCCACAGGACTGGAAAAGGTCAGTTTTCATTCCAATTTCAAAGAAAGGCAATGCCAAAGAATGTTCAAACTACCACACAATTGCACTCATCTCACATGCTAGTAAAGTAATGCTCAAAATTCTCCAAGCCAGGCTTCAGCAATACGTGAATTGTGAACTTCCAGATGTGCAAGCTGGTTTTAGAAAAGGCAGAGGAACCAGAGATCAAATTGCTAACATCCGCTGGATCATGGGAAAAGCAAGAGAGTTCCAGAAAAACATCTATTTCTGCTTTATTGACTATGCCAAAGCCTTTGCCTATGTGGATCACAATAAACTGTGGAAAATTCTGAAAGAGATGGGAATACAAGACCACCTGATCTGCCTGTTGAGAAACTTATCTGCAGATCAGGAAGCAACAGTTAGAATTGGACATGGACCAACAGACTGGTTCCAAATAGGAAAAGGAGTACGTCAAGGCTGAATATTGTCACCCTGCTTATTGAACTTATATGCAGAGTACATCATGAGAAATGCTGGGCTGGAAGAAGCACAATCTGAAATCAAGATTGCCAGGAGAAACATCAATAACCTCAGATATGCACATGACACCACCCTTATGGCAGAAAGTGAAGAAGAACTAAAGAGCTTCTTGATGAAAGTGAAAGAGGAGAGTGAAAACGTTGGCCTAAAGCTCAACATTCAGAAAACGAAGATCATGGCATCTGGTCCCATCACTTCATGGCAAATAGATGGGGAAACAGTGTCAGAACTTTATTTTTGGGGATCCAAAATCACTGCAGATGGTGATTGCAGCCATGAAATTAAAACGCTTACTCCTTGGAAGAAAAGTTATGACCAACCTAAATAGCATATTCAAAAGCAGAGATATTACTTTGCCAACAAAGGTCCGTCAAATCAAGGCTATGGTTTTTCCAGTGGTTATGTATGGATGTGAGAGTTGGACTGTGAACAAGGCTGAGCGCCGAAGAACTTATGAACTGTGATGTTGGAGAAGACTCTTGAGAGTCCCCTGGACTGCAAGGAGATCCAACCAGTCCATTCTAAAGGAGCTCAGTCCTGGAAGGAATGATACTAAAGCTGAAACTCCAGTACTTTGGCCACCTCATGCGACGAGTTGACTCATTGGAAAAGACTCTGATGCTAGGAGGGATTGGGGGCAAGAGGAGAAGGGGGTAGCACAGGATGAGATGGCTGTATGGCATCACCGACTCGACAGACATGAGTTTGAGTGAACTCCAGGAGTTGGTGATGGACAGGGAGGCCTGGCATGCTGTGATTCATGGGGTCGCAAAGAGTTGGATATGAATGAGCGACTGAACTGAACTGAACTGAAAAGTATACCAGCTAGGAAATAAAGAAAAACACAAAATATAAATCACCCCATAATACCACATCATAGAGGTAACACTCAGTATTTGGTTTAGGTACTCCTTCTGTGTATACCCACAAAATGTTTGCCAGGGGCTGCCATAACAAAGTAACACAAATTTGATGGCTTGGACAACAAAAATTTATGACTTTTCCCAGTTCTGGAGACTAGAAGTCCAAATCAAGGTGCCAGGGGAGTTGGTTCCTCCTGAAGGCTGTGTTTCAGGTCTCTCTCCTGGGCTTGTAGATGGCCATCTTCTCCCTGTCTCGTCACATCATTTTCACTCTCTGCATACCTGTGTCCAAATTTCCTCTTTTTATAAGGACACCAGGTGACTCAGACAGTAAAGAATCCACCTGCAAGCAGACCTGGGTTGGGAAAATTCCCTAGAGAAGGGAATGTCAACCCACTCCAGTATTCTTGCCTGGAGAATCCCATACACGGGGGGCCTGGTGGGCGATGGTCCATAGGGACACAAACAGATGGACATGACTGAGCGACTAAAACTTTCACAGTCATTGGATTAGGATCCACCATAATGACTTCATTTTAGTTTAATTAACTCTGTAAACACTTTATGTCCAGTTCCAGTTCAGTTCAGTTCAGTCGTGCAGTCGTGTCTGACTCTCTGCTACCCCATGAATCACAGCACGCTAGGGCTCCCTGTCCATCACCAACTCCTGGAGTTCACTCAGACTCACATTCATCGAGTCAGTGATGCCATCCAGCCATCTCATCCTCTGTTGTCCCCTTCTCCTCCTGCCCTCAATCCCTCCCAGCATCAAAGTCTTTCCCAGTAAGTCAACTCTTCCCATAAGGTGGCCAAAGTACTGGAGTTTCAGCTTTAGCATCATTCCTTCCAAAGAAATCCCAGGGCTGACCTCCTTCAGAATGGACTGGTTGGATCTCCTTGCAGTCCAAGGGACTCTCAAGAGTCTTCTCTAACACCACAGTTCAAAAGCATCAATTCTTCGGCACTCAGCCTTCTCCACAGTCCAACTCTCACATCCATACATGACCACTGGAAAAACCATAGCCTTGACTAGATGGACCTTAGTCAGCAAAGTAATATCTCTGCTTTTGAATATGCTATCTAGGTTGGTCATAACTTTTCTTCCAAGGAGTAAGATCTTTTCATTTCATGGCTGCAGTCACCATCTGCAGTGATTCTGAAGCCCCCCAAAATAAAGTTCTGACATTGTTTCCACTGTTTCTCCATCTATTTTCCATGGAGTGATGGGACCAGATGCCATGATCTTCATTTTCTGAATGTTGAGCTTTAAGCCAACGTTTTCACTCTCCTCTTTCACTTTCATCAAGAGGCTCTTTAGTTCTTCTTCACTTTCTTCCATAAGGGTGGTTTCATCTGCATATCTGAGGTTATTGATATTTCTCCCGGCAATCTTGATTCCAGCTTGTGCTTCCTCCAACTCAGCATTTCTCATGATGTACTCTGCATATAAGTTCAATAAGCAGGGTGACAATATTCAGCCTTGACGTACTCCTTTTCCTATTTGGAATCAGTCTGTTGGTCCATGTTTAGTTCTAACTGTTGCTTCCTGGCCTGCATACAGGTTTCTTAAGAGGCAGGTCAGATGGTCTGGTATTCCCATCTCTTGAAGAATTTTCCACAGTTTATTGTGATCCACACAGTCAAAGGCTTTGGCATAGTCAATAAAGCAAAAATAGATATTTTTCTGGAACTCTCTTGCTTTTTCCATGATCCAGTGAATGTTGGCAATTTAATCTCTGGTTCCTCTGCCTTTTCTAAAACCAGCTTGAACATCAGGAAATTCACGGTTCTGTAGTGCTGAAGCCTGGCTTGGAGAATTTTAAGCATTACTTTACTAGCGTGTGATATGAGTGCAATTATGAGGTAGTCTGAGCATTCTTTGACATTGCCTTTCTTTGGGATTGGAATGAAATAAGATCATATTATAAGGTACTTGGGGTTATGACTCCAAGATACCTTTTTTTTTGCTGATAGGGGGATACAATTCAATGCCTAACAGTACTTGACATATTCACTGAGCTGATTATTCTCTGGTTGCCCCCATTTTCCACTTCTTGGGCTTGCTTTGTGCCCAGAGAGAGTGACCTCTACAAATAACATCAGTGGCCCCTCTCCATCTGCCTTTCATTTGGGTTGAGCCAACAGGAGACACTGGCAGAATATCAGAAGAGCAGAAAGGTGGAAGAAATTTGGTATTCATTTGCTCCATTTCTGCCCCTCGGCATTCCAGACCAAGGATTAGAAATGGTTTCCCCACTGTTACTAGTGCCTGGAAACCCCAGTATCTCATTTTGATCTTTTTAACCCTATCCACACCTCTACATATTCAGTCACTCAGTCATGTCTGACTCTTTGTGACCCCATCAACTGTAGCCCGCCAGGCTCCTCTGTCCATGGAATTCTTCAGGCAAGAATACTGGAATGGGTAGCCATTCCCTTCTCCAGGGGATCCTCCCAACCCAGGAATCGAACTCCAGTCTACTGCATTGCAGGCAGATTCTTTACCATCTGAGCTACCAGGGAAGCCCATGTACACCTCTGTAAGTAGTCAATTAAATCCTTTGATAAAGCATGAATTTCCTTTCATTACGCTGACTAATACTTAGACATACAACATATTTTATATAGTTGATACTGTTTTTTAGGAAAAATATCCAAAATTGGAAAAAGCAAAGGGGAAGAGACATGTCCTTTCGATGTTGCATTGGGAGCATCGTATGACAAAATAATTTAATTCTCTAGGAGAACATGCCTGTGTTTGACCTTACTGTTTACTATTTAATTAGAGCCCCAACACTGGGATGTTATATGTTAACTTGGAGATTATTTTTGTCTGGTAAAAAGATAACTTCAAAGGTTATAGTTTTATTGCCCTGTGAGTTATTTAATCAGTTTTGTATTGTGTATAACCCTTATTCTAACATTCTTTTTTATTAAGATCTATAGATACACTGTCTATTTTTTTGAATTATGTTTTATTTAACCCAGAATACCCAAAATTTTATCACTTCAACATACAATCAACATAAGAATAGCTGATAGCTATTGTACCTTCTCTTTTCTGGACTAAATCTTTGAAATTTGGTGCTTTTTTTTTTTTTTTAAACTATGAAAGTATGATACCACATTTACAGGAGACTTGGAAAATACAGAACAAAATTACATATAGTTCCACTATATATTACAATCATTTTTAAGTAAATAAATTAAGATTTTTAGTTGGAGTTTCAATATCAAACTCTCAAAAATTCATGGAATGAATATACAGAAAAGTAGTTGGGTCTCCTGCATTGCGGGTGGATTCCTTACCGCCTGAGCCACCAGGGAAGCCCACAACACTTTCAATATAAAACTCTCAAAAATTAGTAGAATGAATAGACAGAAAAGTAGAAGGATATAGCAGACCTGAAAAGCACTATGAACCAATTCAACATAATTAAGATTTATGCAATTTTCACACAACAGTAGGATACAAATTCTATTAAAGTTCCCATAGACTATAAACTGGGAAATACTAGAATGTACCCAGGGACATAAAACAAGGTGCAAAAGTTTCATGGTCTAAAAGTGTTGAAATCATACAGAGTCTGTTCTCTTATCACTGTGGAATTCTGTTAGAAATTAATATCAAAAGATATTTGAAAATAACCTATGTAATTTCATTAGCAATGTTACATTGATCAAGAGAGATCTTTGACTTAGCCATTGAAAGCCTCAATAAAGTTAGAAGACTGAAAAAACCACAGAGGGTGATTGCAGAGAAGAAAGCATTTAAATGAGAAAGTAATATTAAAGATACTTTAAATGTCCATTTTTAAATGATAAGTGTATGTAAGAAGCCGTAACAAGGAAAATTAGAAAATATCTGTAATAGAATAAAAATGAAAAGAGAATTTACTGAAATTCATTGCATGCAGCAGATGCTGCTCAATGCAACTAAATACAATGTGGAATCTTGAGTAAGGCATGAAAACAAATAATGGACACTGGCATAAATCTTTGTGAAATTTGAACAAAATCTCTACTTTAGTGACTAATACTGATGCCCAGTCTGTTAAATGCTCTTTGAACCAGCTTTAGAATCTCACTGATGCCCTCATGAATAAATCAAAAAAACTTTGATATAATTTTTATTCTATATTTATGTGAGTTTAATTGTTACTTTTTTGAAAATTATGTTTTGACATACTCCACACAGTTTTGCATTGTGTTTCTTTAACTTAACATGTCATCAGCTAATTTCACTCAACCATTACAAATGTTGAAGATTTAGGTTACTTCTCCTCTTCAGCTGTTATAAATGAGCTTTGCTGATGATATTCACTCTTAACTGTAGTTCACATGTAGGCAAATGTTTGTGGGAAGAAGAATGGTATACAGTTTGTACCAGGCTTTCATCTCCTATATTCAAGATGGTCCTGCCCTCTTTTTCTTCCCTGTACTACTGTCATCTCATTACCCCACTGCAGCCAGGATGGAGGCCTTCTGGGAATTACAGCCAGTTTGGGTCATGGCCTGAATGCACTCCTTGTTAACAATAGTACCAGACATGTAGTGAATAGTTACTATGTCCAGATACTCTGCTAAATGTCTGATAAGCATTATCACTTCTAGTCCCCACGACTACCCATTAGTTGGGTCCTGTTGTAATCATCCTTTTCTCCCTGTGAAAAGGCTAAGTTGGGATTTAAACCCACGTCTGACTATAACTCATCTCACATGCTAGTAAAGTAATGCTTAAAATTCTCCAAGCCAGGCTTCAGTAATACGTGAACCATGAACTTCCAGATGTTCAGGCTTGTTTTAGAAAAGGCAGAGGAAGCAGAGATCAAATTGCCAACATCCATTGGATCATCAAAAAAATAAGACAGTTCCAGAAAAACATCTATTTCTGCTTTATTGACTATGCCAAAGCCTTTGCCTGTGTGGATCACAATAAACTGTGGAAAATTCTTCAAGAGATGGGAATGCCAGACCACCTGACCTGCCTCTTGAGAAACCTGTATGCAGGCCAGGAAGCAACAGTTAGAACTGAACCAAATAGGAAACAGACTGGTTCCAAATAGGAAAAGGAGTACGTCAAGGCTGTATATTGTCACCCTGCTTATTGAACTTATATGCAGAGTACATCATGAGAAATGCTGGGCTGGAGGAAGCACAAGCTGGAATCAAGATTGCCGGGAGAAATATCAATAACCTCAGATACAAATGAAACCACCCTTATAGAAGAAAGTGAAGAAGAACTAAAGAGCCTCTTGATGAAAGTGAAAGAGGAGAGTGAAAACGTTGGCTTAAAGCTCAACATTCAGAAAATGAAGATCATGGCATCCGGTCCCATCACTTCATGGCAAATAGATGGGGAAACATGGAAATATTGGCTGACTTTATTGTTCTGGGCTCCAAAATCACTGCAGATGATGGTTGCAGCCATGAAATTAAAAGATGCTTACTCCTTGGAAGGAAAATTATGACCAAACTACACAGCATATTCAAAAGCAGAGACATTACTTTGCCAACAAAGGTCCATCTAGTCAAGGCTATGGTTTTTCCAGTGGTCATGTATGGATGTGAGAGTTGGACTATAAAGAAAACTGAGTGCCAAAGAATTAATGCTTTTGAACTGTGGTGTTGGAGAAGACTCTTGAGAGTCCCTTGGACTGCAAGCAGATCCAACCAGTCCATCCTAAAGGAGATCAGTCCTGGGTATTCATTGGAAGGACTGATGTTGAAGCTGAAACTCCAATACTTTGGCCACCTGATGCAAAAAGCTGACTCATTTGAAAAGACCTTGAAGCTGGAAAAGATTGAGGGCAGGAGAAGAAGGGGATGACAGAGGATGAGATGGTTGGATGGCATCACCGACTCAATGGACATGGGTTTGGGTGGACTCCAGGAGATGGTGATGGACAGGGAGGCCTGGCGGGCTGCAGTTCATGGGGTCTCAAAGAGTCGGACAGGACTGAGAGATTGAACAGAATTGAACTGACCATAAAGTCTGTGCTCTCAAGCACTGAGGTGGGAAATGACTGTGTATGTATTAAAGACCTGAGTGAATGAATAAATGAATGGTCAAAACACTCCTGAAGGGACTTCCTTGGTGATCCAGTGGCTAAAAATCTGCATTACAATTCAGGGGACAGAGGGTTTGATCCCTGATCGGGGAACTACATTTTCTATGTATGGGAAAAATGCATGAATCTGGGCTCATTGGAATCATTCCTTTGATATGCATCTCAGCTATCTAGGGCCAGTATCATTTTTCTCTCTTTTCTGAATCCCCTAAGGGTATACAATCCAGGTAGCTAGAGTGGCTGATGGCTTTTTATTATTATTATTATTAGGGTATAATTGATTAACAGTGTTGTGCTAACTTCAGGTGTACAACAACGTGAATCTTTATACAAATACATATATCCACTCTTTTTTAGATTCTTTTCCCATATAGGCCATTATGGAGTACTGAGTAGGGTTCCCTGTGCTATACAGTAGGTCCTTATTAGTTATCTATTATAGTAGTGTATATATGTCAGTTCCAATCTTCCAATTTATCCCTCCCTCCTCTTTGCCTGTGGTAACCATAAGTTTGTTTTCTACATCTGTGTCTCTACTTCTGTTTTGTAAATAAGTTTACTTGTAGCTTTCTTTTAGATTCCACATATAAGTGATATCATATATTTTTCTTTGTCTGACTTCACTCAGTATGAGAACCTCTAGGTCCACCCATGTTGCTCCAAATAGCATTATTTTGTACTTATGGCTGAGTAATATCCTTTTGTGGGGCTTACCAGATGGCTCAGTGGGTAAAGAATCTGCCTGCAATGCAAGAGACACAGGAGACTCGAGTTCAATCCCTGGGTTCGGAAGATCCCCTGGAGGAGGGCATGGCAACCCACTCCAGTATTCTTGCCTGGTGAATCCCAGGGACAGAGGAGCCTGGTGGGTTACAGTCCATGGGGTTGGAAGAGTCAGAGACGACTGAGGAACTGAGCACGCACACATATTCTGTTATGTTTATGTACTACATCTTCTTTATCCATTCCTCTGTGGAAGGACATTTAGGTTGCTTCCATGTCCTGGCTATTGTGAATAGTACTGTAATGAACATTTTCTCTAAGATCAGGAACAAGACAAGGATGTCTGGTCTTACCACTTTTATTCAACACTTCTAAAATCCTAACCATGGCTATCAGAGAAGAGAAAGAAAGAAAAAGAATCCAAATTGGAAATGAAGAAGTATTGTGACTGTTGCAAATGACATGATAGTATACATAGAAAATCATAAAGATGCTACTGGAGAGCTCATCAATGAATTTGATAAAGTTGCAGGATACAAAATGAATACACAGAAATCTCCTGCATTCCTATATACTACAATGAAAGATCAGAAAGAGAGATTAAGGAAACAATCCCATTTACCATTGCATCAAAAAGATTAAAATATCTAAGAATAAACCTACCTAAGGGGGCCGATGGCATGATGACCACAACATCCTTTGTTTGCTGATTTGGCAGGCAACATTTTTCATACACATAGTTCAGGGATTGGCAAACTTTTCTAAAGGGCCATACAATAAATATTTCAGATTTTGCAGGTCAAGTACAGCCTACATATTCTTTTTTTTAAAAACCTTTAAATATTTTTTTAACCTTTTAAAAATGTGAAAACCATTCAATCGCTCAGTAGTATCCAGCTCTTTGTGACCCCATGAATCGCAGCATGCCAGGCCTCCCTGTCCATCACCATCTCCTGGAGTCCACCCAAACCTATGTCCATTGAGTCGGTGATGCCATCCAACCATCTCATCCTCTGTCATCCCTTTCTCCTGCCCTCAATCTTTCGCAGCATCAGGGTCTTTTCAAATGAGTCAGTTCTTTGCATCAGGTGGCCAAAGTATTGGAGTTTCAGCTTCAACATCAGTCCTTCCAATGAACACCCAAGACTGATCTTCTTTAGGATGGATGGGTTGGATCTCCTTGCAGTCCAAGGGACTCTCAAGAGTCTTCTCCAACACCACAGTTCAAAAGCATCAATTCTTTGGCACTTAGCTTTCCTTATAGTCCAACTCTCACATCCATACATGACCACTGTGACCTCTTTCTGCTCACCTAGCCCAGTGTCTGGAGGGCGGGATGTGGTGGGTGAAACATCCCAGTCATACGAAGGAAGATATAACCATTTTAACTCGTACAGTTTCTGCCTTGTGACTGCCACCTATCTGCCCCTCTCATCTACTCCTTTTTATACCTGATTCTGTGACACTGGTCAAAGTGATGGCTGTGGGTCCTGCTAGATAATTTGGATTTGCTGAGCCATCCTTGTCATGCCCAAGCCACTCCTTCCTCTTTTTTTTGAGAGTCACTGGTGTGATTTTTCATAGTTTTTTCCTCTATTGGGTGGTCTTTCTCTTACCCAGGGATCGAACCCAGATCTCCTGCATTGCAGGGTCTGCATTTGCCTGTTCATTTTAAGATGATCAGACATTTTCTAAAAACTTCCTTTTTCTCAGCATGTGATGTAGGTCATACCATCTACTGCTTAACAGAGGCTGTTCTGTGTCTAGGTGAAGTGGATTTGCAAAGATGCTAGTCTGATAGACAAGAAGAGGCAGAACCTGAACCAATGTTCCCAATCTGTTTTCTTTAGTCAGCATTACTTAGATTCTGGGTTTGTTTGTTTGTTTTTCTGTTTTGAAGTTGCAATTTGTATACAGTAAAATTAACTCCTTTTGATGGTATAGTTCTGTGTTTTGATAAATGCAGACAGTTGTGAAATTATACTATAACTAAAATATAGAAAAGTCTCGTTGCCCCAAAGATACCCCCTTAGGCCCCACTGTAGTCAAGCCTTGCCCTTACTCCCAGTCCCTGGAACTACTAACCAGCTTACTCCTATCATACGTTTACCTTTTCCAGGAGGTCATAGAAATAGAATCATAGAATATGTAGCTTTTTGTATCTGAGTTCCCTCATTTTGCATAATACATTCCTCCAGGTTTTTGCATGTGTCAGTGGTTGTTCCTGTTTTATCACTGAAGAACATTTTATGATATTGATGTACTTAGTTTGTACAAATAGTCATCCATTGAGAGGTATTTGGATTGCTTATAATTTTTACCAATTATTAATTAAGCCTAAGTTTATTTCTGAAGTTTTTTCTGTGTGAACATAAAACTTCCTCTCTTTAAGGTCAACATCCAGGAGTGAGATTTCTGGGTCTCATAGGGAATGTATATTTACTGCCCAACCATTTTTCGAAGTGGCTGTATCATTTTAAATTCCCATCAGGAAATTATGAGAATTCTGGCTGCCCCTCATCTTCACCCGTTTCTTCACACTGCCATTATCCTTAAGAATGTTATCGATTATAATAGCAGTGCAGTGGTATTTCTTTGTGGGTTTCATTTAAATTTTCCTAATAACTGATGATGCTGAGCTTGTTTTCATGTGCTTATTTGCCATCAATGAATCTTCTTTAATGAAGTGTCTCTTCTAAATCTTAGCCCATTTATTATTTGGATTATTTGTTTTCTTATTATTGAGTTTCCAGAGTTCTTTTTTATTTTTTAAGAGATAACCTACAAACCATAAAATTTACCCTTTTAGTCTAGAAGACAGTGATTTTTAGTATATTCACAAATTGATGCAACCATTCCTACTGTCTAATTTCAGAACATCTTCATCACTTCAACAAGACCCCTTAGTCACTAGCAGTCACTCTCTGTTCTCCCTTCTCTAGTTTCTGGAAATCACTAATCTATTTTCCACCTCTACAGATTTGCCTATTTTAGACATTTCATATAAATGGAATCATACAATGTGTAAACTTTTGTGTCTGACTTCATTCACTCAGTGTTATGTTTTCATGGTTCAGCCATGTTGTAGCATGTGTCAGTACTTCTTCTTTTTCACTGCTGAAAAATATTTCATTATATGAATATACCATATTTTGCTGATCCATTAACAAGCTGATGGACATTTTGGATTGTTTTCATTTTTTCACTATTATAAGTAATGTTGCTATGAACATTTGTATACAAGTTTTTTGCATGGGTGTATGTTTTCATTTCTCTTGTATATGTAACTAAGAGTAGAGTTGCTGAATCATATAATAAATCTATGCTTCAAGAATCACCAAATTTTTCCACAGCAGCCACACTATTTTACATTCTCACCAGCAATGTATGAGGATTCCAGTTTTTCCCTATCCTTGTCAACACTTGTTATTATATTTTTTATTAAGTCATCCCAGTGAGTGTAAAGTGGTATCTTATTGTGGTTTTGATTTGCATTTCTCTAATAACTGATGACCACCTGATGCGAAGATCTGACTCATTAGGGAAAAACCCTGATGCTGGGAAAGACTAAAGGCAGGAGAAGAAGGGGATGACAGAGGATGAGATGGTTGAATGGCATCACTGAGTCAATGGACATGAGTTTGAGTGGTGAAGAACAGGGAAGGCTGGTGTGCTGCAGTCCATGGGGTCACAAAGAGTCAGACATGTCTGAGCAACTGAACAACAACAAAATGACTAATGACAGTAAACATCTTTTCGTGTGCTTATTGGCCACTTGTATATCTTTTTTGGAAAAGTGTCTACTCAAATCCTTCTGAATTTGATTAATTGGGTTTTTTCTATTTAAATTTTAAAGTTCTTTATGTATTCTTGATATAAGTCCTTTATTAGATATATGATTTACAAGTATTTTTCCCATTCTGTATGTTTTCTTTTCACTTTCTTGATGATGTCCTTTAAAGCACAAAAGTTTCATAGCTTTGACAATGTCCAATTTATCTATTTTTTGTTTGTTTTTTTCTTTTGGCATCATATCTAAGAAGCCATTGCTTAATCTAAGGTTATAAAGATTTATATCTGTCTTTTTTCCTAGCAGTTTTATAGTTTTAGCACTTTCATTTAGGTAAAAAATTTTGGTTACTGATTGTGTAGAATAGATTTTTCCATTTTTTTACTTTCAATGTATTTGTGTCTTTGAGACTAATGTGTGTCTCCTGTAGACATCATAGAGTCGGAGCGTGTTTTTCTTACACATTCTGCCAACCTCTGTCTTCTGACTAGAGTGTTTCTAGGGAATGGCCAGGAAAAAGTCAGATAATGACTACTCTGCTGGAATAGGGCTTTTGGAGAGCTCCAAAATTCTTTTGTACCCAGTGGCTGCTAGGTTGCTAGTTTTCACAGCTTTTTTGTTGTAACATTGTTGCATTTCAAGAGTTAGGAGAATCTGGGAAGAAGAGGACGTTATGAGGCAAGTTAAAGTATCACAAAGCTCCCTATTCTTACTGAGATGCCACTGTTTTTGCTTGAATAAGCATTCCTTGAATTGTTGCAAGCCTTTGGTTACTTTCAGAGTTCTAAAAAGGTTGATGTGAACAATTTTTATCAGTGTTCTCATTGTTCTTACAGAGGAGTGAATTCTTGGAAGTCCTTACACACCATTCCCATGGATGTCATTCCTCCAAATGTGCTTTTTATGAAGAAAAATATTTCATTTTTTTATGAAAAATTAAAGCATCTATCTACTTTTCTTTACTAAAAATGTAAAATGAAAAACATCTTAACAGGCAAGCACAATTAGGAGATACAAAGAAATAAGGAGCAAAGAATAAATTTTATATATAATTCAGAAAGATAAGGAGCAATTTGAAGCAGTAGAACAAAGTAACCCATATTTTTTCATTTTGCATTTTACAGAATTCAACAAGTTAAGGCACGCAAACTAGAAACTCCCTGAACTTTTTCTGAATCTTCCTAAGATACTATACTAGTTCTCTACTGCTGCCATACCAAATCACCACAAACCTAGCAGCTTAAAAACAGCACCATTTATTTGCTCACCATTTCATATGTCAGAAGTCTCAACAATCTCAGGTATTTTATCTGCTCTGGGTTTCATAAGGCTGAAATTAAGGTGCTGGCCAGGTTGCATTTGTTTCTGGAGGTTCTAAAAAATATTTTTCTCTTAGACTGTGGCTCAGCTGGTAAAGAATCCTCCTGCCATGTGGGAGACCTGGGTTCGATCCCTGAGTTGGGAAGATCCCCTGGAGAAGGGAAAGGCTACCCACTCCAGTATTCTGGCCTGGAGAATTTCATGGACTGTATAGTCCTTGGGATCACAAAGGGTCGGACACGACTGAGCGACTTTCACTTCATTTCACAGACCATTGAGGGAGTTCCCTGGTGGTCCAGTTCATGCCTTTATTGTCAAGGATGCGGGTTCAATACCTGGTTGGGAAACTAGGATCCCGCAAGTGTGCAGGGTCAAAGGAATAAAAAGACCATAGATATTGCTAGTGGAACTCAGTTTTTGCAGTTTTAAGACTGCTGGCTATCACCTAGGGGCTGACTTCTGTTCTTAGAGACGATCCACATTTCTTGGCTGGTGGCTTTCTTTTGACCATCTTCAAAACCAGCATTAGTGCATCAAGCTCTTCTTGTGCTTTGGGTCTCTCCAACTTCCTCTATTGCCACCAACTAAAAAAACTCTCTGTTTAAAGAGATTCAAGTAGGTGGCGCTAATGGTAAAGACTCCGTGCAAGAGACACGGGTTTGATCCTTGGATCCAGACAATCCCCTAGAGGAGGAAATGGCAACCCACTCCAATATTCTTGCCTGGGAAATTTCATGGACAGAGGTGCCTGGGAGGCTACAATCCACGGTGTCTCAAAGAGTCAGACACAACTGAGCACACACGTGATTAGATTAGGCTCACTGGAATAATCTATTTTAGGGCCAACTATGCTACAGAACATAACTAGGGGAATCTTCGATTAGGGCGTAGAATCTTGAAGGAGACATTTTTGGAATTCTGTCTACTTAAATGAAAGCTAGTTTGTTTGAAAAATGATTAGTCTAAGTTTGAAGGCAAGAGATATTCCCACACAGAGAAAAAAATTCCCTCGATTTTCACTTTAAAAATTTGCAGACATACAAAAAAGTGTATAATATGCACATATACATCAAAAATTCAGTATGTATAAAATATCAATATATATCAAAATATCAAAATATTGATACATCAATGTATATTAAGAAAGCAGTATAATGTACACATATGTATCAATAACCTCAGATATGCAGATGACATCACCCTTATGGCAGAAAGTGAAGAGGAACTGAAGAGCCTCTTGATGAAAGTCAAGGAGGAGAATGAAAAAGTTGGCTTAAAGCTCAACATTCAAAAACTTAAGATCGTGGCATCTGGTCCTGCTGGGAGCCAGCGTGAGGAACTCCGCCCATGGCAAATGTCATGAGAAAGGAGGCTCGGCATATGCAAAGGCAAGATCGAGCCTCAGGAGACCCCCTGTTTCCGAGCATCTACCCCCAAAACCAGAGTCTGCCTACTTTACTGTTTTATGCTCTCACCTACACCTCTGATTTTACGGGGAGCTGTTCCCCACCACCTCTCTCGGAGAAGGAGTCAACTTGCAGCTCCAGTCAATAAAAACTCCTGGGCATGACAAGAGTGTTTCAACTTACAAACTCCTCTGAAGGTTTTCTAGTCTGCCTGAACAGGTTCGTCCGGGAGGAGGCACGAGATGCTTTAAACTTTCTAAATACAGATTCTTTTGAGAAGTTAGAAATTATTAGTATAGTATAGTGGGTTGATTGGGAATTATATTGGTGAAGGGTTTTTGATTTGTTGAGCCAATATTTGCTGCTAAATCTCCATATTCCCTGCCCTTATAATGAATATAACTAGCATATAGGAGAAATAAGTAT
This sequence comes from Nanger dama, assembly GCA_917880005.1. Taxonomy (NCBI): domain Eukaryota; kingdom Metazoa; phylum Chordata; class Mammalia; order Artiodactyla; family Bovidae; genus Nanger; species Nanger dama. The sequence goes on from CAKJTW010000088.1 coordinate 6,945,747, forward strand.
TAACCTTTGATATTAATCATGTTAAACCTTAGGCTAAGTAAATTCCTTTCTTGATTATAACCCCCTGCACCCTCACGCTATAGGAATGCAACTTTATCTGGTACCTTTGGAGGGTGGCACCTGGTTTAAGAAAAAAATCACCCCTGGAAAAAATAAGTTTTCTGGTTGACTGACCGTTATCAGAAAAGGCCATAAAATGTCAGCAGGGCTCATGGCCAGAAGATGATATAAAACCCCTAAGACCTTTGTATACATTTATATGAAACACCTGATTTTGACAAGGGTCAGGTCTGCTGACCCCAGTGACTCTGTATTCTGTCTCTATGTGTAACAAAATGTATATAAACAAACCTGAAAATAAAGAAAATGGATCAGTTTCTGGAAAGACTGATTCCCCTGTGTCCTTCTTTCTCTCCCCTTCTGGCTGAATTCCCATCTGGACCGTGGAGGCTCACCATGTCTACTTACTTGCCCTGGCTTCTAAGACCCACGCGAGAGGGAGCCCAAGGTGGGGCACCCTCTGCTATTCAAGTGGGCGCCAGTGGCCTACGTAGATGGTGTAAACCTCTTGTCTCGAGGTTTTATTGCTTTTCCACGTAAACCAAGTTATTCAGCCCCTTTTCTCCACTAATATTTCCTACTACACTACCCTTTTCTAATCTCTCTTTATATTTCTAATTAAATAGTTTTTTTCCTAGGACGCCAACTCTGCTTCCCCTTCAAATTACCCTGGATCCACCGGGGCTGGACCCCAGCATGGTCCCATCACTTCATGACAAATAGATGGGAAAACAATGGAAACAGTGAGAGACTTTATTTGGGGGGGCTCCAAAAATCACTGCAGATGGTGACTGTAGCCATGAAATTAAAAGACGCTTAATCCTTGGAAGAAAAGCTATGACTAACCTAGACAGACATTACTTTGCCAACAAAGGTCCATCTAGTCAAAGCTATGATTTTTTCAGTATTCATGTATGGATGAGAGAGTTGGACTATAAAGAAAGCTGAGCACCAAAGAATTGATGCTTTCAAACTGTGGTGCTGGAGAAGACTATTGAGAGTCCCTTGGACTACAAGGGAGATCCAACCAGTCCATCCTAAAGGAAATCAGTCCTGAATATTCATTGGAAGGATTGATGCTGAAGCTGAAACTCCAATACTTTGGCCACCTGATGCAAAGAAATGACTCATTGGAAAAGACCCTGATGCTGGGAAAGACTGAAGACAGGAGGAGAAGGGGATGACAGAAGATGAGATGGTTGGATGGCATCACCAACTCGATGGACATGAGTTTGAGCAAGCTCTAGGAGTTGGTGATGGACAGGGAAGCCTGGTGTGCTACAGTCCATGGGGTCACAAAGAGTTGGACACGACTGAGCAACTGAAGTGAACTGAACTGATATATCTACCAACTAGATTCGAATTAAAATTTTGCCATGCTAGTGTGTTACTTACCTTGACTTTTTGCTTATCAAGGACAATAACTGGGACCCATGTCTACTTCTGTTTCCTGTGCCTGCTGACCCGTAATCACCATGCATGAGTGCATCTCCATCCATGCTGGCCAGGCTGGTGTCCAGATTGGCAATGCCTGCTAGGAGCTCTACAGCCTCATGGCCAGATGCCAAGTGACAATACTGGGGGAGGAGACTCCTTCAAAACCTTCTTCAGTGAGACAGGTGCTGGCAAGGATGTGCTCAGGGCAGTATTTGTAGACATGGAACCCACAGTCATTGATGAGATTCTGACTGGCACCTACCGCCAGCTCTTCCAACCTGAGCAGGCAAAGAGGATGCTGCCAATAACTATCCCAAGGTCACTGCACCATTGGCAAGGAGATCATTGACCTCTTCTTGGACCGAATTCAGAAACTGGCTGACTAGGGCACAGGTCTTCAGGACTTCTTTGTTTCCCACAGCTTTGGTGGGGGAACTGGTTCTCGGTTCACCTCCCTGCTGATGGAATGTCTCTGTCAATTATGGCAAGAAGTCCAAGCTGGAGTTCTCCATTTACCCACCCCACCCCCAGGTTTCCACAGCTGTAGCTGAGCCCTACAACTCCATCCTCACCATACCCCACCCTGGAGCACTCTGATTGTGCCTTCATGGTAGACAATGAGGCCATCTATGATATCTATCATAGAAATCTTGCCATTGAGCACCCAACCTACATGAATCTTAACTACCTTCTTAGCCAGATAGGGTCCTCCATCACTGCTTCCCTGAGGTTTGATGGAGCCCTGAATGTGGATCTGACAGATTTCCGGACCAACCTGATGCCCTATCCCCGCATCCACTTCCCTCTAGCCACATACACCCCTGTCATCTCTGCTGAGAAAGCCAACCATGAACAGGTTTCTGCAGCAGAGATCACCAATGCTTGCTTTGAGCCAACCAACCAGATGGTGAAATGTGACCCTCACCATGGTAAATACATGGCCTTCTGCCTGTTGTACCGTGGCGATGTGATTCCCAAAGATGTCATTGCCACCATCAAGACCAAGAGCAGCATCCAGTTTGTGGACTGGCGCCCCACTGGCTTCAAGGTTGGCAGTAATTTCCAGCCTCCCACTGTGGTACCTGGCAGAGACCTGGCCAAAGTACAGTGAGCTGTGTGCATGCTGAGCAACACCACAGCCATTGCTGAGGCCTGGGCTCGCCTGGACCACAAGTTTGACCTGATGTATGCCAAGCGTGCCTTTGTTCACTGGTACGTGGGTGAGGGCGGGGAGGAAGGAGAGTTTTCTGAGGCCCAGGAGGACATGGCTGCCCTTGAGAAGGATTATGAGGAAGTTAGTGTGGATTCTGTTGAGGTAGAGGGAGAGGAAGAAGGAGAGGAATACTAATTACCATTCCTTCGAGCCCTGCAGCATGTCATACTCAGCTTCAGCATTAGTTGACAGGTGTAAACACTTTCTGACTAGATTGTCTTCACTTTCAACTATGATCATGAATTGCTTTTCCATGAGTGTCTGTAAGACTTATGTCCTGTCTCAAAGTAAAGACTTTAAGAAAGAAAAAAAAAATTATTTTGCCTTAATAATCTTTTCTATCAAGTATCATGATATCACACTCCTGATGTTTTTGAACGTGTATGTGTGTGTGTGTGTGTGTGTTTTGAAGTCGCTCAGTCGTGTCTGACTCTTTGCAACCCCATGGACTGTAGCCCACCAGGCTCCTCGGTCCATGGGATTCTCCAGGCAAGAATACTGTGGGTTGCCATTTCCCAAGAATAAGGATATTTTCTTATATCACCACAATGCCATTTCATACCTAAGAAGAGTAATGATATTTCCTTTAAAATATCTACTATGTAGTCCGTATTCAAATCTCAATTGTCCAAATGTGTTTTATACAGCTACTTTTATTTCAAACAATGATCCAAAGTTAATGAAATGCATTTTTGTAATTTCTTTGTTATTGTTGTTTTTTAACCTAAAACTGTCTCCATGTCTTTTAAATTTGCATTTAAATGACTTTGAAGAGGCAAGATCAATTTGTAGCCCCGTAGAATGTCTTCCATCTTTCTGGATTTGACTGTTTCCTTGTGGTATCATTTAACTTATTCTCCTAGCCACTGTATCCCATGCAAAAGGTTGAAAGACAATAATATTTCATAGATTATGCTGTTCACTTCATACTGTGTCATACAAGGAGTACAAAATATCAGACTGCCACACTCTTAGTGTCGTTAAATTTGATTCCTGACTTAAAATGACAACCACCAGATTTCTCCATTGCAAAGGTACACTTTTCCCTTTATAACAAGCAAATTATCTCTGAGGTAACAATTTGGCACCATGCAACAAACCTATTTATCAACAGCTTGACATCTAATAGTTTTGCCATCCATTGATAACCTCTTTCTGAATCAATTGTGTCACTACCATTTGCACAATGGTGACTTTCTAATTTGATCATCCATTATATTTATCAGTTGTAATTCTTAAGAAACAGCTTCTCTGTTCACTTAAAATAAGAGAAATACTTAACTTTTTTTCGAATTACAAATCTTTGGAGAAAAAGTTGATGTAAAGATCATCATCAGGAATTTCCTGGTAGTTCAGTGGTTCAGACACCACATTTTCACTATTGAGGGCCCAGGTTTGATCCCTGGTGGGGGAAGTAAGATCCCACAAGCCAAGGGGCATGGCCCAAAAAAGTCATTTTTAATGCTGGCAAATGAATGGTTTTTCTTTCTCTTTCTTGTTTTTATTATTAATGTAAATGTATGAATTTTGTCCTTCTCCAGGGGATCTTCCTAACCCAGGGGTCAGACCCAGGTCTCCTGCATTGCAGGCAAATTCTCTACTAGCTGAGCCACCAGGGGAGCCCTTACTTATTTATAAGCAATTATATTTATCATCATCATCATTAATGTGTGGCTGAATCACACTGACTCCATTTTGTCAGTTCCATTTTGATACCAGCCTGCAGTCTTTACTCCCTCCCCTTTCCACATAACTGAGCTTTAGCTTACTCAGAAGGAATGCACTCAAGCCAGAGAAGTTCCCTGTCAACGTCTACTCTTGCCTTCATCTGATCTGAAAAGTGGAAGAGTGCCTTTTGCTGAAACAGATGGTTAATGGTCATGAGACACCTCCCACCCCAGGGGGAACCCCTAGTTTCCATCCATGCAGATGTGTTTCTCCCTAGTAGTCAGATTCTATTTTTAGCTTTGGCCCATTTAAATTCCCCTGTACCCCTTTCTTCAGTGTGGAGTGCAGCTCTGAATGCCTCTGGATGATCATCTGCCCAGTCCTGCCTGTATGTAAGTTACCCACAATAAACTTCATAATTGTACTTTATGGAGTAGCCTGCTGCATTTTTCAAAGTTCCTTCTCATTTTGGAGGATATTATTCAACATCTTCACCTCCCAGCCATTATCATTATTTGATGTTCAAATTGCTCATTCAGATTGACCAGTGGGAACAGTTTCAGTATGATGCCGATCTTAGAGGTTTCTCATTTTGTTTTGCTCTCTGCCAGAAGGCATCCCAGGCTTATCTTAAACATTTTATGCCTTAGATCTGGAGTCAGCTATCTCTCCAAGAAGCCTTGATTCCTTTTAGTGGGAAATAGAATTCGGAAACCAAAATGTAGGTGCTAAATATTCTCGTTGCTGTTGGGTGCACAGGCATGGAGTCTAGACCAGGGGTCAGAAAACTTAAACCACTGCCTGTTTTTGTAAATAAAATTGTATTGGAACTTAGTCTTGCTCATTTGTTTACACATTGTCTGTGGCTGCTTTCACACAATAAGAACAGAGTTGAATACTTGCAGTAGAAACAATATGACCTGCAAAGCCTGAACTGTTTACCATCTAGCCATGTACAGAAAAAGTTTGCCAACCCTGGTGTAAACATGTAGAAATTATATTTTACTGTAATAACATTCTATGTTTTTAATTCAAATTGGATTTCAAGTGTTTTCTTAATGCCTTTGATTTTTATATTTGTTTCTCTGCTTTCTTGACTGAAATTCTTGATTCTTAATAAAATGAATGTAGTTACATATTTTGCTTTTCCCTATAATATATAAAAATAGTTTCAAAATTGCAATGTCAATATTACTTCTGAAAATAAAATGACTGAGCAAAGTTTAAGATGTCTTTGTAGCCTCTTATGTCTTTATGATATATTCCACCACGAATGTACAGTATTGTGCTCAAATCATTTAAAAATAAATCTTTTCTTTGTGGGTAATGCTACTGATTTGATATACTCTAAAGGCTCATCTATTCCACTTTATATTTAATTCTGGGATTTGCTTTACATCCCTTTGTATACTGATATTATTTTGAAATATGTAAAGCACAATTTAAAGGAGAATTTTAACAGGCTTATTAGAAATTAATAAATTAAGACATTAAAACACCAGGAGACTTAGGCAATACCATTAGCAAGCTTGAGAAAGCTACCTACTTAAATTCATGAGGTTATTACAACCCTCGTGGCTCCAGAGGTTAAAGCGTCTGCCTGCAATGCAGGAGATCTGGGTTCAATAACTGGGTCGGGAAGATCCCCTGGGGAAGGAAATGGCAACCCACTCCAGTATTCTTGCCTGGAGAATCCCACGGACGGAGGAGCCCGGTAGGCTACGGTCCACGGGGTTGCAAAGAGTCAGACACGACTGAGCAACTTCACTTTCACTTTCAATACAGTCTTGATACCAATAACAGAAAAGAGAGTGTAGAAAAAGTATAGGCCAATCACTCTTACAAAGACTGGTATTCAAACCTCTAACTACACACACACACAAAAAAATTAGCAAACCAAATTCAGTGGTATGTGTGTGTTAGATAGGTATTTGATAGATGGATAGACAGATAGACAGGGAAGCAGTATGACATGGAAGCTGAAACAGCAGACTATGAAGCCAGAGCATAAGTTTTGAATCTCAAGTTTCACTAATTACTATCTGCATAACTCAGATAAATCATTTAACTTTTCTTTTCCTTAGTTTCTTCCCGTGCAAAATGGAGATAATAATAGTAACTATCCTATAGGGTTGTTGCAAGGCATCAATCAATTAGCATATGTAAAATACCTCACACAGAGAGTGTTATATCAGGGTCTGCTGCCATTGTTTCTGTTTTTATTACCATCCATAGAGTAGTTGCCACTCATAGTTTCTACCCAGAGTTAGCCATTCTTGAGGTTCAGGGCTCCAGTGGTGTATGAGAGACATAAGACTAGGTTAAGCATTTTGACTTGAAAACAGTAAAATGATGGAGATTTCCCACACAGTACAGAGTGGTAGACCTCACCTCCCCAAATCTGTCTCATCCACTTGTAGGGACAACAGTGATGACACCAGGAAGCCAAACAGATGGAGCCATGTCACCTAAGTGCCCCAACCAGTGTCCCACATCTGGAAGGCAATGTATTAACAGCATAGTGTTAAGGGGAGAGGATTCTGGATTCCGACCACCTGAGTTTAAAACCTGGCTCTATTGTATTCAAAACATTACCTATTACAAGATTCTTAATCTTGCTAAGTCTCCACTCTGCCTATCTCCAAAACAGAAATTATATTAGTATTGCATCATTGATTTGCAGGGATTAAATAAAATAATAGTGCCTGGCTCTAAGTATTAGCTATAATTATTATTCTCTACACTGTTTATGAACTTGTCATCCTAGAGGTAGGCCTTTAGCAATAAGGACCCTTTTCCTCTCTCCTGGTCCTGAGGAAATGGCAGTGGTGGACAACAGGAGAGATTTCAGTAGCCACACAGATTCAGAAAGTTAGAACTGGAAGAAGGGTACTCAGTGAGTTCCCCGCCAGCTCGCCTCTGTAAATTGGGATGGCGCATGTGCTAAGAGGGCGCAGCGGGAGAGTAGGGCTGAGCATTTGGCTTGAATTGCTCAGAAAAGGGAAATCTGATAAGGGAGATAGCTGCATGGACTCCTATTACATATAGCCCTGGCGATCTTTTCCTCCTTCGGCTAGGCAGCAGCTCTTCCTTTCAATCACGTGACTTGAGAGATACCAGCTCCTGATCAGTTACACAAACAGGGGCTGCTTCTCATTTTTCCCCTCTTGTTATCAACGTCAGACTCTCAGTGTTTCAGTGACCTGCTCAGAGGGGCCTCAGACAGTTTCCAGAGTTCTCTGTGCTTGGCTGGAATCTGAGCTGCAGATGACAGAAAGCCAACTGAAATCGCTTATGCCAAAGAGGATTTGTTGAAAGGGCTGCGGGAAGCTCCGAGAAGCAAGTGATTTGCTAAACAAACAAGAGTCACAGAGGCAAAATCAGGACAGCTCCAGGGACCTCACACATTGGAAAGAAGTTCCTCAGAACCAACGTTCGTCTCTGCAGCTGTACTCCGTGTTTCTCTCTGCATCTGTGACATTCTCTCCGCCTAGCTTTTGCCCAGAGGCTGAGACCAAGACCCTGGCAGCTTTGGGGTCCACATACATTCAAAGTGACCTCTTTCTTTTTTTTGTTCTAATTAAAAACTCCTGGAGGCCATGGCCCATCCTAGGTCACAAGTTCATCCCTGAGTCCCATCGCTGTGGCCAGGGATCAGGCCAGTTTAGTCAGGTGCCACCTCTAGCCAATCACTGTGGTAGAAAAGGTTGGGTCTGTCAGAAGATGACAATTCCCCCTTGACCCTAGGGTTAAAGCAGCATCTCCCAGAAGAAAGCAGAGTCTTGCAGCAGAAGGAAGGAGGGAGGGCACTGGGCAAAAGAAATGAATAGATAACCCTCCAGTCTCATTAGAGACACAAATCTAATCCTTGATCCCTCATACTAATCAACATGACTTCCACAGCCATTTCAGATGAATATTCATATGCAGCAAGTCCTGATTCAACAATATATGAGAAAACGTTTCCACATATGTGATTTTTCTAGGTAACTGAATGTTATCCCTTTAAGTGTTAAAATGTGTTCCTTTTAGATCATTTTCTATAGTTACTTTATAATATGGCAGGAACAATTGTTCCTGCTTTTATAAAAAGCATGTCCTGGGTAAAATTTAACCCTGACTTGTCACCAAGTAAAAGTTATCAGTGATTGCATATTAATGATGTTCTCCTGGACTGCTGAGGACTATAGAGCTATTTGCCCATGTACCATGGGCACCAGACTAACATGTGCTGATTTCTGAGGTTGTTTCTGTGTTTGGTCTCCTGTTCTCAGATGTTATTCCCCACAGTCACTGTGCCTGTCTCTAGCATCTTTCCCCCTTAAACACTTCCTCCCTTGCTTATTTGCCAATTCTAATCCACCATGCTGTGGGAAACCAGATGACCAAAAATGTTACAATATTGTGTAAAGTATTTTCAAATTCAGAAGCTAAAATTTACTTCTCTGTGAAGAAACAGTCTCTGAAAGACAGCTGAGGAACTTGTCCATGAATAAATTATGAGAGCTTTTTAACATTCATCAAAAACAACAAGTATTTCTACATACTTGTAATTTCCTTCCCTAGGTTCACTTGTCTTGATTCACAGATGTATACTAGGTGATTGAGGTACCAAAAGTTTGATTTTATAAGAACTGAGATATTTCTTGACTTCTTTTCTTCATATTAGCTCTTTTCTAGATTACATTCTCTTCCTTTCATTTTTAAATATCCAGTTGTCTGTGAGTCCTCACTCCACTATTTTGGAATAATGGCCTGAATATTTATTTCTAAGAAATCAAAAACATAGAACATACCCCACCCCCCCACCTTAAATCAGCAAATGAATATGCAGAAAAAAATAGCATTAAAATATACACTGACCCATCAGCTTCCTGTCATGGAGAGAGAAAATTATATAGAGACGACTTTTTCTGTAAATAAATCACTTATTAAGTGCTATGATTTCAAAATGAACAGTGGGCAGTGCCAAATTCAGGAAAGGGATGAAAACATTTCCTTGTGGGTAAAGAAAGCCTGCAACAACCAAAATTGCCATGGAGTTGAGAAAAGATCTTTCCCATAGATAATTTAAAAGAGAGAAAAAAAAAAATCAGCCCCTTCTCTGCTCCTAAATGAGGGTCAGTTGAAATGACTATGGCCGTCACGTCCCAGATATGAAGACCTAAACTGAAAACTTCGTATCCAAAAATAACAAGTCTGGCTCTGCTTACATCCGACTAAACAAGTCAGATTGGTGGATTCAGGGAAAAATAAAACGGATTGTATGACAGAATTAAGTAGGTATTCCAGTTCCTCAGCTGTGTAATAAATCACCCCCAAACTTAGTCGTTTAAAATAGCAACATTTATCTTGCTTACAATATTGCAATCTAAGCAGGGCTCGGAAGGGACGACTGGTCCCTGTTCTGCTCCGTGTCAGCTGAGGTGAATCAAAGGCCAGCTCCATTTGGCATGAACAAGGGTGGCGCAAAGACTGGGGCCCGGATCCATCCAAACCTCACCCACTCACACGTCTGGAGGTTGAGGCTGTGGATTCTACAGCTGTGGGCTGACACAGCTGTTGCTCCTTGGGCCTCTCTCTCCGCCTTTGTGTGGTCACTCTAGCATGGAGGCCTCTGGCAGACAGACTTTTTATGTGATGGGTTTGGTATCCCAAGGCAAGAATCTCTAGAAAGCGACAACCTGGCAGAAGCTGTATTACCTGTTATGACCTCCCATCAACAGTCACCCAAGGTCACTTTCTCCACATTCTATCCGTTGGATGTGAGTCGTCATGGGCCAACTCACATTCAAGGGGAGGGGAGAGACTCCACCTTGGAGGTTGTAGTGTCCACTAATTTATGGGAACTGTTTTTTTCCATAATTTTTAAAAATTGAGGTATAGTCAATTTACAATGTTAAATTAGTTTCAAGTGTACAGCAAAGTGATTCAGTTATATATATAAATATTCTTTTTCAGATTCTTTTCCCTTACAAATTATTAAAAAATATTCAGTAGAGTTCCCTGTGCTATACAGTAGGTCCTTGTTGTTTATCTATTTTATGTATAGTACTGTGTGTATGTTAATCCTAACCTCCTAATTTATCCCTCCCTCCTTCCTGATTGGTAACCATAAGTTTGTTTTCTATGTCTGTGAGTCTATTTCTGTTTTGTATATAAGTTCATTTGTATCAGTTTTTTAGATTCTGCATATAAGTGACATCATATGATATTTGCCTTTCTCTATCTGGCTTACTTCACTTAGTATGATATTCTATAGGTCCATCCAAGTTGCTGCAAAGAACATTTTAAAATACCAGTGGGTGACTCTGTCTGCCTGAGGAAGTTCAGTTCACTTTAGTCACTCAGTCATGTCCGACTCTTCGTGACCCCATGAATCCCAGCACGCCAGGCCTCCCTGTCCATCACCAACTCCTGGAGTTCACCCAAACTCATGTCCATCAAGTCGGTGATGCAATCCAGCCATCTCATCCTCTGTTGTCCTGCCCCCAATCTCTCCCAACATCAGTCTTTTCCAATGAGTCAACTCTTCACATCAGGTGGCCAAAGTATTGGAGTTTCAGCTTTAGCATCAGTCCTTCCAAAGAACACCAAGGACTGATCTCCTTTAGAATGGACTGGTTGGATCTCCTTGCAGCCCAAGGGACTCTTTAAGAGTCTTCTCCAACACCACAGTTGAAAAGCATCAATTCTTTGACTCTGAGGAAGGGACAACAACTATTGCTGGATCAAGCTTCTTCACGTGGCAACTCCAGACCTAATTCCTAATTCCCTCCTAATCATTCTGGCCAGTGAGCAGCTCTTCCTAGCATCTCTCCAAAATGCATCAACTTTCATGTATGTGCTGACTAAGTGCTCATCTGGGGATGATTCTGACAGCAAGGGAGAAAAGGAATGACTGGGCTAAGTTAGTGACTGCCCCTTTCCAGAGGCCTGACAGTGAGGCAGCTCTGCTGAGATCAAAGCAGCCTCCTAGGCCCACCATTTGGGTTTTATCAGAACAAGATCCTTAAACCCAAGGGCTCCATGGGTGCCACAGTGGTGATAATTTCAGAGAACCCAGTGAAGAAGTAAGAAAACTCAGGTTTACAAGTGCCTCAGCGTCACCACGCAGTCCCTCCATAGTCATTTATGTTCATGATGCAACGATTTTTTAAAAATAAGAGCACTCATATTACATGCTTTAGAGTTGTAAGTTACTGTGGGCTTTGTAAAGTATAGCCACATAAATCCTCTCCTGTTCTGCTCTGTTGTAGCAGAAATTTGATTACGTCTCCTCTATCAAATGGCAACAGAGGCCACTATCAAGTTCATCTTTAAGGAGGAAATTGGATCAGTCTTTGAAAAGATGGCTTCCTATGATGAGAGAGGCTTGGGCAGCTTGCTTGCAGTGGTGATGTCCATTGATCAGGGTGAGTTACCAGGTTTTTCATAAATCTCTCTTGGTACTAAAGCTAGAAGTAACTGCTCTTTTCTCTTCACTCTCATAGCACAATGATCACACCTTTATTTCATATTTATTCTCTTCCAGGTGCCTTTTGATTAGCTCTTTTCTCATCCCTACCCTCACTAGTAATTTGTGAACTTTTGAGCATTAAGAACCATTTTAGTCCATTATTACTCCCTAAAGCACCCATGTGATACCTTGCATGTTTATATTTGTTGAGGAGTGAATGTATAAGTGAATAAGTGAATGGTCATGAAAATGTTTTATACAGAGCCCAAGAAAATTAAAAAATGTGGAACTGTTTAGTCAGCCATAAAAAGAACAAAGTACTGTTAACATAACACAACATGAATGAACCTTGAAAACATTATGTTAAGGGAAAGAAATCATTTACACACAAAAATCACATATTGTATAATTCCATCTATATGAAATATCTAGAATAGACAAGTCTTTAGTGATAGAAAGCAAATTAGTATTTGGTTAAGGTGGCAAGGGGAATGAATTGAAGGGAAATGGAAAGTGACCTAATGAGAACAGGGTTTCTTTGGGGATGACAAAAAATGTTCTAAAATTTTAAGAATGGTATGCAACTCTGTACACTGAAAACTACTGAATTATATACTTTAAATAGGTGAATTGTATGTTACATTAATTATCTCAATAAAAATATATAACTATAAAATATGTGAAGATGTATGTCACTCAGTTGTGTCTGACTCTTTGCATCCCCATGATCTGTAACCCACCAGGCTCCCCTGCCCAATGGAATTCTCCAGGCAAGAATACTGGAGTGAGTTGCCATGCCCTCCTCCAGGGGATCTTCCCAACCAAGGGATTGAACCCAGGTCTCCCACATTGCAGGCAGATTCTTTACCATCTGAGCCACCAGGGAAGTCTATAAAGTATGTGAAGATGTGTGATTATCACACTCATAAAGGTGGAAGGTGTCTCTTCTAACTAGAAAATACTAAGAAAAATGAAATAAAAGCATATCATATTGTTTATGGTATGAAGAAATAGTTTAATATCACCATCTATCTGGACCTAAATATGATCATACTAAGTAAAGTTAGACAGAGAAAGATGAAGATCATATGATGTCACCTACATATAGAATCTAAAGAATCTAAAAAATGATACAAATGAACTTATTTACAAAACAAAAACAGACTCACAGATATAGAAAACAAAGCTATAGTTACCAAAGGGGAAAAGGGGTTGGGGAGGAATAAATTAGAGTTTGGGATTGACAGATACAAACAACTAAATATAAAAGAGATAAACAATAAAGTCCTACTGTATAAAATATTTAATATCTTATAATAAGCTATAATGGAAAAGAAAAAAATATTCTCATCTATCCTTTTTGATAAGCATGTGCTTGGTGCATCTTAGTGGGCCTACATCAATATTTTCATCATTCTCATCAACAGAGAACAGACTTTTAATATTTTATAACAATTTTATGTCCATCTCTTTTGAAAATTGCATGGATATTATGAAAGACTCATTATTTTAATAAGCTGGATTTATAGAAGACATTTCTAGTATCAAATGAAGAGGAGCCTCATCATACTTTCATTGTAAATGACTTTTCATATTGCCAACTCAATTATTATGGTTCTGAGACACTGAACCCAGAAAATCATTTCAGAGTCAAGAATGCTCGATTTGTAAGATGTGAAATGAATGAATGTCTTTGCTTTGAATTACTGTGAAAACCAAAGATAGACAACCCATTAACTTTTGGAGGGAAGAAGACTAGAGGCCAATGACATGAGACTAATTCTTCACCTCATGGTCAAGGAGCTCATTGTCTACGTAAAAAAAAAAAAACAAATCATGGGCTTCATATAAGGGACAATGCGACTCACTCTATAAGCAGAATAGAGGATGATTTGACTTCTTTGAGATCATAGGACCCTGAGTGCCTGCTGGTGCAACCTGGAGCCAGGAGAAAGAGAGTGGGTTTCCACGCACCTGCATCCTAGCAATGGCCATTCTAACTCAGTTAAGGTTGGGCCACAGTCCTCCCATCCCCCTCTCCTGGAGTCAACTGATCTGCTTTCTGATTTTCAATGCACAGAAACAATTTCACTGGGGATTTACCTGCTGGTCCTGCGGTTAAGGATCTGCCTTGCAGTGCGGGGGATTCAGGTTCATCCCTGGTCAGGGAACTAAGATCCTATAAGCCACAAGGAAACTGAGCCCACACACCACAACTAGGGAGCCCATGTGCTGCAACAACAGAACCCACATGCTGCAACTAAGCCCCGACACAGCCAAGTAAATAAATATGCCATCTCAAGACAATTTTAAAAAGGAAAAAGAAATAATCTCATTCAATTAGTGTAATAGAAGAACCCCACCTGCTGTGAGGGACACAAGATTCTTTTAAAAACAATTTCTTTATTTATTTTTTGCTTCAGTGGGTCTTCATGTGCTGGCTTTCTCAATAAGAAGCACAGGCTTCTTATTGTGCTGGCTTCTCTTGTTGCAGAGCACAGGCACTAGGTGCGTTGAGTTTCAGTAGTTGCAACTTTCAAGCTCTAGAGCACAGGCTCAGTAGCTGTGGCGCATGGATCTGTTGCTCAGAGGAATGTGGAATCTCGCTGGACCAGGGACTGAACCCATGTCCCCTGCACTGGCAGGTGGATTCTTATCCACTGTGCCACCAGGGAAGTCTAGGGGCACACATTTTGCTCCAAAGTAAACACCTCTGGGAGAAATGGAGAGGGCAAAGCAGATGTCATTCCTCTTCATCTTTGGGAAGGGATGAGCCTTGAATAGAAAAAAAAAAAAAAAAAAAACAACTGGGAAGATCATCCTCGATTGAGGGTTTGTTCCATGTGTAACTTGCGCTGGGTAATGCCCCCAAAGGAAGAAACAAGTTCATTACAGTGAGGAATACCAGTCACACTCCAAACCCTGAAAATTCATCTGAATCCCAGAACTACTTATTTCCCTCCCTGACAGTTTGAGGGTCCTTGAGACTCCACTTGCATCCTGTGAATTTCCTTCTTCTTACCTTTCACTCTACATCTTCTCATGGTTTCTGTGCTGACACTTGCCAACCCAACCCCAGTTACTCCTCCTGGCTCCTAAGTTCTCACTTTCCTAACCATTCTGTGCTACATCTTCAGCTGAAAGGTGGGGAGAGGGCCCATCTGTCTCCAGGGTGTCTGTTCAGAGGCACAAAGCAGAGCCCAGGATCCCTGCCCCAGGCTCTTTCTGAAACCCTCAAGACAGAGGACCACAACCTCCACCAGTCTCTGCATTTTCCCTTGGACACCTAGTCCTAGTGCCTTGGGAAGCTCCAACATGACACTGTGCAAGGGGCACTGCCTATTGCCAATGATGAATGTCCTCTCCCTGTGATGTCCTGTCTCTCAGGCTGTGCCCTGCTTCTCTTCCCTCAATGTGAACTCCTGATCCATCCATTCCTGCCCAGCCCATTAAGAGATGCTTGGTAATCTCCAGATTTGGGGTGTTATAGCCCTGATGATTGGAGAAGGCAATGGCACCCCACTCCAGTACTCTTGCCTGGAAAATCCCATGGACAGTGGAGCTTGGTAGGCTGCAGTCCATGGGGTTGTGAAGAGTTGGACATGACTGAGCGACTTCACTTTCACTTTTCACTTTCATACATTGGAGAAGGAAATGGCAACCCACTCCAGTACTCTTGCCTGGAGAATCCCAGGGACAAGGGGGCCTGGTGGGCTGCCGTCTATGGGGTCACACAAAGTCGGACAGGACTGAAGTGACTTAGCAGCAGCAGCAGCAGCCCTGATGACTGAGGGGGTACAAATGTCAGGACCCATTAACATGAAGAGGTATATTGCACACACCCAAAACAGACCATTCCAAGTGGCCAGCTAACATGAGCTGAATGGGTCACTGCCAGCATGCAGGAGTGTAAGGGACCCAAGAAGAAAGATCTCAAGGCCTGACAAAGCCAGAAGGAGCTGCATTCCAAGAAGTCCATCCAGGCATGTGGTTCTGGGGTGGGATTTCAAAAGCAGAGATGGAAAGTCACAACTATGCCTGGAAACCCAGAGGTGCCTGTATTGAAAAGGCAGAGTATCAACCACTGGACTGCGAGGGAAGTCCCAGTAAAAGCTTTAGAAAAGCTAAGACGCCCTGGAGCTCAGGTTACTTGATTGAGGTGGCATAAGCCACTCCACTTCTGTCACCCAGTGCCCTATGAGGGCCATTCCTCAGGTCATGAAGAACTCTTCCATAGCTCAGCTTTCAATGGCTACACAGTAAATACTTTTCCACGTGGATAAACCAAAGTGCTTCCATTATTTTCCTGCTATTGGACATGCTAACTGCCTTCAATTTTCCACAAAGCTTTTTCCTTCTTTGTTAAAGCCAACCCTAGCAGCAGTATGGAGTTTGCATCGGATGAGAGAAAGAGACTCAAGACCAGTGTAGCCAGTTATGTGGCAGTGGTTAAGACTGAGATCTTGACGCCAAACAGAGGCAGAAGAAAGAGGGTAGAATAGACCAAAGCAGATTTGCAAGAGAAAAGACATTTGGGCTCTTTTGAAATATCTGTTTTAATTCACAACCATAGCTTCAACTTTTAGTTTCAAGTCATGGCAACTTAACCAAGACTAATTTGTTAACCTGCCTTCTTTTTTTAATTTTGCTTTTATTGGAGTATCAGTTCAGTTGCTCAGTCATGTCTGATGCTTTGTGAACCCATGCACTGCAGCAAGCTTTGGAGTAATTGATAAAGCAGAAATAGATGTTTTTCTGGAACTCTCTTGCTTTCTCGATGATCCAACAGATGTTGGCCATTTGATCTCCGGTTCCTCTGCATTTTCTAAAAACAGTTTGAACATCTGGAATTTCATGGTTCACATACTGCTGAAGCTTGGCTTGGAGAATTATGAGCATTACTTTGTTAGCCTGTGAGATGAATGCAATTGTGCTGTAGTTTGAGCATTCTTTGCCATTACCTTTCTTTGGGACTGGAATGAAAACTGACCTTTTCTAGTCCTGTGGCCACTGCTGAGTTTTCCAAATTTGCTGACATATTGAGTGCAGCACTTTCACAGCATCATCTTTTAGGATTTTAAATAGTTCAACTGGAAATTCCATCACCTCCACTAGCTTTGTTCGTTGCCATCCTTCCTAAGGCCCACTTGACTTCACATTCCAGGATGTCTGGCTCTAAGTGAGTAATCACACCATCATTGTTATCTGGGTCATGAAGATCTTTTTTGTACAATTCTTCTGTGTATTTTTGCCACCTCTTCTTAATATCTTCTGCTTCTGTTAGGTCCATAGCATTTCTGTCCTTTATTGTGCCCATCTTTGCATGAAATGTTCCCTTGGTATCTCTAATTTTCTTGAAGAGATCTCTAGTCTTTCCCATTCTATTGCTTTCCTCTATTTCTTTGCATTGATTGCTGAGAAAGGCTTTCTTATCTCTCCTTACTATTCTTTGGAGCCCTGCATTCAGATGGACATATCTTTCCTTTTCTCCTTTGCCTTTCGCTTCCTTCTTTTCTCAGCTATTTGTAAGGCCTCTTCAGCAACCATTTTGCCTTTTTGCACTTCTTTTTCTCGGGGATGGTTTTGATCACTGCCTCCTGTACAATATTATGAACTTCTGTCCATAGTTCATCAGGCACTCTATCAGATCTAGTCCCTTGAATCTATTTCTCACTTCCACTGTATAATTGTAAGGCACTTGATTTGGGTCATCCCTGAATGGTCTAGTGGTTTTCCCTACTTTCTTCAATTTAAGTCTGAATTTGGCAATAAGGAGTTCATGATCTGAGCCACAGTCAGCTCCCAGTCTTGTTTTTGCTGACTGTATAGAGCTTCTCCATCTTTGGCTACAAAGAATACAATCAGTCTGATTTTGGTGTTGACCATCTGGTGATGTCCATGTGTAGAGTCTTCTCTTGTGTTGTTGGAAGAGGGTGTTTTCTATGACCAGTGTGTTCTCTTGGCAAAACTCTGTTAGCCTTTGCCCTGCTTCATTCTGTACTGCAAGGTCAAATTTACCTGTTACTCCAGGTATCTCTTGACTTCTTACTTTTGCATTCCAGTCCCCTATAATGAAAAGGACATCTTTTTTGGGTGTTAGTTCTAGAAGATCTTGTAGGTCTTTGTAGAACCATTCAATTTCAGCTTTTTCAGTGTTACTGGTTGGGGCATAGAATTGTATTACTGTGATACTGAATGGTTTACCTTGGAAATGAACAGAGATCTTTCTGTCATTTTTGAGACTGCACCCAAGTACAGCATTTTGGATTCTTTTGTTGACTATGAGGGTTAGTCCATTTCTTCTAAGGGATTCTTGCCCACAGTAGTGTATATAATGGTCATGTGAGCTAAATTCACCCATTCCAGTCCATTTTAGTTCACTGATTCCTAAAACATCAATGTTCACTCTTGCCATCTCCTGTTTGACCACTTCTAATTTACCTTGATTCATGGTCCAAACATTCCAGATTCCTATGCAGTATTGCTCTTTACAGCATCGGACTTTACTTCCATCACCAGTCACATCTACAACTGGACGTTGTTTTTGCTTTAGCTCTGTCTCTTCATTCTTTCTGGAGTTATTTCTCCACTTTTCTCCAGTAGCATATTAGGCACCTATATTTGAGTATAGTTGATTTATAATGCTGTGCTTGTGTCAAGTGTACAGCAAAGTGATTTAGTTATACATATATCCCTTCTTCCTTTTCTCAAATGGGCTTTTACACAATACTGAGTAGAGTTCCTTGTGTTATACAGTAGGTCCCTGTTGGTTATTTATCCTATATATAATTGAATGTATATGTTCATCCCAAGCTCCTGAGTTATCCCTCCCTTCGAAAACCTGCTTTCTTGAAACTTAACTGAGCAACCAGGTTTCTGGGCTATTGCTTCTTCTCCATTTTCCCCTTGAGCAAATGCTGACTGCTGCCGGTGGCTCACTGATTCTTTGGAGGGCCTCTGTCATTACGTATCTTCCTTGAGGACAAGCGGCAGGCTGCACACGTCTGCCAGAAGCCAAGGTTGACAAAAATGAAGTGCTCCCATTTTCCCGGAACTATTCACATCACTAAATGGAGAAAAACATCATCTTTACATTTGATGATTTTCTCTACAGAAAGGCATTGCTCTTAGCAAGAGAGAATCTACTAGCTTAGGCATCTAAATGTTTTCCTACCTTCAGGGACTTCCCTGGTGGCTCAGTGGTTGATTCTGAGTTTCCAATGCAGGGGTGAGGGTTCAATCCCTGGTCCAGGAACTAAGATCACACATGCCACGCTGTGCAGCCAAACAAACAAAGAGAATGTGTTCAGATCTAAGAGTTGAGAGTCAAGATTCTGGATGTTGGGATAAATTTATTTGACTTTTTAGCAATACCAATGTTTTAAAATTCAAATTTAGAGATGCTGACTCCTGATGTTTTGGTTATATATAAGTATTCAAAGTAAAGATCATTGCGAGAGCACCACATGTGATATTCACCACATCACTGCATTGGAAGCCTATGCGACATTCTGAAATGTGTCTTAACACCTTGCCAAGCAAATAACATGAGCCTCATAGTGAATTCAGAAATCTGCTCTGCTCTCTTACGGGTGCATGCTTCTGTCAAAACAGATTGCTTTTTCGAACATTCTAGAATTTGGTTGCTATCGGATTCTCACTTAGCTCTTCAGCCTTGAGAACTTCCCTTAAAGAAGAAGCCGTATGCTGGGGAGAAACAATTCTTCCACTTAGTTTCCATGTTAACTGTACCACCTTTTTTCAGGAAATTTTGATAAAAATTGATTGTCCCTGTTTTCAGGTGTTTGAGACAACAGAAAATTCTCTCAGGGGGTATGATGAATTCTAAAGAAATGTCCAGCTCCAAGAGTCTATGGGTTTTGTTTTTTTTTAATTTATGTATTGCTAATTGAAGAATAATTATTTTACAATATTGTGTTGGTGTCTACCAAACATCAATATGAATCAGCCATAGAGTTAACCCATGTCCCCTCCCACTTGAACATACCTCCCCCCTCCCTCCCCAGAGTCTATGGTTTTTCAAATGTAAGTTCAAGTTGTTTTTTTTATTTTATTTTATTTTTTACTTTACAATACTATGTTGGTTTTGCCATACATTGACATGAATCCACCACAGGTGTACATGAGTTTCCAACCCTCAACCCCCTCCCACCACCCTCCCCATATCATCTCTCTGGGTCATCCCAGTGCACCAGCCCCAATAGATTTCTCAACCAGTAACAAAAGTAAACTCTGAATTTTCCTTCTACAGCTGTCCTGTGCTCCCTGAATTAGTCAAGGTCAAGGTCAGCTGTGAACTTGATACCAAAGCCACACTTAATATCTCAAGTCCAAGACAGTTACAGCAAAGCAGAAACTAGGAAGATTGCTGAAGCAGCGTGGCAGAAACTAGAACCAGAGAAAGTGGTAATAAGCCTCTTGGCTAAGAAATAAGAAAAAGGGTATAAAAATCATGGGAGCAAGCTGTGTAATGAAATCCAAACACTTTATTTTGGCCAGTGAAGCAGAAACAACACAATTTGAGGAAATATGAAATTCACTTCCTGGGCCCACAGAAAGCTATTGCCCAAGTGTCAGCAAATGTTGCCATCAATACTGCCTGCATCGCTGTGACCTGGGGTCCTTGCAACCCTCAGCAGAGAAGCCCTCTAGTTGTGACTGGTGTGAGCCTGTGAGGGCGGATCATTGGCGCTTGTTCATATTGTTCCCTTTACACAAGCTTCTTTCTTTCTTTCTATCTTTTGAGAATTAAACGTCCACATTTAAAACAAAACAAGAAACACCCACTGCATTTCAGCTGTTACTTCCATCCAGGGTCATTGCCTCTGAAGTAACACTTGGATAATTCTGAAACTTTTTGTTTGTTTGTTTTAATTTTAATTGGAGGCTAGTTACTTTAGAGTATTGTGGTGGGTTTTGCCATACATTCACATGAATCAGCCATGAGTTCATGTGTTCCCCATCTTGATCCTCCCTCCCTCCTCCCTCCCCATCCCCTCCCTCTGGGTCATCCCAGTGCACCAGCCCTGAGCACCCTGTCTCATGCATCGAACCTGGACTGGCAATCTATTTCACATATGATAATATACATGTTTCAGTGCTATTCTCTCAAATCATCCCACCTTCGCCTTCTCCCACAGAGTCTGTCTGTTCTTCACATCTGTGTCTCTTTTGCTGTCTTGCACACAGGGTCATCATTACTGTCTTTCTAAATTCCATATATGTGCATTAATATACTGTATTGGTGTTTTTCTTTCTGACTTACTTGGCTCTGTATAATAGGCTCTGGTTTCATCCACTTCATTAGAACTAATTCAAATGTATTCTTTTTAATGGCTGAGTAATACTCCATTGTGTATATGTACCACTGCTTTCTTATCCACTTGTCTGCCGATGGATATCTTCCCATGTCCTGGCTATTGTAAACAGTGCTGCGGTAAACATTGGGGTACACATGTATCTTTCAATTCTGGTTTCCTTGGTGCCCTTTACACAAGCTTCTTTGAATTCCTTGACTCTACCAAGCCCAGTGCTGCAAAGCATTGGCCTGGTGTGAAGGACGATGACATGAGAGTTAGGAGTCTTGCTCCAGCCCTCCACATGCTAAAACATGGGGCAGGGGGTAATCAGAAACCTGTCTCATTGGCATTCTGGGCATTGTTTTCCTCTTTGGTAAAATACAGGACTTGGTCTAGACTTGGTCTATAATTATTCCTTTCTTTCCCATGTGACATCACTCTGAATTTAGAACTCAAGTTCAGGAAAACAAATGAGATTCTGAACTATTCCAAACAGCTCTCTGTTTGGTAAGAGAGAAGGACAGATACCCACATCCAGCCCAAAGCACACGCAGTTCACCTGGTGATGTATTAAAGCCCATTCTGTCCCAATGGGCAGCCACGTGTCACCTACTTATAGGGTGATCAATCATCCTATTGTCATTTACCCTTGGGGTTCCAAAGCCAACTAAGCCTTCTTTAATCTGAACGTGCTAGCAATCTTAAAAATTAGGGACAAGAGCCCTCATGTGCTTTCAGGACACATAGCAGCTAGTAAGATCCCTAGGAAGTAGGTAAGAAACTCATACAGTATTCCCTCCTGACCCAAGTAATTCATGATTCCCTAACATCACATTGTTGTAAGCTGCAGAAAATGTGGACTGGGTCACTTAATAATGGAAGCTATCATTTACCAAGAGCTTCCTCTGGGCACTTTATAGCAGCCCCTCGAGGCTGTACTGTTATCCTCAAAGTACAGATGAGGAAACGGAGTGCAGCAGGGGCCCAGCAACTTGCCTATGGTCATATGACTGGAAATGTCAAAGCTGGGCTTCCAATCCAGTGAGACTCATACTGCAGCCCACATTTCAAAAAATAACAAAGTCAAACCAAAAACTTTCATTTTGATATAATGTCAGACTGCAAGTTGCAAGAGTGATAGTGAATTTCATATACCCTGCTCTCGGAATTTCCAAATGTTAGCCTTTTACGATAATTTGCTTTATCCTTCTCTTCCTGTGTGTATATGTATGTTTATATGTGTGTTAATACATAATGTACATATATGTGATATGTATAGACATCATTTTGGACCCATTTGAGAGTAGACTGAACACATAAAGCTTTTTTACCCCTAAATACCTCAGTGTGTTTCTTAAAAACAAGGACATTCTCTTATATAAACATGGTACAACTGTCACTGTACTATCAATTAACATTGAAACAATACTGTTTATCAGACTCTCAAATCTTATTTCAATTCTTCCAATTATGTCTGTTATAGAAAAAAGTCTTGTGGTTCAGCATCAAATCTTTGATTACACATGGCATTCAATTGTCACATTACTTTAGCTACTTTTTCTTTTAATTTTATTTTACTGTACAATACTGTATTGGTTTTGCCATACATCAACATGAATCCACCACCTGGAACATTTCCACAGTCTTTTTTGTCTTTCGTGATCTTGACATGGTTGAGCAGTATAAACCAGTTATTCTATATAATGTGGATCAATTTGGTTTATCTGATGTTTCCACATGTTTAGACTCAGATTATCTATTTGGGGCCAGACTACTGGAAAACTGATGCCTTTCTCTGCATTCAATCAGGAGACACACGATGTCAGTTGGTTCCATTATTGGAGATGTTAGTTGGTTGAGATGATATCTGCCAGTCCAAACCTCCCTTTGTATTGACTCTTACGCAGACAAAGCCCACATTCTTAACCACTGTGCTACAGAAATAACTGCTTTAGGCAACTGGCACTGTGGTAGCCATTGAGGATAAAAGTCTCGGAGGAAATGTCCTCACAGAAAGCTTACAAAGTTATTGGGAAGAATGGTGTATGATGTATTGCTTCAGCATTTGTCCATGAATTGTTCTGTGAGTCACCCAAACAAATCAGAGTCAGAGGAATTCAGAAGTAGAAGTGACTCTGGAGGCTTTAGAGCTGCTCCAGTGAGGGAATTAAGAAGGATGAATTGGTTTGGTCTTTGGGCACTTCAGGGCCTTAACCGGGAGGTGGAAGGGATCAGAAAGAGTCTAGGCACTGATTTAAGAGGGCCAGAACACAGTATCATTTTCTCACACAAGCAGATTCTGGCAGCAATTCCGGGAAGCTGCTGGCAGGGCTGATTGGCTGGACTGAAAGAAGTTGGAATTCAAGACCTCCTGGGAATCAGAGGATGTGGCCATATGCAGGGGTAGGATGGCCAACCCAGAAGAGCTCTGAAGACTAGCTAAATCACTCTCTTGGTCCTCAGCTCTCGTTTCACCGGGAGCCTTGACATACATGTTCTTGGAAAGTGTTCAAGGTATTTCCAGTGCCAAGACCAAGGATGTTTGGCCAGAGCAGAGGCCGTCTGTGGAGGAATAATGTGAGCTAAGGTAGGAGGGATAGATGGGCTTGATTGGGAAACAGGTAATCAGGTGCTCCACTTAAGAACTGTTTGCACAGTCTTAACATAGAGTTCTATCCTATGTATATACAACAGAGTGATGGAGTAAGAGGTTAAAATTATATATCTCATTTCACTGGCTACTTCTAAAGTCAAATTAGAGTCTTTTCAGAACACCATCTTCACCTGCTTCTACAGTAGGAATAGGAACTGGCACTTCTCTAAAGTACCCTTTGCTTCTAATCTGCCTCAGAATTAAAGTGCACTAATTAAATGGAGACTTCATTATATTCTGCTCTAATCTGCAACACAATCATAATGCAGTGATTACCTTGAATTATTATTGCACATACTTCCACCAACTTATTATTATGTCTTTGTACTTTAATTATGTTCAATGAATATAATTCCATACCCTTCAATACTTAAATAACATTCACTTTATATATAACTGCATGCCGATAATTTACTGTAAGTGTGAGCGCTTGCATTGCAAATAATGAAAATTAGTACCACTCCGGAGGCTGAAACAAACTCAGCTGTGCCTGAAAGAAAGCAGTTGGCATTTTAATAGAATTTTAAAACACTGAAATTTGTTACCAATTTATTTTTTCAAAAAACACATTAAGAGGGTGATTTTGGAGTCTTAACAACAGCAACAAAATCTTTAAAAGGAAATAGCGATTCTCTAGAGGTTTTTGTTGCCTACAAATCACTTCACCAGAGAGTTTGATCCCAGTAGGAAGTCTACTTTTTAAAAAGATTTTGCACTGAGATTTAGTATTTATTTCTTTGTTTGTTTTGTATATATATATATGTGGATATATCCGTGTATATATATATATATATATATATATCTCCATACATGATGTATATAGATATATAGAGACCTATAAGACACATAGACATATATATATATATCTCCCCCAACATTAGCTCTGAAGGAAATTCCCTAGGGAATTTGATGTGTCAAAGGCGAAATCTCAGAATCAAAAGTCACATAATTGGCATGAGTTCTTCTTCTTACCCAGCAAAAGGGGTGATATTAACCTTACATTGTTTCCGGAAAGCAATCTTAGAAAATTGTATGCAGTCATACACGATATCCATGGGGATCAGGTCCAGGACTCCGCAGCAGATATCTAAATCAATGGATGCTTAAATACCTCATATAAAATGGTACAGTACAGTTGTCCCTCTGTATCCACAGGTTCCACATCTACAAATCTGGAATTGGTTGAATCTGTGGATGTGGAACCTACAGATCCAGACGGCCAACTGCATTCTCTTATTTCTGCTGGGATATGTCTCAGGGGAGACTTTGTCTTTAGAGATTTGGGACATTCAGTTATATTTACTAGTATAGTTACAATAGCTATAAGTGCTTTTGCTGTTGTTGTTGCTGTTCAGTTGCTAAGTCATTTCCAACTCTTTGCGAGCCCGTGGACATTGGTTGGTATTTATTTCAAACATATGATCAATAATAATTTGGACTGAAAAGTAACCACTCATGATGAATTAATTCATGATCTCATTTCATAGGACTATGCTCCCAAAGAACCAGAGAAATGGTAATCCTGTCCTTTCTTTATAGTCTCTGATTTTAAAAAATAGTATATGAGCTAGAGACCTCAGGAATAGGTTTGTTAACAGTAGAGAGAACTAAAACAGAATGAGATTTTGATCATCTTTGATAAGGAGAGAACGGTGAGTAGGTTTTATATACCTTCAGGGTACATAAATCCTACAAGTTCAATCTTGCTCCCCCATTGCAAACTATTCAAAATTCATTGTCCAGGCAGAATGTCTGCCAGTATCACTGTTGGAAAGAATTCATGTTATTAAAATAACAGCTCTTTATGAGAAAAAAACAAACAAACAATTCTTCCTGAAAAATATATCTACAAAATTGGCCATTCAACAAGTCTGCAGAATAAGTCAAACCATTAAGTAAATTGTTAAAGTTTTATCTCAAAAGAAGTTAAATAAAAGGTGGGAAGAGATGCCAAACTGGGTGGGTATGTAAGAAGTAAAGAGAGTTAAATTTTTTTTTAACTTTTGTGCTGAATCAGTAATTGTGGATCTGTTCCTTCATGGGTGCATTTGGCATAACAATAAATCAACTCAATCAAATATTCTAATATTTAAATATATGTTCTATTTTTTAAAAAGTATAATCTATTGTGATACAGTGAGTCAATCACCTAGAAACCATGTTCTGTGTATGGTTCTCTTTCCTTGAAAACTGATTTGTTACGGTTCCTTTTTCATGGAAATTCTTCAGACTGATCTATTGGTTTATCAATGTAATTTCGCCTATAGTATTATTTAATACTGGATACAATTCATTACCTTAACTTTCACCTTAAGAAGAAAATACATAAAACCAGTAATCATGAATTAATGTGAAAATCAAAGGCAAAGATTACCACTTCTAGCATGACTATGTGAAGAGTTCCATAGACCCTTCCCCAGAAAAACTGGAAAAACTCATTTTTAAAAACACTTGTCCAGAGCCTCTGGAAACAGTTCGAAGGGCATACAGCAAATGAAGAGACATTTATTCAGAAAAATCAACTAAAACTTGGAAAGGACAGATAGAGTCTGTGGTCCTTGGACCAATAATCTGCTGTCTCCCTCCCCTTTTCCAGCTTAGCAAGATGGAAATTCCACCCCAGGCTGCTGTAGCTGAGCGTACAGGACTCTCTCCAGCTCCTAGTCCAAGGGCTAGTTAGCATCTGGGAATGGGCAGGATGACAGAATTTCTTACCCTGTCCCCAGCTACCTGCTGTTGAGGCCAAGTTCTAGACAAGTACAGCGAGTTCAGTCCCTGATTTGGGAAGATCCTCTGGAATAGGAATTGGTGACCCACGCCAGTATTCTTCTCTGGGACAGAGCCTGGTGGGCTACAGTCCATGGGGTCACAAAGAGTCAGACACAACTTAGTGACTGAGCATGCAAGGACTTTCTTTTTTCATTAGCTTTCATTCATGAGATGGAAGTTCTATTATGGATGAAGCACTGTTGAGAATACTGAGGCCCCAGTTCCCCTTGCCCCAGCTTATATGGCAGAGGTTCCATGGGGGAGCCATAAGCTGAGAAGTCCTGAGGCTTCTGCCCTCTTACACCAAATGCTCAGCTCCTAAAGTGGGGGTGTCATTCAAGGAGAAACATACCATTGTTTCAACCCACAATTCCAGAGCCATGGCTCAGAAATTTTCCCTGGGGGGAGAGATAGGCTATTATACAGAGAGCTCTGAATCTCTCCCTAAAGGATTTGACCTCATTTGTGACTGAAATGTGGGAAGTTTAAGCCTAGGGCATTCTCAAATAGTGGAGGTTGTGGTAGAAGTTAATTGGAAGGAAATTGGTAGAGTTGTTGAAGATCTAGGCTAAACTGCAGTCTGGCTGATTTCTTAGAGACAACAAGGAAAGAGACAACTGGGAGGAGCCCTGATGAGAGCAAATCTCAAGCACTGACCTCAAGAAGCATACTTTGAAAGGATGCAGATTAATGGGATCAGTCTGTGGGGAAATTTTATACCCCCAGACATTGTTGAAAACAATAGAGTCTGCTAGTGAGTATTCCCTGGTGGTCCAGTGGTTAGGACTCCATGCTTCCACTGCAGGGGGCATGGGTCGCATCCTTGGTCAAAGAATTAAGATCCCACAAGCTGCATGGCACTGGTAATTAATGGAGCTTAACAGCTGGGTATAGTGAGGGAAAGAAACTGTCAGAGAGAGTCCTGCCAACTACTGTCATCATAGGGTGACTTTGGGCATACCATTGGCTGCACTCCCTAAGATCAACATCAGAGACTTCACATGACTGGGAGACAGGGGAGGGTGGAACAGAATAAACTTCACTAAAATAATCCAGTCAGTCACTAAAAATTAAACAAGCAAATACCAATAGTAAGCAACAAGCTCCTGAGTTTGGGGTGGGAAGGTGGGAACCATATTTAAAGTGCTCAAAGAAAAAACTGTCAACCAATAATACTATATTTAGTAAAGCTAATTTTTTAAAATAAAGGTGAAATAAAGACATTCCCTGAGTGGCTCAGACAGTAAAGAATCAGCCTACAATGCAAGAGGCATGGGTTCAATCTCTGGGTCGGGAAGATCCCCTGGAGAAGGGAATGGCAATCCACTTCAGTGTTCTTGCCTGGAGAATTCTATGGACAGAGGAGCCTGGTGGGCTATAGTCCTTGGGGCCACAAAGAGTTGGACATGACTGACTGACTAACACTACACTTCACTTCACTTCAGTCACTCAGTCGTGTCTGACTCTTTGCGACCCCGTGAATTGCAGCACGCCAGGCCTCCCTGTCCATCACCAATTCCCAGAGTCTACCGAAACTTATGTCGATCGAGTCGGTGATGCCATCCAGCCATCTCATCCTCTGTCGTCCCCTTACCCTCCTGCCCCCAATCCCTCCCAGCATCAGTCTTTTCCAATAAGTCAGCTCTTCGCATGAGGTGGCCAAAGTATTGGAGTTTCAGCTTTAGCATCAGTCCTTCCAATGAACACCCAGGACTGATCTCCTTTAGAATGGACTGACTGGATCTCCTTACAGTCCAAGGGACTCTCAAAGTCTTCTCCAACACCACAGTTCAAAAGCATCAATTCTTCGGTGCTCAGCTTTCTTCGCAGTCCAACTCTCACATCCATACATGACCACTGGAAAAACCATAGCCTTGACTAGACGGACCTTTGTTGGCAAAGTAATATCTCTGCTTTTGAATATGCTATTTAGGTTGGTCATAACTTTCCTTCCAAGGAGTAAATGTCTTTTAATTTCATGACTGCAGTCACCATCTGCAGTGAGTTTGGAGTCCCCAAAAATAAAGTCTGACACTGTTTCCACTGTTTCCCCATCTATTGCCATGAAGTGATGGGACCAGATGCCATGATCTTCGTTTTCTGAATGTTGAGCTTTAAGACAGCTTTTTCACTCTCCTCTTTCACTTTCATCAAGAGACTTTTTAGTTCCTCTTCACTTTCTGCCATAAGGGTGGTGTTATCTGTATATCTGAGGTTATTGATATTTCTCCCAGCAATCTTGATTCTAGCTTATGCTTCTTCCAACCCAGCATTTCTCATGATGTACTCTGCATGTAAGTTCAATAAGCAGGGTGACAATATTCAGCCTTGACGTACTCCTTTTCCTATTTGGAACCAGTCTGTTGTTCCATATCCAGTTCTAACTGTTGCTTCCTGACCTGTATGTAGGTTTCTCAAGAGGTAGTTAGGAATAAACAAAAACTGAGAAAATGTGTTGCGATCAGAACTGCCTTACAAGAAAAATCAAGAATGATCTCAAATCAGTAATCTTACGGTCCATCTCAAGATACTGTGAAAAAGAAGAGCAAACTAAACCTAAAGCAAGCAGAAAGAAGGAAGCAATAAAGATTAGAGTGGAAATTAATGAAATTGTAAAAAGAAAAACAATAGCCAAAATCAATGAAACCAGAAGCTGGTTGTTTGAAAGATTAGCAAATTTGACATATCTTTAGATAGACTGACCAAGAAAAAAATAGAGATGACTCAAATAGCTAGAATTGGAAATGAAAAAGGAGAAATTAATACCAACTTTACAGAGATAAGAATTTTAAAGAAATAAGAATAATTATATGAC
Source organism: Nanger dama (assembly GCA_917880005.1). Lineage (NCBI taxonomy): Eukaryota > Metazoa > Chordata > Mammalia > Artiodactyla > Bovidae > Nanger > Nanger dama. The sequence continues at coordinate 6,975,141 of CAKJTW010000088.1, forward strand.
AATAAATTAGGTAACTTAGATGAAATGGAAAAATTCCTAGACTGACAAAACTATCCATATGGATCCAAGAAAAAAAGTATTCTCAGTACGCCTATAACTAGCAAGGAGATTGAATCAGTTATCAAAAACTCGTCAACAAAGAGAAATCCAAAACCAAAAGGCTTCACTGATAATTTCTATCAAACATTTAAAGAACAATTAATACCAATCCCTCTCAAGCTCTTTTAGGAAATGAAAAAGGAAGATACAATTCCTAACTCAATCTATGAGCCCAGAATTATACCAACCCTGTAGTCAGATAAAGGGCTTCCCTTGTGGCTCAGATGGTAAGGAATCTGCCTGCAATGAGGCAGACCTGGGTTCGATCCCTAGGTTTGGAAGATCCCCTAGAGGAGGGCATGGCAACCCACTCCAGTGTTCTTGCCGGGAAAATCGCCATGGACAGAGGAGCCTGGCGGGCTACAGTCCATAGGCTCACAAACAGCTGACATGGCTAAACGACTAAGCACACAGCACATAGTCAGATAAAGACACTGCATGAAAAGAAAAATCACAGACTAATATCTCTTATCAATAGTGATGCAAAACTTCTCAACAAACCAACCTAGCAACATATAAAAAGAATTATACACCATGACTATGCAGGATTTATCCCAAGAATACAAAGTTTAATATCTAAAAACCCAATTAATGTAATAATACACCACATCAATGGAATAAAAAACAAAAGTAACATGATCATCTCCATAAACATAGAAAATCTTTTGACAAAATCCAACACTCTTTCATGACCAAAAAGAGAGAAAAAAAAATAGCACACTAGGAATAGAAGGGAGCTTTCTCAACTTGATAAAGGGTATAATAAAAAACCAACAGCAAATATCACATTTAATGGCAAAAGACCAGCTGCTTTCTTCCTAGGATTATGAATAAGAAAAGAATATTTGCTATAGCCACTTGTATTCAACGTTGTACTGGAGGTTCTAGCAAGGGAAGTTGTTGTACATTGTGTTGTTGTGGTCGGTGGAGTCCAACTCTTTGTGCCTCCATGGATTATACCCCACCAGTCTCCTCTGCCTGTGGGATTTCCCAGGCAGAATACTGGAGTGGGTTGAGCAAGAGCAATTAGGCAACAAAAAGAAAGAAATGGCATCTAGATTGGAAAGCAAGATGTAAAACTATGTGCATTCACAGATAACATCTTTGATACAGAAATTCCTGAATAATCCACTAAAAAACTATTATAACTAATGATGAGTTCAGATAGATTGCAAAATACAAGATCAATTTATAAAAACCAAGTATATTATTACACTTGTAATGAACCATCAAAAGGTGAAATTAAGAAAACAGTTCAATTGATAATACCATCAGAAAGAATAAAATACTGAAGTCAGAAAGAGAAAGACAAATGCCATACGATATCACTTATATGTGGAATCCAAACTAGGACACAGATGAAATTGTCTATGAAACAGAAACAGACATAGAGAACTTGCCAAGAGGTGGGGCAGTGGGAGTAGTGGGGAGGGATGGATTGGGAGTTTGGGGTGAGCAGATGGAAAGTATCCAATGTCCCGCCTCCAGCGTTTATTCCTATCACTTGTGCTGCCCTGTTAAAGAGACTGTGGCCGTGTTAAAGAGACAAACCAGCCTCCTGTCTGAAGTTTCTATTAAGTGCAACCACTGTCATTCAATGAGAGATATAGTCTAGAATAGTTATAAATCAAACGTCAGGAAAGCGTGGACACAGAGTGATTTATATGACTTGAGGGGAAGGGAAGTGGGAAGAAAAACTTCACAGAGGACATATTTGAACCTTTAAAATTTTTTTCTTTGGTTCAATGATTTGAGAACCATTTTTCTAATAATAAAAGTAATGCATGTCTAATGTTGGAAATTTGGAAAATACAGAAAAATATAGGAGAAAATGTAAAAGATGATTAAAATGTAGACAGTTGAAAAAGTCAGGAAGTAACTTCTCTAAGTCTTTTTGTCCTGAAGTCTTGTAATCAATTTTCCCTACATTGACTGCATACAGTCACTCAAGCACAGACCTAAAATTCACTAACATATCAAAGTGAGTTGAATTCAAGAAGAGGTAAAACTTTAAGCTTTGGCTCCTGAGGGAATCACTTCTGAGTTTAGAAATTCTATCTCAGTTTTTCTCAAAGTGTAACACATAGACCCACCTGCATCAGAAACACTGGGACAACTGTATGACAATGCAGATTCCTGAGCTACCTGCAGATCTACTGAATGAGAAGATCCAAGATGAGGGCAGTAATCAGCATTTTAATACACCTTTGAGTTCTTCTTATCCACAGTAGAGTTTGGCAACCATTTTTGAAAAAGCTTTTGGGGATTTCCTTAGTGGTCCAGTGGTTAAGAATCCACCTGCCAATGCAGGGGACAATGGTTCAATCCCTGATCTGGGAAGACCCCACATGCCACATGCCAACTAAGCCCATGCACCACAACTACTGAGCTGGTGTGGTGCAACTACTGAAGCCCAAACATTCTAGAGCCTGTGCTCTGCAACAAGAGAAGCCACCACAATGAGAAACCCAAGCACCGCAAATAGAAAAAGCCCAGGTGCAGCAACAAAGATCCAGCACAGCCAAATATAAATAAATAAATAAAGTTTTAAAAGCTCTTGGGGGTGATAGAAATGATGATTTGGTGATGTGAACATGGCTACTTTAAAACACATTTGAAGAAATTGGAACACTTACTCTCAGCTGATGGGAATGTAAAATAGTGTAATCATTTGGAAAAATTCGTATGGCAGTTCTTCAAAAAAATAAACATAGAATTACCCCATGATCCAAAAACTTCACTTCTGAAGATATGACCAAAAGAATTGAAAGCAGGGACTCAAAACCCATGTACATAGCAGCATTATTCACAATACCCAACAGGTAAAACAACCCAAGTATCCAGGTATCAACAGATGAATGGATAACCAAAATTTGGTATATATTTATAATGGACTATTACTCAGCCTTGAAAAGGAGTGAGGTGCTGACACATTACAATATGTGCAGACCATAAAGACACTATGCTAAGTGAAATAAGTCAGTCATAAAAGGACAAATACTGTGTGCTTCTACCTATATGAGTTACCTAGAGTAGTCAAATTAATTGAGACAGAGAATACAGTGGTGGTTGCCAAAGGCTGGGAGACAGGGAATGGGAAGTTGGTGTTTAGTGGGTATTGGAGAACATGGAAAAGTTCAGGAAGTGGATGGTGGTGATGTTTGCATAGCAATGTAAATATACTTAGGGCCATACAACTGTACTCTTAAAAATGAATAAAATGATACACTTGTGTTATGTATATTTTCCCCCAATTCAACACACATCTGAGACCAGAGATTCCTTTGCTTTATTTGAAGTAGAAATCCAAAAGGCTTTCACCAGGAGGCAACCACAGAAATATAGGCCAAGTTCAAGACCAAATGCAGAAGGTTATAATCATCTCACAAAATGTCCAGCCTTATCAGAGGACAAAGGCTTCCAATTTGTTACTGGGTGTGATTTAAGCTGTGTTCCTTTGGGGCTTCTAGATCTGGTTAGTGAAAAGTCAGAATTGTCCCTTATTAGCCCAGCATGATGAGAAATTACAGCCCTGAACTCAAAGCAGAAACAAAAGAATGCTTTTTTCCCCCACAGGGTTGTGTAAGGCTGAAACTACTTGCATCTCCTACTAAAACCCTGGCTTTAGAGAGCCAACCTTGTTAGTTTAACAAGTAATATTGGTTACTGCCAATCCATATTTTCTTTCTTCTTTGCTGTTGGGAAACTGACCAATTTTACTACATAGAAGGGGCAAATTCAAGTGGTTTACGGGCTATTTAGAGTAATTTTTTGACAAGTGCAGGTTGATTTTTTTAAAAAAACTTGGGAAGGCTGATGGCAGAATCAATAGAGAATTTCTAAACTCAATACACTGTAATACAATCTCACTAAGATGACTTTTTAAAAATATCTGAGTTATGGATTTCTAAAATGAGACATTTTTTTCACAAGCAAGCAGTGAATAAATGACAAGATCGTGGGAGACATCCTTGAATGAAGCAATATGAATCCATTCTATTTTTAGGACCTGACCTTATTTTCAAGTTCAAGTATCTGCAAATTTTTGAGCCATATTCCCTTTCTATCTGCTGGCCCTGGACAGACCAACCCCCTGAGGCTCATATAAGACTCTAACATGGAAAGTGTTCCCATTACATTGTTAAGTAAAACAAATGGATCCATAGTAGAAACAGACAACACAGTACATGCAAGTCAGGATTTTTTTAATGTGTTATCTATACATAGAAAAATGACCAGAAGGAAATCTACCCAAATTTTAACAGTGCTTATCTCTAGGTTGGAGGCTTGTTGGTAAGGTTTATTTATGTGTGAGTGCAAATTTATTTTTTTTAGCATTTCCCAAATGTTCTACAATGAGCATATAATGTTTTATAACCAAATAAAAAGAAATACATGTTATTTAAAATAAAAGGAAAACATTTGCCTTTGAATCCATTTTCTTTGGAGCTGATGTCTTCCATTACTTGCCCACTCTTTACCTTTGGTCACTCTTGTTCCTGCCTTTGCAGTGGGCTACTCTGCTGACCTTTGGACATGAATTTTGCCTTCTGTCTCTTGCCCACTCTCCTTGGTTGTGAACTATGATTCTCTGTATGTACCTTAACTGCTATTAGATTTCTGAGAGTCTGTCTCCCTGGTAACTGGACAGTTGCCCACACACCTTCTTGGCCTTTGCTGTGGCTTTTCATGAGTGCATGAATAAAGCATGGATTTGGGCTTTTTTCTTTAAAAATACTGTAGATCCTTGTATTGTCAGTGTATTAGTTTGCTCAATTGCTATAATGGAATACCATGGACTGAGTGGCCTAAAGAAGACAAATTTATTTTTTTCATAGTTCTGAAGGCTAGAAGTCCTAAATCAAGCTGTCCACAGGACTAGCCTCCTCTGAGGCCTCTCCTTGGCTTGCAAACTGCCAGCTTCTGTGTCCTCAAATGGCCTTTCCTCTGTGCACGTGCCCTGCCATCTCTTCCTCTTCTTATAAAGACATCAGTCAGATTATATTAGCATTTATCCTAAGAGACCCTTTGGACTGTATGTAGCCCAACAGGCTCCTTTGTCCATGGGATTCTCCCTGCAAGAATACTGGAATGGGTTGCCATTTTCAATCTCCAGGGACTCTTCCTGACCCAGGAATTGAACCCTGTCTCCTGCATTGCAGGAAAATTCTTTAACCACTGAGCCATCAAGGAAGCACCTTAAGAGCCTGTTTTAATCTTTAAAGGCGTTATCTCCAAATACAGTCGCATTCTGAGGTCCTGGAAGTTAAGGCTTCCACATATGAATGGGGGTAGAGACACAAATTCTCGAAGCCAGGCTCCAGCAATACGTGAACCGTGAACTTCCAGATGTTCAAGCTAGTTTTAGAAAAGGCAGAGGAACCAGAGATCAAATTGCCAACATCCTCTGGTTCATGGAAAAAGCAAGAGAGTTCCAGAAAAACATCTATTTCTGCTTTATTGACTATGCCAAAGCCTTTGACTGTGTGAATCACAATAAACTGTGGAAAATTCTGAAAGAGATGGGAATATCAGACCACCTGACCTGCCTCTTGAGAAAACCTATATGCAGGTCAGGAAACAACACTTAGAACTGGATATGGAACAACAGACTGATTCCAAATAGGAAAAGGACTACATCAAGGCTGTATATTGTCACCTTGCTTATTGAACTTATATGCAGTGTACATCATGAAAAACACTGGGCTGCAAGAAGCACAAGCTGGAATCAAGATTACCGGGAGAAATATCAATAACCTCAGATATGCAGATAACACCACCCTTATGGCAGAAAGTGAAGAGAAACTAAAAAGTCTCTTGATGAAAGTGAAAGAGGAGAGTGAAAAAGTTGGCTTAAAGCTCAACATTCAGAAAACGAAGATCATGGCATCTAGTCCCATCACTTCATGGCAACAGATGGGAAACAGTGGAAACAGTGTCAGACTTTATTTTGGGGGGCTCCCAAATCACTGCAGATGGTGATTGCAGCCATGAAATTAAAAGACACTTACTCCTTGGAAGGAAAGTTATGACCAACCTAGACAGCATATTCAAAAGCAGAGACATTACTTTGCCAACAAAGGTCCATCTAGTCAAGGCTATGTTTTTTCCAGTGGTCATGTATGGATGTGAGAGTTGGACTGTGAAGAAAGCTGAGCACCAAAGAATTAATGCTTTTGAACTCTGGTGTTGGAGAAGACTTTTGAGAGTCCCTTGGATTGCAAGGAGGTCCAACCAGTCCATCCTAAAGGAGATCAGTCCTGGGTGTTCATTGGAAGGACTGATGCTAAAGCTGAAACTCCAGTACTTTGGCCACCTCATGTGAAGAGTTGACTCATTGGAAAAGACTCTGATGCTGGGAAAGATTGAGGGCAGGAGGAGAAGGGGACAACAGAGGATGAGATGGCTGGATGGCATCACTGACTCGATGGACATGAGTTTGAGTGAATTCCAGGAGTTGGTGATGGACAGGGAGGCCTGGCGTGCTGCGATTCATGGGGTCTCAAAGAGCTGGACACGACTGAGTGACTGAACTGAACTGAGAGACGCAATTCAGTACATAACAGTCAAGGCTCTTAGTTGTGAACAAAACTTACTCCAAAGGCTTCCCTGGTGGTCCAGTGGCTAAGACACCACATTTCCAATGTAGTGGGCCCAGGTTCGATCCCTGGTTGGGGAACAAGGTGCCACATGCCACAACTAAGACCCAACAGAGCCAAATAGACAAATAAATTAAAAAAAAAAAAACAACCCTCATTCTAGGTAGAGCAGAAGTGGGATTTATGAAAGGGTGCTAAATAATTCACAGGATCTCCTGGAAGACAGGAGAATCTGGCAGAGAGGCTTCACAGCCCAGATAAGACCCCAACCACATGTCAGAACTGCCCCTATGAAGATCCTACAGCCACCATCACCAAGCCAAGAAGGTTCCCACTAGGATTTCAGCCACCTCTGGCTTTGAAAAGTGAATGCCTTTCAGCCATGGATTCCATGGGACGTTTGCCCTCCTGGTGTCATGGGCTTCTGAAGAGAAGTTTCACCTCTATTGCTCTGTCTGGTCACAAAGAGCCTTGATCAGATTTGTGCCTTAGATACAAGACATACTGGGAAAATGAACCATTGTCTTTGACACTAGGGGACTTAGAGAGTCATGCGATTAGAAAATCCTAAATTCCTGAATAGGAAGGATTTCAAAAGGTTCTTGGCAGCCAAAGGTAAGAAAAATAGCTGTTACACTGAAGATAAATACATTTAGGAGCATGGTGAATTACATTCTTGAATGGTTCCCACTCACTCTTTCCATCTTGAGTTTTATTTTCTTTTTTGTTGTTTGATTTTTATACAGTTCTAAATGTGGAAATAATAATTATGGAATTAATTTTTCTCAAGGGAGAAAAATTTGAAAACTTAGAAGAACACAAAGAAAAAAATTTTGAATACCTATAATCTTACCCCCTAGAGATAATCACTGTTGCCATTTTGGTAAGTTTCCTTACATTCTTTATATGTGTGTATATATATATATATAAAAGACTGTAATATGCATATGCTATTTTGTAGTCTTCTGCTTTTACTTATAATATATTATGAATGCTGGGTTTTCTGAGTCAGTTTCCCCCACAAATAACTTTACACTATGAAAGGGTCTACCTAATAGCTTTTAATTTAGCCTATATCAAAATCAGAAATTTTTATTTACTTCGAGCTAATTTTTAATGTTGTTTAGTTGCTAAGTTGTGTCTGACTCTTTTGCGAACCCATGTATCTCTCCTCTATTTGTTCATTTTGAGGGAAAAAAATCCAATATAACAAAACCAAAAAATATTAATTTTTCTTCTCTTCAAATGAAGATCCTCCTGTGACTTTATTGGCTGTTACTATATTCACCCAAATTAATATGATGATGAGCATTTGTAGTTATTAATATTTTATTGGATTGTTTCTTTTTTGGCCACACCATGCAGCATGCAGGATCTTAGTTCCTCAACCAGGGATGGACCCCATGCCCCCTGCTGTGGAAGTACAGAGTTTTAACCAGTGGCCTGCCAAGGAAGTCCCCTTGGATTTTTAAACATTTTATCCTATAACTTATAGATAAAATAATGTTTGCATTAACCAGAGAATATCCAATCTCATTTAAAATCCTCTGGTCAGATATCTCTACATCTACAGAGGGTTTTCTATTATTTTGTTCTTAGTGCTGCGATTCATGGGGTCGCAAAGAGTCAGACACGACTGAGCAACTGAGGGACCCAAGAAGGCACACAGATCTTTTCCCAGAAGGTTTGCCATTCTGTCAGGATCTGAGTCAAGCTCCAGGACTGGAGCAGTACAAATTCATCCCTATCTTCACTCCAAAGTCTTTGACTAATTGATCTATTTTAGAATAATATCTGGGCTTGTCTGTAGTTCATCTCCAAGACTCCAAACTCCTATATTCACCTGCCAAATAAGAAAAGTCATTCACATACAAAGGTACCATGCTTTATAGTAGTTTATCGCTCAGTCGTGTCCGACTCTTTGTGACCCCATGGACTGTAGCCCACCAGGCTCCTCCCTCCATGGGATTCTGCAGGCAAGAGTACTGGAGTGGGTTGCCAGTTCCTTCTCCAGGGGATCTTCTCGATCCAGGGATTGAACTCGGGTCTCCCACATTCCAGGCAGACGCTTTAACCTCTGAGCCACCAGGGAAGCCCACCATGCTTTATAGTAGGTGCTATATAGTAACTCAAGAAAGCTGCTGATATCTGTGTTTGAAATCCCAATTTCATGACAAATCTTCAGTCTGGTTTGTTGTTGTTTTCTTCTCTGTGATAGGTGGAATAATGGACTCTCAAAGATGTCCCACCGTTGAAACAAGTGTATATGTAATGCTACATGGCCAAAGGGACTTTGTAGATGTGATTAAGTTTATGGACCTTAATATAGGGTGATTATTTTAGATTATCCATATGGGCTAAATCTGATCACATGAGTCCTTAAAAACAGAGAACTTCCTCTAACTCAAACAGAGGAGAGATGTGGCAGAAGGAGAAGCCAGAGAGAGTTGAAGCATAAGAAGGACTTGACATTGCTGTGGGGGGTTCACATGGAAAGCATGAGAAGGAATGTGGGCAGCCTCTAGGAGCAAAGACTAGCCCTGACTGATAGCCAATGAAGAAATGAGGACCTCAGTTTTGCAATCACAAGGAACTAAATTTGGCCAACCCTCTGGATGAACTTACCCATCTATTTGCCAAGAAGTGATGGGACCAGATGTCATGATCTTGGTTTTCTGAGTGTTGAGTTTTAAACCAGTGTTTTTACTCTCCTCTTTCACTTTCATCAGAAGGCTCTTTAGTTCTTCTTCACTTTCTGCCATAAGGGTGGTGTCATGAAACAGTGGAAGCAGTGACAGATTTTATTTTGAGGGGTTCCAAAATCACTACAGACAGTGACTGCAGTCGTGAAATTAAAAGAAGCTTGCTCCTTAGAAGAATAGTCAAAGCTATGGTTTTTCCAGTAGTCATGTATGGATGTGAGAGTTGGACTATAAAGAAAGTTGTGTGTGTGTTACTCAGTCGTGTCCAACTCTTTGCAACCCAATGGACTGTATTCTGCCAGACTCCTCTGTCCATGGAATTCTGCAGGCAAGAATGCTGGAGTGGGTTGCCATTTTCTTCTCCATGAATAAAGAAAGCTGAGTGCCAAAGAACTGATGCTTTTGAACTGTGGTGTTGGAGAAGATTCTTGAGAGTCCCTTGGACTGCAAGGAGATCCAACCAGTCCATCCTAAAGGAAATCAGACCTGAATATTCATTGGAAGGACTGATGCTGAAGCTGAAACGCCAATATTTTGGCCACCTGATTCGAAGAACTGACTCATTTGAAAAGCCCCTGATGCTGGGAAAGATTGAGGGCAGGAGGAGAAGGGGACAACAGAGGATGAGATGGTTGGATGGCATCACCGACTCAATGGACATGAGTGTGAGCAAACTCCGCAAGCTGGTGATAGGCAGGGAGTTCTGGAGTGCTGCACTCCATGGAGTCACAAAGAGTCAGACACGACTGAGTGACTAAACTGAACTGAACTGAACTGGATGAACTTGGAGAGGATTTTTCTTCCTGAAAGGTTCTGCCAGCACCTTGATTTGGGCACTGTTAGACTCTAAGCAGAATACCCACCTAAGCTGTACTGTACCCAGACCTCTGACCTACAGAACTGTGAACTAATAAATGAGGCTGGTTTCAAGGCACAAATCTGTGGTAATTTGCGATGACAGCCAGGGAAACTAATACATAGTCTGAAATCTAAATCCACTCTTGAGAGGTAAGATACATTTTAAAGGTTAATAATTAGGTTAAAAATAGAGCTTTGTTAACCCAGGAATATTAACACAAGAATTATGATAACATTATGATTCATTCAGAAAACTTCAAAGCAATTATGGCATTACTACAGACCAGTCAAAATGGGGCTCAACACTTTGTAAATCCCCTATTTGCTTCTAGGGATAACTCCTTCAGAGGGTTGTGGATATATTTATCATGTTTAAAAAGAAAAAGGGACCAACACTCTTACAAAAATGAAAACAGATTCTAATTCAAGGACTCTATATGTTGTCTTCTATGTATGCGGAGGGGATACAAATGTGTGAAGCTATTTTTAAATAATACCAATAGGTCGTCCTAAAAACACAGAGAAATTTAAAATTCCAATCTCATTATCCCAGGTAGCAGTTTTCCTACTCTCCATTCCAGCAAAGTCAGAATCTATTGAAATGCAATTCTAGCCAGGCAGAAATTAAGAGACAGAGTTTTTAAGAAAGGTCCCCAGAAACAAGAAGCAGCCACAGTTTTGCAGGCAGCCAATTTCAGGGGTCAAAACATTGACTGTGTCTACCTTTTTAAATCACTATATTTTGCTTCAGGCTTTGATGTGGTCAGAGAAAAGAAGACACAGAGAAATACATCAGGGACGCCCTAATGATGTGCAAAGAGGGCTGCGGGTAGTCTGAACCCAACAGAGATGCTTCCTTGTTATTTCTAATAATTGTTTATCATCACTGGATGGTTGCCTGAGATCATTTAGGAAATAAAAAAAATTTTAAACACTGACATACAGACGCAATTTCTGTGATCCATGTTATTTTTCAGATGTTCCAGGTGTCTGCATTAAGATCAAACTCATGTTTACTTTGGTTTTCACGATTTCTCAGGTAGACAGTAAGAAAGATGTGTTCAATTGTTTTATTTAAGTGTTTACTGAAAAATACAGATGTCTTGATATCCCCTATCCCAGAAGCCACATTAGAATAAGCATATAAAGTATAATTGCAATTGAAACAGAACTATATTTATATTATCTACACCCAAGAGTATTCCCAATGAGAGTAAGACTAGACACATAGTTGGAACTTATTAAGTAGATTGCTTATTTAAAGTGTCAGGATAAATAACCATAGAATACCATTCCAGGTGAAATGAACACAGTCTTACTCAGCTACCTCTGTAATCAGATTTCTAAATTTTATTTGTAATAATGAAGTTACCTTTGTTGCTTTTGTGCCAGATTTATAACTGTGCACAACTTTTAGTCTACACTGCTACTCTTAGCAACTGTAATATATTAAGTAGCCGTTTCAAAGACATATTGCATTAAAAATGAAAAATAGTCATTTTACTATGGAGAAATGTGGGGGTTACTTAGTTAACCAAGTAATTCAAGTTAACTCCATCAGTAATGGGATAAGCTGACCTCCTGATCTTATGCACTGGAAAGCACACAGTGTCATTTCTCTGATGTTTCTACCAGACATGCACGACTTGAATCTATGCGTGAAGAAACATGCAAACCTAAATTGAGGGATATTCTACTAAACAACTGACTTGTTCTATTTTTTAAATGTCAATGTCATGAAAGACAAAGAACAATGGAAAAATTGTTCCAGATTTTAAAAGCTTAAAGAAGATATGACTGCTAAATGTGGAGTATGATCCTGGATTGGATCCTAGATCAAAGGGGGGAAAGTTGCTAAAAAAACCACATTATTTGGACAACTGGCAAAATGTAAGGCCTGTGTACTAGCTCATAATATTGTGTCAATATTATATTTTCTGAATGTGATTATTTTCATATGGTTATGAGGGAGAATGTCCATTTCTTTTTTTTTAATTGAAGTATAATCGGTTTACAATGTTTTGTTAATTTCTGCTATACAGCAAAATGATTCAGTTATACATATATACATATTCTTTTTCATATTCTTTTTATTATTGTTTAGTACAAAGTATTGAATATAGATCTTTATGCTATACAGTAGGAACCTGTTGTTTATCTATCCTATATATACTAATTTGTATCTGCTGATCCCAAACTCCCAGTTCATTCCTCCTCATCCTTCACCCTTTTGGCAATTGACAGTCTGTTCTCTATGTCTGTGAATCTGTTTCTGTTTTGTAGATAAGTTCATTTGTGTCATATTTTAGGTTCCACATATAAATCATACCATATAGTAGTTGTCTTTTTCTTTTCTGATTTACCTCATTAGAGTAATAATCTGTGGTTGTATCCATGTTGCTACAAATGGCATTATTTCATTCTTTTTTATGGCTGAGTAGGATTCCATTGTCTGTATGGAATATGTACACATCTTTATCCATTCATCTGTTGATGGAAGAATGTCCTTCTTCTTAATAAATACACATTGAATTATTTAAGGGGAAAAGGGACACAAGTTCTGTGACTTATTCTCAGATGGTTTCAGTTCAGTCGCTCAGTCGTGTCCGACTCTTTGTGATCCCATGAATCACAGCACGCCAGTCCTCCTGGTCCATTACCAACTCCTGGAGTCCATCCAAACCCATGTCCATTGAGTCGATAATGCCATCCAACCGTCTCATCCTCTGTTGTCCCCTTCTCCTCCTGCACTCAATCTTTCCCAGCATCAGAGTCTTTTCCAATGAGTCAGCTCTTCTCATCAGGTAGCCAAAGTATTGGAATTTCAGCTTCAACATCAGTCCTTCCAGTGAACACCCAAGACTGATCTCCTTTAGGATGGACTGGTTGGATCTCCTTGCAGTCCAAGGGACTCTCAAGAGTCTTCTCTAACACCACAGTTCAAAAGCATCAGTTCTTTGGCACTCAGCTTTCTTCACAGTCCAACTCTCACATCCATACATGGCCACTGGAAAAACCATAGCCTTGACTAGATGGACCTTTGTTGGCAAAATAATGTCTCTGCTTTTGAATATGCTGTCTAGGTTGGTCATAACTTTCCTTCCAAGGAGTAAGCATCTTTTAATTTCATGTCTGCAATCACCATCTGCAGTGATTTTGGAGCCAAGAAAAAATAAAGTCAGCCACTGTTTCCACTGTTTCCCGATCTATTTGCCATGAAATGATGGGACTGGATGCCATGATCTTAGTTTTCTGAATGTTGAGCTTTAAGCCAACGTTTTCACTCTCCTCTTTCACTTTCATCAAGAGGCTTTTTAGTTCTTCACTTTCTACTATTTTCAGATGGTTTAGAAACTATAATAATAATGAATACAATTAAATATATACACAAAATATATCTTTATAAATATAAGTATATATAAATATGCATAAATATTTACAGAGAGAGAAGAGAGACAGAGAAGGATAAAGTGATAAAGTGCTTACAAAGTGTTAACAACTGATAAATCTGAGTGAAGGATGTACCAAAGACCTTCATATGATTTTGTTTTCTAGATGAGACTCATCTGTAAATGTTAATTATTTCAAAGTAAAAAGTTAAAATTAATAAATATAAAATATATAATAAAGAAATAAATGTTAAAACTAATAAATATAATGTAATAAAGAAATAAACCTAAAAAGCATATTGCAATAGTGACAACAACTTTGGGTCCTTCCCTGGCAGTCCAGTGGTTAAGACATCAAGTTTCCATTGCAGGAAGAACAGGTTTGATCCCTGATTGGGAAACTAAGATACTACATGCCATGCAGCACGGTCAAAAAATAGGAAAAAAAAACAGTGACAATTCTGGGATTCCAGCTACACACCCTGCCCCCAAATAAGCAAATGTTAATTTAGCTCAAACTGGTATGTAAGTCTTTTGGTTAAATTTGTTAATAAATATTTCACACCAAATTAACATTGATTCCTTATCTCTGTCCTCCTTGTTTTCTCACCAATAAATATTCTGCAATGGGGTGTTACTAGAAGAACATATCACATTGAGCTGAACGATGGCTCTTCTCATTTATACTTCCTCAAAGCAACCCAGAGGGTCTGAAATAGGCAGAGTTCAAATGCACTCATTACCCAAGATATTTACATCCCTATTTCAGTGCTACTCTTAAGTCAACTCTGAGAAATAAGATGCATTCATGGAGATTTATACATGCCAAATCTCCAGAAATTAGCTTATACCAAACTTTTCAATAAGAAATTGAGTGACTCAACTCTCTTTTTTCACTACTGTTATTACAACTGCAAAAATATGACAATGTTAGCACTATAAAATTAAATTCTGTTTATTTAGACAAGAGCAAACGGACTGCCATTTCATTTTTCAACAATTTTGTTTTTAATAGTATATTTTAAAACAGTCTCTCCCTAAAAAAAAGGAAAGTATGTGTACATTTATGCAATTAAGAATGAAATTTTATATTACAAAACCCTTATCCCTATTGTTGTCAATAACTGTGCACAGTTTAGCTAGCATATTATAGGTTGGAAAATAGAGTGTGTCAGAAAAATGCATTATACCTTAAGACTTTAATTTTCCCTCAACCTATCTATGACCAATACAGGTAGTTAATGAAAAAGAAAAGAAATAAAAATATAGGAAAGAATCCTATCCTTTCTCACTGCTTCATGCCCATAGCCATGGTCCTCCCAGGGATGAGTTATAATTGCCTCCTGGAATGGAAAAAGAAGACACACAAAATCCAGCGTTAATTATGAAGGGATTGCTAATCACCAAGACAACAACCACCACAGGACTAAATTACCAAATCCAGGGACCACAAGCAAATGAGTCAGCAGCAATTATTTAACAGTCAAAAAATTAGCTCAATGGGAGAAATTCCTTCGAGTCCCCTGACTATAGAGGGTACTGAACTCTTTTAAAGCAAACCTGTGCAAAGTCTTCACATCTTTAGAAATCTTCTTAAAGATCCAATACCAATGCCGTGTTTTGGTATCCATTTTTATTCAGCAGCATATCATTTTGCAAAATTTCGAATTTTCAGAAAAGTTGCAAGAATAGTAAACACCCATACACTCTCCACCAAGATTCACCAAATGTGCCAAGTTTTCTTTCTCTCTCTCCCCCTCTCTCTCTTTTCTCTTCCCCTATGTATATTTCTTTTCTTTTCTTTCTTTTTCCATATTTCTTTTTGCTTTCCTTCTTTTTTCTTTTTCTGAACCATTTGAGAATTCATTGCAGACATGACACTTCAGTTCTAGTATTTCAGTGTGTATCTTTTAAGAATAAGAACATTCTCCTTATAAAATCACAATATAGTTATCACATTTGCAAAATTAACGTTAATGCAATACTGTTGTCTAATATACAGTCCACATTTAAATGTTCTCAACTTTCCCCAAAACCCAGTCTCTAATGAAGGATCACACACTACATGTCTCTTTCAGTTCAGTTCAGTTCAGTCGCTCAGTCGTGTCCAGCTCTTTGCGACCCCATGAATCGCAGCACGCCAGGCCTCCCTGTCCATCACTATCTCTCGGAGTTCACTCAGACTCACGTCCATCGAGTCCGTGATGCCATCCAGCCATCTCATCCTCTGTTGTCCCCTTCTCCTCCTGACCCCAATCCCTCCCAGCATCAGAGTCTTTTCCAATGAGTCAGTTCTTCGCATGAGGTGGACATGTCTCTTTAGTCTCCTTTAATCTAAAAAAGTTCCTAGTTGTTTTTCCTTGCATGTTCTTTGGTCTTTCATGATATTGACATTTACAAAAAAAAAAAAAGAAAAAGAAATCAGGCCAGTTGTTTGTAGCTTTGGCATAAATTTGGTGGGGGGAGTGGTAAACCTGAGCCCCAAAGTAAATTTGAAATGGAATGGAATAATAACTTTATAGCTGGATTCAAAGTCCAACTTTAGCAGTGACTTGGAACACATTTCTTAATCTTCTCTGAGCCTTGATTATCTGATCTGTTAAATGAGAATAACGATCCTCATTTTAAAAGGCAGTTGTGAAAATTATAAATTGATGCAATCTTTCCAGAAAGCAATTTGAGAATCTGTCTCAAGAGTCTTAAACGTACCTGTGTTCTTGGATCCAGTAATTCTATTTCTCACAATTTATCCTTAGGAAATTATCAGAGGTAAGTGAACATATGGGCAGTGGTGATCATTACCGTGAATGTCAAGATAGCAGGTGGGTAAAACGCTACATCCTTCATCTCCTTCCTTGTCATCCTCAGGCCCCTTCCCTTCATCACTCACAGCTAACATTTATTAATGGTTACCTTGTGTCCAACACTATGCTGAGTTACAGGTTACTGTGGCAAGCTTGAAAGTCATGCTTAGGAGGAGCACTTGGTAACATGGAAGAGAAGTGAGAATGTACCATTTATTGAGGAATCCAGACAAGTCTGTATATACAATGGGATCCCAACTTTGTTTTATGTTTATGGGATTATGTTTAGAGAGAAACCTAGAAAGAAGTACAATAAAATGTTTACACTAGGTGGTCAGTTTGGGGTAAGTTTTATTTATAACAACAAAAACAAGGGAAATTCTTATACAATTTTTTTTACCAGTATGCAGTTCTACTCATGGTTATTTGGCAATAACTGGTGATAAGGCCTCTCACAGTGGAAAGGTGGACTTGAAAATTTAATCCTTGACAGATCAGCCACTTCCCAGCTTTATCTCTGTATAAAAGAGAAAAGATTTCAATGGATAGCTAGATATCTCTGTCACATCATACAATCTTTTTTAGTCTGATGCTAACATACACTACATTCCTTTTTGCTAGTCCTTGCTAACCAATTATCTTTTCCTAAACTTTTATTTTCAATTTTTCTGGCATTGTGTATTGTTGGTAAACAGCACAAACCCAGAACTTTTTTCTATATTATTTATTTATTTATATTTTGGCTTTTTTAATTTTGGTTGCACTGTGTCTTCATTGCTGAGCCTGGGTTTCTCCAGCTGTGGTGAGCAGAGGCTACTCTTCCTTGTGGTACAAAGGCTTCTCCTTGTAGTGGCTTCTCTTGTTGCAGAGCGCAGGCACACAAGTGTCCGTAGTTGTGGTTCCTGGGATCTAGAGTGCAGAGGTTCAGTAGTTGTGGCACAGGGGCTTAGTTGCTCTGTGGCATGTGGAATATTCCTGGACCAGGGATTGAACCTATGTGCCCTGCATTGGCAGATGGATTCTTATCCTCTGTACCACAAGGAGAATCCCAAATCTGGATCTTTTTTCTTTAAACTGACAATCTCTGAAACTTATTTGATAAACATGTGTGTGTGTTAGTTGCTCAGTGGTGTCTGACTCTTTGCAACCCCACGGACTGCAGCTCTCCAGCTCCTATGTTCATAGAATTCGGCAGGCAAGAATACTGGAGTGGGTTGCCATTCCCTCTTCCCAACCCAGGGATCAAATCTAAGTCTCCTGCATTGTAGGCAGATTCTTTACCATCTGAGCCACCATGGAAGCTCTTGATAAACGTAGTCCATTTATATTTACTGTGATTGCTGATACCTCTGCAATTATTTCTGCCATCTTATTTATGCCTTCTGTTTTTTCTACTTTTCCTATGCTTTTTCCCCTCCTTTCCTGTCTAATTTATGACTAAGCTTTTAAAATTTATTTTATTTCCTTTTTGTTCTGGAATTATGCATCCTATTCTTATGGAATGGTATTATATGGTTATTTATCCTAACACTTTAAATAAGCAATCTACTTAATATGTTCCAACTTTGTGTCTAGTCTTATTCTCATTGGGAATACTCTTGGGTGTAGATAATATAAATATAGTTCTGTTTCAATTGCAATTATACTTTATATGCTTATTCTAAAGTGGCTTCTGGGATAGGGGATATCAAGACATTTGCATTTTTCAGTAAATATTTAAATAAAGCAGTTGAACACATCTTTCTTACTGTCTACCTGAGAAATCGTGAAAACCAAAGTAAACATGAGTTTGATCACAGTGCAGACACCTGGAACATCTGAAAAATAACATGGATCACAGAAATATGCTTCTGTATGTCAGTGCTGAAAAAAATTTTATTCCTATAGTTACCCATTCATGCATGCTAAGTCACCTCAATTGTGTCCAACTCTATGCGATCCCATGGACTATAGCCTGCCAGGCTCCTCTGTTCATGGGCTTCTCCAGGCAAGAACACAGAGTGAGTTGCCTTGCTCTCCTCCAGGGATCTTTCCGACCCAGGGATTGAACCTGCATCTCTTGCATTGGCAGGCAGGATCTTTATCATTAGTGTGACCTGAGAAGCCCTTCTATAGTTATGCAATAACTCAAAATGTTAGCATACATGCATACTTAATCTAATATTATTCAATATTTCTTTATTCTTCATGAACAATACAAGGAATTTAGAATACTCTAAGTCCAATTAGATCAGCCATCTCTTGTGCTTCATATTATCAATTCATAACTTATTTTGTCCTACCTTAATTTTTATGATACAAATTGAACATTATTATTATTGACAAAGTCAATATGTGTTTGAATTCCCTTCTTCCATTTTTACCAGTTTATTTGTTTATCATTCATTCTTATATCTCATATCTTAATTATGGGATCTTTCTTCGTTAAGGAAGCATGGTGGTAAATTCTCAGTTTTTCTTTATCTGGAAATACCTTTCCTTTCCCCTCACTCTTAAAAGACAATTTTCTAAAAAACAAACAAAAAGTAAGTCTTAATTTTAAAAAAAAGTACAAGAAAAATATAAATATCAAAATCAAATTTCCTCCCCTTACTCTCTACCATCTGATTTCAGGCCAAGATATAACCACTGCTAACCGAAATCAGATCAATTATATTCTTTGCAGCCAAAGAAGGAGAAGCTGTATACAGTCAGCAAACACAAGACCAGGAGCTGACTGTGGCTCAGATCATGAACTCCTTATTGCCAAATTCAGACTTAAATTGAAGAAAGTGGGGAAAACCACTAGACCATTCAGTTATGACCTAAATCAAATCCCTTATGACTATACAGTGGAAGTTAGAAATAGATTTAAGGGACTAGATCTGATAGACACAGTGCCTGATGAACTATGGACGGAGGTTTGTGACACTGTACTGGAGACAGGGATCAAGACTGTCCCCAAGAAAAAGAAATGCAAAAGGCAAAATGGCTGTCTGAGGCGGCCTTACAAATAGCTGTGAAAGAAGAGAAGCAAACAGCAAAGAAGAAAAGGAAAGATATTCCCATTTGAATGCGGAGTTCCAAAGAATAGCAAGGAGAGATAAGAAAGCCTTCCTCAGAGATCAATGCAAAGAAATAGAGGAAAACGGCACAATGGGAACACCAGAGATCTCTTCAAGAAAATTAGAGATACCAAGGGAACATTTCACACAAAGATGGGCTCGATAAAGGATAGAAATGGTATGTGAGATGAGTACAATTGTGCGGTAGTTTGAGCAGTTTTTGGCATTGCCTTTCTTTGGGATTGGAATGAAAACTGACCTTTTCCAGTCCTGTGGCCACTGCTGAGTTTTCCAAATTTGCTGACATGTTGAGTGCAGCACTTTCATAGCATCATCTTTTAGGATTTGAAAGAGCTCCACTGGAATTCCATCACCTCCACTAGCTTTATTCATAGTGATGCTTCCTAAGCCCCACTTGACTTCACATTCCAGGATGTCTGGCTCTAGGTGAGTGATCACACCATCGTGATTATCTGGGTTGTGAAGATCTCTTTTGTACAGTTCTTCTGTGTATTCTTGCTACCTCTTCTTAATATCTTCTGTTTCTGTTAGGTCCTTACCATTTCTGTCCTTTATTGAGCCCATCTACATGAAATGTTCCCTTGGTAACTCGTTTTCTTGAAGAGGTCTCCAGTCTTTCCCATTCTGTTCTTTTCCTCTATTTCTTTGCATTGATTGCTGAGGAAGGCTTTCTTATCTCTCCTTGCTATTCTTCAGAACTCTGCATTCAAATGGGAATATCTTTCCTTTTCTCCTTTGCTGTTTGCTTCTCTTCTTTTCACAGCTATTTGTAAGGCCGCCTCAGACAGCCATTTTGCCTTTTTGCATTCTTTCTCTTGGGTACAGTCTTGATCCCTGTCTCCTGTACCATGTCATGAACCTCCATCCATTTGCTTCTATAAATAAAGCTGCAATAAACATTTCTTATACACATATCTTTGTGTATGAACTTGGCTTATTACATAGACTAAACTTAATAGAGGCAAACAGAAAGATTGTTTTGTTACAAAAAACATTCACCTCAGGATACAATTCTAGGTTGACAAATATTTTGTTTTCCCACTTTAAAGATATAATCCACTATCTTCTGGCTTTATTTTTGATATTGATGAATCTGTTTTCAATACAATTGCTTTTAATTTTTTAGTAATCCTTTTTTTTTTCTTTCTTGCTAATTGTTTTAAGATTTTCCTGTTTGGTGTTCTGCATTTTAAACTATTATACATCTAAGAGTATATGATTTATTAGTGCTCTCAAAGCTCATTGAAATTCTCCCATCTAAAAATGTATGTCAATAATTTTAGAAAATTCTCCACCATTATGTCTTTGAGTATTATTTCCTCCACCCCATTCTTTCTGTTCTCTCCTTCCTGATATTCATATGTTGAATCTCAATGTCTCTTATCCTTTCATATTTTCTGTCTCTATGTCTCTGAGTGCTGAATTCTATGCAGTTCTTTTCAGATTTTCCTTTCAGTTCATGCATATCTTATCTTCAGATCTGAGTTTATAATTTCAATGATCATATTTTTCATTTCTAAAAGTGTTCTCTGGAACTTTTAAGAAAATCCTTTTGATTAATTTTTAATACAGTCTTATTCCTTGCTCATATTTGTAATTCCATCTCATTTCTTTTTACAATTTAACCAACTGGTAATTTCCCATTGCTATTGGAGAGGTGATTGGATGACTATGAAATAAAGTTGGAAAGAAATTTGTCAGTGCATCTCTTTTGATGCCATTTCCGACCTACTGAATACATTGATGAAATTAAACTCAAAACAACTTTTAAACATACCAGTTTGATAGTTTGTTCTTGGCACAACTAATACCTGAAATTCAGAGGGGTCCAGTTCTGCTGGTTTTTGTCTCTGCTAGTTAGTGGCTTATTTCTTCAAGTGTTTTCTAATTTTATATTGACTTCTTCTTGGAGGATGTTTATCTGTGGATATCCTGAGGTGTTTGGCTTGAGGGACAAATTCTTCCAGAGAGAATTTCCATTATCTTCTATCAAGCACCTGGGAACTTAGGACAACTTTAAATTAAGTCCCTTGGACTTCATAAGTGATATAAATTTGAATTCTAACCACTTGCAAAGGCAGGCCCTCACAGCAATGAAGATCCAGCACAGCCTAAATAAATAAAATTGTTTAAAAAAATTAAAAAGCAGGTAGGAGGGCGGATTTCTTGGGTGGTCCAATCACTAAGATTCTGTGCTCCCAACAGAGGGGGCCTGGATTTGATCCCTGGTCAGGGAACTAGATCCCACATGCTGTATATAACTAACTCAATGCAACCAAATAAAATAAATGAAATATATTAAAAAAAGAATTTGGAACTATGTTCAATATCCTGTGATAAACCATAATGGCAAAGAATATGAATAAGGACATATATATATACACATATATATGTATTCTTGCTTGGAGAATCCCATGGACAGAGGAGCTTCGTAGGCTACAGTCCATGAGGTCACAAAGAGTCAGACATGACTGAGTGACTTCACGTTCACTTTCACTTTTCATATACATATGGAGAATCCCATGGACAGAGGAGCCTGGTGGGTTGCAAAAGTCAGACACGACTGAAGCGACAGAGCACAGCACAGCATAAATATATATACAGAATCACTTTGCTGTACAGCAAAAATTAAACACAACCTTGTGAATCAATTATATTTCAGTAAAAATTTTTTTTAAATCCCCTCAGAGTTCTACATTCCTCTCAGTGGCAACCGCAAGTGATTTTGGGGCTTGCCTATCATTTTGGTTTATGCTTTCTGTCTCTTTTTGGTGCCCAGAGATTTTCTTTACTTTCTAGAGAGCTTGTATCTAAGATTTCTAGATGCTTTATTATAGAAAAGTTTATCAGACTATCCAGTCTTTCATGTTATCTGAAGTAGAAAACCCAGGCTCCTTTAAGCTTTACAACATTACAAATTAAACATTATTATTCTCATTTTATTATTGTGGAAATTGAAACTCAGAATGGATATGTGACCATGTGAAGCCACTCAGTCATGTCCGACTCTTTGCGACCCCATGGACTGTAACCTCCTCTGTCCGTGTGATTATACAGGCAAGAGTACTGGAGTGGGTTGCCATTTCCTTCTCCAGGGAATCTTCCCAACTCAGAGATCGAACCTGGATCTCCTGCATTGCAGGCAGAAGCTATACCATCTCAGCCAGCAGGGAAGCCCAGATCGGATAGAGATTCTATCAAGAAGCAGAGTCTAGATTTGAACCCAGTACTGGCACCAAAGTTGGTTGTTTAAATACTAAGGTATATCGCCTCTGTTTTTCTGTGTACTTTCTCTTCTTTTAGAAAATGTTAATTTTGTTTATCCTTAGAAAAAAATAAAACTTTTAAAGCGACTATAAATTGGAAAAAAAAAAGACCCCTTGCTTGTAACATGCATTTATTTGTTAAACCTGATAAGCTGGGCTATCAAAGCTCTAGAGCTACGCCTAGGTCATCCATTGTATCTGTCAAGTACCATATGGAGAGAACTGAGTGTTTTCCTATGCATAAATGAAAAATAATACCTGAGCCAGAGTATTATCATACCTTCCCTTTCCTTGACTTTGTTGTGCTTACCTTTTCCCTATGAGCCCATCGTTTTCTCCACCCCGCTCTCCCCAGGCTGCTACTAGCTCTAAAGAGTAGTAATAAATAAGATTGTGTCCCTGCTACATTTTTGGCAGGCAGGAAAATCTTCTTGGACACAGTAAATATAGACCTTATCTGTCTAGGTTGTTGATTAGATAAGCATGCTGAAGGACATGTAAGCCTTAATGAAGTCTGAATAGATTACATCTATTTCTTCCCCAGGATCAGCGTGACATGGCACTCTGAGCAGAAAACAGAATCAGTCTGGCACACGGGCTCACCATGAGATGCTAATGCTTGCCACACACTGAGGTTTGCTTTCCTAAGTGCTGGAAAATTGATTGGTTTATAATTAGTTCTGGTATTTTCCCAAGTATCTAAGTGTCTACAATTACCTGCCTTATACTTTTTTTCCCCCATTTTAAAGCACACATGCACACACACACACACACACACGATGGCTGTACATGTGCTCACACACAATCTACCCTGTCTCAGGCAATAGAGATCCTCCTGGACTCTAGGAAATTCAGAGCACTGGAGGGTCTCTAATGAAACTTAAAGTTCCAGAGATGAACTTAAATTCACCAGAACTTTAAGTTCCCTGAGATGAATATTATCAAACTTTGATAATTTTATTTTATGCTGATCCTCACTCTAAGTTAACCTATTTACAAGGAAATTAGGAAAGGGTGGGCTCATCTAAGAGTCTGTCCAAATAAATCTAGTCCAGAAAGTACTCATTCATTCATGTGTGCATGCAGGCATTCACTCATGCCACATGTATTTGTTGAGTACCTATTGTGTGTCAGGCCCTGATTTATGTTGCAGTGGTAACCCTTTTAGACAAGTCTCTGCTCTCATGAGGTAAATGATCTAATGTGGCAATTAAATAAACAAATATACAATTTCAGATGACTATAAATGTTACAAAGTATTTAAAACAGATGATAAACACAGAGGGAATGAATTGAGGGTAGAATGCCACTTTAGAGTTTTTAGAGATGTTGGCTAAGAAAGACTTCAAAATCTGCTTTGTCACTTTTTTTTTTTTTTTTGGTGGTTGTGCTGGGTCTTTACTGCTGCATGGGTTTTTCTCTAGTTGTGGTTAGTGGGGACCACTCTTTAGTTGAGGTGTGTGGGCTTCTCATTGCAGCAGCTCCTCTTTTTGTGGAGCAGAGGCTCTAGGGCACATGGACTGTCCTCAGTAGTTGTGGTGGACAGGCTTAGTTGCCCTGCTGCATGTGGGATCTTCCCAGACCAGGGATCGAACTTTTGTCTCTTGCATTGGCTGGCAGATTCTTTACCATTAAGCCACCAGGTAAGCCCTTTCTGCTCTTTTCCAACTTCACTAGCCGCTTTTTCTCAGTCTTCTACAAAGATTTCCCTTCATCTTTCCAACCTCCAAATATTGGAATATCCCAGGGATTATCCTTGGGCCTCTTTTTGATCTACATTCACTCCGTAGATCTCATTCAGCCCCTGGATTTTAAAAATATTCTATATTTTACCCTAAAATAAGCAAAGTATGTATAGAACATTAACATTTTTCTAAGAAATGGGTGTGATGTGATGTGAAGTCTCTCAGTCGTGTCTGACTCTGTGACCCCATGGACTGTAGCCTGCCAGGCTCCTCTGTCCATGGGATTTTCCAGGCAATAGTACTGGAGTGGATTGCGATTTCCTTCTCCAAGGGATCTTCCCAACCCAGGGATCGAACCTGGGTCTCCCACATCGAAGACAGATGCTTCACCATCTGAGCCACCAGGGAGATCCAAAGATAAAAATGTAAGTGCTTTCAAGAACTGTGAAGGTCTGAGACTTACCCAACTTGCAAGCTATCAAGTTAAATTATCAGTTTTTGTGTCTGGCAGAAGACACAAGGTTCATGGATCTTGTAATTCTATCTATTTCTTTCACAATAATTTAATTAATTTGACTATTAACTAATGTCACTCTAATTTCCTTGGAGGAGGGAATTGAATGACTGTTGAATAAGATTGGAAAGAAGACTTTTCAATGCATTTCTTTTGATATCAGACCTATTGATTAAATTGATAAAATTAAACTTAAAATAACTTTTAAAATATATTAATTTTGTAGTTTGAATTTGATACATCTAATATCTGAAATTCAGGAGTCTCAAATGTATCCAGAATCAGTCCTCTTGTCATTACCTTCTTGCTCCATGCCCATCCTTGTTCTTTTGAACTAGTTTTTCAACAGCCTCCTATTTCCATCCTCGAATACCTATCATGAGACCATCTACACCACAGCCAGAATGATCCTTTTAAAATGTGTACAATTATGTCCCTGTAAGATCAAGGCACTTCTTTGCTCAAAATTCTCTGATCACAAGGGAGAAACAAAAGAGCAATAGCATTTTATTCATAGAAATAGCACTAATCAGTGTCGGCATTTGAGCTGGTTCTCCAAGCTTCAATTCCAAGACCTGAAAAGGATCATGTGATGCCTGCACATGCAGTGGGTTACATTGTAGGAAAGGAACCCTCAGCTTTGGGAACCTGAGTATTTTATAATGGGGGTAAACCGGCCAGTCCCGTGCTCCCAAGGGAGACACTATTTCTATCTTCAAAGTCATTAGTGATACAAATATCTTTAAAAAGATAGTCTGGAAAAAAAGCTATCAGTGAGTTCACAAGAGGTACAAAAGCATGAGAATCATGAAGAATTATCTCCCTACATGTTTTTGCTTGCACTTTTTGTAAACAAAAGGATAAACAAAAACCTTTTTAAAATTGAAATATAGTTGATTTACAATATTGCCTTGGTTTCAGGTGTAAAACCAAGTGATTCAGTTACCCTTTTTTTCTCAGATTATTTTCCATTATAGGTTATTACAATGTATTGATAGTTTCTTGTGCGGTATAGTAAATCTTTGTGGCTTATCTATTTTTATATAGATAAGCCATACTCCTAATTTAAGCCTCCCCTTCTTTTCCCGTTTGGTAACCATAAAAAAGAAAGAAAGTGAAGTCGCTCAGTCGTGTCCGACTCTTTGCGACACCATGGACTGTAGCTTATCAGGCTCCTCCGTCCATGGGATTCTCCAGGCAAGATACTGGAGTGGGGTGCCATTTCCTTCTCCAGGAGATCTTTCCAACCCAGGGACTGAACCCGGGTCTCACACATTGTAGGCAGAAGCTTTACCATCTAAGCCACCAAGGAAGTCCATAAGTTTGTGTTATTTAGTGTCTGTTCCTGTTTTGTATATAGACTCATTGTATTTTTTTAGATTCCACATATAAGTGATATCATGTAACATTTATTTGTCTTTCTCTGTCTGACTTACTTTACTTAGTAGAATATTCTCTAAGGCCATCCATGTTCCTGCAAATAGCAATACTTCATTCTTTATTATACTGAGTAATATTCCATTGTGTATGTGCATATGCACAAGATATACATATATATACTTGTATTTATACATATATCTCACATCTTCTTTATCCAATCATCTGTTGATGAGCATTTGGGTTATTTCCATGTCTTGGCCACTGTAAAAAGTGTTCCTATGAACATCGGGGTGCTTGTATCTTTTGAATTAGTATTTTCAACTTTTCTGGATATATGCCCAGGAGTGGGATTTCTGGATTATAGGGTAGCTCTATTTTTAGGTTTTTTTTTTTTTTTTCTTTTTTGAGAAACCTCCATATTGTTCTCCATAATGGCTGTACCAATTTACATTCCCACCAACAGTTTAGCAGGGTTCCTTTTTCTCCACTCCTACTCCAGCATTTATTGTTTCTAGACTTTTTGATGATAGCCATTCTGACTGGTGTGAGGTAATACCACATTGTAGTTTGGACTTGCATTTCTCTGATAATTAGACTGTTGAGCATCTTTTCATGTGCCTGTTGGCCATCTGCATGTATTCTTTGGAGAAATGTCTATTTAAGTCTTCTGCCCATTTTTTGATTTAGCTGTTTGTTTTCTCCATATTGAGTTGTATGTGTTATTTGTATAGTTTGAATATTAACCCCTTGTTGATTACATTGTTTGTAAATATTTTCTCCCAGTCTGTAGGTTGTCTTTTCATTTTTCTTTTGCTATACAAAAGCTTTAATTTTTATTAGATCTCATTTGGTTTTTTTGCTTTCATTTTTTTTGCCTTGGGAAACTGATCTCAGAAAATATTGCTACAACTGATATTTGAGAATGAAAAACATTTTTTAAAGTTACTGAGAAAGAGACAGAGAGAACAGAGTGGGAGGGAAAAGAATGGAAGCTAGATTTCTCTGAGTATATCTTGTTTTGTATATTTGATTTTGAAACCATCTCTTTTAACTAGAAAATGAAATCAAATTTTTAAAAAGCAATCTCTAAAAACCAAAAACTGCATGAAACAAATGAACCAAGTTGTCTATCAAATAGGTAGAAAAACCACACAGAGAATAATTATTTCAAGTTACTATTTTTAAGTACAGTAATTTGTCTATATCTCTCCAGGGATATTCTCCTAAAGGCAAAAGCAAATCCAAAAACACCTTAACTCTTTTCAGTAATTGTGTTAGTGGTAGTGTCGGTGTTAGTATTCTGAGGCTGTTTCATGTAATATATTGATAAAATTGGGAACCAAAATTTTTAGTATGAGAGTATAGAGATACAGATTGAATATCAAGAGGTTAAATAAAACCCTGTAGTTCTGAAATTGAATTAAAAGTGTTATGTATGAATTCATGATGTATTTTATCTTTATAGAAAAAAAAACCCAACACATATCTACCCAAGCTCTGTCATTGAAAAGTTCTAGAAACAATGACCTTTGTTGGACCCCGTGGCAGTTGAACTCTTCCTCTGCCAAAGCCTCCCTACTCTCCTTGCCTCCCATGGATGTTGATCCCAAGGGCACTCTCTAATGAACAGCTTGCATTCTAATAATCAGCCATAGAAAATGCTCAGTCCTTAATATCGAATAGACCTTCCCTTTTTGAAATGTTTCCAAACAGATCCAACCAAAGACTCCCAAATGTAGGTACATATCAGTTAGAAAGCCTCCCCTTTCTTCCAAAACTCCCCTTCTTCTAAAGGGGTCTTCCAGAACTCCCTCCATAATAGAATATGTACCAATCAGAGACAGTTTCAGCATTTCCTCTTTTTATGTCTTTAATACCCTTGAACCCAGGCTGAAATGAAAGCAGTAGTAGATGGGTTCCCTTGCCCCAGGTTTATGAATGAAGAGCTTGTGTCAATCTTTTCTTGAAGTTTGTTTTGTCTTTGACACATCTCAGAGGCAGCTTCCCAAGGAAGCCAACAAGTGATAATTCATCTATTTATTTGCTTGTTGTCTGTCTCCCCTGACATTCCCTGGGAGTAGTAGAGCTTTGTGGAGTCTCCTAGTTCTTCAACCAGCTAAAGCAGTGCCTCACACTGGAAGCTGCTCAATACCAATTATGCTGGGTCCAAAAGTTAAATGACATTTAAACTGAGACCTGAAAGACAAAGAGATAACCAGGCAAAGATCTTGTGAAAGAGGATTTGGGGTGTTGGGAACAGCAAGTAAAATTCCAGAGCTCTTTCCTTCCTGTTTTGGTCCCAGATCTTTACAACTACTATTAAGTATTTCAGAGAGTTAAAATATTTTTGTTTGTTTTTGGTGTTGATTTTGTTTCCTATTTCTTCTTCACTCCTGTTTCAGGATCACTTGATTTTTATAAATTTAGCTCTAGGAACATACAGACAAATGTATAACTAATCAATCTTAGATTTCTGATCATGAGCCCATACCAAACACAAGGTAATTTCACTCCATTATTTATACAAAACATTTGTTTGTGGGAGGATATGGTAGTTATTATGAACTTGACTTCAGGGAGTTTAGTATCTATCAGGAATCTCTTATGATTACCGCAAGAAATAGACCAGAGTTGGAGTCCATGAGTCCATGGCCCCAAGGGCATCGGGGAGACTCTGGATCAGAATGATCTGGGAAGAATTTTCTGCTTAAGTGTGTGACAGGCTCCTCCACCCTCCCTTCCAGTCATGCTCATTCTCTGTAGAGCCTGACCATGCGTTTTGCTTTCTGCTTTAAAAACAAAATACTTTTTATTTAAATGTCTTATTAAAGTAAAATTTGCACATGGTTAAAATATCAAATACTTTAGAAGGGTTTCTCTTACCCTTCCCTCTTATGAAGATAACTCTTTATCTTCTCGGACTTATCTCTGTATCCCTAAGTAATCTGCTTCTACCCCTCTTTACTGGAAAATTGGGTTAAAGATACTGAGCATGGCCCCACCCATCAGAACAAGACCCAGTTTCCATAAGCTTCTTATCCTTCTCCATCAAAGGACAGACAGACTGAAAACCACAATCACATAAAATAAACCAATCTTATCACATGGACCACAGCCATGTCTAACTCAAAGAAACTAAGAGCCATACCCCATATGGCCACCCAGGATGGGCGGGTCATGGTGGAGAGGTCTGACAGCGTGGTCCACTGGAGAAAGGAATGGCAAACCACTTCAGTATTCTTGCCTTGAGAACCCCATGAACTGTATGAAAAGGCAAAAAGATAGGACCCTGAACGATGAACTCCTCAGGTCGGTAGGTACCCAATATGTTACTGGAGATCAGTGGAGAAATAACTCCAGTAAGAATGAGGAGACAGAGCTAAAGCAAAAACAATACCCAACTGTGGATGTGACAGGTGATGGAAGTAAACTCCCATGCTACAAAGAGCAATATTGCATAGGAACATGGAATGTTAGGTCCATGAATCAGGGCAAATTGGAAGTGGTCAAACAGGAGATGGCAAGAGTGAAGATTGACATTTTAGGAATCAGCAAACTAAAATGGGCTGGAATGGGTGAATTTAATTCAGATGGCCATTATATCTACTACTGTGGGCAAGAATCCCTTAGAAGAAATGGAGTAGCCCTCAGAGCCAACAAAAGAGTCTGAAATGCAGTACTTGGATACAATCTCAAAAACGACAGAGTGATCTCTGTTCATTTCCAAGGCAAACCATTCAGTATCACAGTAATCCAAGTCTATGCCCCATCAGTAATGCTGAAGAAGCTGAAGTTGAATGGTTCTATGAAGACCTACAAGACCTTTTAGAACTAACACCCAAAAAAGGTGTCCTTTTCATTATAGGGGACTGGAATGCAAAAGTAGGAAGTCAAGAAACACCTGGAGTAACAGGTAAATTTGGCCTTGGAATGCGGAATGAAGCAGGGTAAAGACTAATAGAGTTTTGCCAAGAAAATGCACTGATCATAGCAAACATCCTCTTTCAACAACACAAGAGAAAACTCTACACGTGGACATCACCAGATGATCAATACCAAAACCAGATTGATTAGATTCTTTGCAGCCAAAGATGGAGAAGCTCTATACAGTCAGCAAAAACAAGACCAGGAGTTGACTGTGGCTCAGATCAGAAACTGCTTATTGCCAAATTAGACTTAAGTTGAAGTAAGTAGGGAAAACCACTAGACCATTCAGGTATGACCTAAATCAAATCCCTTACATTTATACAGTAGAAGTGACAAATAGATTCAAGGGACTAGATCTGATAGACAGAGTGCCTGACGAACTATGCACAGAATTTCATAATATTGTAAAGGAGGCAGTGAATGAAATCATCTCCAAGAAAAAGAAGTGCAAAAAGGCAAAATGATTGTCTGGGGAGGCCTTACAAATAGCCGTGAAAAGAAGAGACGTGAAAGGCAAAGGAGAAAAGGAAAGATTTACCCATCTGAATGCAGAGTTCCAAAGAATAGCAAGAAGAGATAAGAAAGCCTTTCTCAGTGATCATTGTAAAGAAATAGAGGAAAACAACAGAATGGGAAAGACAAGAGATCTCTTTAAGAAAATTAGAGATACCAAGGGAACATCTCATGCAAAGATGGGCACAATAAAGGGCAGAAATGGTATGGACCTAACAGAAGCAGAAGATATTAAGAAGAGGTGGCAAGAATACACAGAAGAACTGTACAAAAAAGATCTTCATGACCCAGATAACAATCATGATGTGATCACTCAGAGCCAGACATCCTGGAATTTGAAGTCAAGTGGGCCTGAGGAAGCATCACTACAAGCAAAGTTAGTGGAGGTGATGGAATTCCAGTTGAGCTCTTTCAAATCCTAAAAAATGATGCTGTGAAAGTGCTGCACTCAATATGCCAGCAAATTTGGAAAATTCAGCAGTGGCCACAGGACTGGAAAAGGTCAGTTTTCATTCCAAAACCAAAGAAAAGCAATGCCAAAGAATGCTCAAACTGCCACATAATTGTACTCATCTTACACGCTAGCAAAGTAATGCTGAAAATTCTCTAAGCCAGCTTCAGCAGTATGTGAATTGTGAACTTCCAGATATTCAAGCTGGATTTAGAAAAGGCAGGGGAACCAGAGATCAAGTTGCCAGCATCCATTGAATCATCAAAGAAGCAAGAGAGTACCAGAAAAACCTCTACTTCTGCTTTATTGATTATGCCAAAGCCTTTGACTGTGTGGATCACAACAAACTCTGGAAAATTCTGAAAGACATGGGAATCCCAGACCATCTGACCTGCCTTCTGAGAAATCTGTATGCAGGTTAAGAAGCAACAGTTAGAACTGGACATGGAACAACAGTTCAGTTCAGTTCAGTTCAGTTGCTCAGTCGTGTCCGACTCTTTGCAGCCCCATGAATCACAGCACGCCAGCCCTCCCTGTTCATTACCATCTCTCGGACTCACGTCCATCGAGTCCGTGATGCCATCTAGCCATCTCATCCTCGGTCATCCCCTTCTCCTCCTGCCTCCAATCCCTCCCAGCATCAGAGTCTTTTCCAGTGAGTCAACTCTTCCCATGAGGTGGCCAGAGTACTGGAGTTTCAGCTTTAGCGTCATTCCTTCCAAAGAACACCCAGGGCTGATCTCCTTTAGAATGGACTGGTGGGATCTCCTTGCAGTCCAAGGGACTCTCAAGAGTCTTCTCCAACACTACAGTTCAAAAGCATCAATTCTTCGGTGCTCAGCCTTCTTCATAGTCCAACTCTCACATCCATACATGACCACAGGAAAAACCATAGCCTTGACTAGACGGACCTTAGTCGGCAAAGTAATGTCTCTGCTTTTGAATATGCTATCTAGGTTGGTCATAACTTTTCTTCCAAGGAGTAAGCGTCTTTTAATTTCATGGCTGCAGTCACCATCTGCAGTGATTTTGGAGCCCCCAAAATAAAATCTGACACTGTTTCCACTGTTTCCCCATATATTTCCCATGAAGTGATAGGATGCCATGATCTTCGTTTTCTGAATGTTGAGCTTTCATAAAATATAATATCATTTGTGGAAATGTATTTGTTAGCATATTAAAAAAAAATCTCTGGAGGAATATGTAAGCAATGGATACAGTGTGTTACTTCCAGGGAGAAGAACTAGGTCATTGGTTAAAAGGGAAACTTTCAGTCTGTTTATTTTTATACCTTTTGAATTTTGAATCACGTCCTATGTACTGTCTATCCAAACAAATAAAATTGTTTAGACAGATTTTAATAAAATAGATGTGTCTCCAATCTGCCTATTCCTCCCCATCTCCATTGCCACTTCTGTTTTCTTAATGACTTAGTGGCTTAAATGGATTCTCCTACAAAGAATTTCCCCTAACTATTCTTAGTAGTTTCAGGTCTCTTCACTACCATTCTTTCCCATTGCTACACTCAGTGATAAAGCTATGAAGGTAATGAATACTTTGTAATTATATGCTTCATTTTGTTTCATTCACTCATCGCTGATCACCTGTTTCCCTGCCCCATAAGGGCAGGAATTTTTTTTTTTTTTGCCAGTATTTTTCTTTTCTTTTCTTTTCTTTTTTTTAATTACAATACTGTATTTGTTTTGCCATACACTGACGTGAATCAGCCACAGGTGAGCACAATCTCCCAATGCCGAAGCCCCCTCCCACCTCCCACCCCATATCATCTACCTGAATCATCCCATGCACCAGCCCCATGCGTCCTGCATCCTGCATTGAACATAGACTGGCACTTCGTTTCTTACAAGATAGTATACGTTTCAATGCCATTCTCCCAAACCATCCCACCCTTTCCCTCTCCCTCAGAGTCCAAAAGTCCGTTCTATACCTCTGTGTCTCTTTTGTTGTCTCACATAGAGGGTCATCATTACTATCTTCTAAATTCCATATATATATGTCAGTATACTGTATTGGTTTTTTTCTTTCTGGCTTACAGGAAATTCTTAATAACTGATTCATCACTGTAAACCCAGTACTTAGGCGATTGTCTGGCAAAATCAACATTTATCAATTGATTGAAAGTTCACAAAGAATAAGATTGTCTCACACTGATATTCTTCCCAGCAAAGGCAGACACTATCACCCTCATTTTCTGGATGAGGAAATTTAAACTCAGAAAGGATTCATTTGAAGCCACACAGCTGGTAAAATGGCAAAGCTGAAACTTCTCTCAATCCAGGGTTTTTATAAGAGTGGGTCTATACTTTTCACAATCTTAGGACCACTCTGCTGGAGACCCACCCTCACCCCCACTCCAAGGTACTCCAGGCTTTATCCACAAATACAGAGGTTCTTACAGAGACCGCCATGGTAAGTTTTAGCAGGTCTATCGACCTTTCTTCATTGCATGGAGATTTTTACATGTAGGTTCATTTCTATAGAGAAAGTCTCCAAGGTTTTCATCAGCTTCTCAAAGAGCCTGAGACACACCTTCATTGAGTGAGCTCCCATGTCAGAGATTCATCTATCTTCAGTTCACCTTGCTGGACAGGAAGGGTGTAAAGGAATCTGAAGCACTGCCTTTGGAATTGAGACAGGAGGGAAGGTGGCAAGGCATAATCATTGAAAGAATGACACAGCCATTGAGGACACAACAAAAACTGGTTAGACTCTATTAGGCCCAAGATGGAAGCAAGATTCAACTTCTAGTTGAACTGGAGCCTCATTATACACTTATTGTAATACATTAGCATATACTGAACGACACACCCACAGGTGCCATGACAGTTCCAAGGCCAACCATAAAAGGCCAAAAAGGAGCAGTGATTCAGTTCCTGGAAAACCGTGTCCCTTCACTTAACAGCCTCTGAAATTACCCAGCCCATAAAAACTAACCTTCCTGGCCCCTGGGGGCCACTTTCACCTCCTAAGATGGCCTGCATTCTGCCTATGGAATGTATATCTCTCTAAATAAACCTGCTTTCATTCTGCTATGTGTCACTCTTGAAATTTTTCCTGTGTGAAGCCAAGGACCCTCCCAGGCCCATCGCAGGAACTCACTTGGGACATGACTGTCCTCTTGTGCCCCATTTTCCTGCAACAGAATCACTAGTGTAAGCCATGAAAATTGGCATTAATGAGAGCAGAAAAGCAGAACTGACAAAATATGAACCTCTCATCCTCCCGACCACCTCAATACCACCTGCACTCTTATTTACATTTGCCCTCAAGAGAGACTAAAAAACATGTCCCTTTGCTTATTACTCTCTGAAACAATTAAGCATTTAAAAAAAAATCTGTAAAAACATTTTGTATCTCTTTTTCTTCATTGTGATTTAGTCTACCAGGAAGTGCACCACAGGATCTGTAGATCAGTTCAAAATCCAGTTACAAGGCTTATATATACAACTTCCAAGGCTCGAGAGTGGGCTCTTGTCTAACACTGAATTGTCCGAGTACACACATGTGCTGACAAAGCAAGAGACTTTATTGGAAAGAGGCACACGGGTGGAGAACAGTAAGGTAAGAAAACCCAGGAGAACCGCTCTGCCACGTGGCTCGCAGTCTCAGGTTTTACGGTGATGAGATTAGTTTCTGGGTTGTCTTTGGCCAATTGTTCTCACTCGGAGTCCGCAAGCATTACTCAGCCAAGATGAATGCAGCAAGAAGAATTCTGGGAGGTTGGTAGGACATATGAATGGGCATCTCTTCTCTGCTTTTGACCTTTCCTGAATTCTTCCCGTTAGTGGTAGCTTGTTAGTTCCAAATTCCTTACCAGGAACTCCTGTTGTAAGATAACTCAGGCAAGTGGTTACTAACAGGCCTGGCAAGAGTGGGCGGTTTCAGTCAGTGGTTGCTTTAACACTTAGATCTTGTACAGTTGGCAGTCTGTCATATCCCTTGCTTTCACAAACGCAAATTCAGCCAGCTTTGATAGAAAATACTCCACACCCCCCGAATTCCAGAAAGTTTCAAAAAGCACAGATACAATTTTCCAGGCTCTGGCAACAATTTACATAGTATTTACACTGTATTTACAACGATTTACAAAACACTTACATTGTATTAGGTATTGTAAGTAACCTAGCAATGATTTAAAGTATGAGAGGAGGTGTGTAAATTATAAGAAACTTAATTACCCATGGATTTTTGATATGAGGGTATGGGTGGCCCTGGAACCAATTCCTGGAGGATACCTAGGAATGACTGTAATTTACTTCCTCAGTACAATTTCCTTATCTGCTTCAGGCTTTTGTGAGGAACAAACTAACAATTGTTCAATGTATTGTGAAGCATGGTCAAAAGGCAGTCTCTAGCCTTGACAGAAAATCTGCAAGACCATAGCTTATCTTCTTTAATATTCTCCCTTCTGCTCTTCCTCCCCTTTTTCCTGCCTCCATCCCTCCCCCAACCCCAGGAAGACATTCTAGGCTGATTTCTCTCCTGCATTTCCAATATCCTCTTCTTTACCCTCAGGGTAAAACTGCTGCTCTGGAAATAAGATATTCTTGAGCTAGAAATAAACCTAGCTCCAGTGCTTATTTCCTGTGTAGCTTTGGGCAAGTCATATGCTCTGTCTGAGGCCCAGTTTTCTCATCCATAAAATAGAAGTAATACTCAAATTTCAGGGTAGTGCCAGGCCCTTAAGCATTCAGTAATGGTGGTTATCATTATAGCTGTGTGCTGTTTCCAACCCAGGCCCTTGGCCAGATTCTCTTCTATGGAGCAGCCTGGAACTATGTCTGCACAGAGAAAAAATAAACAGAAGCAGGAACATGTAATGTAAATGAAATCATAACATTATGTAATCTTTTGTGTGAGACTTCTTTTATTCAGTATAATATTTTGAAATTCATCTATGTCTTAGGTACATCAGTAGTAGATATATTTTATTGTATGAATATACCACAGTTCAGCCTTTCTGCTCATACATATCTAAGCTATTTCCAGATTTTTATCTATTACCAGTACAGCTGTTAATTATATTCTAATGTAAGTCTTTGAATGTGTGCTCTTTCTCTTGGGTAAATACCTAGGAGTGGAATTGCTAGGTCATAAGAAAGGTACATTTTTAACTTCACCATTTCCCACTCCTATCAACAGTATATGAGAGTTCCAGTTGCTCCACAGCCTCACCAACCAGAAGTGGGTGTTGTAATCCAATCATCATGTAGAAGGAAGGATTTGCTGAAATGAAAACTCTCCTCTTCCTTCTTGATGTCAGCTTCCTCATTAGATTTCTAAGGCCTCATGTGGCTCCCTAAGATCTCTTCAATCTCTGGCAAGTATCGAAGACAAGCAAACTCTACCCAGAGAGGAACTAACCTGAATGAGTTTGGATCTGTTGAAACTAAACAGAAAATGCATGTGCCCCAAAATTGATCAGCCTCCTAAGCATCATGAGAATTTCTGAGACTTGTTAACTGAAAACAAGTTGAAAATTGTGTTCTATTTGGTGGAAGTACTGAGGACTTAACCACAGGAGACAGTTTCTTAGATAACTCTGAGGGACTGTTCAGAGGAGGTAAGAGCCAAGATATGCAAAAACAAACCAGGTGGTTGAACACCAAAAGATTTCTGCTAATTAAACCAAAAAGTCTCAAGTTAGAGAATTTGGTGCTTTTCTGTATGGGAAGATACAAGAGTCTGGGCTCATTGAAATCATTCCTCTGATAAGCACCTAGGGCCAGTATCCTGTTTTTTCCATCCAGAATCCCCTCAGGGTGCACAGGGGTGGGAGGGGGGCACTGAAATGGCTGATGGCTTGATAGCCACAACATCCTTTGTTTACTGATATGGCAGGTAACCTCCACAGATTCAAGATACTTAATTGGTCTATTTTAAATCTAATTTCCTGTATAAATATTTAAGTGCTATACCTGCCAATAATCCAAGATTGACTAGATTTCTGGATAGTTAGCTAAACTATCCAAACTTTATCTGTTAACTAAATCCCACTTGATGAAGCCCTTTTCAGGTTTATTAAATTTATTGCAAGGAAGGAGTAGAAATTTCCATCACCAACAAGCTTAATTTTGGAAAGACCATCCAAGCCTCACAAAATTTTGTAGGAGGAAGGGGTCCTGAGGTTCACCTCACCCAATGGATCTCGAACTCTAGTATGTCTACAAAACAGCTAGAATTGGCAGGTTAGTCTGACTCAGAGACTGATCTGTAGGTTGGGGGCCCAGGAATTTTCATTTTCAGCAAGGAAGCATCCACCTGACTCTCATGCCAGTTGTCCGAAGATCTCAGAACACAATTTGGGAAAAACTGATTTGATCTAAACATCTTCCTCCCAATGAAAAAGTAGTTTATGACAGAACAGTTAAGAGGCACCACAATTTTAAAAAAACAAAACAAACTGATTTCCTTCATTTTTCTATTCTTATAATCTCCTAGGCCAAGCTACCTTAGAGAAGAAAAAAATTACAGTACATTTAAAAGTCTGTTTGTGAAGCTTCTCCCAATTGTAAATGTTCTCATTCTTAAGTTGTTAAAATTTGCTATTTTTTGAATTTCATAGAAGGTTAATTTCCAACAGTCAGTGATAGAAGTGCGAGAAATAAGCTCTGGCACTTAGGTCACACTGGGAGAGCAGGGTCTGGGACCCACACCAGAAACCTCTTGTAATCTGGTCTTGCCTCAAGACTGATGCCCTGCACTAACAATCGGACTGTTTTATCATGTTCTTCATCTCAACAATGAATTATACTTTAATCTTCTTTAAAATTTCTCCTCCAGGAAATACAATAATTTCAAATAAGATATAAAGCAAAGGTGAAACTGGTATCTAGGGTAAAATTTTCCTAACACATATTCTTATCCACTGAAAGCTTCCCTGTGCAATTAGGTTTCAGCTGAGCAATACATGGAGGGCTCTGCGTTTGCCACCCTCAGTTGCCCAAGGCCTGCTTAACTTAATGCTTCAGTTTTAAAATTATGATTGCTTTTATATTCATAAGATAGTTACTAAATAGACCAAAGCTTTTTCAGTCATTCTATAGCATTTCAGTAGGAAGAGTTGAAACTTTTTTAACAGCGTTGAATCATATTTGACTTAAAATATTTACCAGAAAGACCATGTAGTAAATGCCAGCATGTATAGGGGATGTGTTCTTGATTGTACCAATGACTGATAGTCTCCAGTAATGTCTGCAGTCACCATGCAGCTGCTCCATTGTGTTAACAATGAAGTTGGCTCCATTTGCTTGCTTTATTCTGCTGCAGAACCTAAAATTTATTACATGATTATGCAGGTATCCCTCAAATGAAAGTTCCAAAAAAGTTTGCTGTAAATTTGGATGAAATGAATCTGACTTACCCATTGACTTCTATTATACAATCAGAAATACATAGCCCAGGGATGGGAAAATTGGTCCTTGGATGTAATACATTTCTACTTAATAATGCATCAGCCTATAATGAGAGATATTCAAAGAGAAAACAATAACTCTCTAATAAAATATTAACAGTAATGTATTTGCACTGAATATGTCACATTATTTTTAAAACCACTGCAAGTAGAGCTATAAACACTGCCAAATTCCAGAAGCTTGACTGTCCCCTTCACTTGTGGTTTCCAAGAAGCAATCAGTTATTAAACTTCCACTGTTTATCAGCCTTGAACTGTGAAATACTTAATAACAAAACTTTATGTCTAAAGTAATTATTTTACCATTTTTGCCGCATTCTGGGATGGAAAGGAATTAGTGTTCTTCTGCCTGGAAGAACAGGAGGTGACCGAGATGCATTCACTCACTCATTCATTCATTCATCTGATTGCCTGCTGCTGCTGCTGCGGCTACTAAGTCGCGCCAGTAGTGTCCAACTCTGTACGACCCCATAGACGGCAGCCCAACAGACTCCTCTGCCTACTATGTCTCAAACATTCTGCTGGCAGCTGAGGTTATAAAAATAAAATATAAAGTTCCAGTTTTGGGGGAGAACAGCAAGAAAGCAGGCAACTGTTTTCCAGAGTTCAGACAGAGTTAAGTACAAGATAGTTATCCTAGCCCATTGGAACTGCCATTAATATAGACCTTTGAAAAATGGTGTCACATTTGAATAGTTAATACAAGGTCTCAAACTGGTGGCCTTATGGCTCAATCCAATATAAATGTGAGTTTTATTTGGCCTACTTAGTTTACAAAAGAAAGAGCTAACATTGTAAATTGGAAGATTTCACACGTCAAAAAAAAATTTCCATTTTCTGGACTGCAGATAGTTCAGTATGGCGGGGAGTGGGGATTGGAAAGTCTACAATGGAAAAGCAAGAGATGACTCAGAAAGAAGTCTAAACCAGTCCTCTTCCAGCACAAAACTGTGTCTAACAGCCTTGAAGAACCGATTCTACATCAGCCCAAGTCTACTTCTGCATTTCAAATACCAAGACAAGCCCTATTTACTTGATTTGAGTTTCAAATAGCATTTCTGGATAAAATACAGGATACCCAGTTAAATTTGAATTACAGATAAACAATGAATATGTTTTTAGTGTAATAGTTAGGACATACTTATACTAAAAAACTTATTCACAAAAAATTATCTGAAATTCAAGTTTAACTGGATGTCCTGTACTTTTCTTTGCTAAATCTGGTAACATTTAATTTCTAACTCCTACCAGGGTGATTATTTCTATTTTTCCTAATTTACTTCTATTTCCTTATTAAAACACAGATGTCAAATTATTCCTTTACAATAAAAGTGTCCTCTGAGACATCCCAAAATAAACCTTAATGTTCTAGTAGAAAATTAACAATTTTCCTTGTATTGCTTGTTTCTCACCATTTGTTGCCTTAGCCTTCTTTAGATGTCTTGACTCTCATCCATCTTGCATTCAACTTTGTGACATGTAGAAATTACCAAGGGAGTCTGTAAGCTATTGGTGACCTGCATGGAGAAGAAAGAAGTGGACAGGAGAGAACAAGAAATGAAGACACTAAAACAAAAGTCCAACTCTCTGTACTAGCCTACCACACCCAGAGAAAGAATACCAACTCCTGAAGATTTAGGCATCTAAATAAAAAATTATACCTGTAATTAGCTGATAAATTTGAAGAATTTAGTAAAACATTATTTATATATTATTTACCCAAAATATGATTTAAACTCAAATAATTTTGTCTTACAATTTTTCAAAATCCAATTAATTTAAGAATAGCTCCATATTCCACTATGGAGTTATCTTTAGGATATCTTGTTAAGGAAAAAGCAAGAAGTGATTAAAACAGAGGAATGTTTATTTGGTTTTACTTTAAAAAAAAACCTATGAAGCATTCACCAAAAACTAGTTTTAAAAACTGGTAACCTATAGAGAGAGGAGGGGCAATGATGAAAGTTAGATCTTTCTGAATGTATTTTGTTTCATAGATTAGACTTTGGGAACACAAATGATCTTACATTTTTAAAAATTAAATCAAGAAGAAAAGATGTACTCCTTAAATTTTTTTTTTTTAAAGAAATGAAGCAAATGAACCTGTGCGTGTGTGCTCAGTCGGATCTGATTCTTTGTGACCCCATGTACTATAGCCTTCCAGGCTCCTCTGTCCATGGAATTTTCCAAGCAAGAATACTGGAATGGGTTACCAGTTCCTATTCCAGGGGATCTTCCCAACCCAGGGATTGAATCTGTATCTCTTGTGTCTCCTGCATTAGCAGGTGGATTCTTTACCACTGTGCCCCCTGGGAAGCCCTAAGTGAACTTGACAAGCCTCAAATTTCTGCCATAATCACTGAGAATTATTTCAAGTGTCTTTAAAACAATATTTTTGAGGTGGGACTTGTGGATTGACAGAGTGAAGACCTCTGTAAATTTATACTTCCAAAGAAGGAAGTATAATTTAAAAAAAAAAAATTGTCAAAAGAAACTTTTTTCAGAACTCCGGAAACTAACCAAAGGCTTACAACAATCTGAAGTGTATTTATTCAAGATAAACTACAACCTAGACAGCATATTAAAAAGCAGAGACATTACTTTGTCAACAAAGGTCCATCTAGTCAAGGCTATGGTTTTTCCAGTGGTCATGTATGGATGTGAGAGTTGGACTATAAAGAAAGCTGAGCGCCAAAGAACTGATGCTTTTGAACTGTGGTGTTGGAGAAGACTCTTGAGAGTCCCTTGGACTGCAAGGAGATTCAACCAGTCCATCCTAAAGGAGATCAGTCCTGGGTGTTCATTGGAAGGACTGGTGTTTTAGCTGAAACTCCAATACTCTGGCCACCTGATGTAAAGAGCTGACTCATTGGAAAAGACCTTGATGCTGGGAAAGATTGAGGGCAGGAGGAGAAGAGGACGACAGAGGATGAGATGGCTGGATGGCATCACTGACTCGATGGACATGGGTTTGGGTGGACTCCGGGAGTTGGTGATGGACAGGGAGGCCTGGCGTGCTGCGGTTCATGGGGTTGCAAAGAGTCAGACAAGACTGAGAGACTGAACTGAACTGAATCTCAGTAAATACAGTGAGTTTGCAACAATTTAACTTGTCCTGTTTCCATATACCTCACCCTAGCATCTATGGAAAACTCCACCCATCAACAGTAAAATTCATATTCTTCTCAAGTGCACGTGGAACTTTCTATAGGGTAGACCTTATGTTAGGCCATATCGCAAGTCTCAGTACATAAAAAGGAGTGAAATCAAGCAACCACCACAGTGGAATGAAGTTAGAAATCAATAGCAGAAGAAAATTTGGAAATTCACAAAATATGTTGTTTATTCACAAATTAAACAATGCACTTTTAAATAACCAATGAGTCAAAGAAGAAATGAGAAAATACTTTGATTAAAAAATGCTTTGACATGAATGAAAACAAAAACACTATGCACCAAAAATCATTGGAAGCAGTTAAGCATCGCTTAGGAAGAAATCTATAGCAGTAAATATCCACCTTAGAAAGGAAGAAATATTTCAGATCAGTAACTATACCTTCCACCATAAGATACTTAAAACAGAAGAGCAAACTAAACCAAAGCAAGCAGGATGGATATAGGAAAGGTTAGAGGAGAAATAAATGAAATAGAGAATAGAAAAACACTGGATAAAAATCAATTATACCAAAAATTGGTTGTTTGAAAAGATGAGCAAAATTAGTAAACCTTTAACTAGACTGACAAAAAAAGATAAAAATTACTAAAATCAGGAATGAATGAGGGACCATCACTACCAATCTTATAAAAATAAAATGAATGATGAGAGAATACTATAATCATATGGCAACAGATTAGATATCTTAGAGGTATACAAATTCCTAGAAAACTCAAACTACCAAGTCTAATGTGAGAAGAAACAGAAAATCTGAATAGATCTACAAAAGTAAAGAGATTGAAATTTTAATTTTCAAATTACTCCAAAGAAAAATCCAGAGCCCAGATGATTGCTCTGGTGAATTCTATCAAACTTTTAAAAGAGAATTAATTCCAATCCTTCACAAACTCTTCCACAAGCTAGAAGAGGAAGGACCCAGCAATTCTATCCTGAGATATATTCTCAAGAAAAATGAAAACATGTCTGCACAAAAACTTGTATAGGCAATGTTCATATCAACATTATTCACAATAATGTTATGAAGAAATAAAAGTGGAAACATCCCCAAACATTTGTCAAATGATGAATAGATAAACAAAATATGATATATCCATAAAACAGAATCTTATTTGGCCATTAAAAGAGATAAAGTATAAAGTATAGAAATTCCCTGGTGGTCCAGTGGTTAGGACTCTGTGCTTCTACTGCAAGGAGCATAAGTTTGAACCCTGGTGGGGAGCTAAGATTTCACATGCTGCAATGGAACAAAAAAAAAAAAAAAAAGGAGGGAGATAGAGTACTTTTACATTCTACAACATGGATGATCCTTGAAAACTATACTATACTAAAGAAAACTATACTATACTAAAGAAAACTATGCTATAGTAAAGAACTCAGTCATAAAAGACCACATGTTTTACAATTTCATTTATATGAAATGTTCACAATAAGCAAATCTATAGAAACAGAAATCAAATATATGGGTGCCTAGGGCTGGTAGCAGGAAGGAGGGGGGTCTGATAATAGGTATAGGGTTTCTTTTGGGGAGGATGATAAATATGTTAAAATTAGACAGTGCTGATTATTATACAGTTTTGTGAATATGCCATAATCTTCTGAATTGTACACTTTAAATGGATGAATTATATGTTATGTGAATCATATCTGTAAGCTGTTAAAGATAACAACAGCAAAAAAAAAAAAAAAAAGCTAGTGAAGGTGATAGAATTTCAACTGAGCTATTTAAAATCCCCAAAGATGATGCTGTTAAAGTGCTGCACTCAATATGTTAGCAAATATGGAAAATTCAGCACTGGCCATAGGCTTGGAAAAGGTCAGTTTTCATTTCAATCCCAAAGAAGGGCAATACCAAAGAATGTTCAAGCTATTGCACAATTGTGCTCATTTCACATGCTAGCAAGGTTAGGCTCAAAATCCTTCAAGCTAAGCTTCAGCAGTATGTGAGCCAAGAACTTCCAGATGTTCAAATTGGATTTAGAAAAGGCAGAGGAACCAGAGATCAAATTGCCTACATGCATTGCAAGCAAGCAAGGGAGTTTCAAAAAAAAACATCTACCTCTGTTTCATTGACTTCACTAAAGCCTTTGATTGTGTGGATCACAACAAACTGTGGAAAATTCTTAAACAGATGGGAGTACTAGACAGGCTGTATAATATCACCCTGATTATTTAACTTATGTACATAGTACATCTTGTGTCTCTTTTTATAAGAACACTAATCCTATTCATGACCTAGTCATCTCCAAAATCATCTCCAAAAGCTGTCACACTAGAGATTAGGGTTCCAACTTTTGAATTTAGGGCTACACAAACATGCAGTCTATAACACAAGGTAATAATTGGTGGGGGAACATTCCTCTTGAAAAAATAATTCTAGACCATAAATGCAAAAGAAATACTAGAATTAAGAAGTTACCATTCTGCAACCACAAATTTATGATCTTCAATAACTGCTAAAGGCATGTAGGTAAACGACTGGATCAAACTGAACCCTCTGATCCATCTTAATATCACACAAAGTGAAATCTCCGAAGTGATACAATAGGACATACACAAGATTATCTATGTAGAATTTTTGCCACAAGAACTAAATCTGAATTTAATCAAACTTCCATAGGAATATGTGAAAATACAGTGGAAGATTAGGGCTGGAGGAACACACCAAATGACACCACAAGGATGCAATCAGTCAAATGTGGACCATAAGAAATAACTTAAAGCATTGACCCAGAAAGACAGGTATATCAAAACAAAAGGTGTAGACCAAGTTTGATTCTGATTCGAACAAACCAACTATAAAATTTTTTTGCAGGACTTCCCTGGTGGGCCAGTGGCTAAGACTTCATACTCCCAATGTAGGCAGCCAGTGTTCAATTCCTGGTCGGGAAACTGGATCTCACATGCCACAACTAAGGGTTCACGTGCCACAAATAAAGATCCCACATGCTGAAGCAAAGATCAAAGATCCAGCATGCCACAACTAAGACTTGGTGCAG
Organism: Nanger dama; assembly: GCA_917880005.1. Taxonomy (NCBI): domain Eukaryota; kingdom Metazoa; phylum Chordata; class Mammalia; order Artiodactyla; family Bovidae; genus Nanger; species Nanger dama. Next base: position 7,019,999 of record CAKJTW010000088.1, read on the forward strand.
GCAAATAAAAATAAATACTAAAAAGTTCTTTTTGAAAACTAAAAGCAGAGTTGCCATATGATCCAGCAATCCCACTTTTGGCATATATCGAGAAAAATATATAATTGGAAGATATATGTGCACCCCTATGTTTACGGCAACACTATTCACAATAGCCAAGACAATGAAACAACCTAAATGCCCATCAACAGATGAAGGGATAAACAAAATGTGGTATATAAATATTAATATTATGGAATATTAGTGTGTGCTCAGTCACTAGTCGTGTCTGATTCTTTGTGACCTCATGAACTGTAGCTCACAAGGCTCTTCTGTCCATGGAATTTCACAGGCAAGAATACTGGAGTGGGATAAATGAAACAAGAATGGTAAAATCTTGACCATTGTTGAAACTTGATGATGAGTGGCATTTTCGTGCATGGTTGAAATTTTCCATAATATAACTTTTAATGGGAAAAAAAGCCTTTCAGTCATTATGCAGATCAGATGTTAAAAAAATGCTTACATTAAAAAAAAATTCTACTATGAATTCTGTAACCATTGTCTTCTCTGTTGCCTTAAGTAACTAGAGAGAAAAACCTGACCAAGGGTGATCTCTCCATGAGTCTTGCTCTCAGATCACTCATAATATGGAGTAGGGAAAGAATTCTTGAACCAGGTACTGAAAACACCAAATATATTTAAAAATACTTTATAAATTACCAACCTGATTACTCATTGGAAGGACTTATGCTGAAGCTAAAGCTCTAATACTTTGGCTATCTGATGTGAAGAGCTGACTCATTGGAAAAGACCCTGATGCTGGGAAAGATTGAGAGTAAAAGAAGGGGGTGGCAGAGGATGAGATGCTTAGATAACATCATCTACTCAGTTCAGTTCAGTTCAGTCGCTCAGTCGTATCCAACTCTTTGCGACCTCATGAATCGCAGCACGCCAGGCCTCCCTGTCCATCAGCATCTCCCCGGAGTTCACTCAGACTCACGTCCATCGAGTCAGTGATGCCATCCAGCCATCTCATCCTCTGTCGTCCCCTTCTCCTCCTGCCCCCAATCCCTCCCAGCATCAAAGTCTTTTCCAGTGAGTCAACTCTTCACATGAGGTAGCCAAAGTACTGGAGTTTCAGCTTCAGCACCATTCCTTCCAAAGAAATCCCAGGACTTATCTCCTTCAGAATGGACTGGCTGGATCTCCTTGCAGTCCAAGGGACTCTCAAGAGTCTTCTCCAACACCACAGTTCAAAAGCATCAATTCTTCGGTGCTCAGCTTTTTCACAGTCCAACTCTCACATCCATACATGACCACAGGAAAAACCATAGCCTTGACTAGACAGACCTTAGTTGGCAAAGTAATGTCTCTGCTTTTCAATACGCTATCTAGGTTGGTCATAACCTTTCTTCCAAGAAGTAAGCGCCTTTTAATTTCATGGCTGCAATCACCATCTGCAGTGATTTGGGAGCCCCCCAAAATAAAGTCTGATACTACTGTTTCCCCATCTATTTCCCATGAAATGATGGGACCAGATCCCAAGATCTTCGTTTTCTGAATGTTGAGCTTTAAGCCAACTTTTTTCACTCTCCTCTTTCATTTTCTTCAAGAGGTTTTTTAGTTCCTCTTCACTTTCTGCCATAAGGGTGGTGTCATCTGCATATCTGAGGTTATTGATATTTCTCCCAGCAATCTTGATTCCAGCTTGTGCTTCATCCAGGCCAGCATTTCTCATGATGTACTCTGCATAGAAGTTAAATAAGCAGGGTGACAATATACAGCCTTGACATACTCCTTTTCCTATTTGGAACCAGTCTGTCGTTCCTGTCCACCTACTCAGTGGGCGCTAATTTGAGCAAACTCCAGGAGATACTGGAGGACAGGTGAGCCTGGCATGCTGCAGTCGATGAGACTGGAAAGAGTCAGACACGATTTAGCAACTAAAAGCAACAACAAGATAGCATTATGAATCAAAAGACCTTTTAAAGGAGAATTAAAAGATAATCCCCAAATACAGTATATTTAAAGTGAGACTACATGCCATAATTCTGTATTTTTCCCCAGCCACACCCAGCTATAAGGCAGGCATTGAGTAGGCAGAGAGTTAGGTTTATCCAGAGTGGGTTTTCATCCCCTCAAGTACCAGAGAGGACTATGAGCCAGGGATTCCTGTTTTCAATGCATGAGAGTGACTGGAAGGCAACAGATTTTAACTGTTCAGATTGCAAAGAAACCGGGGTTGTGAGGGCAGAGGAAGAGGCCAAAATGCTCTGTAAGCAGCAAGGAAAGGTGAAGAGAACACCTTGAAAGCCAGTGGTGTGAGAAGTAAGGGAGAGGAAGCGCTCTCACCCCTTTCCCTAAAGGGCTGCAGAGGAAGCAGTGTGCTACAGTTAGAGCAGGAAAGGGAAGTGCACATTTAGAGAAGAGGTTAAGGGTTTAGAACGTTTTCCTGATAATTGACCATGAGTCCTGAGAGCAGAGTGGAAGGTGTATTATTAGTCAGAGTTTGCCAGAGAAACAGAACCCATAGGTTATACCTATATATACAGAAAGAGATGTATTAGGAAGGGTGCATGCTCAGTCCCTCAGTCTTGTCTGACTCTTTGCGATCTCATGGGCCTTAGCTTGCCAAGGAAGCTGTAGCTAGGCTCCTCTGTCCATGGAATTCTCCAGGCAAGAATACTGGAGTGAGTTGCCATTTCCTTCTCCAGGGGATCTTCCTGACCCAGGAATCGAACTGAGGTCTCCCCTACTTCAGGCAGATTCTTTTCCACTGTATGAGAAGTCTCACAATCTGCCATCTGCGAGGAGAGCTGGTGATGTAGTTCCATTCCAAACCTGAAGGGTTAAGAACCAGGGGAAACACTGGTGTAAACCCCAGTCTGAATACAAAGGCCAGAGATGTCCGCAGACAGAGGACGGAAGTCCTAGCTCAATCAGTGGGACAAATTCCCCCTTCTCTGCCATTTTAATCTATTCAGGTCGTCAACTGAGAGGAATGACGCCCACTGGCCTTGGCGAGGGCAGTCTGCTATATTCAGTCTACAGATTTAAATGCTAACCTCTTTGAAAGACACCCTTACAGACACACCCAGAAATGATGTTTTAACAGCTACCTGGGCTCCTCTTAGCCCAGTCACGTTGACACATAAAATTAACCATCACAAAGGGCTTGGGGTAGGCATGGAGCAGGAGAGTGAGTCATACTAGGGAATATACACAGGCATATTAGTGAAAATAAACATTTACTGGTACCTGAGATACACAGGGATATGACTCTTCTTGACGATCTCTGAGCAGAAGGTGGGTGATCAAAAAGAGTTATGCCTTCCTCCTTGGCATCAGTCTGATGTAGGGTGATGAAAGCACAAATGAGGTCCATGGCAAAGATGGATAACAGAGTCCCTGTAATGTTAGAACCAGAATGATAGTAAAACAGAGAAACGTTAATTGTGACTCTGATCTTTCTGGTCTGAGTGACTAAAGTCATGGGGCTATTTTTACCAAAAGCAAAAAATTCAGTAGCTACAGCAGGTTTGACAAAGATAATAATTAGGTTGGTGAAATGAAGAATAATTACCACAGGATTAAATTAACTCAAGAACATAAGATGGTTTCAAACAGTAAAAATGTTTTGATTAAGACTTTCTAAGCAATTGTCTTTTTTCTCCTGAAGAATATCTTCTTTATTTTTGGCTGTGTCATGCAGCATGGAGGATCTTATTTCCCCCACCAGAGATTGAACTCGAAGCCCCTGCACTGGAAGTGTGGTATCTTATCCATTGGACAGCCAAGGAAGTCCCTGGAGAATAACTTTTAAGCTTTGATCCTTTCTAGAAAAGACTATGGAAGTAGCTATTAAAATATTACAGATCAATACCAAGACAGTTAAATGTTTTCAGTGTTTATAGATGTCAGCCTGTGACATTCCAATTTGGCTATTACAAATAGCCTAAGGAAAAGTGCAAATAAAAAAACGTAACGTAACACAATACTTTGACCCACACTCTAGAAGAAAAACAAAATTAAAAGATAATACCAAGTGCTAGCAAGTATATGGAGCATGTGGCTCTCCCATACACTGCTGGTATGCATTTGTACCAACACTTCAGATTAACCATTTGGCAGTGTTTACTAAGAAATGAACATACCCATAAGAGTGGCTCTACTCCTACATACAATATCCATAGATACGATCATTGTAGGACTTTCTATACAAATCTCCAACTGAAAATAACCCAAATGTTCATCAGTGGTGGGCTGGATAAATAAATCCATTTAATTAGTTCGTACAATGGAGTTGTTGTTTAGTCTCTAAGTCGTGTCCAACTCTTGGCATTGTCTGTCCATAGGATTTCCCAGGCAAGAGTACTGGAGTGGGCTGCCATTTCCTTCTCCAGAGGACCTTTCCCATGCAGGGGCTCGAACAATTGTCTTTTACATCTTCTGTATTGTACGCAGATTTTTTACCACTGAGCCACCTGGGAAGTCCATAAAATGGAGTACTGTAGAGCTATAAGAATGATAAACTACAACTACATGTGTGTAATAGCACGATTGAACTTCACAAGCATAATACTGAGCAAAGGAAGCCAGACCACAAAAAACAATACAAATATTACCTGTTTCCATTTCTATAAAGCAGGAGTCATCAAATTATAATTAAAGTTTTATTGGGACAACGTCACACTCATTCGTTTGTGTCTTGTCATCAGCTCTTTTAGTGCTATAATTGCCATTGTGACAGATCACCTGGCCTGCAAGCATGAAATAATCATTACCTGGCTCTTTAAGAAAAATGATAAAAAGTTCAAAAACAGGCAAAATTAATCTATGGTGTTTAAAAAAACAGGACCAGAAATCTGTAAATATTATGATGAGTTTCTCCTCTTCTCAAAACTGCTGAAGAAAATTTCACCTAGACCAAAGATGTGGCAACTATTACAAATAAGAATTGCTAATTTTTATCATTCAGTTCAGTTCCTTCACTCAGTGTCCGACTGTTTGCAACCCTATGAATCGCAGCATGCCAGGCCTCCCTGTCCATCACCAACTCCCGGGGTTCACTCAGACTCAAGTCCATCGAGTCAGTGATGCCATCCAGCCATCTCATTCTCTGTTGTCCCTTCTCCTCCTGCCCCCAATCCCTCCCAGCATCAAAGTCTTTCCCAGTGAGTCAACTCTTCGCATAAGGTGGCCAAGTACTGGAGTTTCAGCTTTAGCATCAGTCCTTCCAATGAACACCCAGGACTGATCTCCTTTAGGATGGACTGGTTGGATCTCCTTGCAGTCCAAGAAACTCTCACGACTCTTCTCCAACACCACAGTTCAAAAGCATCAATTCTTCAGCACTCAGCTTTTTCACAGTCCAACTCTCACATCCATACATGACCACAGGAAAAACCATAGCCTTGACTAGATGGACCTTAGTTGGCAAAGTAATGTCTCTGCTTTTCAATATGTTATCTACGTTGGTCATAACTTTCCTTCCAAGGAGTAAGCGCCTTTTAATTTCATGGCTGCAGTCACCATCTGCAGTGATCTGGGAGCCCCCCAAAATAAAGTCTGACACTGTTTCCACTGTTTCCCCATCTATTTGCCATGAAGTGATGGGACCGGGTGCCATGATCTTCGTTTTCTGAATGTTGAGATTTAAGCCAACTTTTTTGCTCTCCTCTTTTACTTTCATCAAGAGGCTTTTTAGCTCCTCTTCACTTTTTGCCATAAGGGTGGTGTCATCTGCATTTCTGAGGTTATTGATGTTTCTCCTGGCAATCTTGATTCCTGCTTGTTTTTCTTCCAGCCCAGTGTTTCGCATGATGTACTCTGCATATAAGTTAAATAAGCAGGGTGACAATATACAGCCTTGACGTACTCCTTTTCCTATTTGGAATCAGTCTGTTGTTCCATGTCCAGTTCTAACTGTTGCTTCCTGACCTGCATATAGGTTTCTCAAGAGGCAGGTCAGGTGGTCTGGTATTCCCATCTCTTGCAGAATTTTCCACAGTTTATTGTGATCCACACAGGCAAAGGCTTTGGCATAGTCAATAAAGCAGGAAGAGATGTTTTTATGGAACTCTCTTGCTTTTCCATGACCCAGAGGATGTTGGCAATTTGATCTCTGGTTCCTCTGCCTTTTCTAAAACCAGCTTGAACATCTGGAAGTTCACGGTTCACACAATACTGAAGCCTGGCTTGGAGAATTTTGAGCATTACTTTACTACCATGTGAGATGAGTGCAATTGTGCGCTGGTTTGAGCATTCTTTGGCATTGCCTTTCCTTGGGATTGGAATGAAAACTGACCTTTTCCAGTCCTGTGGCCACTGCTGAGTTTTCATTAGTATTGTATATATCTTTGTGCTTTATTAAGAAGAAGCTGTCTTAAAAGGATTGAAGTAAAGTTGAAACATTAGTTCAGAAAATATTGTCTTTAATTCAACCGAAGACAGTTTTCATACACACACATACCCTACAGGTGACATTTACCAATGTCTGGAGATATGGATTGTCACAATTGACATAGAGAGTGCTACTGGTAACTAGTAAGTAAAGGCCAGGGATGCTGCTAAATATTTTGCAATGCACAGGACAGAAACTGCCCATCCCCCTTATAAATACCAAGCCGCAAACATCAGTAGGGTTCAGGTTGAGAAATTCTGGTTTGATGAATGTCAAAATAAATTTAGTGCCTCGACATTCTAGGAATCATTGAACTAAAATGGACTGGAATGGGTGAATTTAACTCAGATGACCATTATATCTACTACTGCGGGCAGGAATCCCTCAGAAGAAATGGAGTAGCCATAATGGTCAACAAAAGAGTCCGAAATGCAGGACTTGGATGCAGTCTCAAAAACGACAGAATGATCTCTGTTCGTCTCCAAGGCAAACCATTCAATATCACAGTTATCCAAGTCTATGCCCCAACCAGTAATGCTGAAGCTCAAGTTGAACAGTTTTATGAAGACATACAAGACCTTTTAGAACTAACACCCAAAAAAGATGTCCTTTTCATTATAGGGAAATGGAATGCAAAAGTAGGAAGTCAAGAAACACCTGGAGTAACAGGCAAATTTGGCCTTGGAATGCAGAATGAAGCAGGGCAAAGACTAACAGAATTTTGCCAAGAAAATGCACTGGTCATAGCAAACACTCTCTTCCAACAACACAAGAGAAGACTCTACACATGGACATCACCAGATGGTCAACACCAAAATCAGATTGATTATATTCTATGCAGCCAAAGATGGAGAAGCTCTATACAGTCAACAAAGACAAGACCAGGAGCTGACTGTGGCTCAGATCATGAACTCCTTATTGCCAAATTCAGACTTAAATTGAAGAAAGTAGGGAAAACCGCTAGACCATTCAGGTATGACCTAAATCAAATCCCTTATGATTATACAGTGGAAGTGAAAAATAAATTTAAGGGCCTAGATCTGATAGATAGAGTGCTTGATGAACTATGGAATGAGGTTCATGACATTGTACAAGAGACAGGGATCAAGACCATCCCCATGGAAAAGAAATGCAAAAAAAAGTAAAATGGCTGTCTGGGGAGGGCTTACAAATAGCTGTGAAAAGAAAAGAGGTGAAAAGCAAAGGAGAAAAGGAAAGATATAAGATCTGAATGCAGAGTTCCAAAGAATAGCAAGAAGAGATAAGAAAGCCTTCTTCAGTGATCAATGCAAAGAAAGAGAGGAAAAGAACAGAATGGGAAAGACTAGAGATCTCTTCAAGAAAATTAGAGACACCAAGGGAACATTTCATGCAAAGATGGGCTCAATAAAGGACAGAAATGGTATGGACCTAACAGAAGCAGAAGATATTAAGAAGAGGTGGCAAGAATACACGGAAGAACTGTACAAAAAGATCTTCACGACCCAGATAATCATGATGATGGGATCACTCATCTAGAGCCAGACATCTTGGAATGTGAAGTCAGGTGGGCCTTAGAAAGCATCACTACGGATAAAGCTAGTGGAGGTGATGGAATTCCAGTTGAGCTGTTTCAAATCCTGAAAGATGATGCTGTGAAAGTGCTGCACTCCATATGCCAGCAAATTTGAAAAACTCAGCAGTGGCCACAGGACTGGAAAAGGTCAGTTTTCATTCCAATTCCAAAGAAAGGCAATGCAAAAGAATGCTCAAACTACTGCACAATTGCACTCATCTCACATGCTACTAAAGTAATGCTCAAAATTCTCCAAGCCAGGCTTCAGTATTGTGTGAACCGTGAACTCCCTGATTTTCAAGCTGGCTTTAGAAAGGCAGAGGAACAAGAGATCAAATTGCCAACATCCGCTGGATCATGGAAAAAGCAAGAGAGTTCCATAAAAACATCTCTTCCTGCTTTATTGACTATCCCAAAGCCTTTGCCTGTGTGGATCACAATAAACTGTGGAAAATTCTGCAAGAGATGGGAATACCAGACCACTTGACCTGCCTCTTGAGAAACCTATATGCAGGTCAGGAAGCAACAGTTAGAACTGGACATGGAACAACAGACTGGTTCCAAATAGGAAAAGGAGTACGTCAAGGCTGTATATTGTCACCCTGCTTATTTAACTTATATGCAGAGTACATCATGCGAAACACTGGGCTGGAAGAAAAACAAGCAGGAATCAAAGTTGCCGGGAGAAATATCAATAACCTCAGAAATGCAGATGACACCACCCTTATGGCAAAAAGTGAAGAGGAGCTAAAAAGCCTCTTGATGAAAGTAAAAGAGGAGAGCAAAAAAGTTGGTTTAAAGCTCAACATTCAGAAAATGAAGATCATGGCATCCGGTCCCATCACTTCATGGCAAATAGATGGGGAAACAGTGGAAACAGTGTCAGACTTTATTTTGGGGGGCTCCCAGATCACTGCAGATGGTGACTGCAGCCATGAAATTAAAAGGCGCTTACTTCTTGGAAGAAAAGTTATGACCAACGTAGATAGCATATTGAAAAGCAGAGACATTACTTTGCCAACTAAGGTCCATCTAGTCAAGGCTATGGTTTTTCCTGTGGTCATGTATGGATGTGAGAGTTGGACTGTGAAGAAGGCTGAGTGCTGAAGAATTGATTCTTTTGAACTGGTGTTGAAGACTCTTGAGAGTCCCTTGGACTGCAAGGAGATCCAACCAGTCCATTCTGAAGGAGATCAACCCTGGGATTTCTTTGGAAGGAATGATGCTAAAGCTGAAACTCCAGTACTTTGGCCATCTCATACGAAGAGCTGACTCATTGGAAAAGACGGATGCTGAGAGGGATTGGAGGTAGGAAGAGAAGTAGACGACCGAGGATGAGATGGCTGGATGGCATCACTGCCTCGATGAACATGAGTCTGAGTGAACTCCGGGAGTTGGTGATGGACAGGGAGGCCTGGCGTGCTGTGATTCATAGGATCGCAGAGAGTCGGACACGACTGAGCAACTGAACAGAACAGAACAGAAGTGCCTGATATAAAATGACAATGATAGCAACAATAAGACTAAAGCAGGGGACTTCCCTGTAGTCCAATGGTTAAGAGTCCACTTGCAAATGCATGGGTCAAGGGTTTGATCCCTGGTCTGGGAACTAAGATCCCACATGCCGTGGAGCAACTAAGTCTACATGCCACAACTTGAAAGTCCTTGATCCAAGAAAGATCCTAAGACTCGATGCTGCTAAATAAATAAATTTCAAAAAAACATTTTTAAAAAGACTAAAGCAGTGATGTCCAATAAAATGTTCTGCAATGATGGAATCTTTCTGTATCTGTGAAGTTCAATTGTCATTAGCTGTATTGGGTATTGGGCTTCCCTGGTGGCTCAGATGGTAAAGATTCCACCTGCAGTGCTGGAGACCTGGGTTCAATCCTTGGGTTGGGAAGATCCCCTGGAGGAGGAAATGGTATCCCATTCCAGTATTCTTGCCTGAAGAATCACCATGGACAGAGAAGCCGGGTGGGCTGCATTCCATGAAGTCACAAAGCGTTGGACACGACTGAGCGACTAAGCACATATTGGGTACTGAGCTCTTGAAATATGGCTAGTACAATTTAGGAACTGAATGTCTAGTTTATTTAATCTTAACAAATGTAAATTAAATAAGGTTAGTGACTATCATATTGGACAGTACAGTACTAGAACATTGACTCAAAGATGGACTCCTTATATGAGTCCTTGAAGTCAGTTACCAGCTATGTGACTTTGATAAGTTCTCTATGCCTTCATTTTCTCATTTGTAAAAGAGAGCTTAGAGTAAAATCAAGGTCAAAGGATTACTGTGACAATTAAGTGAATCAGTGTGTGTAAAACACTTAGAACAGAACCTAGCATATAATGTTATGTAAGTATGAGCTATATAAATATTATTGCTATTGTTGTTATTATTACAATATATCATGCAAACCTTCTCTTTCCCAAACCCTTCAGTCACTCTCCAGTCCCCAAAGGAAGAAGTCTGATTTTCTTATCATGCTACACAAAACGTTTACAAACTTTATCCTTTCCTAACTCTTCAATATTATTTACCGATTTATTCACTCTAGTCCAAATTATTTATAGACCCAAAGAAATTTTCCTTTGAAGAACCCCTTGACTGTTTTTGTGTGTTTTTAACTGTAAAATACTTCAAACACTAAAAATATAGAGACTAATATATTAAATATCTATATATCCATCTGCCATTTTGCTTATGTACTTCAGATTATTTTTTGAATTTTTGAGCACTTTAAAATGTTTTTATTATGGAAAATTTGAACATACACAAAAGTAGGCAGAATAGTATAGTGAATGTCCTTTACCCAGCTTCAGTAATTGTTAACATTTTGCCAATATTGCTATTTCAGATCTTTAAGAAAATTAAACTTGACAAATGCAGTTAAAACTCAGATTTTAATCATGAATTAATTGTGTGATTTTTAGAATGTCCTTTCTGCATCTATAAACTATTATATATGTATGTAATATATGTTTTTCTCTTTTAGTTTGTTATTGTGGTACATTACTTTGATGGATTTTCTGATAATGTCTTCTTTGCATTCCTATGGTAAATCCTACTTGAATTATTATTATTATTATTACTGTTTTCATATATTGTTGGATTTCTTGTAACTAGTATTTTATTTAGGATATTAACATCACTGTTCATAAATCAAACTTGTTTATAATTTTCTTTTCTCTGTAATCTTTGTCCTATTTGGGTATTAATGTTATACTATTCTCATACAATGAGTTGAATATTGGAAAGAATATATATATATATGTTTATATATATAGTCTTTATTTCTTTAAGCACAAGCATTTACATTAAACACCAGATCAAGCTTGTTACTTGTGTCCTAACAATTTCTAAGTTCTATATTTAACCTTTAAATTCAAAATATTAGTTCTTATATTCTTACTTTTGGGGGTTTGTGCAAGTTATCAATATAAATCATAGGACAGACTTTCATTAAATTCTCACAATGTAATTGTTAATTACAAATTTCTCCTTGTAGATCCATCAGTTTGAAATTGTTATTAGTTGAATAAAAGTTCAAGAAATTGTTCTATCACCTTACTTTATAATTTCTTGTTTTTCACTTAGCTGTGAATTTTATAAACTGTATGTAACTGGATTTTGTCCCTGGTGGCTCAGAGGTTAAAGCGTCTGCCTCCAATGCGGGAGACCTGGGTCGGGAAGATCCCCTGGAGAAGGAAATGGCAATCCACTCCAGTATTCTTGCCTGGAGAATCCCATGGACAGAGAAGCCTAGTAGGTTACAGTCCACGGGGTCACAAAGAGTTAGACACAGCTGAGTGACTTCACCTCACCTCTCAGTCAATCTGACAGTCTGTCATTTGTTGAGCTTATCTGTAAACATTTCTGATAATTACTGATATATAAGTATCCATTTTATCTTCTTAACATTTTTCTGTTTTTCTTTTTTCTTTTCCTGCCTCTGCTAGTTTGAGAATTACAGATTGTATTCTATGATTTTAGTGGTTACCCTTAATGTTTACATCTATACTTAATCATAAATTTTTCTAACAGTATCTAAAATTATCAGTATATTTCCCTTCCTGAACATAACACAAATTTTAATATGCTTTAACTTTCTATTGAATAACCTCTCCTTCTATAGTACTTATATTGTTAACTAGAGTTTCATTTTTACTTTTTAAATCAAAAAATTGTTTTCCTTTTAAGAAAATCGTCAGCAGGTAATTAAATTACTGACATATTTTGTCAATTTCTGTTCTCACTGCTACTTCTTATAGCTCATGCTTTCCCTCTGGGCTTACTTTTGTTTTTGTTGAAGAATATTCTCTAATAATTCATATAGTGTCTGTACAGGACAAATTCTTTCAGCATGTAGGTATGAAGAGGTCCTTGTTTTGTTCCCAGTTTTTTAAACTGATATTTTAACATGAAATAAGTGCTCAAATGGCAGTTGTTTCCTCAATACCCTGAAAATATTACTCCATTATCTATTGATGTCTTGAGGAATCTGCTATTTAGGCTAATTGTTGTACCTTTGAAAGTAATTTTTACTCTCTGCAATAATCTTTTATGTTTTCGATCATTGGTGCTTTGCAATTTTGCTTTCAGTGAATCTAAGCTGTAGATTCTTTTATCCTGTTTGGTATTCAGCACTTTTGATCTAAAGACTTGTGTCCTCAATTTTAGAAAATTATCATCTTTTATATCTTGAAATAATGCTTCTCTTCCATTTCCCCAGTTCTCCTTCTTTAGAATTCCTGTTTTCAGTCCTCCGTATATCTTAACTACCCTGTTATGCCTTTTTTTTTTGGCCACACTGTGAGGTGTGCAGAACTTCCCCAACCAAGGATCCACCCTGTGCCCCCTGCAGTGGAAGCATGGAGTCTTAACCACTGGACTGCCAGGGAAGTTCCCTGTCACGTTATTTTTAATCTTTTTTTCTCTTTGTGCTCTGTTTTATGGGAGTTCATTGGAACAACCTTTCAATTCACAAAAGTGTCCCTTTAACTGTGTCTGGTCTAGAGTTTACCCCGTCTGCTGTGTCTTAATTTTTCAATTATGCTTTTAATTTAAAAATGCATCATGCATTATTTTCCATATCTACTTATCTTGTTTCTCTTCTGCTTCTTATTCATAATTCCATGCATTTGTGAATGAATAAAAACTATTCTTTCATTATCTTCTTTGAACATCCTTTAAAATCTTTGACAGTTTCATAAGTTATTATCACTTGCAATAAATTTACTATGTTTGTGTTTCTTGGCCTTAGATTTTCAGAAGTATTTGGGGCATTTTGGCTGGTAAGATCCTTTGAATGGCCAGTGGGTGGGTATCTTTCCTCCTCTGTCTTATTCTTATCCTCTCTAGAATTTCTGATGTCATCTTCACTCCATTTCCAGGGAGTTGAGTACAAAATCAGGTTTTATGGTGGCATTTCCAAAGTCTTGTCACATAGTGTCCAATGGGTGACTTGAGTTCCAGGTGCCAAGGCTGTGTTTGTATCCTCCCACCTTCCTAGATCTATAGCTTGCTAAAAGTCATAGCCTCTACAAATTTGGCAATAGCTTTCCCCCACCCCCACCCCAGGCCTTTTGATTAGAGGAGGAGGTGCCATCTCAACCACTGGCTTTAAGCAGAGCCCCTGATGACTCTCTTTCTTCTTGCATAGGTTCTACTTAACTCCCTTTACCTTGTAGAACTCAACGTTCAGAAAACTAAGACCATGGCAACTGGTCCCATCACTTCACGGCAAATAGATGGGGAAACAACAGAAACAATGACAGACTTTATTTCCTTGGGCTCCAAAATCATGGCAGATGGTGATTGCAGCCAATGAAATTAAAAGACACTTGCTCCTTGGAAGAAAAGCTATGACCAACCTAGACAGCATATTAAAAGCGAGAAATTACTTTGCAAAGGTCCGCGTAGTCAAAGGTGTGGTTTTTCCAGTAGTCATGTGTGGATATGAGAGTTGGACTATAAAGAAAGCTGAGCACTGAAGAATTGATGCTTTTAAATTGTAGTGTTGGAGAAGACTCTTGAGAGTCCCTTGGACTGCAAGGAGATCCAACCAGTCCATCCTAAAGGAAATCAGTCCTGAATATTCTTTGGAAGGACTGATGCTGAAACTGAAACTCCAGTACTTTGGCCACCTGATGCGAAGAATGGACTCATTGGAAAAGATGCTGATGCTGGGAAAGATTGCAGGTAGGAGGAGAAGGGGACGACAGAGGATGAGACGGTTGGTTCACATCACTGACTGGATGGACATGGGTTGGAGTAAGCTCTGGGAGTTGGTGATGGACAGGGAAGCCTGGCATGCTGCAGTCCATAGGGTCGCAAAGAGTTGGACACGACTGAGCAATTGAACTGAATTGAAATAAACTGACACTGCAGAACCACGATCTGCTTTGAGACTCAGAACTTCCCAAACCTAACGCTTTATGACAACCTCGTTTTCTTTCTTTTGGTCCCACCTCAGGACTTGTGGAATCTTAGTTCCTCAACCAAGGTGTTGAACCTGGGCCCTCAGCAGTGAATGCACCGAGTCCTAACCACTGGACCTCCAGGGAATTCTCTACCCCATCATTTTCTATCTCTGTTCATTTTCTGTCCAAGCAGTTGTTTATCTTGCTTTTAAGTCTAGCTTTGTGTTTTGCCTTTTTCACTTTTATGTCATGTTTATTGATGCTACAAATTTAAACTAGAGAGGATATATTGTATGCATCTTACCAGGAAGCCAATTCTAGAATTTTTCACAAGTTGTTCCCTTGTCTACAACTTTCTGGCACTGGTCTATCTAGTAATCACCAAAACTGTTCTGAAGCCACTTCCTTGTAAACTCTCTCTAGATATATTACGTCTATACCAAGGACACTTTTCTGCTCTGCTTTTAACTGTATTGTAATTATTTGTCTTGGTATCTGTCCTCTCAAGGGCCTGTACCATGTTTCATAATCATCTTTGTACCCTCCAGAATCTAGCAGGTTATCTAGCACAGAGTAGATGCTCAATAAAAGTTTATTTTATTAACTTGAATGGAATGAAGCAAGGCCCCAAGCAAATTCAAGATAACTGTATTGTATTCTTTTATTTTTTAATTTAATTTTTATTTTATATTGGATTATAGTTGATTTACTAGTTCAGGTGTACAGCAAAGTGATTCAGTGTTACATATACATATATCCATTTTTTTCCAGATTCTTTTCTATTAGAGATTATTACAAGATACTGAATATAGTTCCCTGTGCTTCTTGTTTATCTATTTTATATGTAGTAGTATGTATATGGAGAAGGAAATGGCAACTCGCTCCAGTATTCTTGCCTGGAAAATTCCATGAACAGAAGAGCCTGGCAGGCTACAGTCCATGGGGTTGCAAAGAGTCAGACACAAATGAGAGTGCATGCACACACAGTATGTATATGTGAATCCCAAACTCCTAATTTATCTCTCCCTGACCTTTCTTCTTTGGTAACTGTAAATTGGTTTCCTAATTCTGTGAGTCTGTTTCTGTTTTGTAAATAAGTTCATTTGTATCATTTGTTAAGATTCTGCATATGTGATATCATATGGTATTTGTCTTTCTCTGTCTGACTTACTTCACTTTGAATTGTAATCTCTAGGTCTACCCATGTTGCTGCTAATGGCGTTATTTCATTCTTTTTGATGGCTGAGTAGTATTCCATTGTGTGTGTATATATACACATCACTTTTTCTTTATTCATTTGTTGATGGACATTTAGGTTGTTTCTATATTTTGGCTATTCTGAACAGTGTTGCTATGAACATGTATCTTTTGAATTATAGTTTTGTCTGGATGTATGCCCAGGAGTGGGATTGCTAAATCATATGGTGATTCTTTTTTTTGTTTGTTTCTTTAAGGAATTTCCATACTGTTCTTCATAGTGGTAAGAGAACTATATTTTAAACACTTGTACCCAGTCTTTTAATTGTATTGGGAATTCCCCTGGTGCTCCAGATGGTTAGGACTCTGTACTTCCACTGCAAGGGGGCATGAATTCAATACCTAGTCAGGGAACTAACGTCCTACAAGCCAATTTGTGCAGCTCAAATAGATATATAAATAAATAACATTGTTGTGACTGCTGTTACATCATCCAGTGAGTGCACCTCTGTCAGTATGAGCTGCTCTAAGAAGAGAACCTCCAAATTTAATTAAGGCCTTAAGCTCAAGTAATTAAAAGTGAAAAGTAATTGCACAAGCAGTTGATCACCTACCAAAGGACATGATTAACAAGGCAACCTTTCCTTTCCCTCAAGAGGTTTTTCAAAATCCCCTTTACCCTTCAGCTTGCTTACATATCACAAATTTAGGAAGCTTAAGGTGGCATACAGAAAAACAAAACAAAAAAGGCCACAAACGTTCCTTCTCTTTTTAAGTAAATAAAATAACAGCAAACAAAAATCAAGAAATAAATGAAATGAAAATGGTGCTGTGCAGCATTTAAAAAGTAAAAATAAAAAATGAATGCGAGCAAAGACAAAAATTAAAAAAAAAGATTATTATATTGTTTTACTGCTGCCTGAATATGAACTTCAACTAGAAAGGAAATGGAGATGACAGATTCAGGAAATATTTTGTAGACAGAGTCAATGGGACTTGCTGACATACTAGATATGGTAGTGGAAGAAAGATCTAGAATGAATTACAAGGTTTTTAATTCAAGTAAGTAGGCACATAATCATAGTGTTAGCCAATGCAATGAACACTGAAGAGAAAGCAGATGTGTAGGAAACATGGGTTTACAACATATTAAGTTTGACAGACTTTTCATACTTCACATGTATGCCTAAGACTGACAGAGGGGTCTTACATTTATAATACATTTGAGAAAAGTCTCTGATCACAAAATTTCATCTGGAATGTAAATGGTGTGATATTTTGATAAAGTTATTGGAAATTATCCACAACCATTTAGGAAATGTAATAAATAAAAACATCTTGTGTAAAATTGTCATTCTTCCTAGAGTTTGCATAATTTCTCTTGATGAGGCATATAACTGTTGAAGCATTTGCTTAATTGATAATTTGTGCATAATTTTCTAAACTTTGGAACATAATTATCATCACTTGTGTCTGAGTTAACACTGAAATGAAACACTTTCGTGAAATGTTTTAGACACCAACCAAAGTTTTATACACAAATAAGGAAGAAGAGAAAATTTTCCATTAACATAAGAACAGCAGGCTTCTGTCAGTCTCCATACAACTTAGCATGTCTCAGAGTAAAATAAATTTGGACATAATCAGGGCATTAATCTAAAACAAAATTGAGTGCAATTTTAATGAGTTAAACCATGATCAGAAGATTTTAGTTTTAATTCTAATTTTCCATTACCTATTTGAATGTAGACAAGTCATTTAAAATCTCCACACCTCAATCTCCCTGTCTTTCAAAGGAATTATCATTCAGGATCCTTTCAATTTTGCCAGCCTGTTATTCAAGCATCTGATATATAGGAAACCTTCCTGTTTTTCAATTTTTCAGTTTTCAAAACTCACCTTGCTTATCTCATAGGTCCATTGGGAGAATTAAATGAAATAATGCACATACAGGGGATAAAAACGCTTTGCAAATATAAAGTCTAACTGATTTAGAATTTAAAAATTATGGTGATGAATTTTTTTTTTAATTGTACAAAACTCAGTTGGCTACACTCAGAACTTCGCTTCAGAAATAGTCAAAATGAGGCACAAATTGGATATAATAAAAGAGAATGTTAGCACTGCAAGGAATCTTAGATATCACTCAGAATAAGAAACTGAGTTCCAGACATGGAGTTGCCAAAATGTCCCAGAGAAAACGAATAACACCTTGTGCTCTGGTTTCTATTGTTGATACCAGCGTATCACCTCAAACTTGGAGGCTTAAAACACGAACATTCATTTTTACCTCAAATGGTTTCCATGGGTCAGGGTTTATTTGAGAGGTTCTAGTCTTGAGTCTGCCATGAGTTGCAATCAGATGGTGACTGTCTCTGGAACAGCTGCACTGCCCATGTTGTCTCTTTGGAAAAGAGCAGAACATTGCAGTAATCACCCATCCCCCAAGTACAAAACCAAGCAGTTAACAGTGAGGATGACAGTCACATTCTGTGTCTGATGTCCATTCTTGAGTTGTTTTACAGGCACTGTAACTGCCACCAGAGGAAATGCACACCTAACTGCATGATAACCAGACTGCAGCCATGATATAAGCTGCTCCATCTTGAACTGTACTGACTCTGTGGCTAGCACAATTCCAAGAACTTGTCTCAAGAGAATGGGATTAATTAACTTGTCTCAAGAGAATGGGGAGATGCTGAGTTCACCATCTCCCCAGATTGCCGGAATTCTGTTTTTCCCCTTGGCCATATCACGCAGCACGTGGGATCTTTGTTCTCCAACCAGGGATAGCGCGAAGTCAACGATTGGACCACCAGAGAAGTCCCACCAGAAATCTAATGAAAGGCACCTTTTCTTTCTAGTAACATTTGTGAGTATGGGGTGTGTGAGTGGCGAGCAGTGGGACCCGATTCATTCGATGACACCTTCATGTTTTCTCACTCTCTCTCTGTGTTGGCTGCTTTGTCAGTCTCAGGGCAGTCAGACTGCTTATGTAACTGCTAACCAGGCTCAAGAATCTTCCAACAAAGCAGGTGGGAGCTGCATTGCCAGCCTTGGAAGTCTCACAGTGTCATTGACACTGTAACTATTGGTCAAAACAGTCCTAAAAGCCAGTTGCTTTCAAGGGGAGAAGACATGGACCCACCTCTTGATGGGAAAAGTGTCAGGATCATGTTCTCAGAAAAGTGGGAGGAATGGTAGCTATTATACCATCTTCTCTGGAACATTACAATCTGCCAAGCCTTCTTGCAAGTTCTATTAGTTCTACATACCTAGCACGTAGCATAAATTTGGTTATCAAATCACGCTGAACATTAAAATGCTTTTCAGTTCTATTTTACTATAGAAAGAAATAAATTATCAAGTAATTTAAATGTAAAATTTTGATTACAGAACCAAAAAGGAAACCTAAATGCATGCCTTTGATTTTTGTCCTTCCAACTTCTCTGTCCTGCCTCGTGGAAAGAGTTGTTTACACCTAAAAATTAAAAATAAAGAAATAGCGATTTTAAAAGCTAGGTTTCCAGAACAGTAGCCACTAACCACCCGCAGTTATTGAGCACTTGAAATATAGAAATAAGAGACAGACCTTTTTTTTAGGGACTGACCCCCCCACCTCTGAAGAGCTCCCTTGGTGGCGCTCTGCCTTCTTCACAGTCCAACTCTCACATCCATACATGACCACAGGAAAAACCATAGAACTTACTCCAATTCAAGTTTTAAAATTGCCACTCAGTCCAGTTATTGGAAATTTTCAAGAATGTTTGGAACAACTTGAATATGTGAAACTACTTTGTCAGCTCTAAACTTCACAACATCTAAAAACAGAAATCAAGTATTTCCAATGAAAATTTAACATCTGATTTGAAATAAACTGCAAGTCTAAAATACATACTAGATTTCAAAGATTTGGTAAACATAAGATATCTCAATGATTTCTTACATTAATTACATGCTAAAAGAATAGTGTTTTGGATATATTGTAAAGTGAAAGTTGCTCAGTCATTTCCGACTCTTTGAGACCCCATGGACTACAACAGTCCATGGAATTCTCCCAGCCAGAATACTGGAGTAGGTAGCTATTCCCTTCTCTGGGGGATCTTCCCAACCCAGGGATCAAACCCAGGTCTGTCACCTTGCAGGCAGATTCTTTACCAGCTGAGCTACCGACGAAGCCCAAGAATACTGGAATGGGTAGCCTATCCCTCTTCCAGGGTATCTTCCTTATCTGGGAATCGAACCAGGGTGTCCTGTATTGCAGGTGGATTCTTTACCAGCTGAGCTATTATTCATCTAAGGATTACACATTTTGGAGAAAAGTAAAATGTTTTCCTTTGATATGAAACCAAGGGGATCATCAGATACTATTTACTAGCTTGCTTAACAAATAATATCCTATAACCTGCCTTCAGTTTATTTACGATGGCTCAGTGGGTAAAGAATATGCCTGCAATGCATGAGAGTCACAGGAGATGCACGTTCGATCCCTGGGTCAGGAAGATCCATCCCCTGGAGAAGGAAATGGCAACCCACTCCAGTATTCTTGCAGAGAATCCCACGGACAGAGGAGCCTGACAGGCTACAGTTCATAGGGTCGCAAGAGTTGGACATGACTTAATGACTAAGCCACCAACTACCATCACATCAATGAAAAATTAATCAGTAGATCAGAGAAAGAAATGGAAAATTTTATTCAAGCCAAATTTGAGCATTATAACACGGGAAGAGCACCTCAGAAAGCTCTGAAAAATGTTCTGCACTTTAGAAGTCAAGGCCCAGTTATACAAGTTTTTTTGAGACAGAGGGCTGTTCATCAAATGACGTATTCTTGGCAGTTTACATAATCCAGATCTAAGCGTCATCATTGTGATGAGTTATGTGACCCCTTATAAGGTCAAGAAGGAATGTTATCTTTTAAGGAGTTGTCTTGTTGATGCTAGAAGAATGTTGCTCTTCATGGTTCAACAGGTATTCCTGCCCATGAGAGAGGTTTGGTTGACACTAAATGCAGATAAACAACACACCGTCTGGGGAAAGAAGAGGTCAAAAGGCAGAGAAGAATCTCTTAAAAAAAAATTGTTTTTGTCTTGCCATAAAATATGAATTTTATTTCACACCTCTAATTTTGGTAAAATGCGTGTGTATAAATGTCTGGCAAAGATCTAAAAGGAAACTTATCAACACTTATCTGTGAGTAAGTTAATGAGATTGGTATGAGGGAGCTGCAGAGAGAATTTCCAAAATCACAAGTCCAGGCTTTCTCCTGTGTTTCTGACGATCTGACTATAAATTAGAGGTTCCCACCACCCATTCCTTGGGTTCAATTCATTCACCAGTTCGGCTCACAGAAATCAGAGAGACATTTGAGTTACTTAATCTATTACAAGTTTATTATAAAAAGGCTATAACTTAAGAGCAACCAGATGGAAGAGAAGCATACAGCAAGGTATGGGGAAAGGGCGCAGAGCTTCCATACCCTCTCGGAGCTCACCACTAACCCTGAATCTCCACGTGTTCACCAACCTGGAAACCCATCCTTTTGGATTACATAAGAACAGTTCATTAAATCAATGGCCACTAGTAATTAGTTTCACCCTCCAACCCCTCTCCTTTCCCCAGAGGTGATGATGGGGAGGCCAAAAATTACAACCCTCTAGTCTTTAGGTTGGTTTCCTGGTAGCTCAGACAGTAAAGAATCTGCCTGCAATGTGAGAGACCCTGATTCGACCCCTGGGTCAGGAAGATCCCCTGGAGAAGGGAATGGCAAACCACTCCTGGGTTCTTGCCTGGAGAATGCCATGGACAGAGGAGCTTGGTGGGTTCCATGGGGTCACAAAGAGTAGGACACAACTGAGTTACTAACACTTTCACTTTCAGTCTTTAGGTTGGTTCCCCTGGCAACCAACTCCCCTCCTTAGGTTACCTAAGGGCTTTCCAAAAGCCAAGTCATTAACATAAACTCAGGTGTGCTTATATGAATAACAAAAGTCACCCATTATACCTTTATCACTCTTACTATTTAGGAAATTCCAAGGATTTTAAGAGCTCACTGCCAGAAACAGAGATGAAGAACAAATATATATTTCTTACTGTTAGTTATAAAGGCACAGTATTTTCAGATTTTCCATAATAAAAAGCCCTTTTAAGGAAAAAAATTAATATAAAAAACAAAACTATGAAATACTAGAAGTAAATAAAAGATAACATTTGTTTAAATCTTGGTGTTGTAAAGTCTTCCCAAGGCAAGCAAAAACCCAGAAGCTTCAAAGGGAAAGATTCACATTAAACAACATAACAATTTTAAGTTTACACATGGCAAAAACAAAGTTGAAAAACAGGAACAAAAGATCCGGAGAATTTTTGTTTAACAGACAAAATCTAAAACCCTTATTAAGAGTTTTTGTAGGTTGTCAATAGAATACTAGAAAAAATGTACAAGTGAAGTGAAAGTGAAGTGAAAGTAAGAGTAATACTTCGGTGAGGTAGAAACCAGGTTTCTTTATATAGTCTTTTGCCTTAAATTCCCTATCTCTGGTGATAGGGATAAGGATGCTCTCTACCCTCCCGGTACAAGGAGGGTATTTTTACATGGGAGATTTATCTCCTGCTATCTGAGGGACAAAAGAGGGTCAAAGTGTTCTTGTATCAGCTGTTTCTTGTGCTTGTGCTTAGTCGCTCAGTCGTGTCCGACTCTTTGCTACCCCATGGACTACAGCCTGCCAGACCCTTCTGTCCTTGGGGAGTCTCCAGGCAAGAATACTGGAGTGGGTTGCCATGCCCTCCTCCAGGGGATCTTCCCAACCCAGGGACTGAACCCACATCTCCCACATTGCAGGCAGATTCTTTACCATCTGAGCCACCAGGGAAACCCTGCTTCTTCAGTTCAGTTCAACTCAGTTGCTCAGTTGTGTCCAGCTCTTTGCAACCCCATGGACTGCAGCACGCCAGGCTTCCTTGTCCATCACCAACTCCTGGAGTTTACTCAAACTCATGTCCATCCAGTCGGTGATGCCATCCAACCATCTCATCCTCTGTCATCCCCTTCTCCTGCCTTCAATCATTCCCAGCATCAGGGTCTTTTCAAATGAGTCAGTTCTTCGCTTCAGGTGGCCGAAGTATTGGAGTTTCAGCTTCAGCATCAGTCCTTCCAATGAATATTCAGGATTGATTTCCTCTAGGATAGATTGGTTGGATCTCCTTGCAGTCCAAGGGACGCTCAAGAGTCTTCGCCAAAACCACGGTTCAAAAGCATCAATTCTTCGGCGCTCAGCCTTCTTTATAGTCCAACTCTCACATCCATACATGACCACTGGAAAAACTAAAGCTTTGGCTAGATGGACCTTTACTGGCAAGGTAATGTCTCTGCTTTTTAATATGCTGTCTAGGTTGGTCATGACTTTTCTTCCAGTGAGCAAGTGTCTTTTAATTTCATGGCTGCACTCACCATCTGCAGTGATTTTGGAGCCCAACCTTTAATTCAAAATAATCAATATGCCAAAGTGGCACACTTGAGGTGACATATTGTGAACATCTACACATTTGAACCATCTATCAAGGTGGTAATGGTTAAATAGTATATGATGCAACCATACTGTGGAAAACCACACAGCCTTTAAAAAGTGTGAATGAAAAATGTTGCCTGTCTGGAATTTCCTGGTGGTCCAGTGATTAGGACTCTGTTATTAAAAAAAGAAAAAAAGTGAAAAAAAAAGGAAAAATGTTGCCTGTCATATCAGTAAACAAAGGATGTTACAGCTATCAAGCCATCACATTATAACCACTACCACTACCTCTATCATGAGCCCTGAGGAAACTCAGGATGGAGGCAGGATGCCCTCCAACAAGCAATCAGCCACTGCATCCACTCCCCAATGATACACCCTGAGCAGACTTAGAATAGGAAAACACAGGATACTGGCCCCAGATAGCTGAGGTGCATATCAAAGGAACACTTTCAATGGGCCCAGACTTTTGCCTCTTCCTACATAGAAAAGCATTGTATCCATTAATTTGAGACGTTTGGTTTTCTTTAATTACAGTAATCTTTTGATGTTCTGACTACCTGGTTTTTGTACAAAACTCCTATATATCCTGGCTCTTCCCTTACCTCTTCAGAGCAGTTTTTTTCTAGAGCTATCTGAGAGGCTGTCTCCTAGACTTGAAGTCCTCAGAAATCCACTGAATAAAACATAATTTTCAACTTTTAGGTTGTGCATTTTTTTTCAGTTGAAAAGAATAAGGTCAACAAAAAAAGATATCCAAGATATATTATCAAGTGAGAAAAATTGTGGACTAATACATAGAGTGTAATTATATAAATAAGTTACTCCTTAATTTCCCTGGCATTACTCCTATATTGCTGTTATTGTTGTTGTTCAGTCATCCAGTTGTGTCCGACTCTTTGTGACCCTATGGTCTGCAGCATGCCAGGCTTTCCTGTCCCTCACCATCTTCCAAAGTTTGCCCAAGTTCATGTCTATTGCATTGGTGATGCCATCCAGGCTTCTCATCCTCTGATGCCCTCTTCTCCTTCTGCCCTCCATCTTTCCCAGCATCAGGGACTTTTCCATTGTTCACATCAGATGAACAAAATACCGGAGCTTCAGTTTCAGCATCAGTCCTTCCAACCAGTATTCAGAGTTTATTCCCTTAAGACTGACTGGTCTGATCTCCTTGCTGTCCTATATTACTCATCCTTAAACAAATAAATTTCTGGTACTACAGTTCATCCTGAAGAATTCTGGAGGATGTTCCAAAACAACTCATCAGAGCATGCTGCATTGAATTGCCCACATGAGAAGTCTCTTTCTCAGAAATCAATGACTGAAAGTGAAAGTCGCTCAGTTGTGTCTGACTCTTTGTGACCCCATGTACTATACAGTCCATGGAATTCTCCAGGCCAGAATACTAGAATGGGTAGTATTTCCCTTCTCCAAGGGATCTTCCCAACCCAGGGATGGAACCCAGGTTTCCTGCATTGCAGGTGGATCCT
The DNA here is from genome assembly GCA_917880005.1 of Nanger dama. NCBI lineage: Eukaryota > Metazoa > Chordata > Mammalia > Artiodactyla > Bovidae > Nanger > Nanger dama. The sequence goes on from CAKJTW010000088.1 coordinate 7,044,560, forward strand.
TTACCAGCTGAGCCACAAGGGAAGCCCGCAATACTTGAAAATAGTAGTCTAATGTCAAGACTTCTGATTTGAAATGTTTTTGTTTTCTCCAAACACACCATCTCAATCCATAAGTCTGGATTTCTTGCCCAGCATTCCCACAGGCCAGTTGACATATTATTTCCTCTCGTCTGGAAGATGACTGCCTTGTCTCTTTGCATAACCAGAGTGATTACAGGTGTGACGCAAGGCCTTTGTTTTACCTTAGACCATCTTGAATACTCCTTCTAATTTTGGTAAAAATCTGTGTTCAGTAAAATGTGTTAGTTGCTCAGTTGTGTTCAACTCTTTGTGACCCCATGGACTAGAGCCCGTCAGGGCTGCTCTGTCCGTGGAATTCTCCAGGCAGGAATACGGGAGTGGGTTGCCATTCCCTTCTCCAGGGGATCCTCCCAACCCAGGGATCGAACCTGGGTCTCCTGCATTGAAGGCAGATTCTTTACTGTCTGACCCAATAAAAGATCTGAAAGAAAACTCATTATACTGAAACTGAGCAAGAACCTGTGGGGCTTTCCTGGCTACACATTCTTTTTATGTCCTCTGTTTCTTATTTGTAGGAAATAGTTGGAGAAGGCAATGGCATCCCACTCCAGTACTCTTGCCTGGAAATCCCCATGATGGAGGAGCCTGGTAGGCTGCAGTCCATGGGGTCGCTAAGAGTCAGACACGGCTGAGCGACTTCACTTTCACTTTTCACTTTCATGCATTGGAGAAGGAAGTGGCAACCCACTCCAGTGTTCTTGCCTGGAGAAACCCAGGGACGGGGGAGCCTGGGGTGCTGCCATCTATGGGGTTGCACAGAGTCAGATACGACTGAAGTGACTTAGCAGCAGTCTTCATTCAACCTCCAGACCTCCCCAGAGTTCCAAAGAGCAGATTCAAACAGTTGCTCATCAGGAAAGTAAGAGAATGCAGAAACAAAGGAGGAGCAGTCAGGAAACAATAGTACAGCTTTTTAAAGCAGCATCCTGGTTCCTGCTCAAGGAATATATATAAGAGTATCTTTGAGTTCTTCTGCAGGAACTAAGGTCCCCACCCAGGTGGAAGATGGTAAGTTCAGGCTGAGAGCAAGATTTCTGGAGCACCACACTATTATGTCATCACCTACCAATCAGAGGAAGGTCATACATCCTGCAGCCCTTACCCCAAATTTCACCTATAAAAACTTCTCCCCCAAACCATCAGGGAGTTCAAGGTTTTGAGCATGAGCCACTCATTCTCCTTGCTTGGCCTTGCAATAATCCTTCCTCTGCTCCAATCTCCCACATTTAGGTTTATTTGGCCTCACTGTCTGTAGGCACATGAACTTGTGTTCAGTAACTATTATTCTCAGCAGTTACCTCTGAATAAAGGAATAGGTTTGGTAAATGAGTGGAAGGGAGCGTTTCACTTTTCACTTTATAAACTTCTATATTATTAGATTTAAAATAAAATAAGTCTGGATTTATATAAATGAAGTATTCAGTTCAGTTCAGTCACTCAGTCGTGTCCAACTCTTTGCAACCCCATGAATCACAGCACGCCAAGCTTCCTGTCCATCACCAACTCTCGGAGTTTAACAAAACTCATGCCATCCAGCCGTCTCATCCTCTGTCATCCCCTTCTCCTCCTGCCCCCAATCCCTCCCAGCATCAGGGTCTTTTCCAGTGAGTCAACTCTTCACATGAGGTGGCCAAAGTATTAGAGTTTCAGCTTGAACATCAGTCCTTCCAATGAACACCCAGGACTGATCTCCTTTAGGATGGACTGGTTGGATCTCCTTGCAGTCCAAGGGACTCTTTCAAGAGTCTTCTCCAACACCACAGTTCAAAAGCATCAGTTCTTTGGCACTCAGCTTTCTTTATAGTCCAACTTTCACATCCATACATGACTGTTGGAAAAAGCATAGCCTTGACTAGATGGACCTTTGTTGGCAAAGTAATATCTCTGCCTTTCAACATGTTATCTAGGTTGGTCATAACTTTCCTTCTAAGGAGTAAGCGTCTTTTAATTTCATGGCTGCAATCAACATCTGCAGTGATTTGGGAGCCCCCCAAATAAAGTCTGACACTGTTTCCCCATCTATTTGCCATTAAGCGATGGGACCAGATGCCATGATCTTTGTTTTCTGAATGTTGAGCTTTAAACCAACTTTTTCACTCTCCTCTTTCACTTTCATCAAAGAGGCTTTTTATTTCCTCTTCACTTTCTGCCATAAGGATGGTGTCATCTGCATGTCTGAGGTTATTGATGTTTCTCCCAGCAATCTTGATTCCAGCTTGTGCTTCCTCCAGCCCAGCATTTCTCATGAAGTACTCTGCATATAAGTTAAATAAACAGGGTGACAGTATACAGCCTTGACGCACTCCTTTTCTTATTTGGAACCAGTCTGTTGTTCCATGTCCAGTTCTAACTGTTGCTTCCTGACCTGCATATAGGATTCTCAAGAGGCAGGTCAGGTGGTCTGGTATTCCCCTTTCTTTCAGAATTTTCCATAATTTTTTGTGAGCCACACAGTCTAAGGCTTTGGCATAGACAATAAAGGCAGAAATAGATGTTTTTCTGGAACTCTCTTGCTTTTCCATGATCCAGCGGATGTTGGCAATTTGATCTCTGGTTCCTCTGCCTTTCTAAAACCATCTTGAACATCTGGAAGTTTATGGTTCATGTATTGCTGAAGCCTGGCTTGGAGAATTTTGAGCATTACTTTACTAGCATGTGAGATGAGTGCAATTGTGCGGTAGTTTGAGCATTCTTTGGCATTGCCTTTCTTTGGGATTGGAATGAAAACTGACTTTTTCCAGCCCTGTGGCCACTGCTGAGTTTTCCAAATTTGCTGGCATATGGAGTGTAGCACTTTCACAGCATCATCTTTCAGGATTTGAAATAGCTCCACTGGAATTCCATCACCTCCACTAGATTTGTTCATAGCTCGTATAATATTTTATACTACATTTATGATTTCAAGACAATTTAAATCAACCAAATAACTTGCCTGAAGTTTTCAGTAGTATCCAGATTCTACCACTGAGAACCTCAAGCAAATTTTCCCTCTCAAAAGCTTTTGCTCTACTCATGGACACCTCCACAGTATTATCTATATTATTTTAGATGAATACTGTGAGTGACAGAAAATTCTGACTCAAAATGCGTCTTCTGGATGCTGGCTTTGCCCTCAGGCTGCTTTCCCACAAGGCTGTAAGATAACTGCTGAGATCTGAGTATGACATCTAGAAATGAGCCATCCTGAGGAAGAAAAGCCGTGTTTAGGACTATTGTCTCTTCCTTAAGGGCCAGGAAACCTTTCCAGTAGGCTTCGGCTAATTGGTGGCTCAGATGCTAAATAATCTGCCTGCAGTACAGGAGACCAGAGTTTGATCCTGAGGTCAGGAAGCTCCCCTGGAGGAGGAGCTTGGCAACCCACTCCAGTTTTCTTGTCTGGGACAAGAAAAGGAAAGACAGGGAAGCCTGGTGGGCTACAGTCCATGGGGTGGAGCCTGGCTATAGTCCCTGAGTCAGACAAGACTCAGCATTCAACAACAACGACAACGTTTAACCATAAAGTCACCAATAAAAGCACAAGATATGGCCCAAGCCATTAAGTGAAAAAATGAGAACTGCCTTCTACTGGTCAAGTCCAGGAAGACAATGATCCTTAAAACCAAGGACAGGAGTATAAGGGAAAGGTGACAATTCAAAGTAGGAGACCCTCATTTTACTAGAACCTGAAATAATTTAAAATATTTTAGCATATGTTACCATCCTCTTGCTAATTTGAATAAGCGTCATAACAGTTCTAGTTTGACCTTACAGGGTCAAACACTCTCCTGCCTTATGCCAAGGAGGAGTTAATGATGTAAGCCTGATGTCTACTCAAAGAATAAGGAAGAAGGTGGTCTTCTCCCCTCCCTTCACCTTTCTTTGATTATAAAAATGAAGCCACTTAATTCTTGAGGCAGAGCCCCCTTGCCAGCCTGCTTGTATCCCTCACAATTGTCCTATAATAATAAATCTACTTCTCGCCTATCACTTTGCCTCTACTGAATTCCTTCAGCACTGAGAGACAAAGAACTTGAACCTCTGTAAGTCCAGACACCAGGCAAATGATTCTAATTAAAAGGCCGTAAGTTCAAATCCCAATCAAAGTTTTGGTCGGGTTCAGGTCCTGGCCTTGTGGGTTCAAGTCCCAAACTGAAGTGCTTGGTTCCACTAGCTTATCATTTGCCAGAGTTTCGTAAGTTGCCCATCCCTAAAACAGTCACTGACAAGAGGAATGGATTTGCATGACTGGCTTAGAATGACCAGAATCCATTCCTTGCCACTCTAGAAACTGGAAAAGAGGGCAGTTTCCCCTGAAACATATGGTTATGTACAAAGGGGCAAGTACCTGAACATGATGGCTTTTGTTTGAGGAATAGACAGGAAAGAATGAATCCAGGATAGGAGTCCCCCACTGTGAATGCTAGCCCTGCCGCCTGTCAGTCTCATCCTGTTCCAAACTGAATTCCTTGCTCATCTTTCAGGCAAAATCTGGATCTTTTTGAAGCATTTCCTACTTCAGAGAATGATCTCTTTTGCTGCTCAGCTGCCTAAGTCAGAAAGCACCAGTTCACCATGATGTTCCTCCCTTCCCTCACTCCCTTCTTAATCTGCTAGAAAATTTTGTCACTTATACCTTCTAAATCACTCTTGATTTTGTCTGTTCTTCATCCTGCAGCTGCTGCCTTTTTGTCCGATTTCATATTACGTCTCATCAAAACCATTTTATTAGTCTCTTTTAAAACTATATAATTTTTCAAATTATAAAACTATTACATATCTATCATATATATATATATTTGGGACATCCAAAAAATAAAAAGCATCTGCAATAACACTGCTCAGGGATAATGATTGTAGACATTTTGGTGTATATCTTATTTGCTTTTCTCTATTTATGAATCCATATACAGAGATAAAAAGTATTACTTAGCTTTATTGAGATAGAACTGTTTTATAGCATTTTCTATTAACAAGATAGTATGAAATTTCTCCAAGACAATAAATATTTTTCTAGGTAGTCATTTTAAGAGCCACATTATATTCTACCTTACCAAGATTTCATAATCTAGTTACACAAGCCCTTATTCCTAGATTGTTTTCTCCAGCTTTTTATATTGTAAATAATACTTACAATGAACATATTGGTAGGTAAATCTCTGCACACATTTGTGAGGACTTCCTTAGAAGACATAAGTAAATTACCAGCAAGGAAGTTGCTAGTTCCAAGCACATGTGCACTTTCCCCCATTCATTTTTATTGTGAAATACTTCAAGCAATCCTAAAGTCTGCTGGATATGATAATAAATACCTGCGTACCCAACATCCAGTTTTTCAGACCTTAACATTTTGTCATGTTTGTTTCAGATCTATTATCTTAAGAAAATAAAATATTAAGACATATTGAAACACCCTATCTCACACATCCAGATTCAATTCTTTCGTGAGGAATCACTATTCTCAACTTGGTGTTTCTCAGTTAGTTGTGGGTTTTTAACATATATATATATATGCATGTATGGTATAGGCAAGTGTAAACAATGTATGGCACTATTCTACTTGTTTTTAAATTTCTTGTTGCACATTTTTTCCTGCCTCTTGTTCTTTCTGTACAACATTATACTTTTTCGAGACTTATCCAGGTTTACACATGTAGCTGTAGTTCATCTGTTTTCATAGCTGTTTGTATGGTATTCATTATATGACTGTGCCCTCAAATTTTCATTTGCTTCTTGGTAGACATTTGCACTGTCTCCATTTCTTCACTTCTATAAACAACACTGCAATAAATATTTTTGTTTCCATCTTCTAGCATTTATGAGCAAGAGTCTTTACCTGGGCTGGAATTGCTGGGGCATAGGCTATCTGCATCTTCAACTTTACTGAACTGGTCTCCAAACTGGTGGTACCACCTTTCCCTCTTACCAGTAGTGTCAGAGTTTTCTTTGCTCTACATCTTCCCCACCACGTGGTTTGGCCATTGTCTCTCCCTCATCTCTGACCCTGGCGATGAGGAGAGCGCTTATTTCTCTGAATTCTGTCGCCATGAAGTATTACTAGTTTTTCAACTTTGCTAAATTTTTAGGCAAAAAAGGATATCTGTTGATGATGTCTAAATATTTTGATTTTTTTCTAATTATAAAGATATCACAAATTATTTTAGAAAATTTGAAAATATAGACAAACACAAAAGAAAAGGATTGCCTTTAATCCCACCACTCAAATATAGTACCAAGTAATATCTGACATTTGTGAAATTCTTACTCTATATATACCTAGGGCAGGTTTTGATACCTAATATTTCCACAAACAGTACTCATTAATAGCTATTTAATATACAGGTGATATATATATCTATAAAAATACATATATATGATGAATATACATATGTATATATTTCACCTTTATAAAAAAATACAACTTTTTTATAAACTAGTTTTTTTCACCTAACAAATAAGTCACAATCTTTTTCTCATAAGAGCTGTATTCTGGACTGGAGAGTGTTATTTGAAGAATTCCACATTCATATCCATCTGTCTCCCTTCAGCATCCAGAAACTAAGGACCAGATTGAGCCCAGCAACAAGTCCTAGGAAGCTGGCTTGCTGCTGGGCTGTATACAGTGATATAACTGACTCTGCCCCACAGGGAAATGGAATTAATATACAACTCTTGGTACTCAGGAAGCCAACTCCCACCTCTGCCTTAGAGTCTTCTGTTCAAGACTACCTATCCTATCTGTATACGGATAACATAACATGCAACTCCTTTTAGCTACTAGCTCTCCCGTGTCCTTATCCCATATTCTTTTAGGTTTTCTTACCACCACCACCCTTCAGGGCTTTCCTGGTAGAAGAATCCAACTGCAATGCAAGAGACTACCTGCAAAGTGGGAGACCTGGGTTTGATCCCTGGGTTGGAAGATCCCCTGGAGAAGTAAATGGCAACACACTCCAGTATTCTTGCCTGGGAAATCCCATGGACAGAGGAGTCTGGTGGGTTACAGTCTATGGGGTCAGACATAACAACTAAATCACCACCACTCTTCAATATAAATATATTACCTACATCCTCAGCCTCTTACCTTCACTGTCTACCCCACTCCCAAACTCTCCAGACACTGACTCACAGAAAGTTTGATATTCCATTCTCTTATGTGGCCTGGGCCATGTGTCCATCTGAGGAGGTAAATTCTATTTGGATTTGATCCAGCTTCCATGGCAGAAAAGAGTCTGTAATGGATGTGCCATTGCTCATCTAGACTATTGCAATAGCTCTCACTCCCTCAAGTGCTGCCTTTCTCCCCACTGTACCTTCTGATCCCCAGATTCACCTACATAGCTGAAGTGAGTATCCTAAAATTAATTCTGTTATGCCATTTCTCTGCATAAAATACTCCAAAGTGCCACCAGGATCAAGCCCAAGTGATGAAGCACAAGGCCCTCTGTGATCTCTGTTGTCACTCCTATAGCCATTCCACCGATCATTTCTGCCTCACTCTGTCTGTTCCAGTAATCCTGAGTTGCTCTCTGCCTTCCTGACATCATGTCACATCCTTATGTCTTTGCTCGTACTTCCTTTTCCCCTTTCTTGTCTGCCTGGAAAACTTCTACTCATCCTTCAAGTCCTGTTCCAAAGATATTCCAGAAACTCAAAGTACCACCTTTACTTATTCTTTATTAATTACAAAAAGGAAAAGCTACCTTTACAGTGTAGAATGGATGGCATCATCGACTCAGTGGATGTGAGTTTGAGCAAGCTCCAGGAGACAGTGAAGGACAGGGAAGCCTGGTGGGCTGCAGTCCATGGGGTCGTAAAGAGTCAGACAAGACTTAGCAACTGAACAACAACAACAATGTAGAAACCTAACTAATGCCACCTTAACCAGGTGATCAAATTTATCATCATTAACGGGACAGACATCATATTGCTCCCAATGAGATGTACGGAGAATGACACAATCTGGTACTATTCTTGTGAAAAACAGTTCCCTTGCATCTAATCCTGAAGGAATGATCAAACACTTCCAAATGGAAAGACGTTCTGCAAAACTGGCCTGAACTCTTGAAAAACATCAGCAGCCAGGAAAAACCAAAGCAAAACAAAAGGCTCAGAAACAGTTCCAAATTAAATAGTGCTCAAGAAGCATGACAACAATGCAATGTGGTCCTTGTTTCCATTCTGAATCAAAGGGAAAATAAAACAGTTCCAAATAACATTATTGGGAGGACTGATGAATTTTGAATATGGGTCATATTTTAGATAATAGTATCGGGTCAATCTTGAATTTCCTGAATATAGTCATTATATTCTGGTTGTAGAGGAGGGTGTCCTTGTTCTTAGGACGTGCTGAAAGGGCTAAAGTGTTGCTCTATCTGCAGTTAGCAATGCCTCAGCAAAAGAAAGCAAGCAAACAGATAAATATGTGTTTGGAAATGTGATGGCAGTGTTAACAATAGAGAAATTATAGGTGAAGGGTGAACGGGCGCTCATATTCTATTCTGCACCCTTGCTGTAGGTTTGAAATTTTTCAAAACAAAAACGTGAACAGAATAAACAATAAATAAGAAAAGCAAACAAATGAACAAAAAGCTTTGTTCCAGGTCATGTTTTCTGTGAAGCCTTTCGTGATATCCGCCCCCTCACCGACCACCCTCTAGCCCAGCAGACACACATAAAACAATGAATCATCCTTTCTTCTAGACTCTTTCATGATTATGTATCTCTCAGACTAAACTATAAGTTCTTTGATATCTGAGCCTGGGTGTGCGTGCTGTGTTGGATCTACACAACGCTAGAACTGTACCTGACACAGATTGGATGCTCAGCTGATTTTTTTTTTTAATTAATCAAGCTCATTCTTGAGGCCTGGAAAGGATTCAGTAAACAGGCAGGAGTGAGAATGTTTTCTCAAGCAAGAGGAATGGCATGAGCAAAGGTAAGAAAGCAGGAATGTGTATGTTGCAGTTACCAAGAACATTTGATTTGTTTGGTCAGAACTGAAGATTTATAAAAGTGAAAATGCCTAGCACACAATAGATTCTTAAGAAAAATTTGAGTGAATGAATGAGATTAGAAAGGCAGGCTTAGATCAAAAAGGAAGGGGTCTCGACTACTGAATAGAGAAATTGGAATGTTAGCTGATTCGTGACACTCAGGGTCTTTCCCCAGTGTCAGGTAGAGAGTATGTTCTTAAGCGAGTCCCTTGTACCTTTTTTCCCCCTAAATAATAAGAAAAAGTAAAGGTAAGTAGAAATTTGAAAGTGATCAGTTTCCAAATTAAGAGGAGGAAACATCATCTCCTCATCCATCCAAGAAAAGATCTACAGTGGAGTTTGAAGACATCCAATATCCCTCAGATGAAAGGGCATCACAGAATATTGGCTGGAAAAATACATGAATCTAATATGAGCCACACTTGTCTTTGAGAATAGTGTATGGAATTCTTTTGGCTAATTTTACTACATTAAAACAATATATCTTTTGGCTATGCTGCATGTGGAATCTTATTTCCCTTACCAGTGATCAAACCCACGCCTTCTGCATTGGAAAGGCAGGGTCTTGACCACTGGACCACCAGGGAAGTCCCCTAATTTTGTTGTTGTTGTTTAGTTGCTAAGTCAATTCTTTTGCAAGAATGGACTGTAGCCCACCAGGCTCCCCTGTCCATGGAATTCTCCAGGCAAGAATACTGGAGTGGGTTGCCATTTCCTTCTCCAGGGGATCTTTCCAACTCAGAGATCGAACCCAGGTCTCCTGTAGGAAGATTCTTTACTACTGAGCCACCAGGGGAGCCCCCTCCCCCAATAATTTTATAACATTTTTAAAGTTTAAGGAGCAAATTTTGCACATAACCCAAAATGATAAGGAATGATGGGGAAGTAAGGATCTCAGAGCTGCTCTATGAAATAATTTGTTAGTTTTAGGTTATAGTTGTTTCAAATCTTCAAATCCTACAAAAATCTTAGCTGAGAGGAAATGCAAATCTCAGGGAGCATTTAAAAAATCTATTTTGGCCCAGTTATGACATAGCATTGACTCGCTCCAGAATTTTTAACATTACTGGGAAGAGACCATCAGTAGTGGTCAAAATGACGTGCTGTTTACAAAGCAGGTGGGCATTCTTTTGGGATAATGTAGACAAGATAATTTGAGCTGTTGTTTCAGGTAATAAAGCAGAATCAGGTGGTAAATCATTTAGGCCGTATGCACAAATAGACAGCGACATAGCTAAATTAGTCACAACTGTTCACCACAGGCCAGCTTCACCATAAAGGGCTATGTATCAGCAATGGTCCCTTATAATAAACGGTCCTGATGTGTTGAGAGCAGGAGCATAATTCTATGGCTACAATCAACAAAGAAGTATCAGGCCAGGTCACCAAGGCCAGCGGAAACCCCTACCTCGCTGCAGTTTTATAGAGATTAGCATATCACAGGAGCCAAACGCTGTGCCCCAATGTAAAATATGATACTGTTACTTTGCAGAACAAGGGTAAGCCCTGTTTTTCAACACTAATAAAATAGACATTGTGTACAGAGTGATCCAATAATTGAAACATAAAAGAGATATCTGGTAACAGAACATTAAAACATCGAGACATAAGAATTTCAACTCTGAAAACAAGTAACTATGAAGAAAGTTTAAAAGGAGAGATCTGGGGTTTCTCTGAAGATCTGGCTCTGCGGCCAAGACCTCCCTGTTGCAAGCTGCCATTGCCGTGGGAACCAATGGGAAGGGCCGTGGGGGAATTGTGACACCCTCGAGGGACGGGAGGTGGGGTGGGGAAGGGGAATTAGGGGGCGGAGGAAGGAGGATGACCAGTGGGTTACCAGCATACTGTCCCCCAGAACCTCTCCAGAGACATCACAGAGCTGTTGCTTCCCGAACTCCCTTCTGGGACACCGCAGAGACCACTGTGCCACCGCCTCGATGACAACGCCTCTGTGTCCGTTTCCAGTTCAGGCTGTCCGGCAGCCCGCGGCCCCAGGCCTCTCCCAGATAACCAAGAGTCTCTACCTCAGCAACGCTGTGGCAGCCAAGGACAAAGCCATGCTGTCTACCAACCACATCACCACCATCATCAATGTGTCTGTGGAGGCAAGCGACACGTTCTTCGAAGACATCCAGTACATAAAAATACCGCTGGCGGATGCTCCCAACTCGCGCCTCTATGACTTTTTTGACTTCATTGCAGATCACATCCACAGCGTGGAGACGAAGCAAGGCCGAACGCTGCTGCACTGTGCTGCTGGGGTGAGCCGCTCTGCCACCTTCTGCCTCGCCTACCTGATGAAGTACCACTCCATGTCGCTGCTGGACGCCTACATGTGGACCAAGTCGTGCCGCCCCACCATCCGGCCCAACAGTGGCTTTTGGGAGCAGCTTATCCATTACGAATTCAAGCTGTTTAGCAAGAACACTGTTCACATGATCAGTTCCTCAATAGGGATGATTCCTGACGTCTATGAGAAAGAAATCTGTCTGATGACGCTGATGGGAGTCATTCCGGACAGCTCCTAGCTTCTGCTTCAGATCCTGCACCAACCTTGACTGAGGTGAACATTGAACTTTTATTGATAAAGAACTAGAAACCCCTTTTTAGATGGGCAAGCAAAAAAGGGGGACGGAGGAGGCTGCAGTTCTTATCTTAGTGTGCTTATCTTTAAAGAATAAAATTCATTAAATGGAAAATGGTGGCAATGCTTCTTATCCTGTGAGTGGTGAGTCATGACTGCTGGGGCCTGGCCAGAGGGGAGGGTGGGCAAGCTGGTGTCCAGCTCAGATGAACCCGTAGCCTGGGACCAGCCAGAGGCTGACTAACCCAGAGGTGAGTGTCCCCTCCCCACCTCCTCCCCCAACCCCACCTGGTTCTTCCCAACCCAAAGCCAGAGCCTTAGACAGGGTACATGTCTCAGACTGTACATGCTTCTTACAGTAAGTGCCAACCTACTGGATAAGTGGCCTTCTTGGGGTTTTCCGGGAGTCCTGGGGGAGCCCCGGGGTACTCCTGCCTCCACCTTCAACCACAGTGATCCAACTCAGGCTTTCTAAATTCAATTTGCATATAAAATAATTTTCAAAAAAAAAATTCCACTGTGTCCTTTGTCGCTCAGTTGTGTCCGAATCATGGGAGTCTCAAGGCAAGAATACTTGAGTGTGTAGCTATTTCCTTCTCCAGGGGATCTTCCCAACCCAGGGATTGAACCCAAGTCTCTAGCATTGCCAGGGAGATTCTTTACCACTGAGCCACCAGGGAAGCCCCAATTCCACTATACAAAGCTTATAAAAATATTTCTTTTCTGGTGATCTACTATATGGCAAAAGCCCAAAGTGCTCTCAGCAACCCCCACCAGCCTTTGTGAGAAAGAAACATTAATTCCTTTCCCTAAGTGAAAGTGTTAGTAGCTCAGTCGTGTTCAACTCTTTACGATCCCATGGGCTGCAACCCACCAGGATCCTCTGTCCATGGAATTCTTCAGGAAAGAATACTGGAGTGGATTGCCATTTCCTTCTCCAGGGGATCTTCCCTACTCAGGGATTGAACCTGTGTCTCTTGCATCTCCTGCACTGGCAGGCAGATTCTTTACCATCTGAGCCACCAGGGAAGCCCCCTTTCTCCAAGGCCCTTGCTAAAACAAAGTCCGCCTGACACCAGGCCTCTGTTGCTCTCATGGGCTGTTGCGTAGTAGGCTGGAGCTGCTGGCCAGGACTCGACTCTGTCATCCCACCCCTTGTGACTGGGGCCTCTCAGAGCTTCTGTTTCCTCACCTGTCAAAGCAATGACAGCCTGTCTCTCCCAGGGTTGTTGTGAGGATTAGATTCCTTAGTGTGAGACCTAGCAAACAGATGGTTTCCTGCTTAAAGGAAAAGGCTGTTCTTGTTATTAAGGTTACTTGTTGGCCCTGCCAGTTGGAGGTCAGCACACCCATCCTCACAAGGGCCTTTTCCCCATCTGTGTATGGCCCCTTTTTGTCTACAGAGTACTCTTTCTAAAAGTTATCTTGCCTTTAAAACAAATGGGGTAAGTTTCTTCCAGACCCTACCTCACAGGAGGCCTAGATTCAGAGCCCTTTCAGCATTCCCATTGTATCACTGTGTTTACTCCGTGTGAAAGCAAGAAGCACCATTCCAGGGCTCCCTGTTCCCCACCCAAAGGCCTTATTTAGAATCACTGACTATTAGAGCCAGAGCCCTGGGATCAACTAGGATCCATGGGGACACTTGCCAAAGGGACAATTGAGTGGGCCCCAGAAGTAGGCCCTGAAATCTAGGATTGTTTAAATTCCCTAGGTATATGACTCTGGCTTGGGAGCAGCTATTCTAATCCTAAATTACTCTACATAAAAATATATATGAGTCAGAAAGCACAGCTACTGTGGTTGATGTAGACCTGTGGGTTCATACCACAGTGGAGTCCAAATACCCTTTCTCTCCAAACCGATCCTCACTCCCACTTCCACAAAAGGAGTGCCCAGGGATGCAATTTGGGGGAGTAGAGGGGGGTTGCTATGAAAACCTCTGCTCTAGTTGGATCCTCTCCTTCTACAGATGGAAAGACTGGCTCCCAGAAGACCAGGATTAGTGTGGCAGAATTCCCCCAAAGCAACCTTTGTGGCAGAAACCCAGAAGAAAAATCTCTTTTCAAGTATTTTGAAAAGCAATTTGTTTAGGTGTATTATATGTATATCTGCATGTGTTTTTATTTTTATATTTTTAAAATATGTTTTTATGTATTAATTTGGCTGTGCCAAGTCTTAGTTGCAGCATAAGAACTCTTAGTTGTAGCATGTGGGATCTAGTTCCCTGACCAGGGATCAAACCTGGGCCCCCTGCATTGGGAGCTGGGAGTCATAGCCACTGGACCACCATGGAAGGCCCATTTTCATTTTCATTTTTTTTTAATACCTAATTTAACACCATGGCTTCCATGGTGGCTCAGATAGTAAAAAAATCCACCTGCAATGCAGGAGACCTGGGTTTGATCCCTGGGTCAGGAAGATGGCCTGGAGAAGGGAATGGCAACCCATTCCAATATTCTTGCCTGGAAAATTCCATGGACAGAGGAACCTGGCAGTCTACAGTCCAGGGGGTCGCACAGAGTTGGACATGACTGAGTGACTAACACTTTCACTAACACACTATGAAATTAACTCTCTTTGAACATACAGTTCTATCACTGTTAACAATGCATATATTTGTATAACCTCTGTCACAATCAGGACACAGAGCAGTTTCACGATTCTAGAAATTTTCCTCATGTCTCCCTTGTAGTCAAACTCTGGTCCCACTCAGCCTCTGACAAACGCTGATTGGTTCTCCATCTTATTGACTTGCTTTTAAGAGAATTTCACATAAATGGAATCATACAGGATACAACCTCCATCGACACCACCTCTCCCTCCACTGACTGGCTTCTCTCAGTCTTTGAGATTTACCCATGTTGTAGTCCATTGTATGGATGTATTACGTTTGCTTCGCATTCACCTGTGAAGAATATTTAGGTTTGTATTACTTTCCTAAGGGCTGCTGTAATAAAATACTGATAACTAGGTGGCTTAAAACCACAGAAATTTATTTTCTCACAGTTCTGGAAGCCAGAGTCCTAAATGAAAGTCTCTTCAGTGCCATGATACCTCTGAGACCTGTCAGCATGGGAAGTGGAGAGATTTCTTCCTTGTCTCTTCCTAGCTTCTGGTTGTTGCCAGTGATCCTTAACATTCTTTGACTTGTAGATGCATCACTCCAGTATTTGCATCACTCTAGTATCTGCTTCTGTGGTCACATGGCTCTGTGTCTGTCTTCCTTCTGGGCATACCTGTGTCCAAATTTCCCACTTCTTATAGGACACCAGTCACATTGGGGCTCCTTCTACTCCAGTACAACTGCAACAACGTTATTTCCAAATAAGGTCACGTTCTGGGCTAGTTTAGGATTTAAACGTATTTTAGAGGGAGGATACAATTCAGTCCATAGCAAAGCTGTCTCTAGTTTGGGGGTAGTGTGCATAAAGTGCTCTAACACAGAGAGAGACACACAGAGAAGAAAAGGATCATGTCACTCGGAAAAAAACTGCGACCATGTAAAAGTAGACTATGAGTTATAGTGAAAGAAAATAATAACAACTCTTTATTAGGAAGCTATTATATGCCATGCACAGTACTGGGCACTTTATGACAGTATCTCAAATCTTTTCAACAGCCCTTCATGGTAGTTATTATCTGCATCCTACAAATGAGAAATCTGTGGTTTCAAGAGGTTAAAGACTTTGCTCAAAGCAGCACACAGCTCAGGAGTCAAGAGATGACAGGCAGATGGGGTTCTCTTTTCCTGCATTTCTTTTGAGACTAAGGTAAGCATATTGAGATGTTGTAAAACTGAGAGTCAATTCCTAGGCACGTTGATAATAAGTCCGGTGTCCCCGAGGAGGAAAAGGGGTCTGGGGTTCTCAAGGAGGAGATAAGGGTCTGGAATTCTCAAGAAGGAGGAAAGGACAAACATTTTTTTTTCTACATTCCTTAGTAAGGATTATATAACAATAATGTATCCTGCTTGAGGACATGTTTCTCCTTCCTGAAAACCTGACTAATCCTGTTATCTTAAAATGTATATTATGGGAGTGGGTCTAGTAAGAGCTTTACAACCTTGAGACATTCTTTTGATTTATTGTAATAACAAATTAAAAAGTATATAATTCCCTTGTTAGGACTAGTGAGTGGGGCACTCTCCGTCCCCCTTCTGATGTCTATGTCAGAAGCTTTCTCTGCCCCTTTTCTTAATTTAATAAAACTCTGCTAGACAAAAGCTCTTGAGTGATCAAGACTGATTCCTGATCCCGAAGCTAAATCTTCTTCAGAGATCACAAATCCTACATCATTCACCATAAGCTATCAAAACGACCATAAATATTTGTGTCTGCTTTTGTGACATTACTTTGCCAACAAAGGTCCGTCTAATCAAGGCTATGGTTTTTCCAGTGGTCATATATGGATGTGAGAGTTGGGCTGTGAAGAAAGCTGAGCGCCGAAGAATTGATGCTTTTGAACTGTGGTGTTGGAGAAGACTCTTGAGAGTCCCTTGCACTTTAAGGAGATCCAACCAGTCCATCTTAAAGGAGATCAGTCCTGAGTGTTCATTAGAAGGACTGATGCTGAAGCTGAAATTCCAATACTTTGGCCACCTCATGCAAAGAGTTGACTCATTGGAAAAGACTCTGATGCTGGGAGGGATTGGGGGCAGGAGGAGAAGGGGACGACCGAGGATGAGATGGCTGGATGACATCACCTACTCGATGGACATGAGTTTGAGTGAACTCCAGGAGTTGGTGATGGACAGGGAAGCCTGGCGTGCTACGATTTATGGTGTCACAAAGAATCAGACGTGACTGAGCAACTGAACTGAACTGAACTGAACTGGTGTATATATGAAACATTAAGGGCTTTTCTCCTTTCCAAAAGAAAAAAGCAAGGTAGGACATTGAACTGAGCTGAACTTGTTCCTTCTGGTTTGTTACATTGACTATCTATTCCTGTGCCGGTATCACATTCCTTAAAATCGGGGCAGCTTCCTGATAGGCTGTAACATTTGATAGACCAATGCCATTCCCCCTCCACTCCCACAGTGATGGTTCTTCTTCAGAGGCTTTTTGCTGTTGTTATTGTTAGATTCTTTCTTTTTCTTTTCTGAAGGGATCATTTTAATAGTTATGGTAGTTTTAATCAGCATTACTGTTTTCTTGGGTATTGGTCAAGGTTGAATCAGGAGAACAGAAACCATAATAGTTATTTCATCAGAGAAAATCTAATATAAAGAACTGTTTAGGGGTGGGATGGGAAAGTGGGAGGAAGGCTCAAGAGGGGAGGGAATATATATATACTTACAGCTGATTCACACTGATATACAGCAGAAACCAGCACAACACTGTAAAACAGTTTTCCTCCAATTAAAAAAAAGGAACAGCTTAACCAGGTATTAGAGGAGTGAAAGGCAAAAATGGAACACATTGTATGTGTTTCTATACATATAAACATTTAAATAAAAGATCATCTACCCAGAATGTGAAACTTGATCAATAAAGTATTGATCTTATTTCTGAAATTTGTGTATCTTAATTCCAACTTCTCATGCTATTAGAAAATTGTAATTTAGTATACTAACATACGGGCTTCCCAGGTAGCTCAGATGGTAAAGAATCTGCCTGCAATACAGAAGACTACAGTTTGATCCCTGGGTTGGGAAGATCCCCTGGAGAAGGGAATGACAACCCACTCTTGTATTCTTGCCTGGAGAATCCCAAGAACAGAGGAGCCCAGTAGTCTATGGGGCTATAGCCTATGGGGTCACAAAGAGTTGGACACAACTGAGCGACTGATGCACATACTAACACACCCTCATTCAACTCTTTACCATTCAATTTTTTAAAACAGTTTTTGCTTGCTACAGCATTTACCATCATATCTGTTACATTACCAAAGAGACATCTATGACATCACATGACTATCTGTTCTGACTATGCTGTTGAGGTAAAGAAGTAAAGATATACAATAAGAGGGTTATGTTTACCTATGGGTCCTTGAGAGTCCATCTTCAGCTACCTCTGTGTCTCCTTCTGGTACACCTTCACTATTTCCCTGTTCATGAGACTGAGGCATTTGGAGAAGTGACCTCTTGATCACCTTTTGAGAAATGCCTAGTAAGGGGAGAGAAGGCAGTGGAAACATGAATTTTAGGGTAACCTTTTGGTGCTTGGGCCAGATTCCCTGCCAGGTCCTCTCCATTTGGAGAGATATATCAAGGTCTCAGTCAGGTATCTGTGTTGAGAAAGTGTATTTAATAAGACTTTCTGAAATAAGGCTTAACAGTGTTAGAATTTGGACTCACAGATGGCTTCTTTCTTCAATAGACTCTACGATGAAGGAATAAAAAATGAGCATAGAACTTGACCAAGTTAGAAGGTGTATGTGATAAATTTTATTGAACCCTTGAGGCTCCAAGTTTAGGTATGTCTGCGCTGGGGACAGTGAGAGTTTGTATTCATATCCAGCTTTGTTGCTTGGTGGTCAGAGAAGATGGCCTGTATAATTTTTGTTTTTAGAGCACTGAGATTTTATTAGCTGTCTTATGAATAGTGAGTGTATTATTTATGCATAGGATTCTAATACATGTTTTTTATCATTTAAAAATTTTAATGTTTAAATAGGTAATATACTTGTGGTTCAGCATTCAATGGTACTTAAGGGTATACAGAGTGAAAAGTCTCCTCATCTCTGTCCTCTAACCAACTAGTTCTGTTTCCCAAAGGCACTTAATGTTATGAGTTTTTCCTGTATCCTTCTAAGGCTCCTCCGTCCATGGGATTCTCCGGGCAAGAACACTGGAGTGGGTAGACATTCCCTTCTCTGGGGGATCTTCCCAACCCAGAGATCAAACCCAGGTCACCTGCATTGCAGGCAAATTCTTTACTGTCTAAGCCATGCTACTAGTATCAGTATTTTATTACATTGTTACTCTTTTTTTCTTATTGATTTGTAAGAACTCAGAGAAATAAAGCATCTGTGATAAGAATTTCAAATATGATCTCCAATTTTTCACTTGTCTTTTGGCTTTGCATAGAAGGGCTTCCCTGTTGGCTCAGTTGGTAAAGAGTGCCTGCAATGTGAGAAAGCCATGTTCTATCCCTGGGTCAGAAAGATCCCCTGGAGGGGGCATGGCAACCCACTCCAGTATTTTTGCCTGGAGAATTCTATGGACAGAGGAGCCTGGTATGCTACAGTCCTTGGGGGTCACAAAGAGTCAGACACAACTGAGTGACTAACAGAATGGATTTGCCTAAGCATTCCCTGGTGGCCCAGTGATTAGGACTCTGTGCTTTAACTGCTGAAGGTGCAGGTTCAATCCTTGGTCAGGGAACTAAGATCCCACAGGCCAAATGGGAATACAGAAGAATGCTTACAGCTCAGTAAGGACTCAAATTAAAGTAAAAGAACTCAATTAAAAAGAATGGATTTGCCAGGCAGAGATAACTTTTTAATTCAAATTTATTTATTATTTGTATGACTTGGGTTCTGTGTCACTCCCTGAAAGGCTTTCCAAACTTCAAAATTACATTAAAAAGTCTATCATTGCTCTCCAAGTACATGTAAATATTTATCTCTGTGGGATATATTCTAGTACAAAGTGTGAGACATGGATCCAACATTACATATTTTTCAGATTGCTACCACTATTCTATTTATAGAATTTATAATATAAAAAGTGTATGTTATATTCATATACAGTTTATCTATAATCCATAGTATATTATATAGTTTGTTAATAGTATTCATATTCCTTATGTTTAATTTAGTTTTTGGTCTGCTTGGTATGTCCAATAACTAAGAGGTATGTTAGTCTTATACTGCTACTGTCTGTATGTCAATTTCTCCCGATATTTCTTGGATGGTTAATTTTACACGTTAACTTGGCAGGCTATGGTGCACATCTGTCTGGTCAAACACTAGTCTAGATATAGCTATAAGGTATTTGTGGATGGGATTAACATTAGTAGTCAGCTGACTTTGACTAAAGCAAATTACCTCCATTATGTGAGTGGGCCACATCCAATCAGTCGAAGGCCTTAAGAGCAAAAACTGAAGTTACCCAGAGAAGCAGCAATTTTGTCACAAGACTGCAACACAGAAACTCTGCTTGAATTTTCAGGCTGCTGGCCTGCCCTGTAGATTTTGGAGTGAAGCCTGCAGCATCAACTTTTATCTGAGTTTCTAGCCTGTTGGCCCTCCCCTACAGATATACAGACCTTGGACTTGCCAGTCCCCATGATAACATGAGCAAATTCCTTCAAATAAATCTCTCTCTGTTGTTTTGTTTGTCTGGAGAACATTGACTAATACAATTTTGATTATATATTTTGATATTATGATAGTCTGGCATTGAACATCAACACAATGAGAATTCTATTTGTACCCTTTTACCAATATAAAGCTCTCTTTGAATCATTAATGCTTTTTACCTTGATTCAATAATATTGCCAACTCCTCTCCCTCTCGTTTATTTTTGGTCTGTATTTGTCGAATATATCTTTGCCTATTTTTTACTTTGTTGCAAACTACATCAATTTTAAATTTTTATTTTAATTATTATTTACTTTTTGTTTAAAATTTTTTTAAAAATTCTTTATTGGAGTATAATTGTTTTACGACTCTGTAGTTTTTAAAATACTATGTCTTTTGTAACTAGATTATACTTAAATTTCTTCTACTCAACAAGTCTTTTAATAGAGGGTTTACATTTTAAAATCCTGAAAACTTTCTTTTTATGCCATTTTGTTCTGTGACATTTATTAACATTTCTGGGCCATTTTCTTTATTTTCAGTTTTGTTTTTATCTTCTCCATTGTTTTAGAAAGCATTTTATTCTATTAGTTGAAAGCAATTACCTGGAGGAAGGGGCAACTTGTACTTTTCACTATACCTTTCTATTTGTTGAGTTGCTATAGTATGTATATTATGTGGCATGGATGTTTAAGTTTTTCAAAAGCTTTTCTAAACTTATTTCTATCTAATTGCTGGGTCCAGAGTGAAACAGCATGTTTTGAATCACGCTTTTGAGATACAGAATTTAGCACATTTGATCTTTACCTCCTTCTACAATCTAACTCATGAAAATGTTAATGCAGGTTTTAAGATTCACATAATTTTTTCTTATTTAAAAAATTCAGAACACAATTTGAGAAAACATATTGAGATTTATATGATGCAGTTATTTGGATGCACTTCTATTTCGGCTCCCTTCCATGACTTCCCCATTCTTGAGCATTTAAAAAAAAATTTTTTTTTATTAATTTATTTTTGGCTGCACTAGGTCTTCATTGCTGCAAGGGCTTTTCTCTAGTTCTGGTGATCAGGGGCTGCTCTCTAGTTGCGCCTCACAGACTTCTCGTTGCAGTGGCTTCTCGTGGTGTGGAACACGGGCTCCAGTGCATGCGGGCTTCAATAGTTGTGGCCCAAGGTCTTAATTGCCCCCAAGAAATGCAGAATCTTCCCAGACTAGAGATCAGAATCATGTCTCCTGCATTGGCAGCCAGATTCTTTTTTTCTTTTTTTTTCTGATTATATTCATCTTTATTCCAATGCAGTAGTAAAATTACAATATTTAAGATTTTTTTTTCCCACAAAGGCAAAAGTGCCCAAAGCCTGCAAAAATCATAAGGCAACTCTGGTCCCATAGTCCATTTCCCTGGGTGTGAACTCTACCAGGCCCGCATTCTTAAATCAATCTACAGGATTTTGACACCTCACCTAGGTGCATACCTCATGCCAGTGCATTTCCTTGGCTCTTCAGGTATATATTTTTAAAATTAATTTTTTTATTGAAGGATAATTGCTTTACAGAATTTTTCTGTTTTCTGTCAAACCTCAACATGAATCAGCCATAGGTAAACACATATTCCCTCCCTTTTGAAACTCCTTCCCATCTCCCTCCCCGTCCCACCCCTCCAGGCTGACACAGAGCCCCTGTTTGAGTTTCCTGAGCCATACAGCAAATTCCCCTTGGCTATCTATTTTACATATGGTAATATAAATTTCCATGTTACTCTTTCCATACATCTCACCCTCTCCTTCCCTCTCCCCATGCCCATAAGTCTATTCTCTATGTCTGTTTCTCCATTGCTGCCCTGTAAATAAATTCTTCAGTACCATTTTTCTAGATTCCATATATATGTGTTGCTGCTGCTGCTGCTGCTAAGTTGCTTCAGTCGTGTCCAACTCTGTGTGACCCCATTAGATGGCAGCCCACCAGGCTCCCCGGTTCCTGGGATTCTCCAGGCAAGAACACTGGAGTGGGTTGCCACTTCCTTCTCCAATGCAGGAAAGTGAAAAGTGAAAGAGAAGTCGCTCAGCCGTGTCCGACTCTTAGTGACCCCATGGACTGCAGCCCACCAGGCTCCTCCATCCATGGGATTTTTCAGGCAAGAATACTGGAGTGGAGTGCCATTGCCTTCTCCATACATGTGTTAGAATATGATATTTATCTTCCTCTTTCTGACTTACTTCACTCTGTATAATAGATTGTAGGTTCATCCAACTCATTAGAACTGACTCGAATGTGTTCCTTTTTATGGTTGAGTAATATTCCATTGCGTATATGTAGCACAACATCTTTATCCATTCATCTGTTGATGGACATCTAGGTTGCTTCCATGTTCTGGCTATTGCAAATAGTGCTGCAGTGAACAATGGGATACACGTGTCTTTTTAAATTTTTGTTTCCTCAGGGTATATGCTTAGGAGTGGGATTGTTGGGTCATATGGTGGTTTTAGTTTGTTTTTGTTTGTTTGTTTGTTTTGTGTTTTTTTTTAAGGAATCTCCATACCATCTTCCATAGTGGCTGTATCAATTTGTATTCCCACCAACAGTGCAAGAGCATTCCCTTTTCTCCACATCGTCTCCAGCATTTATTGTTTCTAGACTTTTTGATGACGGCTGTTCTGACCTGTGTGAGGTGATAACTCAATGTAGTTTTGATTTGCATTCCTTTAACAATGAGCGATGTTGAGCATCTTTTCATGTGTTTGTTAGCCATCTGTATGTCTTCTTTGGAGACATGTCTGTTTAGGTCTTTTCCACACTTTTTGTTTGGGTTGTTTGTTTTTCTGGTATTGAGTTGTGTGAGCTGCTTGCATATTTTGGAAATTAACCCTTTGTCAGTTGTTTCATTTGCTATTATTTTCTTCCATTCTGAAGATTGTCTTTTCACCTTGCTTATAGTTTCCTTTGCTGTGCAGAAGCTTTTAAGTTTAATCAGTTCCCACTTGTTTACTTCTGTTTTTATTTCCATTACTCTACAAGGTGGGTCATTGCTTTGATTCATATCATCAAGTGTTCTGCCTATGTTTTCCTCTAAGAGTTTTATAGTTTCTGGTCTTACATTTAGGTCTTTAATCCATTTTGAGCTTATCTTTGTGTATGGTGTTAGGAAGTGTTCTAATTTCATTCTTTTACATGTAGCTGTCCAGTTTTCCCAGCACCATTTATTGAAGAGGCTGTCTTTGCCCCACTGTATATTCTTGCCTCCTTTGTAAAAAATAAGGTACCCACAGGTGCATGGGTTTATCTCTGGGCTTTCTATCTTGTTCCATTGGTCTAGGTTTCTGTTTTTGTGCCGGTACCATACCGTCTTGATGACTGAGCTTTGCAGTATAATCTGAAGTCAAGAAGGTTGATTCCTCCAGCTCCATTCTTCTTTCTCAAGATGGCTTTGGCTATTCGGGGTCTTTTGTGTTTCCATATGAACTGTGAAATTTTTTTATTCTAGTTCGTGGAAAATGCCATTGGTAATTTGATAGAGATCACATTGAATCTGTAGATTGCATTTGGTAGTATAGTCATTATCACAATATTGATTCTTCCTACCCAGGAACATGGAATATCTCTCCATCTATTTATATCATCTTTGATTTATTTTATTAGTGTCATATAATTTCCTGTGTACAATTTTTTTGTCTCCTTAGGTAAGTTTATTCCTATTTAATTCTTTTTGTTGCAGTGATGAATGGGATTAATTCCTTAATTGCTCTGAGTTTTCATTGTTAGTATATAGACATGCAAGTGATTTCTGTGTAATGATTTTGTATCCTGCAACTTTGCTAAATTAATTGATTGCTCCTGCTAAGCTGCTGCTAAGTCACTTCAGTCGTGTCCAACTCTGTGCAACTCCATAGACGGCAGCCCACCAGGCTCCACCATCCCTGGGATTCTCCAGGCAAGAACACTGGAGTGGGTTGCCATTTCCTTCTCCAGTGCATGAAAGTGAAAAGTGAAAGTGAAGTCGCTTAGTCGTGTCTGACTCAGCGACCCCGTGGACTGCAGCCTACCAGGCTCCTCCATCCATGGGATTTTCCAGGCAAGAGTACTGGAGTGGGGTGCCATTGCCTTCTCCGAAATTCACTGATTAGCTCTAGTAATTTTCTGATACTATCTTTAGGTTTTCTATGTACAGTAGTATCATGTCACCTGTGAACAGTGGGAGCTTTACTTCTTCTTTTCCAATCTGGATTCCTTTTATTTCTTTTCCTTCTCTGATTGCTATAGCTAGTACTTCCAGAACTATGCTGAATAATAGTGGTGAAAGTGGACACCCTTGTCTTGTTCCTGATCTTAGGGGAATGCTTTCAGTTTCTCACCATTGAGAATAATGTTTGCTGTAGGCTTATCATATATGGCCTTTACTATGTTAAGGTAGATTCCTTCTATGCTGGCAGGCATATTCTTAACTGCTGCACCACCAGGGAAGTCTGAGCTTTTTATTTTATTTTTCAAATTTCATCTCTTTGTTGGTTGAAAAATATTGTAAACCTATTTTTTTCAAGAAGGTGATCTATTTTATGATCCCTTAGATGGCAGAGAAGCACCTTTCCAGGTGGTGCCATTCCTGCTAATGCAAGAGACATAGGTTTGATACCTGGGTTGGGAAGCTCCCCTGGAGGAGGGCATGGAAACTCACTCCAGTATTCTAGCCTGGAAAATCCCATGGACAGAGGAGCCTGGAAGGCTACAGTCCAGGGAACCACAAAGAGCCAGACACAACTGAGTGACTGAGTGCATGTACACACACACAACTAGCAGAGAGTGTTTTTCTGACATCTTTACACCTGAAAAGCAACTCAGATGAACACTACTCTAGATATGAGAAGTCAGATAGACTGACATTTGTTTTTATCTGGGCAATATGATCTCATTTTCTTGCTTGAACAATTATATATACTTAAATATTGTAGATTAAAACATTTACCATGATGTGTCCAATTGCGAGTCCTCTTTTACTGACTTTGCTTGGAATATAGCAGACTCTTTCAATCAACATACATTGTGCTTTAACAGAGAAAATTTCTGCTTTTATTTTTTATTATGTCACTTCCATTTGCCTTTGCTTCTCTTTTAAGAACTCAAATTAACCATAAGTTGGTTCTCCATTTTCTCCATTCTTTCTCCACAGCTCTCTTTGTTCTTTCACTGTTTTCATCTCTTTTTCCACTCCATTCTATATCTTAGCATCAGCTTTGTTCTTAACACCAATTTCTGTTTTCTGCTGGATGAATTTTCCTTGTTACTGTCTCCAGTGTGTACTTTAATTTTGTTCCTGCTTGTCTTAGAGTACTTGTTCATTTTCCTTACCCTATTCATTTCGGTTTTCATTTCATCTTGTTAGATTTTCATATCAGCTCCAACTCTTCATTCTTTTGTTTCTATTTTGCAGAAACTTTAAGGATGGTAACAGGTTTCTAAAATTTTCTCCTTTATCATCCTGGTGAGGAAGAGTTCTCATTTTGTCCTGTTTTTTCTAGATGCTGTGTACTTCCTCTAGCTCTGGGTTGATTATTCTCCTTATCTTCAAATAAGACAAGGCTTTCTGTGGGCTCAAAATCCATCTACAAGTGATTGAGATGTTTACCTTGGAACCTACCATATGGCTATGGAAGCGGTGGCAGGATCTCCATCTCAAGTCTGTAGCTAGAGGGCACACTGATGTCCATGCAGCCTGACTTTACCTTTTGTATCTCTTCTTTACTAATGTGATACACAGCACAATACACTTCCCAGCACAGACTTCTCTTGGGAACCTTTAAGATGCTAGCCTTTCCTTAAAGGTTTGAGCTGGACAGGCTACATAACCTGCAGGAAAATTACATGCAAATGAAAATGTTGGGCTCCTTGTTCAAAAATTAAGAATGTCAAGGCAGTGACAACAGAGCATTAAACAAATACGAGGCCCTTTTTATCATCACAGGGCCCTGTGCAGCTGTATAGGTTGCACACTCATGAAGCTGCCCATGGTTATGGGAACTGCACTTTCTTAAATATAAGTCTCCTCCCTTTTCCTCCCAATCTCCCTGCTGTTTTCCTGCCTGCTTGTTTTGTCGATCTGCCTAGATAAATAGGAAATAGAGGGGTCTAGAGGATATAGAGTGGAGGTGGGGGTGAGGATCAGTTTTCTAGTGAGCACACTTGAAAGGTTGAGAAATTGACATCTCATGTTGATTTAGACACCAACTCTATGTTGGGAGGCAGATGGTGGGTCACCAGGGGATAGAGTATGGGCCTTAAATAAGTGGCTTACTACCTTTTTCACTCACTGTGTTTGAGGAAATGAAGCCAAGATAATTCATGAGTGGGATTTTCTTAATCCTGCCATTCAGGGCCATCTGCCTCATAATTGACATCAGTTTCACCCAGATCGAAACCTTAGGTTACCTGTCAGTTTTAGTCTTTGATATTGTGAAATCTTTTTTTCTAGATTTGAGGGAATGTTTGGAGAAGTTAGGGGGCAAAGGGCAATGTATCATTTTGAACTGAATGTATGCGTGGAACCATGTAGATAGGTCAGGGGTTAGCAAACTTTTTCATGTGGGACTAGGTAGTAAATAAGGTAAAATTTACAGGTCAAGGGGTAAAATTAAAGATATTCTGTAGATAGTAACATAATGAAACAAATTTCAACAAATATTTTATCGATGATGCTTAAAATGTAATAGTAATAACTGAGTGCAGTTTTTGGTAATACATGTCTACTAATTAGAAGAATAAGAGTCTTTGTTTTTGGAATACATTTTCCTTAATTAAGGTTCAAAATTAGTATTCCCTATCATCAGATTAGTTTGCAAATGTTCATCTGTTAAAGCTGATCTGTAATGGGATTTTATGTATTTCATTTTTGAAAAAGTCTTTACATGTTCTGGAAAAAAAAAATGCACTGCCAAACAATGACATCAATCCATGAGTGCATGATTTTGAGTATATTGATTGCATATAAGGCATTTAGAGAATTCTATTAGATTCTTCTCTTGATACTTGTATTTTAGTATAATATTGCAGATAAATCATTTTTAACTGATGATTAGGTAGAAACTCCTCAATTGCACAGTTAAATTAATTTTGAAATATAGAAATTTCCTTTGCATTTGCATTGAGGTCTAAAAAATGCTGCTTGGAACTGCAGTTTGAGCTTGGAAAATATATCTACTGCAAATTTCTATAGGAATGGATAATACGTTTCTTATTTTAACTTTTGATAGCATGGAAATGTATAAAGCAGCTTGACATTACTTGGAATTCAGACAACGCTACTCATCAAAATGATTGTACTAAAGTCTGAGTTTCATGTATAAGTGTTGTTTTACCTTGTAATTGGTGAAATTCATTAAGATATATTATCAAGTCTCCCACAAAAGCTAATTTCCAAAGCCATTCATAGCTTGATTAGAGAGGCTAAAGGCTGTTCTTCTTATTCAATAATTCTTAGTTTTGCTCTTGAGCTGAAAAGAATCACAATCAAACAGTAAGAACTGCTATGTGGTAGAAGTCAGGATATTCAGTTTCTACTTCTGATAAAAATTCACAGAATTGATGATGGTTAAAGCCATAAGAATGAACGAAGTTACCATTGCTGCTACTGGGTCAATAGCACATGATAAGTTCAAATATTACCACAAAGTAATTTCTGATGAATAATACAATAAATAGCCACAGGGTTTAAACACCTTACATTTTCATAAGCTTTGTTGTTTGTTCAGATAACCATTTTTCTACTTTATACATATTTTTACTACTATCACTTATAACACATCTTAGCAGGTTCCTTTTCATGTTATATAGCATCAGTTTGTTTTCAGTTTCTTTGAAAATATTTTCCCTTGTAATTGTTCCATGCAGACTAGTCACAGAAGTTAATTCTTCAGTTATTTCAAACAAGGCCTTGACTCTTCAAATGAACAACTGAGTAGTATCAGTATTACCTGTTAACTCATAAAGAGTGAAGGAAAACCACTCAGTAATTGCTTTGTTTTTAAATTGATTATTGACACTGCTCTCAATGTCTTCAACTCTTCAAGCAACTGTTCTAGCTGAAAGTCTAATAGTCTTGCTTTCCTTATTTGGCTAAGAAATGAAATGAGCCACTCAAAAAATTACTTTGGTTGCAGCTTCATATTCATTTTTATATTTTTTTGAAGAAACTCTGCTATGATGAAATATTCCACTTTAAATTCTCTAACTGTTCTCACTGTTGCTTTCCTGTCAGTTGGGAATATTGTGATGAATGTAGTCTGATAATATTGACATATATTATATTCTTTCAGTAAAACTATACTTACTGTATGGTAACAAAATAGTCCACACATCACTGTGCCTTATAAGCATATGAAGTCCTTTTTCTCTGTTTTCTGGTTTTGATTTATAGGTATGTACTGGTAATAAAAAAAAGTCATAGTTTTACATGTGTGGTACTTGAAACACTGCCAGCTTGAAACACAGCATCATTGTGATTTGCAAGGCACAAAGCAGCAATGTGTAAGATGAGATACATTCTCTACTGCAACAATTCAACTCTATGTTGCTTTGTGAAAGGAGCCATCAGTTCAGTTCAGTTTAGTCGCTCAGTCGTGTCTGACTCTTTGCAACCCCATGAATTGCAGCACGCCAGGCCTCCCTGTCCATCACCAACTCCCCGGAGTTCACTCAGACTCACGTCCATCGAGTCAGTGATGCCATCCAGCCATCTCATCCTCGGTTGTCCCCTTCTCCTGCTCCCAATCCCTCCCAGCATCAGGGTCTTTTCCAATAAGTCAACTCTTCGCATGAGGTGGCCAAAGTACTGGAGTTTCAGCTTCAGCATCATTCCCTCCAAAGAAATCCCAGGGCTGATCTCCTTCAGAATGGACTGGTTGTATCTCCTTGCAGTCCAAGGGACTCTCAAGAGTCTTCTCCAACACCATATATGATATATAAATGAATGAGCATGAATGTGTACCAATAAAACTTTATTTATACACACCCAAATTTGAATTTCATATAAGTTTAATGTGTGATGACATGGCTGTACAAATATAGGTGGTGTGCTAGATTTGATCTGTAGGTTATGGTTTTCTGATCCCTGGTCTAGCCAGAGAAGTCAATATTTTTTGACGAACTTCCATAGTGGCGCAGTGGATAAGAACCTGCCTGCCAATGCAGGGGACACGGGTTCAATCCCTGGTCCAGGAAGATTCCACATGCCTTGGAGCAACTAAGCCCACAGATGACAACTACTGAGCCTGCAAGCTGCAACTACTGAGGCCCGGGTGCCTAGAGTCTTTACTCCACAAGAGAAGTCACTGCAATGAGAAGCTTGTGCACCACATCAAAGAACAGCTCCCACTTGCTACAACTAGAGGAAGCCTGAGCACAGCAACAAAGACCCAGTGCAATGAAAAATAAACAAATAAAATGCTTTAAGAATATATTCTTTGAGCTAGGTGCCAGCTACCGAGGTGAAAGGAAATCTGTTTAAAGCAGTATCACTGACACCAGTAGCAACCCTACTATTTCTGTGCCTAAAACACAATAACCATTGGTATGATTCTTTAGGTAAGCCTTACTAGGCTCTTCATGGTTCTGCCTAATTTTCCAACTTCCACTTCCAATTCTTTCCTTTCCCTTTTGTTCACAGCCATACTCAACTTCTTGAATTCACCAGAACTCTCAAGTTCTTAGGCTTCTGTGCTTTGGCAGATCTGTCGCAGGTTCTGTTAGGAAGACACTTACTACTGTAACAATCCTCCAGCCCCCAACAGTTCATCTTTTATTCTCCAGGCGCTTTATCTGCTACCTCTAGGTTGATAAAGATGCCTCTTCTATGAGCATCCACAGAAATCTGGGTAAAGTTTATAGCACTCATCACTATTTTATAGGATAAAATTTATTCATATGACTCTCCAAGTTAAGAGTTCAGGACATGGACTGTATCAGCTTGGAAAGTTTTCAACCATTATTTTTTTTGCATACATTTTGGGCCTTGATATATTTCTCCTTTCCTTCTTGGACTCTGATAACACAGATGTTAGATCCTTTGTTACCATCCCATAGATCTCAGAGGCTCTACTGTTTTTCCTATTTATTTTCTCTTGGTTGTTTGAATTGGGTGATTTCTGTTGCTCTTTCTTGAAGTTCTCTGATCCTTTCCTCTGTCCCCTCCATTCTGATGATGAACCCATATGTTGTTTTAAATTATGGTTATTATATTTTTCAGTTCTAAAATTTCGATTTGGTTCTTCTTTGTATCTTCTATTTCTTTGCTAAAACTTCCTATTCCTCTGCTATGGCTTTCTAGTTTTTCATTTGTTTGGAATGGATTCATAATTGCTCATTGAAACATTTTCATGACTGCTTTAAAATCCTTGTCAGAGAACATGAACATCTGATTCACCTTATTGCTCACATCTGTTGATTGTCTTGTCTAATTAATGTTGGATTATCCTAGTTCTTCATATGAGTGATTTTTCATTGAAACCTGGACATTGTGGGTATTATAAAACTCTGGTTCTCATCTAAATATTCTTTTTAGCAGGTCTCTCTTGATATCACTCTGTTGGGGAAGGGAAAGCACTGCCTTGTTACCACCAGGAGTAGAAGTCCAGGTTCCCCACTCAGCCTTGATTAACACCGATGGAAGTGGAGGTTCTCCTTGTTACTACTGGGTGTGAATTGAAGTTCTGGCTTCCCGCTAGGCCTTCACCGAGACCACCGTGTCTGAAGGTGCGCATGGTGAGAGCTCAGTCATTCAGTCATGTCCAACTCTTTGCCAGCCCATGGACTGCAGCTTGCCAGGTTTCTCTGTCCATGGGATTCTCCAGGCAAGAATACTGGAGTGGGTTACTATTTCCTCCTCCAGGGGATCTTCCCAACCCAGGGATGGAATCTGTATCTCCTGCATTTGCAGAAGGATTCTTGACCACTGAGCCACCAGGGAAGCTTGTCTGGAGGTGTAGGTGCCTCATTGCTGTTCCCCACATTGCTTCCATAGGAGTGGTGGCCTTGTTAGCACTGGCCAGTGGTGACAGTTCTGACTCTTTAGTAGGTCTTCTCTGACACCAACTCAGCAAGGAAGGGAAGTGATGCCTCATTAATGCTGGGTGGGTATGGAAATCTAGGCTCCCCAGTGTAGTTGGCAGTGGTGGGGTAGGATTTGAGGTGCTTCTTTACAGATTGGCAAGGGCAGAAGTCTAGGCTTCTGGTGGGTGTGGGAGTCAAGGCTTCTTTCAGAAGTCCCAAAACTATCCTGACAACTACAGTTTTTGTTAAAGTCTGTGTGTACTTGGCTCCCAATCTCTCCTCAACTCTAACTCTATATTTGTTTTTATCATCAGTATGTTTGGACACGAGTTGGATAATTTTTTTTGACACTGGTAAGTGTGGGAAGGGCTAAATTTATCTCTGATCCTGATTTAAAGGATAAGTATAGTTCTATTTACAAGATTAAACAAATCATGACTGTTATGTGAGTTATTATTATCTGCATGGGTTATGTCGGAGAAGGCAATGGCAACCACTCCGGTACTCTTGCCTGGAAAATCCCATGGATGGAGGAGCCTGGTGGGCTGCAGTCCATGGGGTCGCTAGGAGTTGGACATGACTGAGCGACTTCACTTTCACTTTTCACTTTCATGCACTGGAGAAGGAAATGGCAACCCATTCCAGTATTCTTGCCTGGAGAATCCCAGGGATGGGGGAGCCTGGTGGGTTGCCATCTATGGGGTCACACAGAGTTGGACACGACTGAAATGACTTAGCAGCAGCAGCAGCATAGGTTATGTGGCACTGACATTATAAATGAACTACATACTCCTAAGTAGTTCAGGTTAAGAATTTAGTTGTTTAAAAGGAGTTAAATTTATTTTCTTATAATTGAGTGGGTTTCTCCTCTTGACAGTAATTGATGGTAACTGCATAAGTATTAACACAATGCTCCTACAAATGATGTACTAACTAGTCCATAATCTGACTCAGCATAATACAAATTTTATATATTTTAAAAATATCAATTTATCTACCTTATCTGTTAATCATATCAACTCAGTAAATTCAAATTATTCTTTCCAGCTTATAGTTTATTAAGTTATAATTATTAAATAAGAATCAGTACTAAATGATATAAGGTTTAATTTTTAGAATAAAGGAGATGTTGCAATGTTCATTGGAAGGACTGATGTTGAAGCTGAAACTCCAATACTTTGGCCACCTGATGTGAACAGCTGACTCATTTGAAAAGACTCTGATGCTGGGAAAGATTGAAGGCAGGAAGAGAAGGAGGATGAGATGGTTGGATGGCATCACTGATTCGATGGACATGAGTTTAGGTAAACTCCAGAAGTTGGTGATGGACAGGGAGGCCTGCTGCGGTTCATGGGGTCACAAAGAGTTGGACACGACTGAGCGACTGAACTGAACTGAATCCCTCCCCAAAAAGTATATTAGGACTGCCTATGTGTTGGGCTTATAGGGAAGTTGGGGAGGGATCAGGAGAAAGTGATTGGTAAACTGGTGATCAACACATTTAGAACCCAGAATGTGAAAGCTAGAAAGGATTTTAGAAATTCGAAACTTCCTATTCTTTTGAGGTCTTACCTAACTTATGGCATTTAATCTTCAAAATAATGCTATTTTCTCAGATGAAGGAACTGAAACTCAAATTAGGCTAACTTGAAGGTCACCCAGCTATCAAGTGGCAGACTTAGGATTTGAACCTAGATCTGCATGATTTCACAGTTCATGCTCCTTTGGTTCAATTGCTCTGCCTTCTATATGGGTTTTCAGAGCCAATTTTCATATAAATTATTAAAAAATCATCTATCCTACTTCCCCATTTCTTTCTTCAGTGAAGGACCTAAACCTTAGAGGCTACATACCGATTGTACATACGATATAAACTATGCTAGACCGATAACATTACATAGTGATATAAGGACTGTGTTACTGTATTAAAAATATCTCATGCTTCATGATGGATGACACATATCTGTAACTGAACTAGACAAAGAGTTCTGGCTTAGAGGATAAGTAACTTTCCCAGGGACACATTAGCCTTGTGCAGAGAAATGATTTGCAGCCAGGCCTGCCTGACTTCGACCCCACCCACAGCATCTACTCCATGCAGTTCTGCAGCTAATACTAAGTAATGATTATGTAGTGAAAAAGAAGGTTTTGAGGGGTTGGAGGTAGGCAGCCTCGTAATTCTTGGAAACAGTCTGAGTCAAGAACCACCAGCTCCCAGAAGACTGTCAAACACTGGCAGAATTTCTATCTCTGCTTGTGCAAGTCTAAATGTGTGTGTGTGTGTGTGTGGTGGTGGTGGTGTGTGGGGGAGACAGTGGTGTCAAAATCTCCCAGGCGTTGAAGGTCATCTGTTGTGAGAAAGTTTACAATGAATGTATTAATTTAGCTGTAGAAAATACTCAGCCTTGTATACTCACTCATTCAAGCAAAATGGAAGGAATACCATAAAGCGTGTAAGAGGTGTTTTAGAGGTAATTAAACATGAAGCACAATCCATATAAAACTATAGTTTGTTAAGTCTAGTTACTAGTCTCAGGGAAATAATTTAAATCGGTGTTGGTGTGCAAAATCAGTTGAGATTTCCATAGCTTCTCACTGAATAC
Source organism: Nanger dama (assembly GCA_917880005.1). Taxonomy (NCBI): domain Eukaryota; kingdom Metazoa; phylum Chordata; class Mammalia; order Artiodactyla; family Bovidae; genus Nanger; species Nanger dama. Next base: position 7,078,085 of record CAKJTW010000088.1, read on the forward strand.
TGCTAGGATTACTGAATTGTCTCTTATATTTTGAAATCCAACTAAATATACCTTGTTTATTGGTTACGTTATTGAAAATACAGAGTCCATGTTTATGAAGGAAACCTTGTTTTCATCTGTCCATTAATTTTTTTCCTATCCCTGAAGACCGGAGGTGTGCACTGTAACAGATCTGTTACATGAAACTTTTCTTAAATTTATCTTTTGCAAAGAGTAACAGACCGAAGGCATTTTTTCTTCTCCCAATTATACTATGGATTGAAAGGCAGACTACTGACTTTTATTTGTATCTGAGACGCGGTCAGAACAAGAAGGTGTTACTGGGGTCTAGGACATGCTGTGAGGGGTAGAAAAGGGTTTCTAGGCTGAAAGCTTCCCAGAGGATCTTAATTTTGTCTTCTCTCAGGCCTGCCTACAAGCAGTCCCAACTCCTCCCATGAAAGCCCCACTAAGATCACAGCAAAAGAAAGCAACATTCTGGAGATAACCGCTTAACAATTTTTCGTCACTGCTTTTTCTTATAATACTGTAATGAACTACTGGTAAAACACCGGTAGCATGGAAAATTTGGCTCCAAAGTGCCGCCAACAGACCTTTGGCGGTGGGGAGCCGTGGTCAGCGAGCCAGAGCCCCGTGGGTGACTCTTCAATCCCCTCTAGCCGGGGGTGAGGAGGCGCGAGCGAGGGGATCCGGGCCGGCAACGCAGGCCTGGCCTAGGGCGGCGCCCGAGCCCCGGGGCACGGGGCTGACAGCGGCTCTCCGAGCGCGCTCCTCGCGGAGGCCATTACTTCCAGCAGTGCAAAAAGTATGCTTTCTTCGGAGGGCGGAGGTCAGGGGCCTTGCGCCGCCTCCTGGCGATGTGACCTTTAACAGGCTCCCGAGGGCCCGGGACACGCGGAGCACAGGATGCCGGAGCCGCGGTCGGGGACCACCCCGGAGCTCCTGGGCAGCCAAAGGCCGTCCATGGCGTCCTAGCTCACTGCTCACGCCCGCCGCGGGCGGTGACAGACCTCGCCCTTCCCCACCGTTCCCCTCCCCCTCCCGAGCCCGCCGCGGCTCCCCTGACACAGTCCGGACCCTCCATTCTCTGCCCCAGTGTATTTAACTGGCACAACCTAACCCGCTGCTCCCCTCTCGGTGACAACCCTTCACCCGGACAGACGGACCCAGCAGCCAACCATCGGTCAGAATTGGCGGGCCTCCTGCTCCCTGTAGGTGGTGGCCTCGGTGGGCGGGGCTCGGGCAGCTAGCAAGTTGAGTGGAGCCACGGCTGACGTGAGTCAACAAAGGTCACGTGAAGCAAGCGGGGCACTTCGATTGGCTGCACCAGCCTGGCGGGGAGGGGGGGTCACGGCGGCGGCGTGGGGTTCGCTGTGTGACACAATTACAACAACTTTGTGCTGGTGCCGGGGAAGTTTGTTTCTCCAACGAATTCCCCCACATCCCTCAACCCCGCACGCTCCGGCCGTTCCCGCCGCCCCCGCCCGTGGCTGCCCCTCGCCCGCCCCCCGCGATGTGACCCAACAATCCGAGCCGCCGCCGCTGCCGACCCGGGGGCTCCGCAGCCCCAGCCGCCGCCGCCTTCGCCGCCGCGTTGGGATTTTTCGTCGCTGCCGCCCGCGGCGGAGGAGGAGGTGGCGATAAAGTTGGTGTGCGGGTCCCGCGCGGAGGTTGGGGGCGTCGTTGCGGGCCCCGGCCCGCGGGGGGTGTCAGCGTCGGAGTTGTGAATTCGCTGCGTTTCCATGAAATCTAGCGGAGTGTCGCTCGCTACCGCCGCCGCTGCCGCCGCCGCTTTCGGTGATGAGGAAAAGAAAATGGCGGCGGGAAAAGCGAGCGGGGAGAGCGAGGAGGCGTCCCCGAGCCTGACAGCCGAGGAGAGAGAGGCGCTTGGCGGACTGGACAGGTATGGGTCGCCGTCACTCACCCGCCCGGTCGGCTCCGGACGGTTGGCGCCTCTCTTCGGGGAGGCCCGAGCGCGGTTCGCCTCTGGCGGCGGCGGGGCGGGCACCTGGGCTTGGCGCTCTCGGTGCCGTATCCGCCGCCGCCGGGGCCTCGGGATCGGGCAGGGATGGGTCGGTAGGGTTGCCGGAGCTCTAACGAGCCGCGTGTGTCTCTCCCCACAGCCGCCTCTTCGGGTTCGTGGAGGTTTCATGAAGATGGCGCCAGGACTAAGGCCCTACTGGGCAAGGTAAGGCAGCCGCGGGCTGGAGAGCGGACACGGTCTCCCCAGCCGGCGCCCCGCTCGTCCCGGGCCGCGCGGCTCGGCCGGCGCTCATTGTGGCCGCGAACTAGGGGCCCAGGGGCTTCCGGAAAACTATTTTCTGCTTTTGGTCTCCCCGGATCCCTCGCTTGCTCCCTTGCGAAATCGCTCTCTCCTCTCGTAGCTGGAGGAACAGATTCGGCAGCGCTTTGGGGCCGAGCTCAACTGGGTCGACAAAACTGCCTGTTATTTTATGGCTTTTGGGGAGTCGACCGATGATCTCTCCGAGGTGCCTGTTTAGGGTCAAAGGCTCGTAAATGTGTGCGGATTTCCCCACATTTCCGACTTACTTGCCTCCCGTGGTTTTTCTTCTTTTTCTCCAGGCAGGCTGTTCGGGAAATGTACTGTTAACCCAGCGTTTGGGGTTTTCTTGTGTCCCTGCTCCCAGAAGGAAAGTTGCACATAGTTTAGGGCGGTGAAGAGTTTGCATGGGGCTGTTGACAGGCATCTCAAGGGGTATGGTGTTTTACCTGAAGTTGGGTGACTTGTTTACTTTTTGAGTCTTTCGGCTATAGAAATCCTGCAGTTACTTATGAATGTGTTTTCTCCTTGGAGCCTCGTTTCCTGTGTTTTTCACAGGGGAGGCCGAGGGGAATTCGGGGTGCAGACTCTCTTTATTTGTGTGGAAAGTTGTTGGCACTGTCATTTAGTTAAGTAATGGCTGCTCCTATCGGCCCAAGATGGCGGGACAGGGTGGGAGGAGAAAGTGAAGGGGGGGTTTGGGGGAGGGAGGAGAGGTAAACATGGAAATAAATAGTAGCGAAGAATAGGCCTCTACTTCACAATGTGTAGCTCGGTGGGTGATTAATAAAAATTATCCAAGATTATTTGCATCTAGCATTCTTGCACCTTTCTCAAGCTTGGAAGCCACATTCATAAGCCTGGTAAATGCTTATCAACCTGTAGCACATTTAGTTATCCATCCGTAAGCTATTGAACAAAGGCAGCGGAGTCTCGATCTGTCTGCATCAGTTTGTGTCTCTTGACCAGAATCTGATCGAAATGATATTTGAATGCTCGGTTCTCAATTGGGACCGTGAAACTTGGAGTGTGCCGCGATAGGTGTTGCACCCATTAAACATTTTCTTTTCTAGGTGAAATTAGTAGCTTTGCACTTGATACCTAGCTTTATTGTTACAATTTAGAAGGAAGTTTGAAATGACTAAAGCCTTGCATTTTATTAAGTTGATTTAAAAAAAAAATACGGTTATCCCGAATTTTTGTCTGTAGTTTGGAGTCACTAATTCCTTTTATCTGCAATTACACTTCTGTTTTTGTTTCAAACTAACTTAAGTATAAGGGGTTTCGAACACAATAATGACCCAAAAGCTAAACTGAAATAATCCTTTTCAGTAAGCTCAGTCCATTTGATCCATAGAGAAAAGTTGAATTAAACTTTGACTATGTAGGTATTAATTGGCTTCATTAAAGCTATCGCCGGAAAAATGAATAGCGACTAGCTCTGAAATGATTTAAGCATAAATGATTTAAACCTTGAAATTTCTTTTTCAACCTGCGTATTTAAAATATTTTACTTAAAAATACTTAACTACTGTCAAAGTTGTCATTTCAAAAGATTAAGCAAAATATTTAAATTTAAGAAGCATTGTATTTTGGAGTGATTATCTCCGGTCTGGTAGGGGGTTGGTGAAATTGTCCGCAAATATAATACATTTGGAATAGTTTGGCCAAATCTCTTGCTTGGGTTAGGATTATGAAGAAATAAATGGAATCTGATGTTATACGTGGATAATGTGTAAAACGCTAGTTGATTTTGTGTCTCAGAATGCTTGTATTTAGATGGATTCACAGTGAGTGGATCGTGCTTAACATTGTATTTCAGATTGTAATATTGAACTCTGTAGTTATTATGCACTACTGACTTTAAATTGTAAAATAACATTTTCAAGTATTTGTGAAAATGTGCTTTACTTTCTTGATGTTTGACTGCAGTAACATAAATGAGAGACTTGTGAAGAAGGTTCATTATATTTTGTGGCAGAATGAAGGCTTCATAAATACTGGGTAATTTGATAAACTACTAAGTATTTTGTTGAGCTAAAGGAAAAAAGAAATCTTCATTACTTTAGACCCCATGCCTGTGAGGTCCTATTTAGGTCAAGACTCATTAGCCTTAACATTAAAATAAAACATTCTAGAGTATGTGCTTGCAACCGCATGCAGTTCTTGGTTGCATCTTTGTGAGCTTGAACATAACAGTGAAATGTGTAATGTAAAGCTTGATATTATATGATCTCTCACCATGAGTTTGAATTGGATTCTGAATAGAATGAATGAGCTAGAATCTTGCTATAGAAAGTATTGAATTATTTAGTTTCATCCATCTTTTGAACAGCCCTGGTAAACAGTATGTTTTTGGTGAAATGTTGAGCTGGGTTGGTTTCAGAATTCTTATTCCCTGAAAGTCTTAAAAATGAGAGCTGGCTTTTCTTTGTTGGAGTTGGTTCAGGCTGCTTACCTAAGGGCAGATACTGGAATTAAATAAATCACAGGACTCTTTTTAGCTATGACTTTTGTCATTACCCCATCTGGCCGTCCGCCCATCAGATTTAGTCGGCACCTTGTATAACTTTTCTTTCTGACAGAAACTTAGCTCTTACTACTTGCTTTTAACATTTATTTATTCATATACATTATTGAATGTTCTTTCAAGTTTTAAAATTAGGTTTTAAAAAAGGTAAAGTCTTGACCTAAAAGATTTGGAAAGTTTAAAACATTTACTAGTAAGTATCTCTTCCTTTCCCCCGAACTTGTAGGTTCCTTTTCTAGTTGGGAGGATACTTTATCCAAACTGCTGATTTCTTTTAGTAGCTGAATGCATTTGTCAGACTAATTTATATTGGAGTCATTGAAAGAATTTCTGTTTGAATGATTTCCATTTGATATACAATGCTTGGGGGTTTGGATGAAAGAGAAATTAGTAGTACAGTATATTATTTTGTAGTAGTACCTTTAAAATATCTTTAAAAGATTGTTAACAGTAAGTGGTTGCTTAATCAGAGTTCTTGAAATATAGCATGATCTTGACCAATTTTTTTCTTTAATGCTGACCATCTTTTGGTATCATAATTCAAGACTCTTATTTTTTTAATTACAGTGGAGTTACTGAAAAGTAATTAAGAAGTGAAACATTTTAACAGGAATTAACTATGGTGACTTAGCACATTTAAAAAAATCTTTTGGGTTATTCTTGTTTTCAGTTAATAAGGATTTGTGTTAAAATATATATTAATATATAGCATGAATATATTGATAGTGATACTACATTTGTATTTATAGTAATTATATAATGCTAAAGGGTTGGAATCTTTTGTCAAGAAACTATGCTAAAATACATAGTTGTTCACTTTGAAGTACCTTTATATCATTTTTAAGTTTGTGTTAAATACTCTTCTTGGGATTTTTTTTTTTTTGGTAATTCTTTTAATCAATACATTATGTAGAATACCTGGAAGTAATTTCTCCCTCATTGCAAGCAGATTCTTTACCGTCTTAGCCACCAGGGAGGCCCATGGATCATTTACTATCATTTAAAATGTATGTACTTAAAAATAACGTACTTCTTTTTCCTAGGAGATAATTAGCATGAAAATAGTTGGAATTTAAAATTCCAGGGGCAGTGGAAGTAGTTTGAGATCCATTAAAGCATATATTTTCCTGAATTTGGTTTGCTTGCATGTTAGTGACTAAACTGCCACTGTGGTAGTGCTCAGTTGTGTCTGACTCTTTGCGACCCTATCAACTGTAGCCCACCAGGCTCTTCTGCCCGTGAGATTTCCCAGGCAAGAAGACTGGAGTGAGGTGCCATTTCCTACTCCTGGGGATCTTCCCAACCCAGGGATTGAACCCATGTCTCTAATGTCTCCTGCATTGGCGGGCAGATTCTTTACCTCTAGCGCCACCTGGGAAGCCCAATGTGTTTGGTAAGGGAAAATTATTAGGTCAGTTGTAGAAGGTGACTTTTTATATTATAATATTTGGATGTTGATATTTAAAATTCTATGTATATGTTTTGTTTACTGGCACTTTTAAAGGACTATATTCATTGCCAGTGCTAAAAGAGATGAATGTTTGGGTTACAAAAGTAACCGCAGAATAATGTCACACTTCTCTGTTTCAAAATTAGGTTTTTAATTTGATGCGTCTTATAAAAGTATTTTCAAGTTTGGAAAGTTGTCTTGTAAATTATAATCATTATTATTTACCTGGACAAAGTCTCAGGCAATTGCTATACATTTCCTAAGATTTTGATACATTTCTTGTAATAAAGCTATAGTAAGAGATTATACAAAGTGCTTGCTTATCTGGCCACACATTAGAATTGCAGGAATATATAAACATGCACTTAAGTTCTGAATTCTTTCCCCTCACCGGATAGCTCTTTTTGTAGAATCAATTACAAATTGAAATGACATGGGAACATTTAACTGCCACCTCTGTACAGTTCAGGTTGTTAAAAACTGTGAGAGATGAGTTTTTGTGATGTAGGTGGTAAAGTGGAATGGTGGGCCATGCACTTTGAACCAAAGTGAAGGTTCAATGCTTGGCTAGCTACAGAGTAAAAATATCGATTATGTAACATTTAGTTTTTATTTATGTAATAATAGTATTATTTTGCAGATTTGAAAAAGTTTACTTTTGGTTAAGCTTACTTTGAAACTCGTGATGCTTTGAACTCTTTGCAATTGATGTTAATGAACTAAAACACTGTGAATTAATATTTTTGAAATGTATCCAGAGAACTAATTTATGTTACAAAAACACCGCTAGATTGTCAAAGAATTGAAATGGTGATTATTTAAGGCCCACATGTATGTATTTGTAAACTAGTTAATAAAGGAAGTTTAATGAATACATGATCGACAGTCTTATGTACTCATATCAAAGCCTCACATACAGTTCTATCAGTTTTCTCTACTGGTTTGTAATTTGTCAACGGTAAATTAAAGCAACAAATATTTGAGTACACTGAATACAAGTCATCTATGCAGGAAATATGGAGATAATGAAGATATCCCATGTCTGTATTGAAAACTTACCGCTCCCTTAAAGTGTGAGATAAGTATGAGGATGACTGTCACAAAAACATCAGTGGCTGAATGAAAGTGGAGTATCCTGAAGGTTTATGATACAGGTCAATTTAACAATTTACAAGTTAGAAAGGCCTTTTTTTTTGGCCATCTTAAAAACATTGATTAGCAAGGATGCACAAAAGCAGTCACAGGAACCTGTTTGTGAAGCTTAAGGGAGTACCAGTGTCTATCAGGGACCTCGCTGGAAAGGTGGCACCCGTTACAGGCAGTGTTACCAGCAGTAGACATTAGCCCCAGAATCACTCGGTCAGTGGTGGCACACAGGGCTGGATGGGACTCTTAGGCTATGTGTGCACTGTGGACAGTATTGGAATCCTGGATTTGCTGATTCTTAGGCCCGTTTATGCAAAAGTGGAGATGCCTTTGCAGTGTTTCGAGCGAAGCCACATTAAGTTGAATATCATTCTCTGCACTAATGAAAACTTACTTTTGACATTCCTTATGCTTCCTAACACATTCTCCTGACTAAAGTAAAGGCAGGAGAAGCATTGGCTTTATAGGGTGCTGTCCTGGCTCCTGTCTTCCTCAGGTCTCTTCTTTGTAGATTTAACTATTCTGGATTGTGTATTCCTGATTTGGGAATTTCAAAAGTTAACTAAGAGCCCCTGGATTTTAGATTATTGGAGTTAACTTGAAAAATTATCCAGTAGTTGATAGGTTAAAATTAATGAAAACTCATGAGACAGCATATCCTGATATATTTCATTTTTTTTTTCTTGAAACATTAAATGAGAATTTATATTATGTAACATTCTGTATCAGACATTTAAAACTCAGTTATTTCATTAGTATTTTATAATACGTGAGTTAAATGGGGGAAGGGGTGTTCATGTTTGTGAGATAATTGCACAATGGCTTCTGGGCTAGCTTGATTTACAGACACCCTTTTCCATTTATCTGGTCATTTGTTTCAACAAATTATGTACTTTGAACACCAGACCCCAGTAGAGAAAGACAAACCAGGCTCTTAGCTCCTCGTACCTGGGGACTCTTGTAATCTGCACCTTCTTTGCCTAGATAGGTAGTGCTGGAGATGGGCAGGACATTGATGGCTCCTGCAAAAACACTCCTTGCTTTCTCAGATCCCCATTTTCAGTTTACTCTTGGGGCAGTTGAGTTTCAAAGTTCTACCCGCCATTGGGCCTTAGTAAAATGTCTCCTATTAATAGGATTGGGCTTGTTTCTTGATTGTGTTTATTGGAGATGGTATTTCTTGACTTCTTTATTAGCATGGCATCTTTTAATTTTGTTTAGGAACGCATGGTTTAAAAATCAGATTTTTGCTTTTAGCAGACGTTCAGACGGTCATCTGCTGTGTTTTCTCTCACTCTTTCTCATTTTGTAGTAATGCTTACCTTTGTTATGAGTTCTTGAGATCCTTGAATGAATGTTCATGGGTCAACTTAAGGAATTTTCTGACCAAGTTTTGGTAAGATACTCAAGAAGTAGTTAAATAATAATCATGTTTGTAGTACAAAACAGCCCTAGGGTGAGGAGGAGGGGAGATTTTAAACTAGATTTCTCTGCTGTTGTGATTTTGTTTTTTAACCTTAGATGTGCATTACCTTAAAAATAAGTAAGCACGCTGATAATGAGTATACCAGAATTATATTTTGACTGATTAAAGATGGGTTTTATACTAGTGTGTGTATAGTTAGATATACCTGTGAAGTCCTTTTGTCAGGTTGGGATACTTCTCATCTTCATGGTCCTTCAGTCAGGAGAGGGGTAAATGAAGCAGAGATGTGTATACTGTTTGGTCCTACTTCTTTCTTTCCTCACCCTCACCCTGGTCCTGTTTCTTTGCATTTATTTACATGGCTGTACTCTTTCTTCATTTTGATCTTTAGCATCTGTTTCATTGATGACTTTATTTTGGGGTCTAATTTGGCCCAGGGTGACACTTGGGACCTAATTAAAAACTATAGCCTGGAAGGGTGGAAGTTAATTCCTTATTTAGAGAATTTTAGGTTTCTCAGTCAAATTATGGGCTGTTTGCCACTTCTGTAAGCTTTCACTTATTTTCTCTCACTCATTTCTTTCTTTTATTTTATCTTTACTTCTCTACATTTCTAAAACAGTCATCATTCTGTTGTGAATGTGTCCTTGTATTTTTGTGGTTTTGTCTGTGTGGTAGTATTTTGTCTGTTATAATAAATAAAATATACTACTACTAAGTTTATTCTCATGAAGAAGATTGGGCTGCTTCCTTGGTGGCTCAGATGATAAAGTTGTCTGTTATAATAAATAAAATATACTACTACTAAGTTTATTCTCATGAAGAAGATTGGGCTGCTTCCCTGGTGCTCAGATGATAAAGAATCTGCCTGCAGTGCGGGAGACCTGGGTTCAATCCCTGGATTGGGAAGATCCCTTGGATGAGGGCATGGTAACCCACTTCAGTATTCTTTGGTGGAGAAGCCCCATGGCAAGTGTATTATATAAGATCATCTAGTTTATTTTAATTGAGGACAGTGGAAGGAACCATTAGATAAAGGAATCTAAGATAAATTTATCTAAGGAATCCTATTTAGATAAAGATAAAGGATTGTTTTCTCCCTAGATCTATTGTATTGTCTTCACTAGATCTTTTTCTTAAAAAAAAAAAAAAAGGAAACAGTGTATTAGAGGAAAGGTTCAGTATTTGGAAAAGCAGAGAAAATCAACCAGTCATCAACAGTCATTACCCACCTTCAGCAATTTTCAGCTCATCACCTGTCTTGTTCATCTGTATTTTACCCTGTGCTGCCATTATTGTAAAGGAAATCTCTTAATCCATACATGTTTCAGCTTATCTCTGAAACATAGGTCTTCCCTCATAGCTTAGTCAAAAAAGAATCTGCCTGCAGTATTGGAGACCTGAGTTCAATTCCTGGGTTGGGAAGATAACGCTGGTAAAGGAAATGGCAACCCACTCCAGTATTCTTGCCTGGAGAATTCCATGGACACAAGAGCCTGGCAGGCCACAGTCCATGGGGTTGGAAGAGTCGGACACGATTAAACGACGACTGAAGCATAGCCACAATGCCTTTATTACACATAAAAATATCTTGTTTATTTATTAATTTTTGGTTGTGTTGAGTCTTCGTTGCTGCATGCGGGCTTTTTCTAGTTGTGGTGAGCAGAGGCTACTCTTTGTTGTGGGGCATAGGCTTAAAATAACTTCTTAATATCAAATATGATTGCATCTTAATTTATTTTGCCTTATGGAAGTTAAGAATTAGTTGCTTGGGAAATAAGTAGCAAACAGATATTTAGCTGAATATATGTGAATTTGTATTATAATATTGTGATGGAACGCTGTAATATTAATAGATACATGATACGAGATAATTTTTTCTAAGAACTTTGTGAATCTTAGTTGTTTGAGTCTGTTTGGATAGTTTATTATTTAGGGACAATTTATTTTTAAGATAAAATAAGCATTTTAGGTTTTAGAATTTCAGGTGTCAGAATGAAAACTAGAAAAGCTTTTACTTTGCTTGATTGATTTGTGAAATATTTGCTGAACTGCTGTGAGTGAGGGACTCTCCCAAGTCCTGGGGGCAACAAGTAAGACTTGGCCTCTGCCCTTGCAGTCTGTGGAGAGAGATGGACAGAGTGACTATTTGATATTGTAAGTGCTGTAATCAAGGTGTATATGTAGAATTCTTTGAGCTCTCAAATGATGGAGCAATTAAAACATTTAAAACTTTTGGTTGTAGGTAATTTAAACTATCCCTACAAATTCCCAATGTTTTGGAGCAGTTAGTTTAGGCTGGAGAAGTGGGTAAGAGATACTACACAAAGATGTAACATTTTGGTCTTGGTTATCAAACGTGAATAGACTTTGAGCAAGAGGAATAAGAGGTATAAAGTTGAATGGTGTTTGGGGAATTGTGAATAATTTAGTGTGGACCCAGAGAGATTAAGGTTGTCCTAGTGGGATAGGTGATTGCAGCCATGAAATTAAAAGATGCTTACTCCTTGGAAGGAAAGTTATGACCAACCTAGATAGCATATTGAAAAGCAGAGACATTACTTTACCAACAAAGGTCCGTCTAGTCAAGGCTTTGGTTTTTCCAGTGGTCATGTATGGATGTGAGAGTTGGACTGTGAAGAAAGCTGAGCACCGAAGAATTGCTGCTTTTGAACTGTGGTGTTGGAGAAGACTCTTGAGAGTCTCTTGGACTGCAAGGAGATCCAGCCAGTCCATCCTAAAGGAGATCAGTCCCGGGTGGTGTTTGGAAGGACTGATGCTAAAGCTGAAACGCCAGTACTTTGGCCACCTCATGTGAAGAGTTGACTCATTGGAAAAGACTCTGATGCTGGGAGGGATTGGGGGCAGGAGAAGGGGATGACAGAGGATGAGATGGCTGGATGGCATCACTGACTCGATGGACGTGAGTCTGAGTGAACTCCGGGAGTTGGTGATGGACAAGGAGGCCTGGCGTGCTGTGATTCATAGGGTCGCAAAGAGTCGGACATGACTGAGCGACTGAACTGAACTGAGTGGGATAGTTCAGTTCAGGAGGTAATTATCTGAGCATGTGGCCCCCATCACTGTAGACCATAGGAAGTTTTGAGGAGTCACTGAAGTCAACTCTCTAATCAGGGGAAGTGACATGACCAGGATATTATTGACTCCAGTGAGAGGGATAAAGTGGAGAGGAAAGGGATCCAGTTGTTAAATATTGATGGATAGATAAGACTACATGAATTTTAGAATATAATTTTGCTGCTCCTTATTAGATGTATGATCTTTGGGCAAATTATTTCATCTTTCAGAGGCTTGATTTTCTTATCTGTAAAATGGAAGTGGTAATAGTTTTCAGTCAGGCTATAGCATTTTAGGGAGAAAAAGAGATGTAAAGTGCGTGGCAGTAGGCCTGCTGTGGAAGGCTCAGCACAAGACGATGTTACCGCCTCAGAAAAGACAATTGTTAAAGTGAGTCTATAGTTTAGGAATGGGGTCGGGGGACAGAGGCAGATTTGAGATCTCTTGAAAACACTCTTCCTTGACTTTCCTAACATCTCACTACTTTGGCTTTCTGCATCTCAGTCTCCTTTGCAAGGAAATTCTGTTCTAGATCTTTACTCTGTCTGCTCCCAACTTGTATGTATGCTTGACCGAACTTGATTACTTTATCTGGTATCTTGAAGACATCTTAAACTGAACATATGCAAGCTGAATTTATCTTTGGTTTTGATGATCCCTCTCAATAAGTGGCGCTTATCATTTCCCTCGCCAGAAACTTTAGAGCTGTTTTTAACTCCTTTTTTTCTTAGCAAGTCCTGATAGTCACCAAATCTTGACATTTCTACATCTTAAATTTCAAATCTGTTTTTCTCCATCCTCAATGCCACCATTCTAATTGCAGCCATGATCCGATCTTTGACTTCTTAAATACTTGCATGCAGATTTTTTTGAATAGGTATATTTGGAATAGTGCAAAACTGTAAAGTTAACATAGAGGAAGTTGCAGTAAAAAGAGAATCTCTCTCCCACACCATCTCTGGGTTATATATTTCTTATTCTCAGGCAGCCACTGATAAAAGCTTTGTTGGGTAACTTCATATTTCAACACGTACAAGTATATTCTATTATATATCTTTTTCCCACACAAATGCTGCTGCTAAGTCACTTCAGTTGTGTCCGACTTTGCACGACCCCATAGACGGCAGCCCACCAGGTTCACCGTCCCTGGGATTCTCCAGGCAAAAGAGACCATACTATATTCAAGTTGTTAAAATGCTTTGTTAATTTTGCTGCTTGCCATATGAAAATATTACTTGTTTTCATATTGAATTGTCTTGGACTTGAGATTTCTCTTATTCAAATAGTGACATGTTGGTGAGGAGGTTGGTTTGGTTGATTAAGTTACTTTGAAGTCCTGTTACTACTTTTATATGTGGTATAAAAGGTAGAAATTCTTCAACATGGAAAGTTTTAATTGAAAGTATGTTCACATGTCTTTTCCTATGATAGCAGTTGCTTAATTTTATATACTGTTAACTCAGTTGAAGTAATTGACAAAATTTGTCTTCATATTTTGATTTTATTGGTATGACTGATTTAATTTACTCCCTGAATGTTTAAAGAAGTAGCCATAGTTTATACCACTTAATATCTTATATTTGCAGGAGTCACTCACCTTCTTGACTTATTCTTGATTTTTATTATAGAAAAGGAAAAATAGGTAAAACTTGTATTCTTGATTAGTCATAAACAGTACAGGGCTTAGTGTGTTGTTATGGGCCTCCTGGTGGCTCAGACGGTAAAGAATCTGCCTGCAGTGCAGGAGATAACAGGTTCCATCCCTCGGTTACGAAGATCTGGAGAAGGGAATGGCAACCCACTCCAGTATTCTTGCCTGGAGAATCCCATGGACAGAAGAGCCTGACTGTCCATGGGGTTGCATAGTGTCGGACATGACTGGGCAATTAACACTACTAGTATGTTATTTTATGTAGTCACTTAGTCGTGTCGAACTCTTTGTGACCCCACAAACTGTAGCCTGCCAGGCTCCTCTGTCCGTGGAATTCTCCAGGCAAGAATACTGGAGTGGGTTGACATTCCCTTCTCCATGGATCAAACCCAGGTCTCCTGCATTGTAGTCAGATTCTTTACTGTCTGAGCCACCAGGGAAGCTCTCTAGTGTGTTACTAATTTGTAGCAGAATATCTTTGTTTTCATTATGTATTGACTGGTGGTGGAGTTAGAATGGTGGTACTTTAGGTTTTTGAGGTTATTAACCATTTGAGGGCCAGTGTAGCTGTAGAGATTTTGTATATGATTTTGGAGAGTGTATGGTTTCCTTTGAAGCCCAACTGTGGACTTCATTGTTTTCAGCTATTTAATTTTCTCTATTTTGGGGTAGAAGTGTTAACAATAAGAGTGTGCTGAGAAGATAGAAAAGCTTTAATACCACTGGATTGGTTAGGCTTAGATGCCATGGTTTATATCACACGGTTCTGTAGTGTTCCATGTTCACTGCCATATTCTCACAAATTCTCCTCTACTGATTACAAGGGTGCTAGGGGAAGAGAATGTGAATTGATCCCTAGAGAACTTATTGCTCTAACTGAAAAAATCGCTGTAAACACATGCTCCTTAACATAGATAATAGGCCTTAGAATTGTTTCTCAGCCTGGGTGTTCAAAATACTGGCTTGATTGGGAGGCTGTGTGATACACTGGGAAGAACAGTGGATCAGAAAACTGAAGACCAGTGTTTGAGTCTGCTGCCTACTTTGTCAAGTTGCTTAATTTTTATGGTCCCCAATTTTCGCCATCTGTTAAGATGAAGGGCTACAGATTAAGAATTTCCACAGTGACTGTCCAGCATCAGAATTCTAGGTGGTGGTTTATTTGAATTTTTAGGATTGATTCAATTTTGGAGATTTTGATCCAAAAGGAGGGCACAATGGAACTTTGTTCTGGATTGTAATTTTCTTTGATTTCAGCCTCAAGCTTTCAAGACCAGAAATGAATGCAGGCATATAATGTAACTGAGAATTGTATGTTTTGGTTAGTCTAATATGATAAATTATTCAGTTAGCCTTTGATTGATTTGAAAGTTAGCCTTATTTATTAATGGTGTTTTGACTTCTCCAAACTACTACTTTTTTATAGTTGGAATTATTTCTTAGGTCAAATCTGATGTTTCTAATTCTAGAACATGGGTATAATTACTGTGTGTTTACCTGTTTATTAGGAACTCATGACAGGGCTAAATGAATTGTCAGACATGAATTGATAAGAAACGTCACGGTAAATATGTACTATTAGGTAGAGACATTTGGTTGTTAAAGATAGTAAGGCCCCTCAGTTTCCTAAAAGTAGCAAGAATTGGCTTTGAGGAACTTTCCAAACTATTGAATGTGAACTTTTATTGTTGAATTTGGCTCTATGTGTATATGTATGAATATATTGTGATTATATGTTTACTCTAAGCTTGTTAGTCAAAAAGATAGGTCTGGAGTTTGTACCTTAGGTTCAGAGTATAACTCTTAAGGAGAAACTTTTTCTGTAACACTTTTTCAAAGTGTTTATCTATAAATGGATAGATAAGTGAGTCTTCTGTCATTGAAGATATTCAAGTTTGCTCATTGACACCACTTGGCCAGAATGTTGTAGACAGCATTCAGACATCAAAGGATAATATTTACTGTTATCCGTAAAGATGATTCAACCCTTAGTCAGGATTCTGTGAAAAGAAGTAGCTGGATCCTGAACATTTGTTTTGTTGGATTTGGTTGTCCTTACAGAAGTGGACAATACCATGACTGATTCATAATCGAGTGTATATATTTCTGTAAATGGCAGTTTTTTCTATTTGCTTTTTAAAAATTGACTATTTAGAAACAATTGCAGATTCGCATGCACTTATCAGTAATAAGAAATCTAGTACAATGTCATGACCAGGATATTGACATTGAGATAGTCAAGATACAAACCTGTTTATCTCAAGTATCCATCATGTTGTCCTTTAGAGCCATATTCACCCACCCCACCCCCCACCGCCAGTTTCTAAGCCCTGGCAAGCACTGATCTATTCTGTTGCTATAATTTTGTCATTGAAAAAAAGTTATATAGGTGGGATCAGCGTATGTATCGTATAGTTTGTTCCTCTGTGTTATTGATGTACCATGGTTTCCTTAACCATTTACTTGTTGAAGGATACTTTGAGTAATTTTTAGTCTGTGGCTATTGTAAATAAAGTTGCTGTGAACATTTTTGTACAGGTGTTTTTGTGAGCCTAAGTTTTTCTGGGATAAATGTCCGAGAGTGCAGTTGCTGCTGGTTGCTTGTTTAGTCTTATAAAAAACTGCCAAATTGTTTTCCAGAGCAGCTCTACCATTTTACATTCCCATCAACAGTTCCCACCAGTGTTCTAGCTTTGTTGCACCCTTCCCAGCATTTGGTGGTGTTATTATTTTTTTATTTTCCATATTCTGATAGCTGTGTAGTGATAGCTCATGGTGGTTTTAATTTGCATTTCTCCAAAGGCTGGTGATGTTGAATGTCTTTCATGTCCTTATTTTCCTTCTGTATTCAGAAGGAAATATTCACCTCTGTGGTGAAATTTCTGTTCATGTCTTTTAGATTATTGATTTGAGACCTTTCTTTTTCTCTGATGTACAAATTTAGTACTATATATTTTCATTTTGGCACTGCTTTAGTTGTGTCCCACATATTCTCGTATTTTCATTCAGTTCTATGGGTTTTTAAATTTCCTCTTCAGTCCTTGGAATATTTAGTATGCTTCCCTGGTGGCTCAGACGGTAAAGCGTCTGCCTGCAATGTGGGAGACATGGGTTCGATTCCTGGGTCGGGAAGATCCCCTGGAGAAGGAAATAGCAATCCACTCCAGCACTCTTGCCTGGAAAATCCCATGGAGAGAGGAGCCTGATAGGCTACAGTCCATGGGGTCGCAAAGAGTCAGACGTGACTGAGCGACTTCACTTTCACTTTCAGTGTGTTACTCAGCTTCTGAGTATTTGGAGATTTTCCTGTTTTCACTGTCACTGATTTTTAGTTTTGCTGTCAATCACTTTTTAGCTTATTTCTATTATGATGAGGAAATTTACTCTGTATAATATTCATTCTCTTAGTTGACATGTATTTTGTGACCCAGGATGTGGTCTATCTTGATGACCATTCCATGTGTGCTTGAAATGAATGTGTATTCTGTTGGATGGAGTGTTATATACATGAGAATTCGATCTTTTGGTTGATTTTATTGTCCAGTTCTTCTATATGCCTACTGTTTTTCTGTCTAATAGTTCTACCAATTAATGAGAGTGTGGTATTTCTATATTTCCAACTATAATTGTGGATTTGTCTGTTTTTCCTTTTATCAGTTTTTACTTTTTCTTTGAGGCTCTGTCATTTGATATGTACATAAGTTTGTCATATCTTCTGGTGGGTTGTTCCTTTTATCATTATGTAGTATCTCTTTTGCTTTTGCTAAAATTGCTAGTAATTTTATTTATGCTTAAGTCTACTTTACTGATAATAATATTGCCACTCTTGCTTTTTTTAAAAATCAATATTTACATGATATGTCTTTTCCATACTTGTTGTATTTAAGGTGAATTTTTTTGGTGGGGAAGTACAACATATTGTTGGATCATTTAAAAAAACACTCTTCCTGTCTCTTTTAATTGGTATAGACTGTTTATACTTAAGGTGACTGTTGATATATTAGAACTTCAAGTCTGCTAGTACTATGGCTTGTTCCTCTTTTATAGACTTCTTAGTGGTGGTTCTCAGTACTGGAATATTCATATGTAATTTATCGCTATCTTCTGTTGTGGATGTTTTACTACTTCCAGTGAAGTGTAGACCTTTACTTCCATTTAGGTCCTTTTGTCTGCCCTCTTATGAAATGTAATTTTCTTAAGTGTTTTCTCTTAGTAACATTGAACATCACACCAGATGGTGTGATAAATTTTGCTTCAACCAGCAAATACGATTTATGAAACTCATGCATTGTATAATATTCTTATTATACTTACTCATGATCTTATATATTCCAATGTTCTTTTTCCTTTCTGAAGTCCCAGCCTTCTGCTTTCATTTCCTTTCTATTTAGAGAACTTTTAAAGTCATTTTTTCAGGATAACTTTATTTCCCTTCATTCCTGAAGGATATTTTTGCCGTATATAGAATTCACAGTGTACCCGTTTCTTTTTCTTTTAGCCGTGAAAAACGTGCTATTTTCTTCTGTTCTCTGTGGTTTCAAATCAGAAATTTGTTGTCATTAGAATCTGTGTTCCCCTGTAAGTAATTTATTGTTTTTTTTCTGGCTGCTTTCAAGAATTTTTCTTTGCCTATAGTTTTCAGAAATTAAGTTACGATGTATCTTGGTGTGGATGTCTTTAGTTTTATTTATCTTGGTGTCGGTCTCTTTCATTGAGTTAATGTGTTTCACCACAGCTTGGAATTTTCTAGACATTATATTTTAGAATACTTTAAAAATCCCACCTTCTCTTCTTCTGGGACTCTGATAAGAATTTTAGCGCTTCTGTTTTTGGGTCCCTGAAACTCTGTCCTCCACTCCCAGTTCCCCAGTCCATTTTCGTTTTTAGGTTGGCTAAATTCTATTGATCTGTTTGCTGTCTCTGTTGTCTGACACTTCTGTTTAGCCTGTCCAGAGAATTTTTATTTTGAGTATTATATTTTTCTAGTTTTGTAATTTCCACTTGGTTCTTTTAAAACAACTTTCCTGAGACTTAGCATTTTCTAATTTGTTTCAAGAGCAGTTAAATAGCTTGTTGAAGCATTTATGTTGACTAAAACCTTGGTCAGACTTATGATGCAAGACAGGACTGGATTCACCATCATTGACTCCCACTCCCCAGAGGTGAAAAGCTATTGGGCAAATTTGGTTGTATCTATTCAAACAACCCATAAACTCACCATTCCAAATAACTTAACTTTCCTGTATAGTCGGGCACCAAGGTGCCAACATTAGTGAGATTTGCCACATCAAAATTGCCACCTCAATGGAAGGCTTTTCTGGTAGGCAGGTTACTGTTACTGGTTCTGTTGCCAGTATTAGTCTGGCCCAATATCTAGTCAGTGCCAGGCTTTCTTCTGAGAACAGCATGGGGTGCAGCTGGAACAGTGTAGGTTTACTTGTAACTCTTTCTGCTGTTTCCCATGATCCAGCTGCGTAATTTCCAGTCAGTGATTCCAAGTTTTAGAAAGTTGTAAGTGTTCAATTTCTGCACAACTTTATCATCCGCTACTAATTTAAAAATCATTCTCTGTCCATAATGCTGGAATCCATATTTAGTTTTATAAGCTTTCCCCTATTTTTTAGTTTTGTTTGGGGGTTTTGGCTTAGGAGTTTTATCCCTGTTTGTCGAGTGAAATGTTAATAAACTTCAGTGTAGTTCTGTTAATGTCAAGAATTTAAAAATTAAAAATGGATTAAACAAGATCTTTGTCAGATAGTTTATCAAAAACTTGGTTCATCTCAGTGTTGAATCTGTTGAATGTTTTCTCTCATTCACTTTATAGTTTTTTGGCTTTTGGTACGGTGAGTGATTTTCAGCTGTATCCTGGACATATTTGATATCACTTTATGAGAATTCTAGATTGCATTCTATTTTTATAATAGGTAAAAATCCTTGTTGAGCTGTAATGCCAGGACTGGGTGGCTATGTAGATTCAGCTTCTGACTGGGCCCTACTGACAACCACCCTGGGAAAAGTAAAGCAGTCTTGGTATAGACTGATGGGATACAAGTTCAACAGCTGCCTTCACTGATAATCTTCCTGACAAAAGTTGGGCACCAGTTTACACCACTTTGTTGCCTCTGAGTATGGGGGATATAAGAACAGCTTCCTGATGAGTCATGCTTCTCAGCAAGAGAGAAGTAGTGGAGTGCTAACTCATAGCACTCTGATGCTGCAGGATGGAGCATAAGCTCCCCACTTGGTACCACTTCCCCTGAGTTGATGCCAAGTGGTGGTGGGAGCTCATTTCCCTCTGGGCACCTCTGACACCAGAGAATGGGTGAAGTGGATTGTTGGCTGCATCATCTCTTCTTCATTTAGTCTCACTGCTGGTTGGGTGTGGAGGTTCACCTTTCCACTAGTCCCTGCTGACTTCAGGGATGGGGAGAGGATGGACTGCTGACTGGCTCCAACTCACAACACTTTGTTTAGTCTCGTTGATTCCAGATAGAGTGCTGGTTCAGCTCTTATCTGCTTCTTGCTGATACCAGGTGTGTGTGTGTGTGTATTCCAATGTAGTGGTGACTAATCCTGAATCGTGCACACAGCTTTTTCGGTGGTGGTTTCGGCAGCCCAGCTTGCTGTTGACCCCAGTGACACTACCTTAAATGGGTGAACCTGAGCACCATTGGGTGTGAAAAAGATAAGCTCTCTTTCAGTTTTGCTGTAACCCAGCACAGGAGTATTGGAGCCACCCCTCTGGTTCTGCAGGGCCTGGAAGATCTGCTGCTGCTTTCCTCATCTGTACCATCTTGGCAGGGGAACTGGAGCACCCCTGTGTGAGGGATAGAAGATCAACTGCCTGTTCTGATCTGCCAATACTATCCTAGTAGGGGACTTGGATTGACACCACTTGCTCCCCAGTCTGGCTGAGAGGAAGAGTGTGTGGAAGATTAGCTGCATGTTTGACGTCACTGAAACTGAAGGGTTTGCATGGAGGGTTTTCCATTGGGGTTTGGGTGGAGTATGGTGAGTATTGCGGAAAAGATTTCTTTGGGTTAGGAGGAAAAAGCCTTTTCTTGGGGCTTATTTGTCTGTGGCTTGTGATGGTGAAGCAGCATCCTGTCCTGGAAATAAGGGAGGCAGGAGAACCCAGGGAACTTAACTGCCTTGTCATTCCTCAAGTTTTGATATCTCTAAGAAGTCCACTGCCTTTACCTCATCTTTCAGATACCTTCTATCTTTGTCCGGTATCTCCTGTATCTCCTATCTACATCCAGGATTTTTTAGTTCTACGAGGGTGTACCTGAGAGGACAGAAGTTACTCCATTTTGGTGGTGTTTCAAGTCCTCCATTGACTTGTGTCTTAACTCAAGTTTGGATTGTGAAAATTTTTACCTCAAGATACTCTATCATATGAAGTAAGTGTTTAAGAAAAATCTAATTTATAGGTAAATCTTTAATTTGACAATATTCATCATAACATGTTTGATCATAACATATTTGCATTACAAAGTTGTTTCCTTGTTTCAGGGCTTGACCTATAGCTGTTACTATTTTGGGGACAAGGTTTAAATAACTACAGTGCTTGCTTTTGACCTAAATGGTTTCTGTTACACTCTTTAAAGGAAGTATATATTTAGATGTATAGCAAGAAATGGAAAGATAAGCTGGATTATAGCAGAATGTTACTGTTTTGGTTTGCCATCAAACAGCAGTTAACTCTTTAGATTCCCAAGACAAATATACAAATAGAACATTCTACTTCGCTTGCCATTTTAAGGCCAGCAGAACAACATAATCTTTTCCAAATTTGAAAACACTTAAAACAGACACATGACTGAGAAGTTTTTAGTAGGAGAGAGGTGGTATAGAATTTTTTTTACCAGTGAGCAACCAGGGAAGCCCCATTGCGCGTTTCTTTAAACCTTTTTTAACATTAAAAATATTTATTTTGGCTGCATTGGGTCTTATTTGCAGCATGTGGGATCTTTAGTTGTGGCATGCAGACTCCGAGTTGCTGTATGCATGCAGGATCTAGTTCCCTGACTAGAGATTGAATCGAACCGAACCTGGGCTCCCCCTGCATTTGGAGTGTGGACTACCAGGGAAGTCCCTTACATGGGTGTTTTTACTTCACATAGAAGAAAATTAATTTAACAACCAAAAATGTATTTGTTTACTTAGGTAGTTAACCTTTCATGGTGCTCTTTTTCTTGTGTGCTTGAGTTATTGTCTAGTATTCTTTCATTTCAACATGAATGATTACCTTTTGTATTACTTGCAGTGCATGTCAGCTAGTGGCAAATTCTTGATTTCTCCTTCATGTTTAAGGATAATTTTGTTGGATCTAGGATTATTGGTTGATTAGTCTTTCCTTTCAACACTTTAACATGTCATCCCATTGCCTTCTGGCCTCTGGTATCTGATGAAGAAATCAGGTATTTTATTGAGGATCCCTTATATATGATAGATCACTTCTTGTTGCTTTCAGGATTCTTTTTTTTTTTTTTTTCTGAGTTTGCAGTGCTTCTTAGTGTAGGTCTGAATTTAATTATTTGGAGTTCATTGAGCATTTTGGCTGTGAGATTATTATTATTTTAAAATTACTGAGTTTGGAAACTTTTCAGCCATTTTTTCATTAAATGTTCTTTCCCTTTCTCAACTCTCCTTCTGTGACTTCCGATTTGCACATTTTGTTATTCATGATTTCCCATAGGTCTCTGAGGCTCTGTTCATTTTTCTTTATTTTTTTCTTTCTCTTGCTTGACTGAATAATCTTAGTTGATCTATTCCCAAGTTCATTGATTCTTTCTGCCTGCTCAGATATATTTTTGAGCCTTTCTAGTGTATTTTTAATATCAGTTATCATACTTTCTACTTGATCTTTATGTTGTTCACGCACCCAATCGTGTCTAAATCTTTGTGACCCCATGAACTGCAGCATGCGAGGCCTCCCTGTCCCTCACCATCTCCTGAAGTTTGCCCAAGTTCACATCCATTGCCTTGGTGATGCCATCCAGCCATCTCATCCTCTGATGCTCTCTTCTTCTGATCTTTTATATATATATGTAATTTTTCTCTGTTTATTGATATTGTTTGACACATTGTTCTCATATATACACTTCGCTTTAATTCTTTAGACATAGCTTCTCTTAATTCTTTGAACATACTTAAAATAGCTGATTTAAAGTCTTTTCTAGTAAGCATATCATCTGGGCTTCCTCTGGTACAGTTTTTATTGATTACCCTTTGTTCTGTGGATGGACCATATTTATTTTTATTCCTTTGCTTATCTAAAAATTTTGGTTGAAAACTGGGCATTTTAATATGATAGAGCAACTCTGGAAAGCAGACTATTCTTCCTCTGCAGCATTTGCTATTGTTACTATCTACTGGAATAGTTGTTTCATTGTTTACAGTGACTTTCTGAACTAATTTTGTAGTTTGTATTCTTTGTCCTGTATTTGCCACTGAAATCTCTGTGTAGTTCAGTGTTTAGGTAACTGTCTGGAACCAGTAAATCTCCCAGTCTTTGCTAAGAGTGATCTGTGTGCAGGCAGTTGACAGCTCTGCCATAACCTTCACTGTCATGATTGTGCAGAGCCTCATGGTCAGAGAGAGCCTAGGGACTTCTCAGGTCTTTTCTGGATATGTGCAAAGCCTACGTCTGTGTTTTGCTTTCTTGAATCTCTGGGTTTCTTTGTATTTGTTGGCCCTTTTCAAAGCTGTTAGGGACATCTCATTACCCCGCTTTTCCTTTGAGGATTTTTGCTTATTCTTTTGTTTGCTCCAGTTGTTATTCACTGCTTCAGAAAACCACAAAGTCAAACAGCTTCCTGGAATAGTTTTTTTGACAAATGCCCCTGGAGTAAATGCCTTTGTATTGGGCAAGCCCCAAATCAGGTTGAATACAAATAGCCTTGTAAGTAGCGTCTTCAGGGAACCATCAGACAAGTCAAATAATTACAAATTTCCTGGAAATGAAGCTTTAAAGAGCTTCAGCCTTCTTTGCTGGCTTTTCAGGTTGGGGTTTGTATTGCAAATCTGTGCTGTTAGTTTTTAGGTCTACTGTGGAGTTGACTGGGGAGGCTGGGACCAGAGCAAGTTAAAAAGCTAGAAAGCTCTATTTTTACCAAGATTCAGCCATTTTTCTTGAGCAAATCCTGCCCAGATTGCTGAAAGGTTTTGGTTGACTTCTAGAGTTATTTGTCAGTTTTCTTATTGGAGAAGAATTGGTGGGGGTCCAATTCCACTGTTTTCCTTGATGTCACTCAGCGTTCTTTTTTAAAGGTAAATTTATGATTTCATGCAGAACTTTCAGTTCATATTTAGAACTATAGTGTTTGTCATTGATCTTTAAAAAATGTCTTTCTCCTATGCTGAAAATTTTGGTTCTCAAAGACAGTAGTGTAATTACTCCACTGCTTTATCACAGAGTACACACATTAATGGTGTTAGAGTTACAGTATCAACACTACTATGGTTGTTAATTTTTGCTTGAGGATTTTTTTGTTATTGTTGTGGTTTTTTTGTCTTTAGGGTATCTTCCACAGGAATGTTTGTTCAAATTACTGTGTTTTAAAATTCCTTGAAATAATTATTCAGTCTTGTTATGTTGTTGACTGGCTACGCACTGAGGTTTGTGTGTGTGTTCACTCGCTTAGTCTTTGAGGCCCCATGGACTATAGCCCACCAGGCTCCTCCGTCCTTGGAATTTTCCAGGCAAGAATACTGGAATCAGGTGCCATTTCCTAATCCCGGGGATCTTCCCAACCCCGGGATCAAACTTAACACCTCCAACTCCTCCTGTATTGGCAGGTGGGTTCTTTACTACTAGCACCACCTGGGAAGCCCTGTGCATTAAGGTTTGTGTGTTTGATTTTGCTTTTGGCATTTTGGGGATTACTTTTTTAACTTACAACTTTTTTTACAGTGTTAATATTTAAAATATTTACATGGTTAAAAATAGTTACATTGCTCTAAAATCAAACTTACCATCATATTCTTCCTTGGACCATTTAAAAATTCCAACTTTATAGCTTTATTTTAAAAATGAGAGACATACGAATGCACAGACATTTCTGTCTGTACTTTGGCTATAATTCTTTTTCTCTGCCTCTTGATTTGCTTAGGTATTGTAGTAGTTCAACTCTTCTAGATTTCAGTCTGTTCAGAGAATCGTTCTCTGAACTTCCCTCAGTGATAACTTCCTACTCAAAAACCTTTGATTTCTTCCTATTGACTGGAGTGGCATCTGATGTCCCTCAATGTTTGGGTCCCCCAGAAAACTTTTTAACTTCATTCTCTGTTCTTCTCCATCTTCCTTATTTTGTATTTCAAGACTTTGGTCACATGGTCCCCTTTTCCCTTGTACAAAGCTTTCCCTTAATCTGTAGAAGTAGAACCAATTGCTCTCTGTGCTTCCAGAATCTTTGCTCTTTTAGAATTTAATTCATTCTTTTTCCGTTAGTGACAGCTTTATTGATATATAATTCACATCAAGTATAGAGTTCTACCTAGCAGTAAAGAACCTGCCTGCAGTGCAGGAGATGTGGGCAGTTCCATCCCTGGGTTGGGAAGATCTCCTAGAGGACGAAATGGCAACCTACTCCAGTATTCTTACCTGAAAAATCCCATAGACAGAGGAGCCTGGAAAACTACAGTCCAGGGAGTCAAAAGGAGTGGAGCACGACTGAGCAACTAAACTAAGCACAGCACATAAAATTCTACTATATTTTTAAATAAGAAGAATGCTTCCATTCCTCTAAAGCATCCCCTTTTCATTCTTTCAGCTCTTTGGTGTGTATCATCGCATTTTATGTTTCCAGTGCTGCTATTTCATGTTTTCTAAAATTTGAGAGATTTTTCTACAGTAGAAGATAACCACCCATCTAGGTGCTCCATTTGCCCCATATTTTCCGCTTCCTCCATAGTGTTAGGGTTTTGGATTAAATCAGTGTTGAGATTATGAAGACTGTAGAAACAAATGCTGTTCACTGTGATTTTTTTTTTTTTCTGTACAAAGGTTTTTTTAAAGGAGTAAATTGGCTTTTCGTTTTAGTTTTCTGTGTGTCTTTCATGTATGTAGCACCAGTATGGTCAAACACATTAGGTGTTTATAGTACCCCTTTCCCCGTTTTTAAAAAAAACAGTCATATCCTTCAGAGATTTCTGTGACTGTGTAAGCCACTAGGCCTGTTGGATAACTAGCATTCTGGGACTTCTCTCACTCTCATCCTGGTGCTGCAAGACACATAAGCTAGTGTCTTGGTAGCCAAAACAGGGAAATGGACTATGTGGCCATTCCTCACCCTGATCTATCTTGGTGTTTTTGTTTCTGTCCAGCATCTCTAGAGTCAAATTTTTGGTCTTGGTCCGGGGAGGAGATAATATGGGAAAGAGTGTACCCTGGCAGCCTGATCTGGAGGAGCAGATCTAGGAATTTAACTAGTTCTCATTCAGTTTTTTCATAATCTTCCTCTTTTCAAGCCCTGCTACCATTTCTTACATACTTTTCTGGGGTTCTGTTGCTTGAGTGGGCTTCTGACTTGTCTGAAACCTATGACACTTAGCATATCATCTGCTTTTTGTCTTTCAAAATTTTATTGACTTGCTTTGTCTATTTTGTGCTTGCTCTCTCTCTCATCTGCTTATCTTAATCTATAACAAACCACCCCCAAACCAGCATTATATTATTATGTTCATAGAATCTTTGGGTCAGGAACTTGAAGAGAGTACTGCAGGGATATCTTCCCCCACCATGTTTGGGGCCTCGGTTGCGATGACTCATTGCAGAGGGAAACTCAAAAAGCTGGGATCTGCTTTCAAGGTGGCTACCTTAAAGACCTGTGGCACCTTGGCAAGCATGGCTAGAAGGCTGGGCTCAGCTACATGTGGCTTTCCCAGCATGGTGTCCTTGAGGTAGTTTTTACCTTGCAAACTTTTTACCTGACAGCTCAAGAGTTAAGATCTGGTGGAAGTTGCGTGTCCTTTTATGATCTTTGCTCAAGTCACACTGCACCATTTCTGCCATAATCTATTGGTGATGACAGTCACAAACCCCAACTAGGAGAGGGGACAGAAACTCCCATTTCTGTGAGGGAGTGGTAAGATGAGATTGCAGAAAAGTGTGTGAGATGGGGTTGGGGGTGTGCTCAGTGTTGGAAAGTATGGTCTGCCATACTTCTGTTTGTTCTTAAGGGTGGCTTTCTTTTAATTTCTTCACTCTTACTTCAGAGGTGTTGGATGAGAGCAGAGATAAACTCAGTTGTTCAGCTGAATTGTTTAACCAGAAGTCCCTTGCGTGATGAATTTTGTTTTCAAGTAAACTTGGTTTCATTGAAGTAGAACGTGAATACAGTTGAGTTCACCTATGTGTGCTGGCAGTTCAGTAAATTTTCACAGTGAACACACCCAAAATCAGGAAATGAAACAGTTTTAACACTCTTGCTCCTCATGCCTCTTCCCAGCTATTATCTCCATCCTCCTACCCAGAAGTAACTACTCTTTTTGACCTCTGTTATCAAAAGTTAGTTTTGCTTATTTTTGAATTTTATATAATGGAATCATATGTACTCTTGTCTCTTAATTGCTTTTGCTGAAGAACATATTTGAGATTCATCCATGTTATTCATTGATGTCAAGTACTACATCATTCAGTTTTATTGCTGAATAGTATTCCAGCATAAATATATTTGAACTTATTTATCCATTTTGTTCTCTGCATTTGTGGTTTCCATTCTCTCTGCCCTCTGATGGATAAGGATAAGAGGCTTGTGGGAGCTTCCTGATGGGAGGGACTGGCTGTGGAGGGTCTGGGTCTTGTTCTGGTGGGTGGGGCCACGCTCAATAAATATTTAATCCAGTTTTCTCTTGATGCATAGGGTAAGGGATAATGGATCTCCTTCAGAAGGACTTTGCCAGGACTTTTGTATTCAGTGCCTCTAACCCCATAGCAGGCCAGTGTTGATCCACGCCTCAGCCGGAGACTCCTGGACACTCACAGCACACAAGATTTTGTTTGTGCCCTCCAAGAGTCTGTTTCCCCAGTCCTGTGGAAGTTCTGTAATCAAATCCCACTGGCCTTCAAAATCAAATTCCCTGGGGGTTCTCAGTACCTTTGCCAGATCCCCAGGTTGGGAAATCTGTTGTGGGCCCTAGAACTTTCGCAGCAGTGCAAGAACTTTGGTATAATTGTTCTCCAGTTTGTGGGTTGTCTGCTTGGTGCCTCTATGTTGGGGCTCACACACTGTCTCCCAGGTCTGCTGCAACCAGAGCCCCTGTCCCCATGGCAGGTTGCTGTTGAGCTGTGCCTACGCAGGAGACACTCAAACACACAAAGCCAGGTCAGCCTCAATCTCTTGTGGGGTCTCTGGGTTCTGGTGTACACAAGGTTTTGTTTGAGCCCTCCGAGTGGGTATGGGGTTTGATTCTAAACATGATTTCACCCCTCCTACCATCTTGTTGGGGCTTCTCCTTTGCCTTTATCCACTAGAGGGCAGACAGAACGGAAACCACAATCACAAAAACTAACCAAACTGATCACTTGGATCACAGCCTTGTCTAATTCAATGAAACTGTGAGCCATGATGAGTAGGGCCACCCAAGATGGACAGGTCATGGTGGAGAGTTTTGACAAAACGTGGTCCACTGGAGAAGGGAATGGCAAACCACTTCAGTATTCTTGCTTGAGAACTCCGTGAACAGTATGAAAAGGCAAAAAGACAGTGACACTGAAAAATGAACTGCCCAGGTCAGTAGATGCCCAGGAGTGGAGAGACAGCTCCAGAAAGAAAGAAGAGGCTGAGCCGAAGTGAAAATAATGCCAGGTTGTGGATGTGACTGGTGATGGAAATAAAGTCTGATACAGTAAAGAACAATATTGCATAGGAACTGGAATGTTAGGTCCATGAATCAAGGTAGATTAGAAGTGGTCAACTAGGAGATGGCAAGAGTGAACATTGACATTTTAGCAATCACTGAACTAAAACGGACTCGAATGGGCAAATTTAATTCAGATGACCATTATATCTACTACTGTGGGCAAGAATCCCTTAGAAGAAATGGAGTAGCCCTGATAGTCAACAAAAGAGTCTGAAATGCATTATCAAAAACAAAAGAATGATCTCTGTTCATTTCCAAGGCAAGCCATTCAATATCACAGTAATCCAAGTCTATGCCCTGACCACTAATGCTCAAGAAGCTGAAGTTGAGCAATTATATGAAGACCTACAAGACCTTTTAGAACTAAGACCAAAAAGATGTCCTTTTCATCATAGGAGACTGGAATGCAAAAGTAGGAAGTGGAAATACCTGGAGTAACAGGCAAATTTGGTCTTGGAGCACAAAATGAAGTAAGGCAAAGGCTAAAAGAGTTTTGCCAAGAGAATGCACTGGTCATAGCAAACATCTTCTTCCAAAAACATAAGAGACAATCCTACAAATGGACATCATCAGATGGTCAACACCGAAATCAGATTGATTATATTCTTTGCAGCCGAAGATGGAGAACCCTCTATTCAGTCAGCAAAAACAAGACCAGGAGCTGACTGTGGCTTGGATCATGAACTCCTTATTGCCAAATTCAGACTTAAATTGAAGAAAGTAGGGAAAACCACTGAACCATCAGGTCTAATTTAAATCAAGTCCCTTAGAATTATACAGTGGAAGTGGCAAATAGATTCGAGGGATTAGATTTGATAAACAGAGTGCCTGAAGAACTATGGATGGAGGTTTGTGACGTACAGGAGGCGGGGATCAAGACCATCCCCAGGAAAAAGAAATGCAAAAGTCAGCATGCTTGCTGAGGAGGCCTTACAAATAGCTGAGAAAAGAAGAGAAGCTAAAGGCAAAGGAAAAAAGGAAAGATATACCCATCTGAATGCAGAGTTCCCAACAAGAGTAGCAAGGAAAGATAAGAAAGCCTTCCTTGGTGATCAGTGCAAAGAAATAGAGGAAAACAACAGAATGGGAAAGACTAGAGATCTCTTCAAGAAAATTAGAGCTACCAAAGGAACATTTCATGCAAAGATGGGGACAATAATTGGCAGAAATGGTATGGACCTAACAGAAGAAGAAATTAAGAAGAGGTGGAAGGAATACACAGAAGAACTATACAAAATATTTTAATGTCTCAGGTAACCGCGATGCTGTGATCACTCACCTAGAGCCAGACATCCTGGAATGTGAAGTCAAGTGGGCCTTAGGAAGCATCACTACGAACAAAGCTAGTGGAGGTGATGGAATTCCAGTTGAGCTATTTCAAATCCTAAAAGATGATGCTGTGAAAGTGCTGTGCTCAATATGCCAGCAAAGTTGGAAAACTCAGCAGTGGCCACAGGACTGGAAAAGGTCAGTTTTCATTCCAATCCCAAAGAAAGGCAATGCCAAAGAATGCTCAGTCTACCACACAATTGCACTCATCTCACATGCTAGTAAAGCAATGCACAAAATTCTCCAACCCAGGCTTCAGCAATCCGTGTACTGTGAACTTCCAGATGTTCAAGCTGGGTTTAGAAAAGGCAGAGGAACCAGAGATCAAATTGCCAACATCCGTTGGATCATAGAAAAAGCAAGAAAATTCCAGAAGAACATCTACTTCTGTTTCATTGACTATGCTAAACCTTTTGACTGTGTGAATCACAACAAACTGGAAACTTCTTCAAAAGATGGGAATATCAGAACACTTTACCTGCCTCCTGGAATATCTATATGCAGATCAAGAAGCAACAGTTACAACCAGACATGGAACAGTGAACTGGTTCCAAATTGGGAAAGGAGTATGTTAAGGCTATATATTGTCACCCTGTTTATTCAACTTATATGTGGAGTACATCGTGCAAAATGATGGACTGGATGAAACAAGCTGAAATCAAGATTGCTGGGGAAAATATCAATAACCTCAGATAGGCAGATGATACCACCCTTATGGCAGAAAGTGAAGAGGAACTGAAGAGCCTCTTGATGAAAATGAAAGAGGAGAGTGAAAAAAAACTGGCTTAAGTCTTGACGTTCAAAAAATGAAGATCATGGCATCTGGTCCCATCACTTCATGGCAAATAGATGGAGAAACAATGGAAATAGTGACAGACTTTATTGTTTTGGTCTCCAAAATCACTGCAGATGGTGACTGCAGCCATGAAATTAAAAGACGCGTACTCCTTGGAAGAAAAGCTATGACCAACCTAGACAGCATATTAAAAAGCAGAGACATTACTTTGCCAACAGAGGTCCATGTACTCAAAGCTATGGTTTTTCCAGTAGTTGTGTGTGGCTGTTAGAGTTGGACCATAGAGAAAGCTGAGCATCGAAGAATTAATGTTTTTGAACAGTGGTGTTGGAGAAGACTTGAGAGTCGGACTGCAAGGAGATCAAACCAATTAGTCCTGAATATTCATTGGAAGGACTGATGCTGAAGCTGAAACTCCAATACTTTGGCCACCTGATGTGAAGAGCTGACTCATTTGAAAAGACTCTGATGCTGGGAAAGGTTGAGGGCAGGAGGAGAAGGGGACGACAGAGGATGAGATGGTTGAGTGGTATCACCAACCCAGTGGACATGAGTGTGAATAAGCTCCGGGAGTTGGTGATGGACAGGGAGGCCTGGCGTGCTGCAGTCCATGGGGTCACACAGAGTCCCACACGACTGAGCACCTGAAGCGAACTGGCGGCACATTTTGTTGCTGATGTCTTCTATAATGGTTAAAACTCTTTGTGGATCTTCATTCTCATTTTTGTTTACTTGTGTAGTTGTCTCTTAGGTTTCAGTTAATAACTTTTCTTTATGTTTGTGGTTTTAATTTAATTCTCTACCTCTTCCTATGTTTATATTTTTATTATCTCCACTGTCTGGAGGACCTTTACCATTCTTGACTTTATGAAATCAGGAAGTAAGTGAAAAGGAAAAGGCTCTAAACCAGAATATGTTTCTCAGTGCACGTACTGTGAATTTATTCATTTTTATTTCAGGTGCTAGTCTCATAAACATGGCTACTAATTTGCTTTCCTATCCTACAAAGGTTAGAAGATAAGAATTAGAGAACTTTCATACTGATGTCAGATAGTGTAGTAGGCAGAATCAGGTGACTGTGAGAAGAACAGAGGAGATAAAAAGCATAGCAATTTAAGGCTGTTAGGATGAATTCCTAATGACCTTGTTTTATTAATATAGCACAGTATAATCATATTTTCCCCTTAAAGATTGGTTAAATTATTTAGGCAAAGAAACTGAATTGTGTTTACTCTGTTTTAGGGAGATGAGAGAGATCTTGAAGAGATGGTATTTGTCATAGTTTTTAAAAGTAGCATAGTGGAAGCATGCAGTTGTCTTTAAGTGGAATGTCTCAGTCTCTAATAGAGGATAGGAATGAAGGTAACTTCTTTGGGAAATTTTCAGAGCAGTGTTTATCATTTTTTTTTTTTCCATCATGACAATGGGAAGAAATGTGTTTTACATTGTCATCTACTGTGCAACATATATTTTTATAAATGGGAAGTTTCTTTTCGTAAAACTTCGGAAAATGTGCTTCAGAATGCTAAGGTAAATCTCTCTTCAATTGGAATTAATCTAGAATTGTGTATCAGTGAGGTCTAAACTAATGAGCTATTAAACAGTTGAGGAAGACTGTGGAAAGTGCTGTTCAGAAGAATATACTAGGTACAAAAGCCCTCAGACACTTGAGAGAGAAGCAATTTCCTACTATTATCCTTTTAAAATAGGTACAAAATTTCAAGAGTTGTTTTCTCCTAGGAGCTTTTGTCTCTGATTGTCACGGCTCCACCCCTTCATGTTGGTTATAATATAGCGTTTCTTATTCCTGGATGTGAATTAATACATAATTATGGTAAAAATAAGTATACCATGTGTTTTACCCAAACCTTGCAACATTGTCTGCCTGCCTTGTCTTTTTAATAAATTAATTTATTTTTAATTGAAGGTTAACTTCTTTATAGTATTGTGTTGGTTTCTGCCAAACATCAGCATGAATCAGCCACAAGTATACATATGTCCTCTCCCTCCTGAACCTCCCTCCCACCTCCCTCCCCATTCCAGCCCTTCAGGTTGTTATAGAGCCTGATTTGAATTCCCTGAGTCATAAAGCAAGTTACATTGGCTGTCTATTTTACATATAGTAATGTATGTTTCCATGTTACTCTCTCCGTATATCCCACCCTCTCCTTCCTCCCCATCCCCGTGGGTCTTTTAGCACTTCCAAGCCTTCGGTTTTTTTCATATGTAAAATAGGGAGACTAGTATTTAACACATAGGTTTGTATACGTTGAATGAGGTAATGCATGTAAAGTGCACAGTGTTTAGAAGTTAGTGTTCTTAATAAGTAGTGTTCTTATAAATCTTCTTGGTGACCAAGAATAGGGTATGTTTAAATGATGTCTGGTTAATGCAGAAGTTTATGTCCCAGATTTAGGCAGATAATGGAAGAGATTTCAGGAAGAGCACTGTCAAGAGTGAATTATGAGAAGGGTGTTACTTGATTTGGAGGAATAGACTGAAAGAATGGTAGTATTTAAGAATCCGCCTGCAATGCAGGAGACCCCGGTTCGATTCTTGGGTCAGCAAGATCCCCTGGAGAAGGGATAGGCTACCCACTCCAGTATTTGTGGGCTTCCCTGGTGACTCAGATGGTAAAGAATCTGCCTGCAATGTGGGAGACCTGGGTTTGATCCCTGGGTTAGGAAGATCCCCTGGAGGATGGTATGGCAGCCCACTCCAGTATTCTTGCCTGGAGAATCCGCATTGGCAGAGGAGCCTGGCAGGCTACAGTCCATAGGGTCGCACAGAGTCAAACACGACTGAGTGACTAAGCACACACATTTCTGATGATTGTGAGTTCTAGGTATACTTTGAGGTGTTTTTCCTTCAGATCTTTCCCTGTCTCAGCCTCCAGATCTTGCCACTCATTAGCTGTGACACCTTGGATAGATTAACTACTAACGAAAGTTCTAAAGTTTGTGATTTCTATTTTCTACTAATATCACTTCTGAAGAGTTTGAGTTTTATATGCTGTTTTAAGTAATTGGAAAAAGTGGAACGGCATTAGCAAAGCTAATCATGTGAATATGAAGTAACAACATTCTGTAGCTAAAGTCCTAAAGCTGCTGTCTTACACTCTCTTTTTGGGTTAAATTTTAACCCATAACAGTAAACCTAATTAAGATGTCTCTCTGTCCTGCTGCATACTTTCTTGACAGGAATATTCTGCAGCTTACTAGGCTTTTCCAGAAACTTGACAGTGCTTTGGTCAGTTCCACTTTGTGTGTGCTTCCTAAGCATTGAACTTAGCTCTGAGTTCTTTCCTTGTCAGGAGTCATCTGCTCAGTATAAAAATTCTATTTATGATGGTGATGTGGTGGGTCTGTAGAAAAATGATTATTTACTTTAACCTTTTCTGTTGCTGGTCATGAATTTATGTTGCCTCTTCATTTTTTAATTTTATTAAAGTGTGTTGATTTACCATGTTGTGTTAACTTCTATTGTGCAGCAAAATGATTCAGTTATATATATCTTCTTCATATTCTTTTCCATTATGGTTTATTGTGGGATATTGAGTATAGTTCTCTGTGCTATACAGTAGGACTTTGTTGTTTTTCCATATTATATGTAATAGATTACATCTGTTAATCCCAAACTCCCAACCCATCCCTTCTTCACACTTGCTGTTTCTCTTTAAATAAACAATTTAGAGGAAAGGGTAGTTTTGGAAAATGTTAACACTGGCTAAAAATGATATGCCTTTGTTCCAGTATGAGGAAAAAGTGGTTTTTCTCTCATTCTGAAATCAAGCCCAATCTCAACTGTCTCTGTTTGTTACCCTCTGGTATTCTGCCCTGTTGCTGGGAATAAGAAATGTTTGCTGTCATTTTCCCTTAGCTGAGTAGCAGAGAGGTACAGCTGACCTGTTTTATAGTGCTGTTTATGCTTCACCCCCAAAACGGGTGGAGAATTTCTCATAAACATTTAATGTTCATTTTGGACCATGCAGGCTAGAGATAGTAAGTTCCCTGTCCTCTGTGGGGAGTAAATACTTCTGCCCCTGTCGACTGTACCATGATGAGTGCTGTAATACAGTACTGTAAGTTGAATATGGTTTTCTGTAGTAATGTTTGAGGGGAGGAAGTAAGAGATAAATTGCAATTTATCGCATTCCAATTCACTTATCAACCCTGAACTTTATTTTTTTAATTGAAAGATTACTTATTTTTGGCAGCACTGGGTCTTCATTGCTGCAAGGGCTTTTTTCTAGTGACAGTGAGCGGGGGCCGGTTCTTTTGGATGCTCTGCATGGCTTCATATTGCAGTGGCTTCTCTCGTTGCTGAGCATGGGCTCTAGGGCACACAGGCTTCAGCAGTTGTAGCTCGCGGGTTCAGTACTTGTGGTGCATGGGCTTAGTTGCACCGTGGTATATGGGATCTTCCCAGACAAGGGATGGAACCTGTGTCTCCAGCATTGCCAGGCAGATTGTTTACTACTGAGCCACCACGGAAACCCTGAACTTTCTGTTTGAAATAAAAAAATTCTTTCCAGTCTTTTGGCTGCCTTTATGTTTTTGAAAAGATTAAATATAAAGGAAAAATGCATTTTCTCTGCTTGTTATTGTATGTTTCCTTAGATTGCACCAGTGCTTCCCTGGTGGCTCAGACAGTAAAGAATCCACCTGCAGTGCAGGAGACCAGGGTTTAGTCCCTGTATTTGGAAGATACCCTCAATGGCAACCCACTCCAGTGTTCTTGCCTGGGAAATCCCATGGACAGAGGAGCTTGGTGGGCTACAGTTCGTGGGGTCAGGAAGAGTTGGACATGACTGAGCGACTGAACACGCACACACCTACCTAGCACAGTGCTTGCCACATAATAGGTACCCAATAAGGAATTACTTTATCACTTCTAACTTATATTTGAATAACATTTTAAATCTTTAAAGCAGTTTGACTCCCCAGTTGCCCAGAAATTTATAGTTTCCATAGTACTGTGTGTTTCTTGATCATGTTTATGACAATACATTAGAATTGTTTTTGGAAGTGCCTCTACTCTACCCCACCTCCCCACCTTGCCACATACCTTGAGAGCATGGTTTTTTATTCCTTTTGTATTTTCTCAGTGTATCATAATGTCTGTATTTTTAAAAATTTATTTAAATTGGAGGCTAATTACTTTATAACATTGTGGTTTTTGCCATACATTCACATGAATCAGCCACGGGTGTACATGTGTTCCCCATCCTAAACACCCCTTCCACCTCCCTCCCCATCCCATCCCTCTGGGTCATCCTACTGCACCAGCCCCGAGCACCCTGTCTTATTCGTCAAACCTGGACTGATGATCTGTTTCACATATGGTAATATACAGGTTTCAGTGCTATTCTCTCAAATCATCTCACCCTCACCTTCTCCGAATAATGTCTGTATTGTAGCCATGTAGTAAATGTTCAAAGGTAGCGTAAAACCTTTTCATTGAAAAATGATGACATGACTGTTATATTTTGATGTACTTCTGAAGTGAACTGTTTGTATTAATTGACTCTTTCTGTCCAGAAGGAAAAGAAAGCATATTGGTAATGTGGATTGGTTTTATTCATTTTATACTTGGTTATGTGAGATAGGTAGAACAGATAGTATTCTGATTTTTACACAGGTGGAAACTGAGGCCCAGTGTTTTAAGTGGCTTCACTAAGATGCTACAGTTATCAAATATGAAACTGGGGCTTAAACACAGGCTTAAGTACTTGAGTTTTAATTTGTGCTTTAAAAGTTCAGTTAATAATACCTAGATAAATCAAAATTTTATGTTCTCGTAATGTTCAAAATTGAAGTTTGCCTTTAAAGTTATATTTAAATATTAGAGCTCTTAAATTGTGAAGTAGTGTCTGTATTAGAATGCTTTTGGGTAACAAGAGTACCACTAGACCTATTCTTCAGTAAATGTAGTTTTTCATTTATGGGTTTATAGTGTCAGTCACTGTTACTTAATGTTCAGACATCTCCAAGTAAATTCCTTATGCATATCTTTGCCATAACTGAAAAACAGATCACAGCTAAAAATTACATTTATAAGTAACTAAAGCCAATTAAGAAATTGACACTAATACAGTGGATGATATTATTTTGTCAAAATGGATCACTTGACTGAGTTGAGGGTTATGATATCACAAGTTCTAGCGTACCTGTACTTCTGTGTGCTGTGGGATTTCATTCTCTTACAGTTTTTCTCTATTAGAACTTGACTGAAACCCTGTTATATTTTGTTTTCAAAATATAACATTTGTCTCATTTGGTTTTCACTTTTGGGGAATAAATAATTTGCTGATAAAAGTTGCTTTCTTGGCATCAGTATAGTTGTGAAAGTAAATGTGAGAGCATTGATGTCAGTGTTTGGATTTGGGTCATCAGTATGGTTGACAATGTTTTGTCAATCACTTCTGAATTATCATAGAAACTTAAAAAAGCAATTGAAAATTTCCATAAGGACTTTTAGGATCCCAGAGAATACATATATCCCAGTTTGAAAAACACTAACTTATATAATAGTATATAAGTCAAATTTCATTTTGTGTTTGTACAGTTTTTATGTACTTGAATTATCAGTATGAACTTAATAAGCTAGAATGATTTTAAAGAAATCACAGTTGTAAAGTATCTCAAAATTCTAAGTTAACCATTAAAATTTTATTTACATATTAGAAGAAAGGCAATATATTTAGGTGGAGGGAAAAGGGGGAGGTGACAGTTCATAAAAATGTGTGATTCATGATCTTTGTTATAATACATGTAACTCTAAGAAAGGTATGTCTTGAACAGTACAAATAAATACTCTGACAGATAATAAAAAGGAGCAACTACTCTGGGCAGGGAGAATCGAAGTCTTCTTAGGTGCAGGGTAATTTTTCCTTAGTAGAGTTCATTTTTATAAAACAGTTTTAGATTTACAGGCAAATTGATAGTACAATGAATTCTTGCATTCAGTTTCCCTTATTAGTGTATTAATGAACCTATACTGATACATTATTATTAGTTAAAGTATGTAATTTCTTTAGGCTTCCCTGATGGCTCAGTGGTAAAGAATCTGCCTGCAATGCAGGAGACTTGGGTTTGATCCCTGGATTGGGAAGGCTCCCTGGAGAAGGAAATTGCAACCCACTCCAGTAGCCTGGGAGACTCCATGAACGGAGGAGCCTGGCAGGCTATAGTCCTTGGGGTTGAGAAGAATCAGACACAACTTAGCGATGTCCTTTTCTGGTTTCAGAATTCCATCCAGGATACCATATTGTATTTAGTTGTCATGTTTGTAGGCTTCTCTTGGCTGTGACATTTTCTTAGACTCTCCCTTCCTCCCTTTTTTTTCTTTTTTTGGTCACAGTGTGTGGCTTGCAGGATCTTAGTTCCCCTGACTGGGATTACACCTGGGTTCCTGGCAGTGACAGTGCCAGATCCTAACTACTGGGCCACCAGGGAATTTCCAGACGTTTCTTGTTTTTTGTTGACCTTAGTTTTGTGGAGTAGTGGTCAGTCAGGTATGTTGTAGGATGCTCCTCTATTGGTATATGCCTGATGTTTTTCTCATGATTAGACTGGATTTATGGGATTTTCAGAGGAAGATAGAGAAGTAAAGTAACATTTTTATCATATCGTAACAAAAGTTTTACTCTTCCCTCCTTTTG
This sequence comes from Nanger dama, assembly GCA_917880005.1. Classification (NCBI taxonomy): domain Eukaryota; kingdom Metazoa; phylum Chordata; class Mammalia; order Artiodactyla; family Bovidae; genus Nanger; species Nanger dama. The sequence continues at coordinate 7,116,303 of CAKJTW010000088.1, forward strand.
AGGGTAGAGGATCTACATAAATTATTTGGGAATCTTATGCAAGGAGATTTATCTCTTCTCCATTTATTAATGTGGTATTTTAGTTCCATTCCACAGATTTCGGTGTGTTGTGTTTTCATTTATATTTTCTTAAAAATAGTTTCAAATTTGCCTTTTGATTTCTGCCTTTACCCAGGGATTTTTAAAGAAGGGTGCCTAGGGTATTAGTATCTGGATATTTGGGGATTTCCCACATATTACTGATTTAAATCTAGTTTGGCCAGAGAATATGCTTTGTATGATTTGACTGCTTTCAAAAATTTTGAAAGTCGTTTTACAGTCTAGAATATGATCTACATTGTTGAATGGTCTCTGTGCACTTGAAAAGAATATATCCTATGGCAAAAATGTCAGTTAGGTCAATTTGGTTGATTGCATTTCTCAAGTCTTCTCTACCCTACTACAGGGATACAGGGATATCTTGTTTTGTTGTCAGCTCTGCAGATATTATGTATTTTGCAAATTGACGTTTGTGGCAACCGTGCATCAAGCAAGTCTATCAGCCCCATTTTTCTAGCAACATTTGCTCACTTTGTGTCTCTGTCACAGTTTGGTAATTCCTGGAATATTTCAAGCCTTTACATTATTATATTTGTTATGGTGTTCTGTGGTCATTGATCTTTCATGTTACTATTGTTATTGTCTTTATTTTGTATTTTAAAATAAGGTATGTACATTTTTTGTCATAATGCTGTTGCACACTTAATAGACTACAGTATGTATAATATAAACATAACTTTACATGCACTTGGGAAACCAAAAAATTTGTGTGACTTGATTAATTGTGATACTTGCTTTATTGTGGTGTTCTGGAACTGAACCTGCAATGTCTCTTGAGTTAATGCTTATAATTGTTAGTCTTCTATCAGTCTTTGAAAAAGGATTGAGTTCACTGACTATAATTGTAGTTTTGTCTTTTTTCCTTTCAGTTCTGTCATTTTTGGTTAATATCGTTGAAAGCTCTATTGTTAGGTGGGTAAATGTTTGAGACTGTTACAGCCTCCTGGTGGACTAATCTTTTTATTTTTGTGAAATGACCCTCTCTTAATTTCTTCTGATCTCAGATTTTTCTGTGAAATCCACTTTGATTTTAATGTTGTTTCTATAGTTTTCTTTGTTTAGTGTTTGCATGGTATTATCTTTCTTCATCTTTTTACTTTTAACCTATTTGTGTCTTTAAAGAAAACTTTGTTTATGGTAGCATGTAGTTGGGTCTTACTTTTATATCCAACCAATGATCTTTACTTTTAGAACTTTTTCTAAAACTTTATTTTGAAATAATTACAACTTTGTAGGAAAGTAGATACAGGGGAAGTCCTGTGTAACTATCACCTAATCTCCCCAGTGTTAATAAATCTTGTGTGACTACTAAGACCAGGAAATTGACTATTGAGTTTATTCAGATATCACCAGATGTGTGTGTGTGTGTGTGTATTCATTTGTGTGTGTATGTATGCCTCTGCAGTCTAATGATGTGTATATAGCCAAGATTTTTACTCCATCCCAAGACTCCATTGTGCTACCTCTTTGTAGCTATACCACCCCCCCACCCCCATCCCTAACTCTTGGAAATCATTATTCGTGACTATTTTATAAATAGAATCAGGTAGCATGCATCATTTTGAGATGTGTAGTTTATTTGTTGTTCACTCAAATAATTTTGTATGTGAGTAGTCTTCCTTTTTTTTTTCCTTTCTGAGTAGTGTTCCATAGTATGGATGTACCAGAATTTGTTTAACCATGCCTCCATTGAAGGACATTTTTAGTTTCCATTTTTTGGCTATTACAAATAAACTACTCTGAGAATTTGCATTTACATTTCTGTGTGAAAATAAATTTTCATTTCTCTGGGATAAATATTTAAGAGTATAATCACTAGTTGAGTGGTAAATCCATTTTTAGATTTTAAAGGAACTGCCAAACTCTTTTCTAGAGTGTCTATGCCAGTTTACATTACCATCAGTAATGTATGAGCAGTCCAGTTTTACCAGCATTTGGTGTCATCACTGTTTTTAAAAAAGTTATTTTGGTAAATGTATAGTGATAACTCATTGCGATTTTAGTTTGCATTCTCTCGCAGTCAAAAAAGTTGAGTATTTTTTCATGTGCTTATTTGCCATCTCTGTATCCCTTTGGTAAAAATGTCTGTTTACATCTTTTGCCCATTTTCTTCTTTGATTATTTTCTAAATGTTGAATTTCGGAAGTTCTTTAGTCTCGATATGGATCTGCTGCTGCAGGTGGATCAGATTATCTGTTGGTTTCCTGGTTGTGGAGCAGAAGTTGGATTGGCCATGGGTTTTGTTGCCTCTGGAGATGGGTGAGGCCCCCACCAGTATGTGGTTGTGGGTGGCGATAGGGGTTGGGGAGTAAGGGTGGTCTTGGGATGGTCTGGGGCTTCCTAGTTGGTGCTGAGGGAGAATTGGCCTGCCTGCTTGTGCCCCAGTTGTGATTTTCTTCCTTTTCTTCCATGCCTGTTGGTTCTTGGTTGCATGTCTCTAGCAGGATACATGGGAGGAAAAAAAAGAAAACCCAGGGAATTTGTGTTCTCTTTCCTCAAGTCCTAAGGTCCATAGACAGGCTGCCGCCTTCTTTAAAGCTTTTGGAGTTCTTTTAGTGGTGTTTATCGAATAATTTTCTAGGTGTTTTCCCTTGGACTGCAAGGAGATCCAACCAGTCCATTCTGAAGGAGATCAACCCTGGGATTTCTTTGGAAGGACTGATGCTAAAGCTGAAACTCCAGTACTTTGGCCACCTCATGTGAAGAGTTGACTCACTGGAAAAGACTCTGATGCTGAGAGGGATTGGGGGCAGGAGGAGAAGGGGACGCCCGAGGATGAGATGGCTGGATAGCATCACGGACTCGATGGACGTGAGTCTTGAGTGAACTCCGAGAGATGGTGATGAACAGGGAGGCCTGGCATGCTGGGATTCGTGGGGTCGCAAAGAGTCGGACACCAGTGAGCAACTGAACTGAACTGAACTGGGTTTATAAGCGAGTAGCAGGGAAGTTAGTGTGTGCCATTTTGTCTTGCAACCAGCAGCTATAATTCAGATGTTTCAACTATTTGCATTTAATGAGATTACTGATGTGGTTAGGTTTGAATATATAATCTTGCTCTTTGATTTTTTTTTTTCTGTTCTCTTTTTCTTTCTGTGTTTCTGCCTTTTATTGGATTAATGGATGGGATGAATAGTTTTTATGATTCTTTTTTGGGGGCCGTGTAGCTTATTTTAGCTAATTGGCCTATTTTTTAAGTAGTTTCGGATTTAAAGCATATATGTTTACTTCAGGTAAACACAGCCTACATTCAAGTAGTAATATACTTTTTCGTTAATACTATAAGAAACTTAGTAAGGTACACTTCCATTTCACTTTTCATGAACTTTGTGTTATTGTTGTCATTCATTTTACTTCTGTATTTGTTAACAGCCCCTGTACATTGTTGTTATTTTTGCTCATAAACAGTTATCATTTAAGGAGATTTAATTAAACATGAAAAAGTTACATATAGTCACATATTTACTATTTCCATTCGTCTTCCTTTATGTAGTTCTAGATTTCCATATTGTTCTCCATAGTGACTGCACCAATTTACATTCCTACCAACAGTGTAGGAGGGTTCCCATTTCTCCACACCCTCTCCAGCATTTGTTATCTGTAGACTTTTTAAATGATGGCTATTCTGATTGGTGTGGCTAATTTTTATTTGATTGGTTTTTCTCTTTATGGATTATAATTTCTTGATTGCATTGTGTCTGGATAGTTACGTTGCTAGTGCCTGGATATTATTATTAGTTTTGAACTTTGTTCTGGGATGCAGTTAAGCTAGTTGGAACTAGTTTGATCATTTTGAGGCTTGCTTGTACACTATGTTAGCTGGAAACAGCAGCCTTTAGTCTTGGGCCAATTTTGTTCAACTGTTGAAGTGATACTCTTCTAAGGACTCTTCCAAATGCTTCTTGTTTTATGAAGTTTTTTCACTGTGACCTGTGGGAACAGTAACTATTTTTGGCACTGTTCGAGTCAGGTAGATTTTTCCACTTGTTTGTTTCAGGTGCTTCTAGGGCAATTTCTTCATCTTTCTATGCTCAGTGGTACTCATCTGAGGACCCAAGGGGAAACCTGTACAGATCTCTGGAGCCCTCTCTTCTCTCTTATTTCTTACCTGTGTATTCTTGGTGCCTTGACCTACCCAAATTCCCAGCTCCTCATTTTTAACTCTGGGAGATTGTGATTTGCCTGCATTTATCTACCGTTTCGCCTTTACATGGCAACTCAGTCCAAAGAGTAAACTGGGGGCAATTATCGGAGTTACCTTATTTGTTTCTTCTCTCTAAGGTAAAGGAGGCTTCTTTTTGTGTGTGTGTGTGGGGGTGCCTTAGTGATATGTAGGATCTTAGTTCCCTGACCAGGCCCACTGCACTGGAAATATGGAATTGTAACCCCTGGACCACCAGAGAAGTCCCTCTCCTCTCTAAGAGATCACTGCCGTGCGTTGCTTGTTGTCCAGTATCCATAGACATTGTTTCACATATTTTGCTTGGTTTATTAAAGTAGCAGAGTAAATATGATCCCCTTTATTCTGTTTTTGCCATTAGAAGAAATCCTTAACAAATTTGTAGTTTTGATTTTGTGTTTGTTTTAAATCTGCTTATGTAGAATAAAGGACAAGTCTTCATTTATCTTTAACCTAGGAATGCCTTTTTGCTTTAATTGGCTAAAATGTGAAGTATAGAGTAATGTGCCACAAAAGGGAGTAAGGAATGTTGTAAGAGTGAAATAATTTAGATCAGGTGTCACATAGAATCAGGTCTCCTTAATGTAAACACAAATATTTTTAGTTTTGAGGCCATACATTTAATTTATGGTTAATGCATGCTTTAGTTCAGGGCTTTCTACTTTCATTCCATGGAACACTTTTATCTCATTAAATTTTAATTGGTTTTTCACAACAAATGAGTTCTGTGGACCAAGTGTGTTTAGGAAATTTTAGTGTGAAATTTGTCTCTGTTTTAGCACTTCTCAAAAACCAGTAATGTGCTAATGAATGACACCACATAAGATCATCTTCTGTTCAGTGCACCACACCTGATTTATTACATACACTCACACACCACACCACACACACATACCACCACATCTCCATCCCAAATAGGAACCAATATGCTTTCTAATTATGGGCATACTCTCCTGGCAGTTTATGTAGAAACATGCCCAACTAAAAGAGTCGCTATATTCTGAGTGATTCTCAAAGCTTTGGCATTCTACCAGATATTTATAGTTCATTTTCAGTATTCTCACTCTAGATTTATTTCATCAGTTGGATAACGTTTACCATAATCAGTGTTGCTAGTAACACAATTGACATTCCACCTTTATCAGATTTTAGAAGTAAAAGAACCCAGGGCCAGATTTGTCCAAAGAGGGGAAAGAGTTTGGTTGACCTTTTTACTCAGTTAAGATATTGCTTAGAATATACCATACTCCCTTTCTCCCTGTCTTACATTGTAAGATTTGTTTTATATTTGATAGATACTGAAATGACATTGTAGCCCCTAAATAGTAGGGAGGACATGTTAGTGGATTCAGTTCAGTTCAGTTCAGTCGCTTAGTCGTGTCTAACTCTTCGTGACCCCATGAATTGCAGCATGCCAGGCCTCCCTGTCCATCACCAACTCCTGGAGTTCACTCAGACTCACGTCCATCGAGTCCGTGATGCCATCCAGCCATCTCATCCTCTGTCGTCCCCTTCTCCTCCTGTCACCAATCCCTCCCAGCATCAGAGTCTTTTCCAATGAGTCAACTCTTGACATGAGGTGTCCAAAGTATTGGATTTCAGCTTCAGCATCAGTCCTTCCAATGAACACCCAGGGCTGATGTCCTTTAGGATGGACTGGTTGGATCTCCTTGCAGTCCAAGGGACTCTCAAGAGTCTTCTCCAAAACCACAGTTCAAAAGCATCAATTCTTCGGTGCTCAGCTTTCTTCACAATCCAACTCTCACATCCATACATGACCACTGGAAAAACCATAGCCTTGACTAGAGAATCACAAATGGTAACATTTTGCTTGGGAGCAGTTCAGTGAGCATGAAGCAAGAAAAAGGAGAGCACTTCCAATTATTACAAAAGTCAACACATTTTATTATAAAATATTGAAAAACTGTATTCATTAATATTACACCAATCTTATCAGAAAAACATTTTCAGTTTTGGGGATTTGTCAAGTTCTCTGTGGAGGTAGATTAAGATTTTCCAAAATTCTGATTTTTGTTTGAAATCTCAAGTTTGATCATTGGCAACAAATTACTGTTTGTTGCTTTTCTTGAAATGACAGACTCTCTTCATTCATTTTTGAGAAAATGTCTTCCAGTACTTAAGTCTAAGTAAACATAGTTTGTCATTTATTCTTTTGAGTAAAAGATAGTGTTGCATGAAAAAAAGGCTAGTTCAGTTTACAAGTGAAACAGTCACTCATGTACTTACCAGTCAATGTAGCCATTGTATTTCAATATGGAGAATGCTTTTGCCAACTCAGATTATTAAAAACAATGTGTGCTCAAGGGGTGACATTTAATGAAATGATTTTTACTGCTTCATCAAGAATATTTATATGAAATTCTTGTTTAAAAAAACCCCTGTAAGTGCTTGATGGTGAAGAGTATGTAATTTCAAGTTAAGTTTGGTGTGTCTGCCTTGACTCCTGCCGAGGTGCCAGTAGTTTTGGTAGGGCAAGCACACTGACTGAAACTGCCCACCCTAACCAGGCAACGTAGTAACCATTTGCATGAGTTGTTTTAGGACAGGAGGTCCTGGTAAGAAATTGGAACTAATAAGCAACCACTAACTGGAAGAGTTTGGGAAAGGTCAAAAGGAGACACCACATGTCCGACCACCTCCTAGAATCTTTCTGGCTGCCATCCATCTTGACTGAGCAATGTGTGTGCCACCAGGAAGGACTCGAGTGGGAAGGATTGCCCTGAGACAACCCAGAAACTAATCCCATCACTGTAATCACAGCATACCTACCTTCAAATTACACAATGTCATGTATGGTACTGAACTTAAAAGAATATACTTCCTTTCTCCCATCCTAGTCTCTTGTAATAAATTTTGCTTCTACATGTTATAAACACAATACATTGTTAGTGTTTTTACTTTTAAACAGTTCAAAAATAAACTTTGTTACGGTATAATTTCCATCTGTTTAATTTCACTTGTTATAGGTGTTTGTTTTTTAGAAAAATATTTTATTGAAGTATTGCTGATTTACAGTGTTGTGTTCAATGAGTTTTGACAAAGATATGCACCATGTGGTCTTTTGAGGCTGACTTCCTTTACTCAGCTTAATACCTGTGAGGTTCATCCATGCTATATCAATTCATTCTTTTATATTGCTAAACAGAATTCTGTATTATAGATGTACCACTGTTTATCCATTCATTTGTTGAATATTTGTTTCTAGTTTCATTGATAATGAATCGAACCTGTGTCTGCTGCATTGGCAGGCAGATTCTTTACCACTGAGCCACCAGGAAAGCCTGGGAGGTATTATTGTAAGTGGCATTAAAACTTTTTCCCCCAAATTCCAGCATTGTTGGTATATAGGAATGTAAATTGTATATTGACCTTGAATGTTACCAGTTGTAGATTTTGGTATGAATGTTAGTTTTTCCTTCTTTAGAGTAAATACTTAGGAGTGCAATAGTCGGGTCTTGTGATAAATGTATGTTTTACTTCATACTTAATCAACTGTTGACAACTTTACTTGTCAACTGTGCTCTAGAGTGACTGTACCATTTTGCATTTTTGCTAGCTGTTCTGTATCCTTATTAACATGTGGTATTGTCATACTTTAAAATATTCATGAACTTTAAATAAGCTGTAAGGATATATTGTACAACACAGGGAATTTAGCCAATATTTTATAATAACTATAAATGGATTATAGCCTTTAAAATTGTGAGTCACTGATGTTGTACACCTGTAACTTTAATATTATACACCAATTTTATCTCAAAAAAATGTGATGAACTTTGAGGGCATTATGCTAAGTGAATTGAGTCAGACAGAGAAAGACATATACTGTATGATCTTGCTATATGTGAAATCTAAAATGTCAAAAAACACACAAGCAGAGTGTAGATTGGTTTGCTGTGGGGGCTGGGATGTTGGTCAAAGTGTACAAACTTCCAGTTATAAGGTGCATAAATTTGTGGGATCTAATCACCTAGAGCCAGACATCGTGGAATGTGAAGTCAAGTGGGCCTTAGAAAGCATCACTGCGAACAAAGCTACTGGAGGTGATGGAATTCCAGTGGAGCTGTTTCATATCCTGAAAGATGATTCTGTGAAAGTGCTGTACTCAATATGCTAGCAAATTTGGAAAACTCAGCAGTGACCACAGGACTGGAAAAGGTCAATTTTCATTCCAATCCCAAAGAAAGGCAATGCCAAGGAATGCCTAAACTACCACACAGTTGCACTCATCTCACATGCTAGTAAAGTAATGCTCAAAATTCTCCAAGCCAGGCTTCAGCAATACGTGAACCGTGAACTTCCAGATGTTCAAGCTGGTTTTAGAAAAGGCAGAGGAACCAGAGATCAAATTGCCAACATCCGCTGGATCATGGAAAAAGCAAGAGAGTTCCAGAAAAACATCACTTTCTGCTTTATTGACTATGCCAAAGCCTCTGACTGTGTGGATCACAGTAAACTGGAAAATTCTGAAAGAGATGGGAATACCAGACCACCTGACCTGCTTCTTAAGAAACCTATATGCAAGTCAGGAAGCAACAGTTAGAACTATACATGGAACAGACTGGTTCCAAATAGGAAAAGGAGTACGTCAAGGCTATATATTGTCACCCTGTTTTTAACTTATATGCAGAGTACATCATGAGAAACGCTGGGCTGGAAGAAGCACAAGCTGGAATCAAGATTGCCTGGAGAAAATATCAATAACCTCAGATATGCAGATGACACCACCCTTATGGCAGAAAGTAAAGAGGAACTAAAAGCCTCTTGATGAAAGTGAAAGAGGAGAGTGAAAAAAGTTGGCTTAAAGCTCAACATTCAGAAAACGAAGATCATGGCATCTGGTCCCATCACTTATGGGAAATAGATGAGGAAACAGTGAAACAGTGTCAGACTTTATTTTTTGGGCTCCAAAATCACTGCAGATGGTGATTGCAGCCATGAAATTAAAAGATGCTTACTCCTTGGAAGGAAAGTTCTGACCAATCTAGACAGTATATTCAAAAGCAGAGACATGACTTTGCCGACTAAGGTCCATCTAGTCAAGGCTATGGTTTTTCCTGTGGTCATGTATGGATATGAGAGTTGGACTGTGAAGAAAGCTGAGCACTGAAGAATTGATGCTTTTGAACTGTGGTGTTGGAGAAGACTCTTGAGAGTCCCTTGGACTGCAAGGAGATCCAACCAGTCCATCCTAAAGGAGATCAGTCCTGAGTGTTCACTCGAATGACTGACGTTAAAGATGAAACTCCAATACTTTGTCCACTTTGATGCGAAGTACTGACTCATTTGAAAGACCCTGATGCTGGGAAAGATCAAAGGCAGGAGGAGAAGGGGACGACAGAGGATGAGATGGTTGGATGGCATCACTGACTCAATGGACATGAGTTTGAGTAAACTCTGGGAGTTGGTGATGGACAGGGAGGCCTTGTTGTTGCGGTCCATGGGTTTGCACAAAGTTGGACATGACTGAGCAACTGAACTGAACTCATCATTTTTTGTAGTTTTCAGCATACATATTCTGCTCCACATACTTTGTTTGAATTATATCTACATATTACCATGTTTTTAGAACTATTATAAATGGTCTTAAAATTTTTTTATTTCCAGTTCATCATTGTGCTTAGTCGCTCAGTCAAGTCTGACTCTTTGTGACCCTATGGACTGAAGTCTGCCAGGCTTCTCTGTCCACGGAATACTCCGGGGAAGAATACTGGAGTGGGTTGCCATGCTCTCCTCTAGGGGATCTTCCCAACCTAGGGATTGAACCAAGGTCTACCATATTGCAGGCAGATTCTTTACCATCTGAGCCACCAGGGAAGGCCAAGAATACTGGAGTGTGTAGCCCATCCCTTTTCCAGGGGATCTTCCCTATCCAGGAATCAAACCAGGGTCTTCTGCACTGCGGGTGGATTCTTTACCAGCTGAGCTAATTTATTTTTTGTATGTTTTGTGTCCTGTGACCTTCCTGAACTCGCTTATTACTTTTAGGAGTGTTTTTATCCCCCAAGTAGACTTTTTAGGGTCACTTTTGTTTTAAGACATTAAAAAATAAGAAAAATGTCTTTCATTGGTGTGCAGCTTTTGTTTCTTTTGCTCTTCTCTCCGCATCGTGTATCAAGTTTTATTTCTGGTTTAATTTTGCTTCTACCTGAGAATTGAGGAATAAAACATTTCAAAGACTTTATATTCTTTCATCAGTTTTTTTTGTATATGTGAATAAGTATGGTTTCATTTTCTTTTTTTGAAAGGTAGTTTTACTGAGTATAGAATTATAGATGGACAAATTTACTTTCTTTTCAGTAACTGTAAAGATGTTGTTCCACTTTGTTCTAGAATGCATTGATTTGGGCAAGAAAACTTCTCATAGCTGTGCTGCAACCTGAAAAGCAGTAAGCTTTGAGATAATTTTAGGCTCACATTATTATTTTCCCTTCTTAAGGACTGTTGTCATTGTTCTTTGATATTCACGGGGTGAAAACCTTTGTTTTTCATTTAGTTACTCTAGTTTTTTAGTTACTTCATTCAGAAATAAATTTGGTTTGTTTCACTGCATCTTGGAAAGAAGCAGAAGTTCAAAGACTTAAGAAATTAAATCTCAAAATTCCATATAGAATGGAAGATTGAGATGTCTAGAAGTATGTCATTTCAGTAATTTAAGTGTGTCTTGTGTGGGGAAGCTAGACGTTAAGTTTCTCATAGACAAGTGGGCTGATATTTATTTCACTGATTTAAAATAGAACTTTAATATGAGCTTATTAGAAACTTAAGCTAATTTGAAATAGTATTTTGGAAGTCAGTTTTCATAGTTTATATTAAAATATTTTATGTGGTTGTTTAGTGTTAAGCCAGTTTACTTTTAAATTCAGTTTTGGGGGAAAATATTCTTTCAGGACTGGTTTTTCAGATGAACTTTTTAGTGAAACAGATTGTTAAAAGAGCCACCAGTTAGGGGAAAATAATTTGCTCGATCCTTTATTTCGGTTCCTTTAAGTTCCTGAGCCAAAAGCCTTTTGAGTCATTGAAAAAATTTATAGTTATGGTAGGATAGAGCGGGGTTATCTTCTAGTGGTTTAGTTGACGTCAGCCCTTGTGACTTATCTAAGGAATGGGTAATGCAACTATTTGCCCCTTGATCTTTTCTAATCAGCACATAATTTGGTTGTATTTTCCATTATTGCTCATTCTTTCATTTTGTGGATCACAGAGTCATATCAAGTTTCCCCAGTATTTTCTAAATGATGGTTTGTACTGATAACCAGGAGAAACTCTTGAAGGCACTTAAGATTGGTTATGGGCTTCCCTGGTGGCTTTGTCAGTAAAGAATCAGCCTGCAGTGCAGGAGACCTGGGTTCGATCCCTGGATTGGGAAAATCCCCTGGAGAAGGGAATCGCTATTCACTCCAGTGTTTTTGCCTGGAGAATTTCATGGACAGAGGAGCCTGGCAGGCTACAGTCCTTGGGGGTCACAAAGAGTCCTACACGACTGAGTGACTTTCACTTTCAGGATTGGAGCTGGTGTATTTAGAAGGGCTCTCTGGCTGAGAGATTCAGGCTCCTTTGGTACTTTGCCTTTTTTTTTCTCAGCCCCAAAGGCTGAGGTCGTCTCTTGTCTTAGCAGTCCTATTACCCATTCCTAGTACATTTGTATGAAAGCTTTGGATGTAGAATATAAACCATAGAAACAGAGCTGTTATGTGTATATTAAATTTTTAGTTCATGAGAAATGGGGGAATTACAGATCTTGAATCCTGCTGTGTCAGTACAAAATTATACAGGAAAAAAGATGTAATTAGGTTCTTTTCATTAGAAGAAAATATTGGTGAATGTTCATTAGGCCAGGGGCTGAGATTTCTGATTCTGAACATAACATACTGTAAAAGAAGTGGTCGTTGTTTTTGAGAAAATAGAGAACCTTTTTCCTTATAAACTGTAGAAAGTTTATTGGTAAGTGCAAACTGGGAAGAGTTATTCTATAATAGCGTTATATAAGAATCTTTTCTATATGAATAGCACCTGACATCATTTGGGGAGAAAGCTGTTCATAATCCAGTAAGTGTGTGTGTGTGTAATCAGTAAACAGATTGATACTTCATGAAAGAAGTAATAACTTTAGCCAATATTTGGAAAAATAATTAGAGAACTGAAAATGAGCACTGCTAATGGAACATTATTTTGGTTTAGTTTTGTTTGTGCAACTATCAGAAGCTTCAATTGTACTTTCCATTCAACTGTGAGGAACTTACTTTGAAAAAAATATAAATAGGCCAAATTAAGTTCATTGGTTAATGATAATAGTAAAAACTTGGTTAACAGCCAGATACTCTAGATACAAATTATGGTTTAACCATTATTAAAATGATGTGAAGATGTTAATTTTGGTGTAAATCTATCCACTTTGACACAATAAACAGTGATATGTAGAATGAAAGAAATAGTTTATAAACTGCATTCGAAGATTTGTATTGTTTGCATATACAGTCATCCCTCCATATCCGAGGGGGATTGGTTTCAGGACCCCCACAGATACCAGAATCCATAGATGCTCAATTCCCTTAGATAAAACGGCTTAATACAGTTTGGCCCTCGTGTCAGCAAGTTCTACATTCATGACTGTATGCATAGAACAAAGTCTGAAAGAGTATATTGAAATACATTAGTTTTTTTCTTTAAAACACTTATCTTTGGGGAGGGTCCTTTAGTGTGTTGTAGTTTTTCTAGTTTTGAGATTGTTCATTTATTTAATAAATTCTAGGTGCCTATTGCGTATTAAAAGTTTAAAAATTCAAGGTTGATTATTTTCAGTGGAGCTCATGATCATGAATGTAATACATGCCCCCACCCCCCACAATGAAGTGTAACTCCTTCCTTTTTATGTGCATTTATTATTTTAGCAATGTGTATAAGGCAAATGGCTTCCCGGGTGACTCAGTGGTAAAGAACCTGCCTGCCAATGCAGAAGACACGGGTTTGATCCTTGGATCACGAAGATCTTGAGGAAGGCATGGCAACCCACTCCAATATTCTTGCCTGGAGAATCCCATGGAAAGCCTGCTGGCTCCCATGGGGTCACAAAGAGTCAGACGTAACTTAGTACACACACACACATACATACATGCATAGTCATTTATACACAGGAGCAGTAGTGTTTTTCTGTCACAGGTGGCTTTTGAATATGGGAACTTGATTTTTTTGTTTTGTTTTATTTTGCTGTTGTGTGTGTGTGTGTGTTTTGGGGAGGAGGGGATATGATTGCTTTTTGTATGGTTTAAAATAAGGCAAGGTAAGAAAGTATAGTAAAGAACTGAGGCTAAATCTTCCTTGTGGGATGGTGGGAGCAAGAAGTAGTGGTCTCCTGTGTTGCTTTTGTTTGGTGTGAAGGTAGAGTTGTAGAAGGAACTGGGTGTTGGAGTGTTAAGAGGAAGAGCTGCTTATGCAGGTCCTCTTTGTTGCAAATGACTTTAGGTCCTAGGCATGGCCTGAATATAACACCTTACTCCAAGCTCTGGAACTCTGCTATTTGAATCCAACTTCTCCTAGTTACAAGCTCTGTGACCTTGCACACAGGGTTTACTTTATGCCTCAGTTTCCCGATCTGTGAAGTAGGGTCTTTCTATTTTATAGAGTAATTGTGAGGATTAAATGAATAAGTATATGTAAAGTGCTTAGAATAGTGCATGGTACGTATCAAGAGCTCAGATATTAGTTATCAGCACTTGAGGTACGAAATTATCTAGTTTGATTTCAGTAGTGTAGTTCTGTGAAAATGTTTTGCAATAGCAAAGCATTTTCAATCGTTTATCTGTAAAGAATGGTACTTAATTAAGGTGCTATGATATTGTCTTGAGTGATGCTTTCTTACTGAATGCAGAGTCCAGAGGCTGAGAAATTCAAAATCAAGGTTGATATGCTTAAATTAGGTTATTTGACTTTGTTTTCATGCAAAAGATGGATATTAATTGAAAGTTGGAGTGAGGGAGGTAGTGTAGAGTAACAAATGTGTAAGTTCTTGTATCTTCTTTAAAATGTCAGGTATAGGTGACAGTTAACTAGATTCTTTTAACTTTCATTTATCCTGTTGGTATGTGTTAATGATTATTTCATTAGACTGCTTCTTTTTGTCGTTTATTTCAAATGAGAAAAGAAGGCTGCATACTCATTTATTTCTTGTATAAAAGAATTCTCAGAGGCAATCAGTTTTGGGCTGCTCAGGAACTCTACTGTTCCAGGAACTTGGGCTCCTGTTTTTCTACTTTCTATCCTCAGCTTGTAGCTTCTACCACTTGGGTAATTTCCAGGTAGGGATCCCATTGGCCAAAACTTAATCATCAGGCCACACCCACAGCGATGACTCGGGACCCCAGTATTCTGTGTCAGCATATGTCTAATTAAATTTAGAGGTTCTGTTAACAGAGGAAAAGAGAAAGGATATCAAGGACACCTAGAATCTGAAGCAAGTTTATATAAACACTGTTCATATAAATATCTAAATATTAACACTAAAGTGGGAAAAATATATGTGCTTGCATCTGTAGAAAATAATCTTGGATATAGTAAGTCTTTACACTTGTTGCTTCTGGGAAAGGGGACTGGGTGGCTTGGATCAGGATTGGGAGACTTTACTACATACCCTTTAGAATTGGTAATGTGTTAATTTTAACTTAAATAGTAAATGAAATTAAGAGAACTATGAAAGTCTGATATATAAGTTCAAGAATAGATATAATTAAGAATCAATAATACTTAAGATTATCATTTTAATTGTATAACTTTGTTTATATATGGTGTGTTGAAATTTCAAAAATGGTTTAGACTCAGGTACTTTCAACCTTTTCAGATTCCTAAGGTATTTTAAAAATGGGCAAAGGCATCACTGAGTGTCTAGGAAGGGGAAGAATTCTGATTTATGAGACAGATTTCTGTGAAGACTGTCTGAGAAGCATTAATGAAGCAGACATTTTTATGGTTTTGGGGGAGAAGTTCAAGATAGTGTATTTAGAAATTCTGGAAATTCAAAGTGAATAAACTTCAATCATGGATTTAAGTCGAGAGGTGCATTCACATATACACGTCTGTCTGTTGGTATGTATTATATATATTATACTACACATTGTGTGCTTATATTCGAGAAGCCCAAGGCATCTTTAAAAAATGAAGAATTGTATCCAAAGTAAGAAGTCTCCTTTTTACCCCCACAAAGATAACCTTAGTAATTTATTCTTTAATTCTTTACATTAATATGAGCCAAAGAAAGATAACCCATTTAGGAGATTCCCTGGCAGTCCAGTGGTTAGGACTCAGAGCTTTCACTGCTGACGGTGCTGGTTCGATCCCTGGTTAAGGAACTAGGATCCCACAGCCATATGGTATGGCCCAAAACCCCCTCCCAAAGGTGGTCTATTTAATTTTTGGTACATTAAGTGTTACTTCTTTCTGACTGAACTGAATTAAACTTGCTTGTTAGTTATACCCATTCATTGGTCTGATGTCTGGAACTATCCAGAGTGCAGTTAATCTTTTCTCCTAAGTGACAGCTTTTAAAATATTTAAGTAAAGTTAAAGCATTCGTGATGATTCTCCTCAGCTCAACTCAGTTAAAATAATTTTCATGTGATAGTTTATCTATCTTTCACCACACTTATAACCTTCTTTATGTTCAGTTCAGTCGCTCAGTGGTCTCCGACTCTCTGCGACCCCATCAATCGCAGCACTCCAGGCCTCTCTGTCCATCCCCAACTCCCCGGAGTTTACTCAGACTCACGTCCATCGAGTCCGTGATGCCATCCAGCCATCTCATCCTCTGTTGTCCCCTGCTCCTCCTGCCCCCAATCTCTCCCAGCATCAGAGTCTTTTCCAGTGAGTCAACTCTTCACATGAGGTGGCCAAAGTACTGGAGTTTCAGCTTTAGCATCATTCCTTCCAAAGAAATCCCAGGACTTATCTCCTTCAGAATGGACTGGCTGGATCTCCTTGCAGTCCAAGGGACTCCCAAGAGTCTTCTCCAACACCACAGTTCAAAAGCATCAATTCTTCGGTGCTCAGCTTTCTTCACAGTCCAACTCTCATATCCATACATGACCACAGGAAAAAACCATAGCCTTGGCTAGATGATGGAACTACCTGTTAAAGTGTGGCACGCAGAACTTAAAGATAATTTTAGAGATCTGGTCAGAGCAGACTTTGGTGAGCTGATTATTGTTGTTTATCTGTATAATGTGCTTCATTATTTTGGACCATGAATACAGTTTTAGTAGCCCTATTTCATGGATGGCATGTTGACCTGTAGTTGGCTTCAGTTCCTTAATCTTTTGTATGTAGTCAGCTGCTAAATTGTCTTTTATGTCTGTGCCTGCTTTTAGAAATTGTGGGCAGGACTGTATGCTTGCTTTTATTATATTCAACCTAAAAGTTTGGTTCATTTAAAAACCATTGGTTCATTTAACATATCAGTGATTTATATCTTGATGGGAATGAGTTTAACTAACTACTAAGATTAATTCTTAGCATCCTGACTCGCAGCTCTTAAGGAATGGAAATGTAAGACAAAGAAGAGGTCACTTGAGACCCTAAAATAATAACATGACGTTGCTTCATTAATTCAAGAAATATTTATTAAGTCCCTATCATGTGATCATGGGTTGGGATATGGCCCTTCCCCTGACGGAGCTTACAGGTGGAGGAAGCAGTAAGCATCTGGGAACCTGATGGAAGAGGAAGGGCTTCAGAATAGGAACCACTGAACTAGGACTGTGTTGAGATAGGTGGCGCAGTGGTAGAGAGTCTGCCTGCCAATGCAGGAGACCTGTGGAGGAGATCCCCTGGAGAAGGAAATGGCAACCCACTCCAGTATTCTTGCCTGGAAAATCCAATGGACAGAGGAGCCTGGCGGACTGCAGTCCATGGGGCCCCAAAGAGTTAGACATGACTGAGCATGCAAAAAATGCTAGAAGAAAGAATGAAAAAGAAAGAAAAAAAGGAAACCATTGAGGTATTTAAATGTACATTAGTTTTCTCTACCATTTGTATGTTCAGGTACTTAGCTAATCTTTCAGATTGGAAAAAAAATTGTTTAGATGTTGCTTAACAGTTCTAAAATAGGAACAGCTCATTTTAGCTGGGCACTTACCAAGCTTATCATAAAGTACTTTAATGCTTAACATAAAAGGCAAATTATTTATGTCTTTTTTAAATGAGCTCTAATCTTTCAAAGTTTAGAAACAGAGGATAATGATAATATTAGTATTCTGAGATTTTTTTTCAAATAATAAAAGCAAAGCAGCTACCAAGCACAAACTATATTGAACATTGTGAATAATAGCACTGTAGTGAGAGGAAGACATCCAGTCTTTCTGCTTAGCTGGGAGAATCTTTGTTGTTTTTAGTGGCTAAGTCATGTCCGGCTCTTTGTAACCCTCTGGACTATAGCTCACCATGCTCCTCTTTCTGTGAGATTCTCCAGGCAAGGAATACTGGAGTGGGTTTCCACTTCCTCCTCCAGTGGATCTTCCCGACCCAGGGATTGAACCCACGTCTCTGCATTGGCAGGCAGATTCTTTACCACTGAGCCACCTGGGAAGCCTGGGAGAATCTTCACTCTCCTTTGATTCTAGTATTTAATGATTAACTTTGTTTTCCTTCTCGATTTTTTTCCCCCAGTAATTAGTAAAATTACAGATATGTAAGCACCTAACTATAAACAACTACAGGATTTAAAAGTGATTTTTATTTTATGATTTTCATCCCTTAGTGCAAGATATACCTATAACTTATAAAAATAAATTTTTGCTTTCTTAGTGTTTAGCATGTGAGTTGAGAATTTATTGTTTTTAAGCTTTAAAAATTATCTAGTCTACACTGTCCATTAGCCATGCATCTGTATGTAGCCATGTGTCTAAATACAAATTAAAATGAATTAAAAAAATTTGTTTGTCTTGCGCTGGTCATGTTTCAAGTGCTCGATAACTACATATGTCTAATGGCTACCATGTTGGGCAGCATAAGTTATGGAACATTTTTGTCACTGCAGAACATGCTCTATTGAATGATGCTGATCTGGGGAAATGGTTTACATCCAAATTTCTGAGTATCTTTACACTGAACACTGAAAGTACTATGAATCCTAGAGGAAAGGGGATGATTTTACTTGTGCACATTAAAAAATATTTTTTAAGGCGAGAATATAAAAGTAACCCTTTAAACAAATATTTTTACTTAATAGAAGTTTGCCTGAACTTTGTTCTAAATCTAAACTAACTGCATATCTTCTATGTTTAAAATTAGCCCTTTTTGAAACTTTTATTATAAAAATACTGTTTCATTCTAGATTATTTTATAAGTTAGTAGTATTGGAAACTTGCTCCATTTATTTACTTTCCTTTAAATGCTTTTAAAAAATTGTTTGCCTGTATCTAATGTCAGTGTTTACCTTAAACATTTCAAATGAATTCATGAGGTTTCACCGTGAAATGGTGACATGGGTGCTTGGAATCTTTATCCTGCCTTTTGCTCATCTTCATTTCGTTTGATATTTGGCTCTGTCAGCATCATCTTCAACCAGTCAACATTTAGTTGGTAGGTTTAGGTACATGCTGGCTTTGTTGGAAATTATTGTGAATCTCTTCATCATCAAGTCCAAGTGTATTGGTATGAGTTGTTCATTCTCATTTTTACCTGGTGTGTTTTGTGATAATCAGAGTTGTGTATAGTACTCACTGTAGATGTGTTCCTTTGTTTTTTGGGAAGTGGAAGATAGGCAATAGAGTATCGTGGTAGTGGTATCAATGTTTGGTGATAGAGGCCATATAGAATATTGTCATCTTTTGCTTAGATTATTAAAACTTCATGTTTATGTCTTGAATCCTTTTTCACCATGAAACTTTTTTGCTTGTAAAGTTAATGCTAATCATCCATAAGAAATTATCAGAGAGGAATAGCAAAAGTTTCTAAATATCTTACTAAGATTTTAAAAAACAAAGACTATAACTAGCTTTATTTATGCCATTTTTAGCTTTAAAAAGTCAATTTATTTAGTGTAAAATTAAGAATTGTCATAGTCCTATAATTTTATAAATTTCATCGATACTAAAAACCAAAAGTAAATTATGAAAAACACAGAAGTAAATTATATTTTTGTACTCTAACCATCTGCCATATCAGATTATATATGACTTAAAGAGGATCTTGAAATTTCATTCTTACCAATTATAGTAATTTCTGAGATGTCAGTGTAGCATTCAGACTCTTATAAGGAAACAGCGGAGAAGGCAGTGGCACCCCACTCCAGTACTCTTGCCTAGAAAATCCCATGGACGGAGGAGCCTGTTAGGCTACAGTCCATGGGGTCGTGAAGAGTCAGACACGACTGAGCAACTTCACTTTCACTTTTCACTTTCATGCACTGGAGAAGGAAGTGGCAACCCACTCCAGTGTTCTTGCCTGAAGAATCTCAGGGACGGGGAGCCTGGCGGGTTGCTGTCTAGGGGGTCACACAGAGTCGGACAGGACTGAAGCGACTTAGCAGCAAGTAGAAGGTAAAGAAACAATTATTAAGTGCTAAGCACTGTGATGAACCCTTAAGAGAAGTCTTCTAATTTTAATTCTTTAATAAGCCCTTTGAGTGTTGTTAAAACTGAAAATCAGAGAGGATAAGTTCCCTAGGATCTCCTGTAGCTAATGACAACTGGAATTTGTCAAACTCCAGAATTCTCTTCTTCCCATCATTCATTTTTTTCCCTGTACTCTCTTGGATTACAAAAAAGAATGATATCCTTAAAATACGATTTTCTTCAGGGAAGAAGCAGTGAGAGTGGGTACAAATGCATGTATTGGAGTAGGGGTAAAATTTGGAATAGAGTTAAGAGTTGATGGGTTTGAAGTGTATTTTTAAGAAGATAATTGAAAGACAGTTTATATGGTAGTTTAAATGGGTAAAGGTTATGGTAAAAGTAGCTCCTCAGTATAAATGGTAGTTATTATTACTCTGGAGATTCTGTGAATTCTCACATAAATCAATAAAGTTCTTCCCATCTTTGGATATATTTGTTTATATCAATATGGACCACAGTAAAAATTTAGATTTACAGCTAATGAATAAAGCTATCAAAGTGTTCCTTCATTATCTTCTTTGGCAGATATTTCCATCTAACAGATAGGAAAAGGACTTATACCATAATTAGTGGCTCTTTTAATAAGCATGTAGATATTTTAGAAGATTGATGCTTTGGCTGTATCTGAGGTAGAAATAAAATATATTAATTTCTTGGGTGATCGAATAGAGGATTATATGCATAATCTCAAGAAGGAAATGCATTTTAGGGTTTTGTCTTTTTCTTAAATGTTTGTGTTTTTTTTTCTAGGCTGTTCGCTGCTACGAATCTCTAATCTTAAAAGCTGAAGGAAAAGTGGAGTCTGATTTCTTTTGTCAATTAGGTCACTTCAACCTCTTATTGGAAGATTATCCAAAAGGTAATTTTTCCCCTTGTTAATTACTGTTTGATTTATATATGTATTCAAAATAATTGTAATCGTACTCTGTCGAAGGTATTACTGTTCTTCTAAGAAATTGCAAGCTTATGAACACCCCTAAACAATGAGGAAACAAAAAGTAGAAAAAATGGAAATAGGAAAAGTTCCCACGACTCCATGTAAATCAGCAAGTTGACCATTCAGCTAAGTGATAACCGCCTACATGTATACTGCTGTTTTATTTTGCCATGTGAAAGGTGCCTGTGTTTTAAAGGCTTGACCGTAATAGAAAGTGAGCCATTGATGGACAAGTTTGGGAAAGTATCACAAACCTTGCATTTCTCTTCTTTATCTTTTAACTTCCATTTTAGCTTGAAAATATTTGAATGAAAATCTGATCTGTAGCCATGTTATTATAAAGGTAAGCAACAGAGATGGTCACACATGAGCTTGAGCAGTGGATAAAACATTTTTTTATTCATTTGAAGATTTTTTTTTCCTGTTGGAAATAAGTGAGTTAAATAAATGAAGGTAGTCCCCAAGGTACATCCTTTTTATGCTACCGAGCTGCTGACACAGGCCAGTAACTATCCACTTGGGAAGTTAAAAGCACCCGCAAATACAATACACCTTAATACCAAAGGCAAAAATCCATAGCAAACCAGTAACATTTTATAACCGATAACATTTTAACACTTTGATGATAGTAAACATTTCAATGGGAGTGGATGGACTTATGCTTATTTTCCACAAATGTATTTAGTAGGCTGAAAAACTACTAGAAGGTTGTTTCAGAGCTAGAGCAAAGGGTTGTTGATGTTTAATTATGCCTCTTTTATAATAGGTCAAATACTTTCCTAATGAAAATGTGATTTTACTTTGAGACAGGTATACCATGGAGTTTGAAGTTAACCTTATTTCCCAGTTCAGCTCTACGGTTCAGTTGCATTACTTTTAACAGATTATATAAATATCCGTAAGCTTCTGTCTATAATCTGTAAAAGGAGGGGAGGAAGTACTAGCTACTCAGGTGTTTTGGGATTCCTCTGTGAAACTGGTTAGTACTTAGGAAAATGACTTCAGGATAATAGGTATTAACAATTAGTTAATCTGCTGGATGTTTTAATTTTAATTAAAACAGTTACTTAAAGGAAACCATTATACAAAAGAAATAATGCAGAGTTCTGTGCAGTTTGATTTTTCAATGCTGCACTTTGTGCTTGGAGACTGCACTAGTTTTAGAGCATATAGACAGAGACCTAGACTTAGGTTTGCATATGAGGCTGTGTGTCCTTATTGCTTAGTGGTCATTTAAAAACTATTTATATTAGCTCTTAAAACTTTATTCATCTATGGATTTAGCTGCGTTTTCCTTTTATAAAATGTTTGGCTGTGAAGGTAATGAGAAGTCTAGGGGATATTTGTTTTGAAGGTGGGATGGGGGTGTGTTGCAACTAGACAGTGTTGACAGCCTGAAAGTGAAAATGAAGTCGCTCAGTCGTGTCCGACTCTTTGCGACCCCGTGGACTGTAGCCTACCAGGCTTCTCTGTCCATGGGAGTCTCTAGGCAAGAATACTGGAGTGGGTTACCATTTCCTTCTCCAAGAGATCTTCCCAACCCACAGATCGAACCCGGCTCTCCCGCATTGGAGGCAGACACTTTAACCTCTGAGCCACCAGGGAATAATCTAAATAGATAGGAGAGGAGAAGCATAACCTAAGGATTTAAGCCTTTGAAAAGATCTACTCTGTGACCCATTTACTTACTGTGTAGATGAACTGGCCATTGATAGGGAGGCAGTAGGTTGATTGTTTGTAATAGGAGGAAGAGGAAGGAGAGGATGGATGCAGAGGCATACATTTGTATTTCAGATTTCAAGCTGATGGCTTCTTAGGAAATAAGATGTGAGTTGTTTGAATTCATCCTTGAGGCTTTATTGACCGCATTCCCACTTTAAAAAAAAAATCCTTTAAAAATACTTAATTACTGAATTAAAAAATAAAAATACTTAATTACTGAATTCTCTGTATCCATTCTCTTCATTGTCTTGCTATAAGTCCCAGCCTAGAGCCAGTCTCTAGTAACCACTTAGACACACCATCACCATCACTGCAAATTTATGGAGTCATTGTACCTTAAGGCTACTTCCTCCTTTTTTCCTTGAAAGCATTGCAAGATGAGAACCTCTCCAGCTCCAGCTAAATGTTTATTTTTAGAGAACAGATTATAAACCATAACTTCTTGGGGAATAAACATAAAACATTCAGTGAACATGTGAGTAAACCACTCAGATGTATTTATGTAGGAGATTTACTAGCCCTGTTTGTTCTGAGGGACAGTTCTTTATATATTGTTCTGAGTCCTCTTGTATGTGAAGTTTTCTGAGTTTGGGGTTCCTTATGAAAAACTGCTTCTACTTTCGGAGTAGAAAATAGTAGAACCTGTTTTGTGAATATTTTGTACTGTGGTTTTTCTGCCCTTATTTCTTATTCTGATCTCACCTGCTTCCTTTAAGATAAGATAGGATGAATTTCTAAAAATTTCTGATCTGTATATAGTATACTTCGGTTATCATTTCTGTTATGAATTTATTCATTAAAAATTATCTTTTCTGTCATTTCAGAGGAATTTGGAGTAGATGGAAAACAGGCCCTTTTTAACTCTTGTGGTTGGTAGTATTTATGAAGAATTAAAAAATTTCTGTGACTTGATTTGATCATTTGGTTTCTAGGAATTTATCCTAAAGTAATAGGGTAGAGAATTGTGGGAAAATGGAGGATGGAGGCTCATTGCACTTAGCCTCATGTTGGTTGGATTCTTCTGAGGTGAGTTTAGCTTACAAGATGTTCAGAAAGGAGTACCTTAAGGATCAACACTTTTGTGGAAGGTGGGAAATGGAACCAGAATTGGACAGAGGGAGAAGTTAAGCTGTGACAGCCTTGGTCAGCTCCATGGAGAGCTCTGGAGCTAGAATGGTCTTTCAGAAAGCTATCACAAGTTGGGTCATGATGACCAGGCATTTTTCATCTATCTTGTCTTGTCGGTCAGTCTGTCTGTCTGTCTAGGCTGCATTGGGGATCTTAGTTTAGTTGCAGCATGTAGGATCTTTTGATGTGGCTCATGGACTTATGTGCCCCAAGGCACTCGGGATCTTCGTTTCCCTGCCAGGGATTGAACCTGCATTCCTTGCACTGGAAAGCAGATTCTTAACCACCGGACCACCAGGGAAGTCCCTTCATGCCTTTATACTCCATCCATTCCATATTGGACGTGGAAAGAAGTATGACCTCAGGCAGAGTTGCTCTCTGCAGCTTAGAGCAGTCACTGCTGGAAGCTCTGTTTTGTAGGCATGACTGCCAACAGGTCTTCCTTGAAATGGGATTCGAATGGTTTTTAAGTGTCTACCGTACCTCCTTTCCATTCCTACACCTATAGCTAAACTATCACCCTCAGCTGAACTAAACAGCTCATGGGGCTGTCAGATAGACTTAAGCCATATAGATGGTACTGTGATTTCTCTTCTTTGGGTTGAAGAACCCCTGAGAGACCAGGGCTGAAGGACAGGAGTATATATTCTTGTGAATATATGTGATGGATTATAGGAGCAGTTTAATTAATAGAAATTATATGTAAATATTTGTAAATATGTATGGCAAATGATAAGAGTGAATAGTCTTTGTAGATTGCTTTAAAAATCAAGTAGTAAAGTAGCTCAGAATACACAGCAACATGAAAACATAGAAATTATATTTTAAGAGACTTGGTGTATAGATAGTAAAAATTCCAGAAGTAAAAATATTTATTGAAGGAGATATAATAATCATTCCTGATAATAATATAAAAACCTTGAAACTTCTTACAAATTATTTCTTCATGGTTTGTGGTGAGCTGAAAGTTTCCCTGAAATTGCACCTGTTGATAGATTTTTCTCCCTTTCTTCCTTCCCTCAACTAATTGGTCGTTTGTTGCAGTGTCTATAACTTTTGAGCAAAATAGGTTTTGGTTGTTTTAATTCCTCAGTAATTATAAATAGCTTCCTGAAAATCTTCCTGACCCAGGGACTGAACCTGTGTCTCTGATGTCTCCTGCATTGGCAGGTGAGTTCTTGACCACTAGCTCCACCTGGGAAGCCCAATTATAAATAGCTAGGGCAAGTTACGTGCCTGGAGTTGCTTATGTGGTAAGTTAAGAGTTGGCAAGCTTTTTTTTCCCCTATCTTTTTGTGTTTCTTGGGTGGAATGACAACACTCCATCCTAGTGTGTGTGTATATATGTATACACCATTCGAGAATCATTGATTTTGTTCAGTCTATTTGTGGCTTCCCAGGTGGTGCTAGTGGTAAAGAACCCGCCTGCCAATGCAGGAGACATGAGAGACGTGGGTTTGATCCCTGAGTCAGGAAGATCCCCTGGAGGAGGACATGGTAACCCAACCTCTGTATTCTTGCCTGGAGAATCCTATGGACAAGGACCTGGCAGGCTGCAGTCCATGGGGTTGCAAAGAGTCGGACATAACTGAAGCAACTTCACACACACACATTTATGGCTTAGAATTAGAAAATACAATTGAGAAATAACCCAATGAAGAAAATTAGTGACCATAAGCCAGGTTATTAGAACACCATATCTAGACAACAAGCAAAGGTTGTAGTAATTTCAAGAACTAGAGAGGACTTAAAGGACTAGATAGAAGGACTACAAATAAGATGACTTATTTGATGATTATAAGATGACTTATAAGATGACTACTTGATGATTCTTGTAGTAAACCAAATGTGCGATATTAAAGATCTCGAAGAGTATATTACTTTGATAGTGAAAAAGTAATAAATCTGAGATTTCACTACATGTATTAATTTGACTTGAAATCCTCAGTAAAGATGCTGATAAGGGAGTAAAAGGATTGCAGATTTGTTTCTTTGCTTTTCCAGCTTCCTGTTTTCTTGTCTCTAATCTTAGGGACAAAGGTCTGTTGTGTGATGCTATCCAAATGGTTTTTCAAATGTTAATGTGTATTAATGCTACATGTAGGAGAAGATGTGTTTAAGGCAGTCATAGATTTGAGAAGGCAGAAAGGTGCTAGAGAGCTCGGTTTCTAAGGTCTCTTTTATCCTAGGGTATAAATACAGCTTTTTAGTTCAGCCTCAGATATAATAAATAAAAGATCTGTTGACTTAATAATCTCAGGCAATCACAGCTTATTTAGGCCTAAAGATGACAGTCAGTTCAACTGAGGTTTGTTTGTACTTCTTTCCTTTCCCTTCTCACTCACCCACGAGCAGCTAACCTGCTGCCTGTAGTGTTACACATTAGCTTAGGGATGAAAAGAGAAACGCTGAGTTCTGCCTGCAATTAGTACATAGTCTAATATGAGTATAGATTGAATTTTAGATCTTGCATTTCTTTTGCATCTTATTCTGAAGAAGTAAGATGTTTGTTTTTTCAGGCAAAGCTGTCACTCTTAACCTACGTTGTTGTTTCTTTTCCTTCCTGTACTGTGTGAATTTTGTCATCAGGTACACCCTCTTTCTCTTGTTTTGACAGTCTTAACTCAGAGCCATAATATTTCCAAGCATGAGAAAGTCTCTGTCACCTACTACATTTTTTATCTTGACCCTCTTTACTCTCCAGCTCTATTTTTCTAGATCTTTCTTTTAATTCCAAATGAGTTACAATACGGCTTTGGACTTCTCTTTTGTTCTTTGTTACGTCTTTCTTTTTTTACTGACAAACTTGAGGGCTGCCTGTGAACTGTAAGGAAATAGCTTGAATTAGATTCTTTGATGTCAGTCTTATAGGAAGCAGTGAGGTCAGGATTAGAACCCAAGTTTACCTAAAATGGCTTTTTTCCCTACCATATCCTATTGGCCTTTCTGGTGACCCTCGTTTGATAATCTTGACCATCTTCTAAATTTAACACAAGAAGTACACTTTTTTTTTTTACATTTACACAAATAATATGTTCATTGTTTACAGAAAAGCATTAGAATACATACAAGCATAAAAAGTAAACAGCTTGAGAGCAGGAACCATGTATTTTGTTACATGTATTTCACTGCATCTAGCTTGGTGCAAGCTACCTAAGAGTAGTTAAGAAATATTATAGGAATGCCTTAATGGCTCATTTATATTTTATCATTTAGAGGCAAATCTCTCTCTTTTTTTTTTTTTTTGGCCACACTACTATAGGCACTTTTTTTTTTTTGGCTACACCATGTTGTATGTGGGATCTTAGTTCCTGAACCAGCAGTCGAACCTGTGCCCCCTGCAATGGAAGCATGGAGTCCTCAGCATTGGGTCACCAGAGAACTGCCAAGGCAAATCTTTTAAAAAGAAATTTAAAAATTTATTTATTTATTTTGGCAGCACTAGGTTGTCGTTGCTGCACACAGGCTTTCTCCAGTTGGAGTGCACAGGCTTCTCATTGTGGTGGCTTCTCTTGTTGCAGAGCATAGGCTCAATAGTTGTGAGGTGCAGGCTTAGTTGTTCTGCAGGATGTGGAATCCTCCTGGACCAGGGATGAAACTCCTGTCCTTTGCGTTGCCAGCTGGACTCCCAACCATTGGACCACCAGGGAAGTCCTAAAAAACATTTTTGATGTAAATATTTAGAGGCTTTTCTATTAACAATAAGCTTTCAATATTTAAAGTTGAACTAAA
Source organism: Nanger dama (assembly GCA_917880005.1). Classification (NCBI taxonomy): domain Eukaryota; kingdom Metazoa; phylum Chordata; class Mammalia; order Artiodactyla; family Bovidae; genus Nanger; species Nanger dama. The sequence goes on from CAKJTW010000088.1 coordinate 7,143,724, forward strand.
TGCTGCAACTTTAGCATAGTGTATCAGGTTAATCTCTGTCTTAAAAACATGCTTTGTAATTTATGTTTCAGTTCCCTGCATAGTATTCTATCATATAGGTAGAACAGTTCCCTATTGAACACCTAGACTATATACTCATTGTGTTGTCTGTCCTTGTAACTAACTTTTTGCACAGATCTGTGTTTATATTCTTAGGATAGCTTGAAGTGGTAAATTTTACTGAGTGAAAGCACATATACACACACACACACAGTTTGGATGGATAGTGCTAAATTATGCTACAAAAATTTTTGCCAATTTATACTTATAGTACCAGTAGAATAATAAAACTGCTTATTTTCTTGAACTCTTGCCACTGTTGAGTATTTTCCTTAACACTACAGAGTATTGCTGTTACTCTTTAATTTCATCATTTTCATACATAAAAATGATATAGCACAATTGTGAAGTTAAAGGACAGGTGAGTGTGTGTAGCACTTCTCCCAGCTCTGTAGGTGATTCTTGTATCCTTGACAATTTCCTTGTTTGATTCCACTCTTCCTCCTGTTTTTATGAAGTAAAGGACAAAATAAAAGAGAGTGAGAAAGATTACAGAACTGCTAAGTTGTTATACAAGTTAAATTTAACTTCTCATTTGCCTTTATTTTTTTCTTTTTGTTTTCTTTTTCATTTACTTTTTAAAGACCCGGTTCCTTTGTTAAATTTTGCCAGTTTTCTATAATAATTTAAGTTCATTATATTTTTCCCCTTTTAAATAATCTACAGAGACTAAATATGGACTTACTTAAAAATAAAATTCAAAATTATTTTTAAAAGTAATTTTAAGTCTATAAATGAACTTGATTTCGAGGATTAAGAAGATCTGAGCTTTGGAAATTGGTTGATAGAGAGTTGAAATTAATATGTTTGAGGATACCATTCTTGGTTAAGTGGCAGAAGAAAACTGCAGTCTTGCCTAAAATACTGTTAAGATTTCCTAGTGGTATGAACGAGGACTTCTTAAGCCAGTGAATAACTTAGAATCACAAAGTGAAGATTAGGTGGTTTAGGGAAGGAAATGCTGTTAGACATGCTACAATCCTGAAACTGGTTTTTAAGCAATATCAGTTCAGTTCAGTTGCTCAGTTGTGTCTGACTCTTTGTTACCCCATGAATTGTAGCACGCCAGGCCTCCCTGTCCATCACCAACTCCCGGAGTTCACTCAGACTCACATCCATCGACTCAGTGATGCCATCCAACCATCTCATCCTCTGTCATCCCCTTCTCCTCCTGCCCCCAATCCCTCCCAGCATCAGTCTTTTCCAGTGAGTCAACTCTTCGCATGAGGTGGCCAAAGTATTGGAGTTTCAGCTTTAGCGTCATTCCTTCCAAAGAACACCCAGGGCTGGTCTCCTTCAGAATGGACTGGTTGGATCTCCTTGCAATATAAGGATGTTCAAATAAATAATTTCCCTCATTTTCTATTAAAGAGTTCAGGAAAATCTAGTTACAGTGTAGTAGGAATTTATTTTCATGATAGGTAGCTGACTTAAAGATTAGAAATAAGGATTATGCTTTGGTTAAAAGAACTTCACTAGAGAGACTCTGGTGATGGGTACTTGTAAAGTTCTAATGATTTGTTTGGATTAGGAAACGTGTTTAATATGTTAAAGTCTTTTCTTAAAATAGGATTCTAGGCCTACTGGAGCGATGTATAATTGTTGAGGGGCTGCTCAGGTAGCACTAGTGGTAAAGAATCCACCTGCCAAGATCCTCTGGAGTAGGAAATGACAACCCACTTCAGTACTCTTGCCTGGAAAATTGCGTGGACAGAGTAGCCTGGGGGCTACAGTCTATGGGGTCGCATAGAATAGGACATGACTGAGCTACTGAACATAGTGCTTATACACACACACACACACACACACACACACACACACACACACACACACCCCTAATGGTTGAAAACTGTGTAAGTGAATGGAAACATAACAAATGTTTATTGAAGAAGTGTCTTACTTATAAATCTGTACTTGCAGTTTGGAGCATTTACATTTGTTACTTTGAACTTGAGGGCTTATTTATTTTTCAGTTCATCATCTCCCAATTGGTAATCACAGGGGCTTCTTATACTTCACTTGTAGTTACTTTGGAGGACATCGTACTGTTTTTGTAAGGGCTCTTCAAATTCTAAAAAATGGGTATTTTATGAAATCATGTATTATATATTGTTACTCAGATTATTGGAAACATATCCTTCAAGTTTGTTGAAATTCCTATTAAAGGGGCAGTCCAGGTTTAGTATGGTGACTGCACAGAATTGTCAGGGACCTTGACTTCTGGTTAGAATGTTTTTAGCCAAAAATATTGAAGACTTGATTCTAGCTTAAAGAGTAGGGAGATTCATTCCCTCACATGTGAAGTTGAAAGTTCATAAGCAAGTTGTGCACTGGACATAGTTCAAAGTCTAGAAGCATCCAGGTACTTTCCATCTTACTGCTATCCTCTATGGGCTTCACCTTAAGACCAGTTTCCTTGTGGTGGCAGTTGGTGATACATGCTTCCTTGTTCACACATCTAGTAGAGAAAACACCTTTTCCGTGATTGTCCTCTATAAAACCAGTCAAACCTTGTTTGACTCCTCTGTCTAGTCTGATAAGTTGGTTTGCTTTTCTTTTTAGAAAACAGTTAATCATTGATCTTGCTACCTACACTCCTGTATGAAGAACTAGAAAACAGAAGATGGCTTGAAATCAACTCTTCCTCAAAGCTGGAAAAATTACAATCTAAATGTCTTTTCAGTGGTTGGTTGGCATCATCTTTGTACAAAAAGATGAACATTATGATGATTTGGGGTGATACTTCTCTAATTGGTACATACTCAGAAAGTTATCTATATGGTATTCATTTTGGCAGCTTATTGATAAATAGTATGAAAACATTATTCCTGGGATTTTAGATAATATTAATTTCTACCTACCCCATTTTTATCAGTATAGAATTTTATTACACTTGTTGGAAATCTTATTTACTTTGTGGTGACCTGAGAGGTATGTGGGCAGTGGGTAGGATGGAGGCCCAAGACGGTAGGGGAGTGAGATATGTATATTGACAGCTGGTTCATATTGTTACATAGCAGAAACTATTGTAAAGCAATTATCCTCCAATTAAAAAAAAATACAACAAGAAAAGACAGGGAGTTCAGGTCTTTTGAGCATGAACTGCCTTGTTCTTACTTGGCCCTGCAATAAACCTTTCTCTGTTTCCAACCCCCCACCCCCCCATACACACACACAAAATTATTGCACTTGCTGAAAATTTTATTTGAAAATGTTAATTCTTTTTGAAGATTGAGGTATAATTAATATATAACTCAGTTTCAGGTGTATAACATGATGATTTGATATTTGCATATACTGTGGAATGATCATAGGAAGTCTTGTTAACATTTGTCACCAAATACAGTGACAATTTTTTTCCCCTTGTGATGAAAGCTTTTAAGATTCATTCTGAGTAGCTATAAATATGCAATATAATTTTATTAATTATAGTCATCTTGCTCTACATTACATCCCCATGACTTACTGCTCATGAGTTTTTATAAAAAGGTCTCTCTCTCAATTCTGATGTGCATGTATAACTTTACCTCCTCCTCATTGGTCTTCCCTGGTGGCTCAGCTGGTAAAAAAATGTGCCTGCAATGTGGGAGACCTGGGTTTGATTCCTGGGGTTGAGAAGGTACCCTGGAGAAGGGAAGGGCTACCCACTCGAGTATTCTAGCCTGGAGAATTACATGGACTGTATAGCATAGGGTCACAAAGAATCAGACACGACTGAGCAACTTCACTTCACACTGAGTTTTTGGATTGATAAGAGCTGCAGTTGACCATTCAACAGCATGAGTTTGAGCTGTGCAAGTCCACTTACATGAGAGTTTTTTCAGTACATATATGTACTACTGTGTTTATGACTTGTGGATGTGAAATCTGCACATGCAAGGCCGACGATGGGATTTGATCACAGTGGATTTTGGTATCTTTGGTGGTCCTGGGACTAATTCACTGCAGCTACCAAAGGACTGTACTGTAGTTGTTTCCAGAGCCTGTTACACCTTGAGATTGATTTAGGAATATGAGATGCCCTATTTTGGAATTGAGTTGGAGTTCAGAGTAAGGTAATTGTGGACTGGGTTTTTTGTTGATAATATGAAAGGAAACAGCGCAAAGGAATACAGTTGGCCCTTGAACACAGGGGTTTGAACTTCACAGGTCCACTTACACATCAAAATTTTTCAGTGGTAAATACTACAGGTACTACATGATCCGTGGTTGGTTAAATAGAAGGATGCAGAGCTGCAAATACAGAGGGTTGACTATAAGTTATACGAAGCTTTTCTACTGTGCAGAGGTCAGTGCCCCTTATCCTCTATGTTGTTCACTAGTCAACTGTAGTTCCTTTGCTCTTTGAGGTGGTTGAGCTCTTAAGTCACTTTTGGAAGTGAGATCACTTGTTCGAACAAATGTCTTCACATTCTAGAATATTAATCCATTTATCAGATTTGGTCTCTGAGGAAGGTTGGGTTGATTCAAGAGGTTGCCTAGATTCTGTTCAAGAAACGTGACTGTGGTTTTACTTCCTTGAACTCTTACATATTTGACATTTGTTACCTTGTCTGACTATGAGTAGGAATGCCCCGAGTTCTAAATTGTTTGATTTTAAATATCAGTATCTGCTCAGAGGTGGCTATGGTGGGAGTTTTGTTTTAATGTTTCTTGAAACTTGTATTAATTGATTTTGAAATGGGACAGAATTGTGACTCATGCTTATTTTCTCTCTTTCAGCATTATCTGCATACCAGAGGTACTACAGTTTACAATCTGACTACTGGAAGGTTAGTGCACATTTGCATGCCCCTACCCTTCTCTTCTCTGGCAGATCACTGCTGGTTATACTCAAAACAAATTGTGCTCTTGCTTTTTTGTTTTATTAATTGAAACTATTCTAGGGAAAAGGGATTGGAAAAAGAAAAATGAGTGTTTTTGATTTGCTCTGTCTTCTATGATTCAGTTCAGTTGCTCAGTCGTGTCCAACTCTGCGACCCCATAGACTGCAGCACGCCAGGCTTTCCTTTCCTTCACCAACTCCTGGAGCTTGCTCAAACTCATGTCCATCGAGTCGGTGATGCCATCCAACTATCTCATCCTCTGTCCCCTTCTCCTCCCACTTTCAATCTTTCCCAGCATCGGGGTCTTTTCCAAGGAGTCAGTTCTTCTCATCAGGTGGCCAAAGTATTGGAGCTTCAGCTTCAGCATGAGTCCTTCCAGTGAATATTCAGGACTGATTTCCTTTAGGATGGACTGGTTGGATCTCCTTGCAGTCCAAGGGATGCTCAAGAGTCTTCTCCAACACCACAGTTCAAAAGCATCAATTCTTCGGTGATCAGTTTTCTTTACAGTCCAACTCTCACATTCATACATGACTACTGGAAAAACCATAGCTTTGACTAGACAGACCTTTGACAGCAAATAGTGTCTCTGCTTTTTAATATGCTGTCTAAGTTAGTCATAGCTTTTCTTCCAGGGAGCAAGTGTCTTTTAATTTCATGGCTGCTGTCACCATCTGCAGTGATTTTGATTACCTTGTATTGAAAGAATTAGTTTATTCTGAATTAATTTATTGGCCAAAGATGATCCAAAGTGTGGAAGTTAAAGCCAGCAAAACCAAATGGCAACAAATGAGTCTTCGGTTTTCTTAAGTTGGTACTTTGGTAGAAAAGAAGTTTAAAGATGGCTGTATTAGGTTGAAAAGGGAAGGCAAAATGAAAATCTTTATTGCTATAGTCTGTCTGTAATTGGAGCTCTGAGAACAACTGAAGCTAACCATTAAAAAAAAACTTTTATTTATTTTAATTGGAGGCTAATTACTTTACACTATTGTGGTGGGTTTTGCCGTACATTAACATGAAGCAGCCACGGGTGTACATGTGTCCCCCGTCCCGGACCCCTGATACCTAAATGAAGAACTGTACACAGTGATGAAATAATCTATTTTCTTAGTTTAAGCAGTGCCTGGACAGATTAATCTTTCATATCATATTTACTTTTAAGTATAAGCTTACGATCAGTGGGGTTTCTTCATCTGAATTGCCATTTCAGATTTTTAAGGTGGATTTTTTTAATGTTGCCTAATTTATCTTTGTTTTTGACGTGTAGAGGTTTTAACAGTATATTTTGATAATTAAAAAAAAATGTTTTGACGATATCTTTTCTAGTCTTTTTAAAGCTTATTAAAGTATAATTAAATACTGCAAAATTCACCTGCTTTAATTTTGCGATTCAGTGACTTTTAGTAAATTTCCAGAGTTGTACAGCCATAACCACACTTATTTTAGGACTTGTCCATCTCACCATAACAAAACCTCATGCCCAATCCCTGGCAAACACAAATCTACTTTCTCTTTGTATGTATTTGTATTTTCTGGCTATTTTCATGTGAATGGAATCATAATATGCAGTCTTTTATAACTGACTTCTTTTACTAAGCATATATTTTTAAGATTGATCTTTGTGTAGAATGTATTAATACTTCATTCCTTTTTATTATCTATTAATACTCCATTGTGTGACTATACCACATATTTTTATTCATCAGTTGACTGAGCATTTTAGTTGTCTCCATTTTTTGACTATTGTGAATACTGCCCCTGTGCATATCTGAATTTTTGTGTGGATATATAGTTCTCTTTGGTAAATAATCAGGAATAGAATTGCCAGGTTATAAATAAATCTATGTTTAACATTTTGAGAAACAGCCAGAATTGTTTTCTAGAGTACCTGTAACATTTAACATTATGACTGACAATGTTTGAGGGTTTTGGTTTCTCCGTATCCTCATCAACACTAGAAGTTGTCCAGCTTTTGAGTGTAGCCCTTGTAGTGGATATGGAATAGTATCTTATTATAGTTTTTATTTGCATTTTCCTAATGACTGATGTTGAGCATTGTTTAACGACCACATTAGCTGTTTGTATACATTGTTTGATGAAATGCCTATTTAAACCCTTTGCTGATTTTTACATTTTTTTAATTAGTGTGTTGTAAGAGTTCTTTGTACATTCTGGATACAAGCCTTTATTGGATATAATCTGCAAATATTTTTCAAAATCTGTGGCTTAATTTTTCGCTGTCTCAACAGTATAGTTTGAAGTGCAAAAATTTTAAATTGTGATGATATCCATTTTTTCAACTGTTTCTTTCATTACCTTGTGTTTTTGGTTTTGTAGCTAAGAAACCTTTGCCTAACCTCATGTCATGGTGATTTCTTCCATTGTTTATTCAGTCAGTTTCTTTAGTACAGATAGTACTGCAATAAATAGTACAAGTTTCTTTTTGTATTTTTGTTAGTGGTTCTTTGGTGTAAGTGGGATTGCTGTGAACTTAGTGAGTGGTACACACTGTGTGAGCCACTCATTTCAGGTCTCTTGTTTTTCCTTGGTCTTACCTAAGAAAATCTATGTCAGACTTTTTGTGAAATCTGATGAATGAGAAATCATGTCTCTAGTCATTTTAACTTGCATTTTCTTAATTGAATTTTTAATTGAAGTTTAAAGACTATTCGTATTTTCTTTAAAATATTTGTTCATCTCTTTTCCCAGTTTTTCAGTTGGACTATTGTTTTCTTTCTCTGTTTTATATAGCTATATTTTATGTATGATGTGTATTTATCCTTTATCTGTGATAAAAGTTGCAGTTTTCCTCTTGTTTTAATTTGCTTTTCTATTTGTTTTTGCCCATGCAGAAGTTATTTCTATCTAGTCAAATTTTTCAGTATTTCCTAAATTGCATCCGCATTTTGAATCATAAGATAGTTTTTTCTTACTTCCAGATGTTAGATCACCTACGTTTTCTTTTAGTACTTGAATGGTTTTAGGTTTTTAATTGAAGACTTGATCCATTTGGGATTTATCCCTTATTTGTAGTGTGAGGAACATCTAAGTTTATTCTTTTCCTATGTTTAATTATCTCAATACAATATATTGTTTAAAAAAATTCATCTTTTCCCTACTAATTTGAGATGTTGCCTTAGTTGTATGGTAAATTTTCATATGCAGATTTGTCTATTTATAGTTTCTCTGGTCTATTTCATTAGTCTGTGCATGAATTAATACTATACTATTTTACTTATAGAGGTTTTGCAATATGTTTATACTGTGCTTAGTTGCTCAGTTGTGTCCGACTTTTTGCAACCCAATGGACTGTAGCCCACCAGGTTCCCCTGTCTGTGGGGATTCTCCAGGCAAGACTGGAGTGAGTTGCCATGTCTTCCTCCACGGGATCTTCTCAACCCAGGAATTGAATCCAGGTCTCCCACATTGCAGGCGGCTTCTTTACTGTCTGAGCCACCAGGGAAGCCCATGTTTATACGACATATACAGTATGTATATGGTACTGCTACAACATCCTTTCCCTGTTGTTGTTTTTAGGGTTTCCCTGACCTTTCTTTGTTGCTTGTTTTTCCATATAAACTAATTAACTCCATAAAAATAACTGATTTTTCTTTCCAGCTCTTTTGAGGTGTAATTTACATTACTTTAAATGTTCAAAGTATGATTACTTGAAGTTCTTTTTTTCTTTTTAGTAAATAACAATCTAAGAATGGAAATGAACATCCTTACTCTAATGACAACTAACTTTAAAAATTTTTGGTTTAAAGTCAGCATTTTTCTTTTGTATGAAAATACTTTTCCGATATCCTTTGAGGTAATTTTATGTATTTTCTCTTTAAATCAGTTGTGCATTTCTGAAGTAAATTCAAATTAGCAGTAAGTTTTTATTGTTGTTAGTTATATGTGGATTGGGATTGCTAATATGTAATGTCTTTGCATCTTTGTTCATAATTGAAATTGGTCTATATTTTTTCTTTCTCGAGTTGTCTTTATCTAATGCCCAGGAGCTGGTTCTACATTCCAAGGACCTGGTCAGAGGAAGAGAAAGCAGAGTGCAACAGTTCTTTCTTTGAAGGGAATCATGAGATTTTACACATCCCTTCATACACATCTCACTTACAAGAATGTAGTAATTTGAAAACTTTCAGCTGCAAGAGAGGCTGAGAAATGTCTTATTTTGCCTGATCATGATAATAGGACTGCAAACAATGTTGTTGCAAAATAGACTATATTAATAATAGAAATTAATTCCTATTATTGGTAAATAAGGGAATTATGTCTGTATGCTATGAAAACCTTGTTTCACTTAAAATTTTTCCCTGGATAATGGGTAGTGTAAGTATGAACTTAAGTAGGAAAGGGAAAAACTCTCAGCTTGACTGCTGCACTGGTAGCAGGAGTTCTGTAGTCTAGATTTTAAGAAAATTTAACACAAGTATCTTTTTATCCAGGGCTCTTCCTCAGAAAGGCACATCCATAGCTATTTTCATCATTTCAGCACCTGCCAGCTCTGCTCTAATTAAATGATTGCCAGCATTGCAACTTCATTGTTCATTTTTAATATCGACCATGACAACCTATCACCATGCTGAGTTTCTTGCTTGAGTGATTCAGGCTGTCTCCAGGTTCTGTTTACTACTCCTGAAATCCTCTGCTTATGTTGCATGGGATTTGAGTAGTCTCATCCACAACTCTCTTTTGCTTTTGAATCTTCTTATCTTTAATGTGTAATTTTTTTTTTTTTTTACAGCGTGTGAGACTTACTGAGAATTTTATGTATCATATTCTATCCATTGAGCAATTATCATGTACTAGATATGTTTTGTTGTTGGTGATAGATACATTGCTTCCTTTACTTCTCACAAATATCCGAAGTGTCAGGTTGTTACTTTATGTATTTTACATGTATGATCTTAATTCCTCACAATAACCCTATGAAATTATGACTCAGTTAACTTGTTTTATGAGTCAGTAGTGACAAGCCAAGCAGCTAGAGTGATGTGACAAGTGGCTAGAGTGATGGCCGCTCTAGCCTGATTTCATGATCACTATACAATACTATGCCTAGATTTTGGAAGCAGAGGTTTTTTTTGGGGGGGTGGGGAGTATAGTTGATTTATAGTGTTGTATTAGTTTCATGGAAGCAGAACTTCTGCTCTGTTGCTATAACTTTGGACCTGATTGATGTAATGAGCTTTAACAAACTCTTTTCCTATATATTATTATAACTAGGAACTGTGGTGTGCAAAAGGTAGTTTGGACTGTATTCAGGAAACGATTCTGTATAAATTGAACAAAGTATTAAATTCTTTTATGAAAATGTGTAACAGGTTATTTAAGGCTGTAAGATACTGATTTATTCAGCAGTACACTTTTCCCCAATAACTTCTATATGCTTGTTACTTTACCATAGGGATCAAAAGATGTCTTGAGTTCTGTCTCTACCTTTTTACAAGCTCATTTCTAATGGAGGAGATAAAGGGCCTATCTGTAATAGACATGAGTATTCATTTGGTAACTTGTTTCAGAAAGCTTAACTCTTTTTGCACTTGGGAATGTGTCAGATAGTGATGATACTTGTGGAAAGAAGTGATGAGTGTGATGGATAGGAATTTGCCAAATTGGGAAATAGTTGAAGGAATGATGGCATTGGCTTTTTCAGCAAAGGAAGCAAATGTGTTTAAAATCATGGAAATGTGTAAGAGCATATTTTATTCATAGGTTTGCATATCATTTGTCCTAGTTGAAGTGGTGGCTCTGAGATTTGGAAAGTTGAGCAAGAGTCATAAAATGAAGACCTTTATAGTCAGGCTAGGTTGTAGGGAATCTTCAAAGGAGTTTAAAATAAGAGTTAAAAATGTTTGAGTTTTTGCAAGCTCTTTGGCAGTGGTGTGGAAAGTATGTTGAAAAGGATAGGGGCAGGGGTATGGAAGGGAGGCTAAGGTTTGGGAGCTGAGTTAGGAAACTGTTGAAACAGGCCAAGTAGACAAAGTCCTAAATTACTTAGAGAAAGGCAGTAAAAATGGAGAAGAGGATAGAGTCAAAAGCCTTGAGATTGTAAAATGAACTTTGTGAAAAGGATGAATTTGGCTTATTGGTAGGGAGGAGGTAAGAGAGGAAAAGTAGGATTACTTTTTGGCTTGGTTAACTGGTGAGATTGCTATCACTGTGGCTTCTGAGTCTCCCATACATTGTAAGATTCATAGAGTTTCAGTTATTTGTAGTACATTCAACAGGTGGAGAGTATCCAGTTTGATTGACTGTTAATACCTTCCTCACTCTGGTGACCATGACATATTAACAGGAGGTGGAAGAAGAAAGCAAAAACCTTCTGTTCTTTATGCAAAGAAAGCAAAAGCTTTCTCAGAAACCCCATGGTAGAAATCTCACTAGCAAGAGCTCTTATGTCACCAACTTCTCAGTGGAAATAGCCAGGAAAAAGAGGATTGATGACAGTGGCTTCTATGGGATTTCATACACAGATTTAAGAAAATTTGGCAGTAAGAGAGTCTAATATGAGATTGCCAACTGCTAACTTAATGAACCACATATCCTTGAGAATAACTTTAGACATAGTATAAAAGTCTTCAGTATAAATGAATTGTAATCTTACTGTTATAATTTCTTAATTTGGGATTGTGATGAGTACTGTAATACAGTCTAGGTCAGAAGTTGATAAACTTCTTTTGTAAAGGGCAGCAGAGTAACTGTTTTAGATTTCATAAGCCAGATAGTCTCTGTGTTGTAACTGTTCGACTCTATTGTTGGATCTGGAAGCAGCTATAAACAGCAAGTAAATAAATGAGTGGGTGTAGCTGTGTTTCAGTAATACTTTATTTACAAAAATCGATGGCTGGCTGGATTGGCTCCTGTGCCATAGTTTGCTGATACCTGATAGACATGTTCTAATAACCTCTAAGGATTTGGACTGAAGCAGGAGTTTGTTTTTAATAATACATTTCTCAGAAAGCTACTCCTCATCACTTCATGGGAAATAGATGGGGAAACAGTGGAAACAGTGTCAGACTTTATTTTGGGGGGCTCTAGAATCACTGCAGATGGTGATTGCAGCCATGAAGTTAAGACACTTATTCCTTGGAAGGAAAGTTATGACCAACCTAGATAGCATATTCAAAAGCAGAGACATTACTTTGCCAACAAAGGTCCGTCTAGTCAAGGCTATGGTTTTTCCAGTGGTCATGTATGGATGTGAGAGTTGGACTGTGAAGAAGGCTGAGCGCTGAAGAAATGATGCTTTTGAACTGTGGTGTTGGAGAAGACTCTTGAGAGTCCCTTGGACTGCAAGGAGATCCAGCCAGTCCATTCTGAAGGAGATCAGCCCTGTGTGTTCTTTGGAAGGAATGATGCTAAAGCTGAAACTCAGTACTTTGGCCACCTCATCAAAGAGTTGACTCATTGGAAAAGCCTCTGATGCTGGGAGGGATTGGAGGCAGGAGAAAAAGGGGATGACAGAGGATGAGATGGCTGGATGGCATCACCGACTCGATGGACATGAGTTTGAGTGAACTCTGGGAGTTGGTGATGGACAGGGAGGCCTGGTGTGCTGCGATTCATGGGGTCGCAAAGAGTCAGACACGACTGAGTGACTGAACTGAACTCCCCTAACTTCTCACAGTAGATTGGAAAATGACTTCATCACATTTAAACTCATTCTCCTATCAGTGCCTTTGCTCAGGTCATCCTTCTGCCTAGACCCATGTTTCTCAGTAGGACTGTTATTGGCATTTTTGATGAGAGTATACATTGGGAGGGAATACATTTTTATCAGTGCACGTTTTATCAGAACATTCACAGCCCCCTGTCACTATTTCCAAAAGTGTGTGGATTAGAACCACTGGCTGAGGTGTCTTGTTTTTGCTTCTCCTTTCCTAACCATCCTTGAGATACAGTACCCAAGTTCTACCTCTTTTCCTAGTCTTTATTATATAATCCTTAATTAACTCTTAAATGGTTACAGCTTGGAGTACATTATTCATGTTAACTTCATAGTCATTTGTCTTTAGATTATAAATTCATTGATGGTAGAAATTTTTGTCTGTTTTGTTCACTTCTGTCTTCCCAGTGCCAGTAACTCTGTTGACTCATAATAGGTGCTCAATAAATGTTCAAATAACATTGCCTTCTATTATGGAAAAATGAGACTTGCCTTCTTGCTGAGATTTATAAGCTCCTGATTAATAGGGACTATCCCTCATACTAATTCCGTGTCACCCAGGGAACTGAACTTGATACCGAACTGGGTGATGCAGTTTGCTAAACCTTTGGGCATCTGCTAGGTGGAGAGCACTGTGCATGCTAGGTGGTAACGGTATACAGAGATGATTACATTTTTGTCTGATGGGATGGAGGTTAGTCAATACACAAATAACAAAAATACAGTAATTAAAAGAGTCAGCTCTGGAGGCAGACCTAGATTCAGTTGCTGTGTCTGCCACTGTCTCTTTGAGCAATTTGCTTAATCTCTCTTGATTCTTTCATTTCGGCCACCTCAAAGAGCTGTTGTTTTTCAGTTGCTAACTCTTTGAGATCCCATGTCCTGTAGCTCTCTAGGCTTCCTTGTCCTCAACTGTCTCCTGGAATTTGTTCAAATTCATGTCGGTGATGGTATCTAACCATCTCATCCTCTGCTGCCCACATATTTTGCCTTCAGTCTTTCCCCCAAATCAGGGTCTTTTCCAGTGAGTCAGCTCTTTACATCAGGTGGCCAAAGTGTTGGAGCTTCAGCATCAGTCCCTCCAATGAATATTCAGGGTTGATTTCCTTTAGTATTGACTGGTTTGATCTACTTGTAATCCAGGGGACTCTCACTCAAACACCAGATTTCAAAAGCATCAGTTTTGGCACCCATACTTCTTGGTGGTCCAACTCTCACATCCATACGACTACTGGAAAAACCATAGCTTTGACGATACGCACCTTAGTCGGCAAAATGATGTCTCTACTTTTTAATGCGCTGCCCAGCATATTAGAACCTTTTAAAACAAATGTTAGTATTTTGCATAAAGTTAAGTTCTTACTGTTGTACCATGTCGCATGCTAGGGACATTGTACTAAGGCAAAATTTAGAGGTTGTAAAGATTACCTCTGGCTTGAGGTGGGAGAAGCAACAAAACTCCATAGGGAAAATGGCATAATAGATCTAGATGGATTGATAGAATTTATACAGTGGCACAGGTGGTGACAATAAGCTTTCCTAGAGGGGGAAGGATGAACTATGAACAGAAAAAGTTTAGAGAATGCATGATACGTACTGAAAGCAGAAAGATTCCTCAATAAACTCAAATTTCCACCACATACCACACTACCTTTTCTGGACAGTTACCTAATTTGGTGATAGATGCTATCTATTGTTATTCAACCATGGTCTCTTTCCCTCCTTCTCCCCCCACCTAGGGAGACGGTTGTGATTCAAATGTAGACTTTCTTGGTTAACTGCTCTTGTATTCTGAATATCATACTTCCCCTCTCTACTCACACAGTAAGTAGAGTGTGGGAGAAAGTACATTTTAATCAGTTCAGCTTGTTCAACACTTGAGTATTGTTCTCTACACCTAGTAAAAGTTCACTTTATTTCAGTGATAGGGTGGGGTGGTAAAGGAGTGATCCTGATTGAAGCCATTTTCAACTAAATTTTAAAAATTTGAATGTGAACTTTTGAATCCAATGTTTTCTGAGATCTTTGTGAATACCCCTGTAGCATGTAGTTTTCTCATTCAGAGAATTGAGGGTAATGAGGATCTAATAAAATTAAATTTCCATATTTATTGCATTTTAAGATATACTTAAAACTTTTTCAGTGCTTCCAAAAGGGTGCATAGAATGCAAAGGAAATATATGATATGACTCTAGAACAGATTTTAGTATTAAAAGAATAACTGCTTACCAATAAGTCTGCCAGGTGTTTATTATACTTCATTATACTTTGGACTTTAAATATCACTGGTTCTTTTCTGGTTCATTGAATAACAGCAGTTGTGGGATAAGGACTATAGTTGGCTCACACCTAGCACAAAATGACTCTGAGAATGTTCTTTACTGTCTCCTAGAAATTCCCAGTAGGACTGAGTCCCTGTTACCCACAGCTGTGTAGACATTCATGTTGTGGTTGTTGTTTAGTCACCAAGCGGTATCCATCTCTTTTGTGATATCATGGACTGTAGCATGCCAGGCTCCTCTGCCCATGGGATTCTCTAGGCAAGAGTACTAGAGTGGGTTGCCATTTTCTTCTCCAGGGGACCTTCCTGACCCAGGGATGAAACCCATGTCTCCTGCATTGGCAGACGGATTCTTGACCACTGAGCCACCTGGGAAGCCCATAGTCATCCATACTACACCCTTTATTAGCTTCCTTTCTTTCCCTGCCTTACTTCTCCAAATCTATTATTGGTGTTTTCTAGGGTAACTTCCCAAATAAAATACTTCCTAAAACCTTTTGTCTCAGGGTGTACTTCTGAGGAAATATAACCTAAAATGCAGTTAAGACATATGTTATTAAGAGTTTGAAATTTTTAAGTTTTGGAATATAGAATTTGGATAACATATAGTTGGTACTCTGCTGTTTGCCCTTTTTGGAAAAAAAGAGAGTAGCTAGCTAGTTTTCCTATATGGGGGCGGAGGTTGTATTGAGTCTGGATAAGCATCTCTGTTTTGTAGTGCATGCAAAAGGAATCACTGATGTTTATAGCCCCAAATGTGACTAGGTGTCATTTTAGCATGTGGGTTGTTTGTTAATACTAAAATTATAGGTTATAGGTTTATATTGTGTATTTACTTTGAATTCTAACTACCTTCCTGGCAACACTGAACATAAAATTAAATCCAGTCAGAAAGAACCAGAGAAAGAGTACAGAGATACAAGCAAGAGAGAATAAGATAGCATAATTCAAGCATTTTCTTATTCCTGAAAAATAGGTTTTTCTTTTAGTTTTACCTATGGAATTCTGCTGACAGATTTTTTTTTTAATTGAAGAATAGTTGAATTGCAATGTTAATTTTTCCTGTATAGCAAAGTGACTCAGTTGGACATATATATACACATTCTTTTTAATTTCTCCTGTTATGGTTTATCCCAGGACTTTGAATATGGCTGAATATAGTTCCTGTGCTATACAGTAGGATCTTATTGTCCATCCATTCTGGATGTAATCGTTTGTATCTACTAACCCCACACTTGCAGTCCCTCTACCCCCGCTGTTGGCGATCACAAGTCTGTTCTGTTTCTGTGAGTCTGTTTTTGTATCATAGGTTCATTTGTGTCATGCTTTAGGTTCCACATTATAAGTGATTTAATGGTCTCTGTCTTTCTGACTTGACTTCACTTAGTATGATAATCTCTAGTTGGATTCATATTGCTACAAATGAAATTATTTTTATGGTTAAGAAGTATTCTGTTGTGTATATGTACTTCATCTTCTTTATCCACTCATCTGTCCATGAGCATTTAGGTTGTTTCCCTCTTTTGGCTATTGTGAGTAGTACTCCTGTGAACATAGAAGTGCACGTATCTTGTTGAATTACAGTTTTGTCCACTTAGCAGCAGCAGCAGCCAGATACATATGCTCAGGAGTGGGATTGCAGGAATATATGGTAATTCTACTTTTTGTTTCCTGAGGGCATCCATACTGTTTTTCATTGTGGCTGCAACAACTTGCATTCCCACCAGAAGTGTAGGAGGGTTCCCATTTCTCCACCCTCTCTCCAGTATTTGTTATTTATAGACTTTTTAATGAAATTAAAAGACGCTTACTCCTTGGAAGAAAAGTTATGGCCAACCTAGATAGCATATTCAAAAGCAGAGACATTACTTTGCCAACAAAGGTCTGTGTAGTCAAGGCTATGGTTTTTCCAGTGGTCATGTATGGATGTGAGAGTTGGGCTGTGAAGAAAGCTAAGCGCTGAAGAATCGATGCTTTTGAACTGTGGTGTTGGAGAAGACTCTTGAGAGTCCCTTGGACTGCAAGGAGATCCGACCAGTCCATCCTAAAGGAAATCAGCCCTGGGATTTCTTTGGAAGGAATGATGCTAAAGCTGAAACTCCAGTACTTTGGCCACCTCATGTGAAGAGTTGACTCATTGGAAAAGACTCATCATGATGCTGGGAGGGATTGGGGGCAGGAGGAAAAGGGGACCACAGAGGAGGAGATGGCGATGGACAGGGAGGCCTGGCGTGCTGCATTTCATGGGGTCGCCAAGAGTTGGACTCGACTGAGCGACTGAACTGAACTGACTGAATGATGGCCATTCTGACTGGCCCACTCCAGTGCTCTTGCCTGGAAAATTCCATGGAAGGAGGAGCCTGGTGGGCTGCAGTCCATGCGGTCTGGAAGAGTCGGACACGACTGAGCCGACTTCACTTTCACGCATTGGAGCAGGAAATGGCAACCCGCTCCAGTGTTCTTGCCTGGAGAATCCCAGGGACAGGGGAGCCTGGTGGGCTGCCGTCGCTGGGGTCGCACAGAGTTGGACACGACTGAAGTGACTTAGCAGCAGCAGCATTCTGACTGGTGTGAGGTGGTACCTAATTGTAGTTTTGATTTGCATTTCTCTAATAATTAGTGATGTTGAGCATCTTTTCATATGTCCATTGGCCATCTATATGTTGCTGGCAGAATTTTTACTTCAGGACAAGTTTGAAAAGAAACCATATTATCTGTCCAAGTTGATTGGATTCTGTGCCATCTGTTGACTCTTAAGCTATTTTGGTGTTTTAAAGATATATTATAAATATATTGTAATGCAGGATAGAGTGTTAATAAGTTAAAACATTGTGGATACTATAATTTATAATAATAACATGTATTATACATAAATGCTTTTCTGAAAAGTCTCTTTTTCCCTTTATTTTCAGAATGCTGCCTTTTATATGGTCTTGGTTTGGTCTACTTCCATTACAATGCATTTCAGTGGTAAGTTGATGTGAAACTAGTAACTCCAGTTGTTTCTAGTATATAGCTTTTGTTTTGCATTTTTCTGTTTGTATGTGTATGTATGTGTAATAAATACAGAATATTTTAATATCAATAAGTCTACACTTTGCAATAATCTTTTGGAATTATTACTTTGTTCCTTTAGAAATATTGGCCCACCTTAGATAATTCAAAATGTATATGTTCCTAAAAGAATCTGGCATAAAGAATACTTAGATTAGAAAGCTTTTGGAATTTCTGTTACTTATTATACCTGGTGGTCACCAGGTTATTTGAACAGGGGAATGATTGTGCTGTCTGTTCAAGGTTTGTGGATAAGTGATGTATGATGACCAGTATTTGCTTTTCAGACTTTTAGACATATTGACTGCTCCTTCCTTTCCTCCTTCCCCCAAACACACATGCACATGAACATACACTGCTGCTGCTGCTAAGTTGCTTCAGTTGTGTCCGACCCTGTGCGACCCCACAGATGGCAGCCCATTGGGCTCCGCCATCCCTGGGATTCTCCCGGCAAGAACACTGGAGTGGGTTGCCATTTCCTTCTCCAGTGCATGACAGTGAAAAGTGAAAGTGAAGTCGCTCAGTCGTGTCTGACTCAGCGACCCCGTGGACTGCAGCCCACCAGGCTCCTCCATCCATGGGAGTTTCCAGGCAAGAGTATTGGAGTGGGATGCCATTGCCTTCTCTGGCACATACACTAGTGCTTTCCAGTTTCTAGTAGCTAGGGACTAGATTTTATTAAACTCTCAATTCTCTCTTCTGTAAAATATTAATAATGGTACCACCTTCAGAGTCAGCCATTATAATAGACATGTAAGATTTTATAAATGAAAAAGTATATCGGATCCTGTTGCTATGGCCTTTGGCCCTTGTTGTTTTTCTGTTTACCAGACAAGACAGTAGCATTCTCTAGTGGAAAGAACATAGTTGAGAAATTGGTATTCTGTTCTCAGCACTTTTAGTTTGTTCTGTTTGCTTGTGTGTGTGTGTGTGTTAGGTACATCGCAGTTAATTGTCATTTCTACTCTAATAGAGTTTTGATAATCAAATGAGATAATGTACGTTTGTAAATTGTAAAGCCCTGTGTAGATTTTTTTTTTTTTTGGAAATGTATTCAACTTTGTCAGAGTCCTTTCTAGTCTCCATAATTTTAAGCTTGAGCGAGTGCTGAAAAAGTCAGAGGAACGTTTTTACCAAAGGTAATAACCCTGTCATATACCTGATGGGCACCGTGGATATTTATTACAGAGCTTTTAAATGTGCATTGGCAATGATGTGATATGATTGCTCTAAAGAGGAAACTTCAAACAAGAATCACTTTTCCCAGATGCCTTTTCTTTCCTCCTTGGTTTTGGTCCTGTTGGTTTTTGATCATCAATGGAAACAATGCATTGTTAGAGAACATCTGTATGGATAGAGTATTATAATCATTCAAATTATTCATTTTCATGGTAAACTTTACAAAGTTATAATTGGTCTTTATAAAGAAGTTTGTAATATTTTTCTTTCAAATTATGCATTGTTGTAGAACAATCTAAAATGTAAGCCTCCTAACTATACGCAGTGTATCATGTATCATCAAGAGTAGATTAACAGTGTTTTAAAATCTCTTAGGTTCTTAAAGATCCTATTTATAGAAAACTTTTAGAACCAGAAATGGCCTTAGAGATTAATTAGTTTTCTCCCTTAATTTTATAGATGAAAACAAGAGGGTGGGTGTGTGTGTGTGTGTGTGTGTGTGTGTGTGTGTGTGTGTGTGTATAACAGTATTATGTAATTGTTGCGGAAGCAGGCTTATGCTCAGATTTCCCACTCTAATTATTTTGTCTATTGTAGTCTGTCTGCAAATTTGAAGATTGATAGGTCATTATTTTTAATCAGTATTTATAATTGTTCTTCTGGGCATATTTGTACAATCTTTATGGCCAGCCAGAAATAATTCAGATGAAACTCAAGGCAAAGAACACTACGCTTTTAGAAATGGACAGGTATACTTCACATGAGTTAGTTTTCACTTACCTGTGATAACTTGTGAACTCTGTAGATCACAGATAAAAGCATAAAATCAATAGTGAGGTGAAACCATCATCAGTTCAAAATTGTATTGCATTAAAAAGTGTGTGACCATGTCAAGTTAGGGGGCTTATAGTGTGGAAAACTATCTTTTGATTCTTTATCTACATATGATTTCTGTGTACTTCAGTTGCCTTAATGAAACTATGTAAGAATGATACAAACTCTGCATTGCTAAGTGCCTTCTGTTTTGTTGATCCTGTCCTGGTTACCATTTTCTCATGTCTTAAGTTTCAGCTCTAGCTGCTCCCTAAAGTGATATATCTCACACCTTCTGTCTCTTTTGTAAAGTATTTACTTATTTATTTTTGTCTGCTTGAGTCTTAGTTGTAGCACAAAGGCTCTCTACTTGTGGCGCATGCGCTCAGTAGTTGTGGTTTGAAGGCTTAGCTGCTGGAGGGGATGTGGTGAATTGTTAACTGCTAGACCACCAAGGAAGTCATTCACACTCTCTCTTAATCCTTCATGGATGCATATTTTCTGTTTTCCTGATCAAATGTACTTTCACAGACTGCCCCCAATTTTGCTTTCACTTACTTCATTATTACTTGAACAGCCACAAAATCAGAAAGCTTGGAGTAGGAACTTGGTGAGAGTTTTAGAGTATAGCCTTAATGGATTGGAACTTCCTAGGTTAAGACTAAATTGGGGGATTTTTTTGTTTGTTTTATTTATAGGTAGCTATTAATTTCTGGGAGCAGCCCCCCCACACACACACTTAAGTGCTTTGGCATTTGTTGAAAAAATATTTGTAGAGAAAGGTATGGCATGCCTTTTTTGTATTGTTAGCTCAGAATGGTCTAACTCTGGAACATTTATAATTTAAGTAGAATTTAATATTTGGAAATGGTGTCTGTTGGTATTTAATTAGATTAAATATTTGAGAAGAAAGCATGCAACCAACATGTGTGTTGGAATTGGTGATAGTGACCTAATAAATTACTAAGAGCAATTTTATCAGCTATGGGTTTTATCTTGTTAATCTGTCTTGTTTCTTGCCCTATTATGTTGCACCTCCCCCCCTTTCTTTTGAGTTGATGTTAGCCTCTTGAGTCAATTCAGTAACTTGGTCAGTTTTTCTACTTTCAGTTTGAGGAGCCCAATGTCAGAAACAGAGCAACTGTTAAATTCTCAGTAGATTTATCATAATTATTTAATTTTACTATTATCAGACACAGTAACTTGTGACCAGACTTAAAAATTATATATCCAGAAGAAGAAAGGAAGCCATAGAAGCCCAAAGTAAAATACATGCAGCAGAGAGCTAGAACCAGCATCTATAAAGCCATTCCTTTCCATGTTTATACCCATGCCTTCACTTCATGAGGGTGGCAAATTGCTAAGGGTACCTTGAACTGAGCTTTTCCTTGCCTTTATAATAAGAAACATATCTTTGAGTGAAAAATTTGAACCTTGTACAGTAGTAAATTATTACAACTTGTAGCCATATTTCTGAATTTACCCCCTTGAAAATCCTACCATTCCTCTTTCTTTAGCTTGTAATCTTTTGTATCCCCACTGATCAGTATCAGAATGATCTTATGGTAGCAAATCTAACAGCTACATAATTCTTTGCCAGAGGCAGAGGATTTTGGAAATTAGCTTCCTAAATCTGATTAATAAGGCCTAGTAAGGAAATATAGTGATTATTATTATGTTGACATTAGCAAGGAGTAGGGTAATGAGATGGAGGTGAGTTAAAAAAGACAGAGATGTTAACACGTTACACGTGAATTTTCTCCAGGACTCATTTCCAATTACAAGTGTACCAATTATTTATACCAGTTACCAAGTGTTCTTAAGGGTATAGTAATCTTTACTTGCCTTGTAAAGTCACTGCTTTGAGTGCAAACATAAACATAAATAAACTTAATGTATTCAGATAACCACCATTGACCTTGAGGCTTGTTTAGCATGGAGTCAGGCAAAAACTTAATTTTTTAATATATGTTTTCTGAGCTATCATTATGCAAAACTAATTCTCTTAGACCAGAATTTAAGTATATTTCTATTAAAATAAAGCAGTCCATGTTAACGTATGTTCAATTTATTCTGTTTGCTTCTGTTTTGGAAAAAACTAGCAGATAAATAAGGTAGTTTGGGTAAAATGATGCTTACCAGTGACACATAGATTGCCAGAGAGAATTTGGAAGGGTTTGGACTGATTAAGCCTCAGGGAAATTATGAATAAAAATATAAACTTCACAATGGAGAGGAGAAAAAAATCCCACTGTCCTCAGTGATGAAATGAAGTTGGCTGAAGAGGGCAAAAGACCCAAGAGGTAATACATTAGCAAATGTCAATGTGAATAAAACAGTGTATGATACTTCTAACTTAGCCTCACATTTAAGATCCTCTCTGTTTCAGCCTCAAATTATCTTTCTACCCTTATTGTTCCCTAAATATATTCTTTGTGTGAGTCACTACGTGTGTTAACATTTCGCTGAAAATGTCTTGAGTATTTTTTACCCGTATAACTTGTTTTATACCATTTACTTTGTTTGGTCTGCCTTCTCTTTCCATCTCTGCCTTTAAATATCTTACCTGTCTCTGAGTTCTTCATCAAATTTTACTATTTGTCTCATTTATAAGGAACGTCTAAATTTCCTAAGTGTGTTGTGTATGGAAGTATTAATTTGTTTTGTGTATGTGTTATTACTGATTTAGAGCGAAAGTATTCTCTCTTTTATTAGTATGAAAACTTGTGAAATTACTTCCTTTATCCCATCAGATATGCCTGAGGGAAATCTCTAGATTCACCTTTATTAGCTCCAGAGAACTTAAAAGTTATATTTTGTCTCTTTAAATGTGCTCAAACTGTGCCAGGATGTTTACTTAATATCATTAGTTTTCTAGAGTTTGGTAAAGTTCTAAAGGAGGCTTTCTAAAAAATGACTTTCTAGAAACCTTATTAAAAATGAACATTGCTTTAAAATATAGTCAATGTGTATGGTTTTTGTAGGTAGTGCTATTAAGGTTTTAATTGTTTATAATTTTCTTTAAAAAATTGTTAGCGTCTAATAGTAAATGTAGAATTTTAAACTGAAAATCTATACTTATGGTGATTAAAAGACATTTTTAGATTTCAAGAAAAAATGCATGGATAGTTATGTATAGCAATATGCACTTTTATTTCAGTAGAGATTATGCTTTAATATTTTAAAATTGTAACCTTTCTAAGCATTATATCATTAACAGTATTTTATGGTTTTAAGTAGCGATTTCTCATGTTCTGAAATTGTCTGTTGATCAGAATACTGATGTCAGCAGAATTTGTATGTGTTGGTGGTTTAGTCTAACTTGCACTACAGAGACCATGTTCTGGTTGCATATGGTTTGGTGAGATATGAGTGTATTAAAATGATGACCAAAATTAGTTGGAGTTGTACCTGTTTTCTCCACACAGCGGTCTCCTCCTCCTAACACACGAACACATTCTTTTTTCTGTTTCTTCTCTCATCCCCAAGGGGTGGAAGCAACACATAGGAGAGAAAGATGGGAAAAGTTCAGAATAGGAAATGAAAATGAACTTAGATCTATTTTGTTAGCTCAGGGAAATCTGATCAGTAAAGAGATTATGGAACGTCCCTTCCCACCCCCTCAACAAGAAGTCCAGTTTGCTAACTATGAAAGTGATGACACCAGTAAACAGATACTAGACATTTTCCCGTAATGTCTAGAGTATTTGAAAATAAAAGAGGAATGTAGACCTCAAGGAATAGACCACTTGGAAAAACTGGAGATAGCACACTGATAAGTAGAGAATTAAATGATTTGATTATAGAGTGGCCCTGACTGCTGGTTAATACTAAGCAAAAAAAAAAAAAAGTTATTGAGTTTGGGTGGTGAGTCTTAAAGGTAATATTGGATTTGGAGTGAAGCAGAAGAATGAAAATATTTCAGGTCAGGAGACTATCCTCAGGAGAAGCAGTGAAAGTAAGAGGGTTAATATTTGCATGAATGAGTTCCTGAGATGTGCCAGCTCACAGTTGAAGAGGAGCACTGTTAGGGTATGACTGGGAATGGGTGTAACTGCTCACAGACCTTAAATGCTACATGGAGATTTGGCTTGAATATCATGGTTATTAGTAGGCAGTCAGAGGAGCCACATATTTGAAGAAGCATAGGTAAGCCAGAGCAGAGCAAGGGGATTCTTTAAGGAGTCTGTTTCAGTTATCTGCTAATGAGATATTGAAGATTGAGTCTGCAAGTATTGCATTTGAGGGAAACTTGGAAACAACCTGGAGAACTTGACGAATAGATGTATATTGTTCAACCTTGTCATAGACACTTGTAATAGTCCTTAAAGAGCAGTAAGGTGTAGCCCCAACTAGTATATTGGAAGTGTGTTTTTGCTGATAGGTTAATTAAAAAAAAAAATTCCCAGTATGTTAACCTATATAGAGAACTTGTTAAAATAAACCTATGTTTCTTTGTAGTTGTGTAACATTTCAAACTAAGAACTAAAGGCATGTATGGAATAACACATTTATCAAAGATTGGGCAAAGGGTGGAAATAGAAACTGAGATAGAGGAGGAAATAGTTTCCCTGAAGAGTTGCTATTGATGCTTTGTGCTTTCATTCTTTCCTTTCGCATACATCCTTTCTTGGACTGTTTTTCTTCCTATTTTCTTTTTCTCCTTTAATCCTTTTATCCTTTGCTGCCTTCCACTTCCATTCTCCTTCTTTCATGTATATGTCTCAGGCCTGCCTCGGTTTTTTGGGGGGTGGGGTGGGGTGTTTTTGTTTGTTTTGTTTTTTTGAATTTTTACTGGACTATAGTTTATAAGGTTGTGTCAGTTTCATCTGTACAATGTATGTGCTATATATATATATATACACACACACATACATATATCCAGTCTCTCCTGCCTGGATTTTTAATTAGCATGTGTGCACATTGCTTAGTTCTGACCCATTCCATAGGAGTTCTCTGACCCATATCATAAGGTTAATTAGGATTTTATGAAGCATTTATTATTATTATAAAATACGCTTAACATTGCACACATTTATACATCTTTACATGTTATTTATAAAAATAGAACTGTTACTTCGGTTGAGAAATAAATTACTATTGCCCTGAAGTGAAAGTGAAAGTTTCTCAGTCTGACTCTTTGTGACCTCCATGGAATTCTCCAGGCCAGAATACTGGAGTGGGTAGTCTTTACCTTCTCCAGCGGATCTTCCCGACCTAGAAGCTTCTACTATTGCCCTAGAAGCTTCCCAAAGCCCCCAATTCCTGTTCCCAGTCACATCTTACCTTTTAATTGGTATCATTTACTGCCACAGTTATTCTTCTCCTAACCTTTCTATGTCCCTCCCCCAACACGTGAGTTGTGTTCCCCACCATATACACTCGCTCTCTCACAGGCGCACACATACACACACACGCCCTTGCTTGAGCACACAATCTATTCTATTAGAAAAAGGAGCCTCTAGACATGACCAAGAGAATACAGAAGCTGAAGCTGCACCTTCTCTTATTAGAGAGGTTTGAGTAAAGTACAGAGACCCTCTTAGCAGTATGCAGATGAGTATCTTGAAGTCTGATTGAGAGGAGCAGGAAGCCACCTTTGAATAAGAAAGGTAATTTTCTTCGAATTTTTACATAAATTCTTTCATACCATGTTTTTGACTCCTCTCTTCTGTCTATACACACTAGATAGCAAAATACATAAATAACCCAACCCATTTGAAATGCCGTGTAACACAAAGATGCTGAACTCCTTTTCAGGAAGAAATTATTTAACCAGATGTAAAGGTATCTGATATCAGACCTATTGTGCCCACTCCTCACAATAAATATTGCTGTTTAGAACCCTTAATATTATAATAAATACACAGTTTTTTGGAGGTGTAATAGATAGTATACAAGTCAAAATAAAGTTGCTTAAAGACATAGAGCATATTGTTTTGCTCTATTTTATGGTATTATATTTTTAAGTTTTATATAAAAGATTGACTTTTATTTTGGAATTATCTAAGATTCCAGGAGGCCTCCTTTAAGATTAAATAAAAGCAATGAATAGTTGATAAAAAGCTTTGCAAAGCATTTATTAGCCTGTACTTGAGATTAGCCTTAAATCATGTAGAGAGAAATGATTTATGATTCATGTGCCTGTGAGAGAGCGTGTGTGTATGTTGTGGGAACACAACTCATAAAATGATGCCTAAAATAGTGTATATCTGATACTCTAATTTTCAAAATTCAAATTAGACATATTTGTCAAAATTTTAATTTCACTTTTAAGTACATAGAAACATTTATGTGATCAAATTAAATGATATAAAAATGTATTAAGTGAAAAGTGTTCCTTCTTCATCCTTGTATTAAGTTCTACTGGTCATTAAGACTTTCTGTGATAAAATGTGAATTTGGGGTAAAAACACATCAAGTGACAGAGAGCCCAGAAACAGATCAAGATGTTTGATGTGGACATTTGATTTAGAACATTGTGGCTGGCTCTGTAGAGCTGTGGTAAGGATGGTCTTTCTATGTATGATGTAGGGGCTATCAAATATTTGTATATAGGAACTATCAAATATTTGTATAGAAAAGGATGAAAACATTATATAAAAAATAAAGTACAGATGGATCGCAAACCTAAATATGAAAGAAATAAAAAGTTTCAAAAAAGAAGACTTCATTTTATGGAATAGACTAGAAACAAGATTAATCGCCCTTAAAAACAAAACTGTCCACCTGTTCTATCCTCTCTCCCTTAGGAAATAACAGAAACAGTGAAATCAGTTATTAACATTGAGAATTTTATTAAGCCATAAAATATTATTTGAATAAGAATTAATTCAACTCATCTTCCTTTTCTCTTTTTATAGTATACACTTTCACTTACATAAAAACCCAAGAACCCCTTCCTAGTCTTTTTTTTTAAGCTATCCATTGACATCATTTTTATAAAACTGCCATTTCCTTTAAAACAGAATTGCATAAAACAGAAATTTACTGTGTTTCCATGCAAAAATCCATGTAAATGTTAAAAAGTAAAGATGTTTTTTGTCTGTGTTCTTTCAGGGCAATTAAAGCATTTCAGGAGGTGCTTTATGTTGATCCCAGCTTTTGTCGAGCCAAGGAAATTCATTTACGGCTTGGGCTTATGTTCAAAGTGAACACAGACTATGAGTCTAGTTTAAAGGTAGGTTGTTGGATTTTATCAAAGATACGGTGTTTCATTTTTGTGCTTTTGAGGGGGCTTGTCAAATATTAGAACACTGAGAAGTGTTGGAATTTGTATTGGTACTTCAAAAGAAAATTTGAAAATTTAGATGAAAGAACTTTTATCAGCCATGAACTGGAAGATGCATATGTTTGGATTTCGGAGTACAAAGTAATTACTCCAAGACATAAGCAAGTAATTATATCATAAACATTTTTCTTTTAAAGTTTGAATTGTGGTCCATTATCGGGAAAGGGTGAAGGTTTCAACCTCGATTTGAACATCTGAATCACTCCACTGTTAGTAATGGGTCAGAACCAGCTGCTCAGTGATTCTGTATCTGTGACCCCATATTTTGACCATTTACTTGTATGGATCTCACTAGGTGTCACTAGGCCAACAGCATGTCTAATATCTTGAATTATTTTTAAAAAGTGTGTTCTTTGGTAGTCATTTCAACTGCTAGTTTGTGAGTATAAACGGTGGGCAAAATAGCACGTCATTGCTTAAATATTTTACTTTCTATAGATTTTAACATTTCTCAAGTTTTTCATTGAGTTTCCTGTGCTATTTATGCCATAACTTTAGGTATTACTGTGGTGCTTTTCATGAAAATAGTGCTTCCCTGCTTGACAAAAGTATTGATTTTTGAAAGGACTAGAAGTTCTAGGAAAAGCTTGATTTTTTTGTGAGTTTCTGGCTATGATGGTTGCCATGTTGTAAATATCTCCATTGTATGCTATCTTCATTCTGAAGGGTCAGGATGGAGATAAAGAAAGATAATGCTTTACAGTAGGTTGTAATTTGAATTCATTAATAAGGAACTACTGAAATTTTAAAAATTATTTAGGAATGCCTAATTGCTCTAGAGTTGTAAAGTAGACACTTTAACAAATACCATTTCTGTCTTTAATGAGTTTATACAGAATAGTGCTGTTAGTATGAAAGAGAGGTATACACCCCAAAACACTAAATAAGTAGATTGTGAAAGTATTCAGATCACACATTTGTCAAAGGTGAGTACAGTTTGAGGAATAGGCCCTAGGGCAAATGTAAGTAATACGGAGAAGTTAATCAGTTTTCCTCAAGCTTAGAGCAGCCTGTCTCAAACTGTAGTTTGGTATGTGAGTGGACTTGAAATGGAAAACAAATTCAGATATTCATTCCACCTTGCATATTTGACCTCCTGTTGGACAGTCGCAGTGTATACTAGCAAACCAGATTATTAAAATGACTTATAATACAGAATCAACTTGAGTGTTTTACAGAACTGTCACAGGATGCATATTGTGTGTTGCAGAAGTGTTTTTGGTAGCAGTTTGATAAATGTTGCTTAGGAAATACATTTGAGTGGAAAAAAGTAATCAGATATGTCCCAAATTATGGTATGTGGCTGTCTCTGAATATCAGTACAGTGGTAACTTAAACAATTTTGTGGATGCAAAGCTCTCTTTCCATGAAGGTGGCAATGTTTAAAATCTCCTTTAATCAGGGGAAACTGTTGGGCAGTGTTCCATGACTAATTCAAAGTGTTCTTGCTTACTCATGTTCAGCAGAAACCTTCCTGTATACAACTTTTCATTTGTTCAGGTGGGCTAACAAACTTTCAAGTCATAGCAATTTATGCAAGATTGCCTTAATAAGTGCAGTCTTCTTGTTTCGGGCCTTTCTTCCATTTATTTAAAATACTTGATACCATTCTGATGTTTGTTTAATTTTTATGAACATAGAAAAGAATTTCAGGAGCCCCTGATATTTTTCTTCAATGAAATGAGAAGGTTTCATTTAATTTTTATCTCATCTTGACATTGGCTTTTTAAGGCTTTTCTCTCCAGTATTCCTTGTCTATTTGCAAGAGAATTTTAGGCAACATTTGTAGTTGAAGATGTATTTCAGTATGTTACTGTAAGTACTTAGCATTTAGTGTAAATGGAGGTAGGAATCAGCAGGAGTGATATGCCCCATTCCCCGTAGGTAGCCTCCCAAGTTTCCTCCAGTGGACTGTCTAGTACTTTACCTTCATATGGATGGATATGGAGCCTCTGGTGACTTTTTCTACTCCATGAAGTTGTTTCCTAGTTTTGGTATAGATGCTTTGGGCTGCAACCTCAGAAAACTCCCAACTGAAGCTGGTTAAAATGACAACAAAAAAGTAGCTCAGTAATATAAAGTCCAACCTTTAGGATTGGTTGATAGAACTGATCCAGTGTTTGATTAAAGGTTTATTTTCTTATTTGTTTTATGTTGGCTCCAGGTTGGTTTCCAGGTGTGATCAAAGTGAAATGATTTCTTTTTCATGTTTCATAAAGAAAAGCATTATATCATAACAGTATAGGTGCTTAGTATAGTGCTGGCATATAGTAAGTACTCGTAAATACCTGATTTGTTGTGTTGTAGAGGACAAAAATCCTTACTTATTGTTGATCATTTCAAGAACACTTTGCATCTCATTGGCCAGAATTAGACCACATGGCCATTCTCAGTGATTCCTTATCAAAAATTTGGTTATTCTGTTCTATTCTTTGGATCAGTTATGTCCTGTTTTTGAGCAGAGCTCAATTTCCTAAGTATGCTTTTCCTATCGAATGGAAGAGTGAGGGGTGGGTAAAAGAGTGTTTTGATATGGGGGTAGTGCATACAATCTGTCCATTACAGATCCAGTCTTTTCTGCCTTATTTTCTTTCCCTCTCAGGGATAGAGATACAACATATACAGTATGTTTTAGATGGTAAAATATTTAAATAAAATGCAGTTTATTTTCATAATAGATTCCTGCTTTTCACCCACACATGAAATGCATTCCAGGGCCTCCTGTTATATTTCTATCTCTGGTAATAACTTTTCTCCCAAAATGTACTTTTGAAACAGATTCATTCTGTTTTGGTACCATGTAAATAGCTCTTAGAGCAAGCAAATTTGGTTTTAAAATTTGACCCTGCCACTGAACTAATTGTGTGACTTTGGGCAAGGTGCCTAACTTTTCTGATCCTCTTTCTGTCTGTGTGTGCTTAGTTGCTTAGTTGTGTCCGACTTTTGGAACCCCGCAGACTATAGCCTGCCAGGCTCTTCTGTCCATGGGATTCTCCAGGCAAGAATACTGGAGTGGGTTGCCATTTTGTTCTTCAGGGGATCTTCCCAACCCAGGAATCGAACCCAGGTCTCCTGCTTGGCAGGCAGATTCTTTACTGACTGAGCTATGAGGGAAGCCCCTTTCTGTCTGTAAAACTGGACTACCTACTCCACAAGATTGTTACAAAGATTAAACAATATATATATATCAAAGTCTCTGACAAATAAGTTTTTTCAGCCCTTCTTTTTAGTTCTCAGTTTTACCATATCTAAACCTCTGATTTGGGGCTAGTATTAACTATTGTTTGTATGAAATCCATTTTCTTGTCCTAAATTTTAATACTTGTATTTTTGTCATACTGCCCACCCTCAGAAATATGAAGTTAATGCCCAACTTGTTTTCACCTCTGGTGTTATTTTTCCTTTAAATTGGTCAGTAAAGATTTCACACGTTTAGTTGAATGATGGAGGTACCTATTCTTAGTTTATTTACTAGTTTAGTATTATCTGAACCAGAGTCCATTTCAGGGTGACATTTCTATGTGATACTGTATGGCTTTTCTGCTTCATATAATACACCCTCAGGTGGGATTAGTTGCCTATTTACCTCCATATAATTAATTCAGAATTTTATTTCATTACTTTTTAATGCTATTAATGATAATTGCTTACATTTGTTATGTATTTGAGGCAGTGTGCTATTGTTGCTTCAGAAAAGCATGCCAGTTTTGACAAGTAGCTTTATATGATGCTTCTAATTTTTACATCTTGGCAGACTATTAAAATTATTTCCTTCATATGGAGCTAATAAATGCAAAATAGGATGTAATATCACCCATATTCTTTGATCAGTTAATGCATCTATTTTAATTTAACAAAGATCATATAAAAATTCTCCCTGATATTTAGACATTTAAGTTTCCCTGAAATAATGGCAGCATTCAATTTTTTTTTTAAAGGTAGATAAAGAAGGTGGCTTTTTTAATGGCAACTTGTGGATAGTTGACTGGGATACCAGTGTAAGTCTTTATAATTTGATATTTGAAGATGATAAGTGCTGATTGAAGGGAATAATATGAAAGGATTAAGAAGATGAGAATTACAAGAGGTGATTTAAAGGAAATGGGTTGAACTCAAATGAGACTTGTGTGTTAGCTTGGCATTATACCAGGTGCTTAGTGTTTCTTGAATGGATAGCTTAATGAAATGAAAGAGGTGATAAAATGACAAAATGCCTCTTATAAGATTGGCTGGAAACATTGGGGAGAAAATATGAGGCTGATTGTATTTGCCATCTTCTTCTTCACAAACTGACAGTGCAGTTTTCTCTAGATGCCCCCTGTTCGCCAGTTCATTCTGCTCGCTCCCTTCTATTGTTAAACCTCACATGAAACTTGCGAGTCAAATGGCATTTTATGTTTTTGTTTTTGTTTTTTTTTAAAAACACTCTTCTCCAGAAACTGCTTCATTTCCAGGTATCTGATTTGATATCATACTTTAGACTAAGGAATTTTATTGTTATATTTTCTTATTGCAAGCAATTAAGGCAGGAAGAATAAGTATAGGCATGATGATGTGTATTTCCTTTTAGAAACCACGTTTGGAATCTGTGAAATACCTCCTGTCTTTTACTATTTTACTCATATAAATCATTTCCTTCATTTAATTGAGATACTATGAACTATGTATTATAAAAATATTTGCTTGGAATTTGAATACCAGCTATTATATTAATTTTAATTAGGCCTTATTTCTAAGATATATCTGTAGTATTTTTGTTGAAGCTTTAACTGCATATTTTTATTCATTCAGTTGTCTAAAAATAAAAAAGTTGCTGTTATTTCTCTATACCCACTCCTGGCCTGCTTCCTTCAGTTGCTCAATAACTTAACTCTTCTAATTGGCACTTTGAAAATTTTAGGCTTTTAAAATTTTTAAACTTTTTACTGAGATAGAATTGACATACAACTTTGAGTAAGTTTAATTTGTACAATGTGTTGATTTGGTACATTTATATCATCACCATACCATATATCACCATCACCATATATCATCACCACCAATTTGATACATTATCATCATCACTATAGCATTTCCTAATAACATCTCTGTCATGCCAGATAATTTTCTTTTTTTTTTTGTATGTGAGAACAATTAAGATCTAGTCTCTTAGCAGCTTCAAAGTTTGTAGTACAGTATCATTGATACAGTAATCTCTATACTGTAATCTAGTTATCTGCTAGTTTCACATTTGTACTTTTCACCCATCCCAGTTCCCACTTTGGCAGTGGAATTTGGTTTCTCCTGAATATAATGTCACTGTCTTGGCAGGGAATGGTCACTGCTCTGTGTCTTCTGTCCATTTTTCCTCATTTATGGACAAAAATCTTTTCCTTGCTCTTTCATTTTTCTACTGTTCATCAACTTATACTTTACCTTTTAATCTTTTCTATGTATTATCAGAGGCTTTCCACCTGGCGCTAGTGATAAAGAACCCACCTGCCAGTGCAGGAGACATAAGAGACAACGGGTTCTATCCCTGGGTCAGGAAGACCCCCTGGAGAAGGAAATGGCAACCCACTCCAGTATTCTTGCCTAGAGAATCCATCCCATGGATAGAGGAGCCTGGTGGGCTGCAGTCCATGGGGTTGCAAAGAGTCAGACACAACTGAAAGTGGCTTAGCACTTGGGCACTTTTTGTGTATTATCTGGTATGAGGTGATATGCTCATTGGTTTATCTATCCACTAATGCTCTCTCCACTTCAATCTGCCTGCCCAGTTTTATTTTTCCTTTTGATATTTATTTCTGCCCTGAGTTCTATTATATACCTGTAAGTGCAAAGTAGTATAAATAGTAGAAGAACTTAAGTTCCTCAAATACATTTTTGAAAAGGACGTGACTGGTCATAGATGTTCAGTAACCATCCTTTCTTGATACTGAGTGGTTGGGTTAAGCCCAGGTTTCCTGTGTCAGGTTTCTCTCCTCAAATATATTTTAACTACAAGAACTCATTTCTAATCAAAAAACACTTTTTGGTGTTTATGGATAACTACTTAAATTTGTGGTTATAAATATTCAGTCTTCAAATGCAGCTTTATGAAACATTCAGTGTATTCAGTGTCACAATTTTTTAAGCTTATGTTTTTAAACAACATTTTACAATGCAAATTGTAACATTATCCTTTATAAAATATATATTATGTTAACTTTGTTATTTGTGTGCATGTTAGTCTTATTTTGATTTGAACACAGATTGTGTACTAGATTTAAAGAACTTGAAAATTCAGTCAATACATATTCTGATTGTTTCTGTACATAGATTTGACATACACTAGAACCAGTGTTTTAAAGCTTTTAATCAGTTGCGTACCTGTACTTTTATAAAATGTGATAAAAAGGAGAAATTTGAGAACTAGGTTGCACACAGTTACAAGGAGAAAGGTGAGCAAGATCTGTAGAATAAACTGGTTCTCAGGATAGATGCATGGATGGATGGATAAAAGTAACACATCCCAGAGATCTTAAGGAGTCTTAATAAAGGAGTTAATTTATTGACAAATTCAGTGTGGGTAGAGAGTCCCCATTTATTGACTTAACTTGCTTTTCTGTTAATAAAGCAGGGGATAAAGAAAGCAACAGGTTTGGGGATTAGGAAATGAAAAGCCTCCAAATGGAAATGGGTCATTTGGGAGTATATTGAGTTGAAAGTACCTGAGGGATATCAGATGTTGGTATAGACAGAAGTCTGGAGCCAAAAGAAGGGCTGGAAGTTAGATTTTGAACATCTTCAGTATAGGATGTCTTTTGTGTTACTGTTTTTTTGTTTTGTTTTGTTTTGTTTGTTTGGTGAAAGACAGTTTTGGAAGAGACCATATTGGTAAACTTGTAAGAAAGAGCCTCTTTTTGAATGAAGTTTGCTAGGATTCATTAGCTATTGAAAGAAGGAGCCTGTTTTTTGAGTGAAGATTGCTAGGATTCATTAGCTATTAATCATTGGTGCAGTAGAGTTCTTCCTTGAAACTGTTGTAATAATCTTGAATTACAAAGAGAATGGAAGAACTGAGTTTGGGAACTTTGAGGGAATCTCAGTCAGATCAACTTGGCCAAGCATCATGGCTCACAAACGATACCGAAACTTCAGTTTTAGTTGGGTATCTTATTTTCAGAGACCAAATCCCTAAAGTAATTGCCATCACATTTTAAGACATTTTCCCTAGTTTAGAAATGAAATTTGTTGTTTTTTAATTCATACTTTCAGAATTCTGGCAATCTGTAAAAATAGAAAAAATAATTTGCCTTTGACCTGCAAGAGTACCTGACAAACCTTCCATTCTCCCACTTATATGGTTCATAAAACCCTGTTTCATAAATGCTAGGTAAACAGACATTGTTTCCTCAGCTTGAAGGATCTCTTTTCTCCCCTCATCTATATCTTTTAGACTCTGCTATGGAATTGTCTTTTAAACTTTTATTAGAACATTAATTTCAGTGAGCCTTTTATTCAGTTGCGTAGATGCTGACTCAGTGCTAAGGAAACTAACAGTGCAGGAGCTGTAGGAGATGCGGGTTTGATCCCTGTGTTGGGAAGATCCCCTGGAGAAGGAAATGGCAACCCACCCCAATGTTTTAACTGGTATAATCCCATGGACAGAGGAGCCTAGCGGCCTACAGTCCATGAGGTCCCAAGAATTGGATGTAGCTGAGAACATATGCACGCATAGCCATAACAGCTTGGCGTAGAGTAAAAACAGGTTGCAAACATTTTACTACTAAAAAGCAGCATTTGCTTTAATAGGCAGCAGTATTGACTACACGTGCCTTGTCTATATAGACTGAAGTGAAAGTGAAAGAGGAGAGTGAAAAAGTTGGCCTAAAGCTCAACATTCAGAAAATGAAGATCATGGCATCCGGTCCCATCACTTCATGGGAAATAGATGGGGAAACAGTGTCAGACTTTATTTTTCGGGGCTCCAAAATCACTGCAGATGGTGACTGCAGCCATGAAGTTAGAAGACGCTTACTCCTTGGAAGAAAAGTTATGACCAACCTAGATATCATATTCAAAAGCAGAGACATTACTTTGCCGACTAAGGTCCATCTAGTCAAGGCTATGGTTTTTCCAGTGGTCATGTATGGATGTGAGAGTTGGACTGTGAAGAAGGCTGAGTGCGGAAGAATTGATGCTTTTGCACTGTGGTGTTGGAGAAGACTTTTGAGAGTCCCTTGGACTGCAAGGAGATCCAACCAGTCCATTCTGAAGGAGATCAACCCTGGGATTTCTTTGGAAGGAATGATGCTAAAGCTGAAACTCCAGTACTTTGGCCACCTCATGTAGTTGACTCATTGGAAAAGATTGATTCTGGGAGGGATTGGGGGCAGGAGGAGAAAGGGACGACAGAGGATGAGCTGGCTGGATGGCATCACGGACTCGATGGACGTGAGTCTGAGTAAACTCTGGGAGTTGGTGATGGACAGGGAGGGCTGGCATGCTGCGATTCATGGGGTTGCAAAGAGTCGGACATGACTGAGCAACTGAACTGAACTGAACTGGAGGCTTTTGGGGGTAAACACAAATTTGCAAGTTTTAAATATTGGCATTTAACCCTGACTGCATTGGAATAAGTTGTAGAGGGTTTATTTGGTTCATAGGGTATTGTTCTCAATCCACTGACTCAGAACATCTGAGATTGAATCTGGAATCCACACGTTGCTCCAAATTAATAATTTATACATACAACCATAACTTGTCAATAATGAAAAGTGTTTTCACTGCTTATCTTCAGGTTTGGGAACATAGTTGAAGGGTTCTACAGCTGAAAAGATGGTAAGATAATCACAGATTATACAACTAGAAGTAAAACATTTTAAAAAGGAAATAAAGTCTTGAAATTGGTGTTTTATGTGTTAATTACATCAACTTTCATTTCTATCTAGAGGGGAAAATCTAGTTCCTTAGTCTATAGAAAGCAAAGTACTGAAAAGTTACTTTGAAATATTGAACAAGTCAGAACCTTCTAAAGAAAAAGTTACTTTGGTGATACCGATGTCAACAAAAATTGTAATGAATTGAACCTTGTATTAAGTTGAACCAGAAAGGCTCTATTAAAAGGAAATCACTATAACATTAGGAGAAAATGCTGTAGGTACATCTTCTTGCTTTGAAATTAGTTTTCTATAGAATGCTTTCTGCCTTGAGATTTGCAATAGTCTTTGAACTGCAGAAGCCTTTATTGGGTGGTAACTATTTCACACAGCAGCAATCAGTTTCAGTACTGCAATATTTCAGTATGAGGTATATTTCCTAGCTCTTTCTGTTGGTTTCAAGGATGGGTGCTAGGTCTTTTACCATGGTATATTCAGGTTGGGGGTTTATTATCATAGTTGATAGTTATTTGCTGACTTATGTGTTAAAAATACATCTATTTTGCATCCAGTTTAGACACTAGAAATGAAACCATGAAATCATACCATCCCCACCCTAGTCTCTTATCTCCCTTTAGTTTACTCAAAGATGTATCAGTGATTTTTGTAATGTGGGTTGGTTTTATGTGGCTGTTCTTAGTCTGTTAAACTCAATTATTCTGTAAGTTTTTTCATTCTCACGCCTGTTTTTGAATAGGTACACTCTTGGAGAGTTAATTTTTGTGTATCATTGTGGTTTGGATATGTTTGACATTTCATGATGTTTTGGGTTTGAAATGGTGCATCAGTGACTTCATTGCTGATTTTAAGATCAATTAATAATTATGTAGTCCAGAACTACTTTTGCCAGATTTCATTACAGGACCTTCAATATTGATACATGAAATGTAGATTGCGCGATTTGAATTACGCATCTCTCTGCTCTGTGAGATTTCAGTGGAGTAGTGAAAATAAAATATTGCCGTCTTAAATGGGGTTTTCTTGGCCGGTCATTTTGCATCCTTTGACTCAGGAAAGTTCTGTCTTTTGTTGTTGTTTTGTTGCTGGCTGACTTCTTTGCGACCCCATGGGCTGTAGCCCCCAGGCTCCTCTGTGGGATTATCCAGGCAAGAATATTGGAGTGGGTTGCCATTTTCTTCTTTCCCAATCCAGGGATTGAACCTGCATCGCCTGCACTGCAGGCAGATTGTTTACCACTGAGCCACCAGGGAAGCCCGTCTTATCTAATATTAATGTTGGCAGGATAGGTTAGACTTTGAAATGTAGTACAATCTGAATGTGTGGCTGCTGTGCCTCTTTTTATCTAGAGGAAAACAACTGGTTATAAAATATGCTTTGCTTTCATAGTACTCACTTTTTAAAATAGTCTGTTTTCTATTGCTATGGTGGGACACTAAAAGGATGTTTGAGGACATACAATCTGCTTTGTAGGCCAGGGCAGAATAAAAGCAGTTCTCAAAGTGTTCAGATGTTGGATTTTTTTTTTCCCATTCTGTAAATGATGGCAGATATTTTTTCACTTTTGATTGTCATTGTGTCACTAGTATCTTCATTGTCCTAAAGACATAGGGTCTTGAAGTAGTCGTTGAATGGATTAAATATTTAAGGGTCATAGTCATTTCGTTAGTAGCTTGCTCATTCAGAATATTACAACCTCTAAATATTGAGTACTGTAAATGTAGGCTACAGTAATTATGCATGCATATAACAGACATTTGTGAATAACTACTAGTTTATAGGAAATTATGCCTTCTAATCTTTGTTTCATTGTAGTACTTTGTAACTGACATTAGTTTATTTTTGTTAACTGAGGGTTGACCAAGTGCAGTTTGTTGATTCTGTGTTGAAATACAATACTAAAAGCTTGCTGATGACTCTCTCCCTTGATATAGAAAGTTTTGTTTCTTTTCGGCTTACATCTAGAAGTTGTCATTGTATGTATCAGTTTTCAGTTTTTCCAGCAGTTGAAAAAAGACAACTCTTTAGGCATTTGGCTTGTTGATAGAAATGGTGGTTTTTAGAAAATTGTTTTGTACTTTTGGCCTTTGATTACTTTTAATGGTAAAAATTTGTGGAGGCTTAGAAATTTTGAATATGTATTTCTGGAAATATCTTTTAGAAGAATTCAGAGACTTAGCCTTTTTATTTGTTATTACTTGTTTATTTGTTTCTGACTGTAATGGGTCTTCACTGTTGCACGGGCTTTTCTCTAGTTGCAGTGAGCTGGGGCTACCCTCTAGTTGCAGTTTGAGGGCTTCTCTTGTTGCAGAGCACAGGCAGTAGGGCTCACAGGTTTCAGTAGTTGCTGCACATGGACCCTCAGTAGTTCTCTAGGGATCTTCCTGACTCAGGGATCAAACCTGTGGTTCTTGCATTGCAGATGGATTCTTTACCTGCTGAGCTATCAAGGAAGCCCCACCTTAAAAATTTTATTTTAAATATTCCATACTAACTATAGTACTGGTTTGCCTTTTCCTAATTATATTTATATAGCCAGTTCAGTGTTGATAAACTTGATGCCAGATCGCACCCTGTTGGTTTTTTTGACTATATTGCACAGCATGGGGATCTGAGTTCTCAGACCATGGATCAGACCCTAAGCCCCCTACGTTGGAAGCATAGTCTTAACCACTGGAGCACCAGAGAAGTCCCCGGCACCCAATGTTCTTGATGCTGATTTGTATTCTTAAGGATTAGTGTTACACCTTGAGTTTGACGTGTATTTTGTTTTTGTTTTGTTTTTTTTTTTTTGGTCGGAGGGACAAGCTTAAGCAATATTATTACAAGTGGATGCTGTAAATTATCAGTGGTTTAATATTGCCTACACATATAATAGGCTATATATCCTAAAAGGGTAATTGCATTTTTTTTCTATCGGTTGCAAGGTTGTATGCTAGATATTTTCTAATGTGGCTTCAGGTTTAGGGGTTGGTGGTCATTATAGATGGTTGATATCTTAATATCTTAGTACATCTGTTTTGCATCTGGTTTAGATAACTAGAAATAAAACTGTGAGGTCATGCCATCCCCACCCTAGTCCCTCATCTCCCTTTAGGTTTAGGAAACCAATGGTTTTATGTTGGATGGTTTTGTATGGCTATTTGGTACATTCTTTGTGATACTTCAAATACTTTTAACAGTCTCTAAATACAGTGCTTATTGAAAAATCAGTAAGGGCAAATAGTTTTACCCTTTATGATAATTCTCATAGTCATTTTAAAAAAGTATATATCATTTTGAGATAAGCAGTGGTATTTAATCCGTTAACACCATTGAACTTTTACTTTCAGCTTTTAAAATAATTATGTGTTCTATTTGAAGTATTCAGTAACTAATACTTCCTATTTACTAGAAGACTTAAAAACCTGATTCTTTTTCCATATTAACAGATTTACATAGGATAACTTAATATCAAGTTAATTCTTATGCCAAATCTC
Organism: Nanger dama; assembly: GCA_917880005.1. Taxonomy (NCBI): domain Eukaryota; kingdom Metazoa; phylum Chordata; class Mammalia; order Artiodactyla; family Bovidae; genus Nanger; species Nanger dama. The sequence goes on from CAKJTW010000088.1 coordinate 7,183,282, forward strand.
TATTCTCAACTGTTCAAAGAAAATAATGCAGCAGTCTGTTTGTTCTCAGCAATAAATGTTCAAAGTAATGCTAGTTGGTTGTATAATATGTTATATTTGCATAGCATAGTTTCATAATTATATCAAACCTTATATACCTGAAAATTATCTTATATGACTGATTTTTACTGCATTAATTTTCTCTCTTGCAGCATTTTCAGTTAGCTTTGGTTGACTGTAATCCCTGCACTTTGTCCAATGCTGAAAGTAAGTATTATTAAGTACCACAGTCTTCTGCACGTATTCAGATCACTTCATGGCAGATATAGAATAGTCATGAATCCTGTGTAATTTTTCCCCTGGAATTGCTGAATCTAACTATATTTGTTGCCATAACTATTTGTACAAATGGAACATGTGAGACCAGTTATTTATTGTGAACATTGTGTGTCTAAAATAGATATGCTAGTGAACTGGGTTTGTTGAATTAAAATTATCTGTACTGGTGAACAGGATTGATTATCTGTATATTAATTACATTATAGATGACTTGGGGAGGTTAAAAACAGGATTGCCAGTCTTTTCAGAAATCTGAGTGTACAGAGATTCATATGTTAGTTCACTGATTGATACTTTGTGAATTAAAATTATTGGTAATGACGAGGATATACTTTGACTTTCTATTATAGTTTTAAACATCATACATAAAGATTGTGTATGGAAAGATTAATTTCAGTTAATTAGAGTGTATAAAAATTGAATCATTCTTCATGAAAATTTCAAATAAATCAAAAGATTCTAGGTTTTACAAAGTCAGTAGTTTACTATAAGTGACTTCATTTTTTTTTTAAGCATATAGAAACGAGTTTAGTGAAGAGTTAGTAGTCACAGTGGTAAAAATGCCTACAAATGATTGACTCAGTGAAAAAACCGTAGAAATTTGCATATAAGATGAAATAAGATATAGTGTTGATTAAATCATTATCTAGACCAGACTCATTGTCTTATAATTCTACTGAATGCAATTTTCTGAGAAAATTTAAAAGAATTCTGTTTTCTTTAAATGAAACTTAGGATTTAGTATTGATCAGTGTATTTCCGAAACAAATGGTGGAAAGGTAACAAATGGAGCACTATTTTCATTTCTAAGATGAGGTTAAATGAGAAAACTCACTGATATATTAATTTACGAAGTGTTCATTTTTTTAAACTTATTTTTGTATCCTTAATTTTATATCTAGGTTATATAAACCATCTAAAATATAAACCCCTAAAATCCTTTTAAAATTATGGGAATAAGAAAAAAATTGATTTTCATTTAATTGATTGTATCTAGTGCCTAGAAACTAACTTTCATATGTACTTGTCAATTTGAATGATAACTTTTGAGGGACGTTTCATAACTTTCAAACTAAATATTTTTGTAAATCCTTACTTTATTCTATTCGAGCTGAAATCTTACTTGTAGGTCAATGTGCCTGAGAGGGAAACATCTATGTAAAATGAGTACCAGAGGTACTCATATGCTTTCTTGTGGAATTTGAAGAGGACAGTTCTAACAATCATGAATACATTTTTGAGCTTACCATAGCTCTCTTTCTCTTGATTGCTGAGAAAGGAAACAAGGAGAGTGACCAGTGTCCTGCTTTGCACAGGACTGAGAGGAATTTCCCCAGACTCAGAACTATGAGTGCTAAAAGGTTTGTCACTCTAATGGAAGGCATGTGCTTTATTTAGAGACATTACTCCATTATAGTTGAGGTGATGTGGGTAGTTTATTTTTAAACTATATAACTTCACAGCTACTTGATAACCATGATAATAAAGGCTGGTGTCTCACAGAGCCCTCTCAAATATAGACTACTCACTTGGGTACACTTTATTAATATATAAACACCAGACTCTTTTATCATCTTTGTAAAACTTACTTCTTTGGATTTTTTAATATCATCACCTATTTAGGTAAGCCACAGACTTGACTACTTTTTGAAATCTTCCATGTTACTTAGTCATACTACAAAGGTCAGAAGGTTTTAGAAAGTGAAGTGAGCTTTTAAAGTCTGTAAGAGATTTCTGTTTTATTGTACAGTTCATTTATGCATTAGAAAAACACATATACTTGCTGCACTTTGTGTTTTGAAAAGTAGAATCATGGTGATGAAAAATACGATTGCCCCTTGGGATAAAATTGTTTCTTCTAGATTTAATTAATTCTAAAAATAATGTCTTAATTTCTGAATAAAGTTTAATTTCAGAACCTTTTATGGCAATATTTGTTAAATTTCTACCTCTGATTGAGACTTTCCAATGGAGCTTTTTCTTATCTGTATGGTTATCTTCCACTTTGGAGAGGACTTTTAAGAATTTAAATATAAATTGGTTTTCACACCACAAAAGATGATACTGGATTTAGTAACTTATGGGATAGGAAAGCCCTTATTGAGCCTAGAGGAACTTTGGGCTGGAAATAGAATGCTACCTTACTGCTACTAATCTTTTTTTCCATGTCACCTTTCTTAGAGGAGTAACAAGATGGGGGGGGGGGGGGGAGATGAAAATATATTTTCCATCTCTTCCTCATTCTTTAATGATGTAGTCAGATGAGATTTGGACTAGAACTCTCAAAGAGAGCTGTGTTGAAAAGGGGGACTAGGAAATAAGAAAACCACTCAACAGATACAGGTAAAGGGAGAGGATATTTATATCTGTAGAACTTTATTATTTTTTTTTTATGTACTTTTCACAAAAAGTTGATCTTCATCTTTTCAAAAGATATTTTTATTTTGTCTCATCTCTGCTTATGATATTTAATGATTATATGTGAAGAGGGCAGTACTTTTGATCCAAAATGTATGATTTTAAAATTCATTATATATTTTGTTTTGGGCTTTATGCATATTTACTTCAGCTATTCTCAGGTACTGCTCTAGGGAACAGGTGTCAAAATCCTTTGTTATCCCAGAATTAAATAAAAGGTACCTTTCCGGGCCTTGCCCCAGGCTCACTGAATACAATCTTAGGGATCTCTATTTTTAACTAGCATCTCAGGTGAATCTTACAGTTATGGGAGTCAGTGTGAGAGTTAAGTTTATGATACCAGTGAGAGCTTGATGATAGCTATATATCTTATTTTTAAAGATCCAGATACATATTATGCATATAATTTTGAAAGGCTCCCAGACTCCTTGAAATCCAACTATGAAATCCAGGTAGATCGAACATTTTTAAAAAACAATTTGTCATTGGAGGATGAAAATAATTAGGCCAGAATCCAGTTTTGATTCCTGATTCATTGTTGCTTTCATTGAATCATTCATATTCTGGTGGTGCAGTATCAGGAAGAGCTGAAAATAAAAGCTGAAATATGTATATTTTTATTTTCAAGAAGTACTTGTTAATATTGATGTTCTTTATTTATTATTCTTGCTTTCCAAGTGGTTTGACCTTTAAAAATTTTTTGAAGAACTGACAGAAATTCAACTTATTGTCTATGACATCTTTGTAAATATTAGTATGAAATATGTAATAAAATATATAACTAAAAAGAGTATTTTTCATGGTTGGTTTAATCAAATACTGACTTTCTTTTTGAGTTTTAACTCAGGTTTTAAATACCATGTTGTGAAGTGTATAGATTATAAAAGTTATATTTTATATCTGTTTAATGTTGCCATTTGAACTTATATTCACTTGCTACAGATTTTAATGTTAATTTTAATAATTACATTGACACAATTTAGTAATGACTAATAATGAATACATGTAGTTTCTTATCATGTTCTTATATGCTTGTTTGTTTTATTAAGAATAAGTTATGTTCTGAAATTACTTAAATGTATGCAGCAGAGATAGTGTTTATATTTTACATTTTATATTCTTGCTTATATTTATCCAAACACTACTGTAATACAGTTGTTGACTTATTTTCTCATATTTGCAGTTCAATTTCACATTGCCCACTTATATGAAACCCAGGTAAGTGTTTTAACTTAGCTTACTTTAAAATACTCATACCATTTTAACTGGAATCAGATACACAGTTAATTTAATGGAGTTCTGGGCACTACTTACATAATGCTCATTAAATTTGGTCAAGATTTTGCATTCATGTTACAGTTATTACGCAGAGTTCTTATTGTGTACAAAGAACCCATTAAACTCAAACTATCTGCAGCCTTAAATGGCTGTATTTGAAAAGCTTTCTCATATTCTTGATGTGAAATGCCTAGGTTTCTTCTCAGAATGTTATAAATGGTTGTTATAATGCATTGTTCTTAGTTTCACTTGTTAGTAAGATTGAAATATCCCTTCCATATACCACCATTTGAAAAGCCTACTAGTAATCTCTTGATGTCATTATCAGTACTTTTATGGCTGCTATATTTTATTTATTTATTTATTTTTTGGCTGTGCTGCAAGGCATGTCGGATCTTAGTTCCCTGAGCAGGGATGGAACCTGTGCCCCCCGTAGTGGAAGTGCAGAGTCTTAATCACTGGACCACCAGGGAAGCCCTGGCTGCTATATTTAAAAAGCTATTTTAGAATGTATTTTTTTATATGGCAGAATTTGCTTAGTTACATGATATAGGGTATAACACATAAACATTTAGTCTAGGTAAGCAGTTTTGTTATGGGCTTCCCTAGTAGCTCAGCTGGTAAAGAACCCACCTGCAATGCAGGAGAGCCCAGTTCAATTCCTGGGTGGGAAGATCCCCCAGAGAAGGAATAGGTTACCCACTCCAGTATTCTTGGGCTTCCTTGGTGGTTCAGTCAGTAAAGAATACACCTGCATTGTAGGAGACCTGGGTTTGATTCCTGAGTTGGGAAGATCCCCTGAAGAAGGCATAGGCTACCCGCTCCAGTATTTTTGCCTGGAGAATTCTATGGACAGAAGAGCCTGATAGGCTACAGTCCATGGGGCTGCAAAGAGACACGACTGAGTGACTAAGCACAGCACATGCAGTGGTATGGAAAATCAAGCGTAAGTTGGTATGAGACTAAATATTAGGTAATCATAGTTTGCTGCTGTTGTAACCCCATGGACTGTAGCCCACCAGGCTCTTCTGTCCATGGGATTTTCCAGACAAAAATACTGGAGTGGGCTGCCATTTCCTGCTATAATCATAGTTTACCCAGAATATAATTTTTATAACAGCTTTTTAGGAAAATAAAGTACTGTTATATTTCTAGATAATTTTTAAGGTCTGTTTTGTTTCAGAGCCACCATGAGGTGGTCTAAAAAAATTAACATATGATTGCTGGACACCTCCTTCTGCTGTGGTTTCTCCCCCAACCCTCCTTGCACATATGAGTCAGAATTGATGCACACTCAGGTTTGGATACTTTACTAATCTAGGGATTTTATCCGGCTTGAGAGGGTGCATTTGAGAATCATGTGCATGTTGTGGAGCAGAGTCTTTACCTGCCAGTGCTAATCACTGCCTCCTTGTCAACCGCTGAATCAGTCAAGGCCCCAGGGTGAAAGCAGCTATAAAAATAAGCTGTTTCTCCAGAGTTCTTTCTCTGGAGTCTTAGCTCCTGGCTTTCATTGCCTCAGGAGATCTCTGCTGCCTTCTAAAGGATGAGCTTTGAATTTTTTTCCCCCAGCTTTCATAGCTCTTAGTGAGATTTCCCTCATCGGTCATTAGGTAAAACAACAGATGCTATCTGACTATTCTTTAAGTGTTTTTGGTTGGAGATGGAATTCTATTTTATTATTTTATATGACCACTTTAAAATTTACATTCCATTGTCCTCTGGTTTTCATTGTTTCTGGTGAGTTGTCTGTTGATATTAATTGTTATGAATCGTATGAAGGTAATGTGGGGACAGGGCCCTTCCCCACTGATTCCTTCATTTGATAAATTTTAGTGCCCGTTAAGATTAAACAAAACAAAACCAAAAAAATTGGTGCTAGGCAGAGTGTGTAATTATTAGATGATAAGAAGCTGACACTATAAGCAAATGAAAGGATTGAGACATCTTCTTCACTTCAGTGCTTATAACAAGGATTTTTATTTTCAGATGAAAAATTAAGGAAAACAAAAAGACTTACCTGCCTATCTGAATTGTGTAATGTGATGATTTGATATATGTATGATTTCCCCCACTGAATTATTAACATACCTGTCACCTCACATCTTCAAAGTGGAGCATTGAGAACATTTTAGTTCTCTTCACAAACTTCACTTGTACAATACATTGTAATCAGCAATAATCATCATATTATATATTTGATCCTCAGACCTTATTTATCTTATAAATAAAAGTTTGTACCCTCTTACCAACCCCTCCCTTTTTCTTGCATCTCACCTCCTGGTGGCCCTTGCAAATCCCTTCTTCTAGAAGATCAAGCCCCCACCTCACTGCTTTTTAAAAAGAATCCACACAGAAGTGATACTGTATAGTATTTATCTTTCATTGTCTGGTTTTTTTCACTTACCATAATTCCTTCCAGGTTTATCCATGCTGTCACAAATGACAAGATTTCCTTCTATTTTTAAGGGTGAAATACCATTCCATTGTATTTATATACCACATTTTCTCGATCCCATCTGTAGACAGACACTTAAGTTGTTTCCATCCTTGTTGTTGTTTAGTCATTAAGTTGTATTGGACTTTTGTGACACCAAGGACTGCAGCACACCAGGCTTCCCTGTCCTTCACCATCTCTTGGAGTTTGTGCAAACTCATGTCCATTGAGTTGGTGATGCCATCCAACCGTCTCATCCTCGGGTTGCCCCCTTCTCCTCTCTTTCCTTCAATCTTTCCCAGCATTAGGTCTTTTTCCAGTGAGTCAGCTCTTCGCATCAGGTGGTTCAAGTATTGGGTCTTCTGCTTCAGCATCAGTCCTTCCAATAAATATTCAAGGTTGATTTCCTTTAGGAAGGACTGATTTGGTCTCCTTGCAGTTCAAGGGACTCTCAAGCACCACAATTTGAAAGCATCAATTTTTGGTGCCAGACTTCATTATGGTCCAACTCTCACACATCTGTACATGACTACTGGAAAAAACAAAATTTTGACTATACGGACCTTTGTTGGCAAAGTGAGGTCTCTGCTTTTAATTATACTGTCTACGTTGTCATAGCTTTCCTTCCAAGGAACAAACATCTTTTAATTATTACGATTTACTCTTAGATATTTATATCATTTATTTAATCTTTCTCATTTTATTACCTGAGACCCCCCACAGTACCTTTTTTTCCTAATAGTATTAATGGCTTTCATTTCTTTTTCTTGATTATTTATGAAATGACTTGAATAGGTCACCATCTAAATTCTAAATAAACGTAAAGATTAAAGTAAAGGATTTCTGCCTTTTAATTTTGTTATTAGTGTTACTTATTTTTGAACAGATAATCCAAAATGAAAGTGCCTGAAAGAATACACAGTGAAATATCCTTCTCCCTCTTTTTCCCCGGCCATCTAGTCCCCTGCCAAAAGCTACTAACTACCATTATCAGTGTTTTTATATTCTTCCAGAGAAACTTGTATGTATAAGCAAATCTATTTGTATGTTTGCAGATATTTTATTGAAATAATAGCCCATTATGTATGTTCTCTCTTGTGAAAATTGGTTTATTTTTTAAACTTAGTATTATATTTTGGAAATCATTCCCTATTACATGTTGATTTATATTACATCCCTTTGCAGAGATGTAGTGTAACTAATTTAACTATTCTCCTGTGAGATAGTTATAAATAATGTTATTATGAATAACACTGTTGGTAAGAATTACTAGTTTCATTGTTAACCTTGCCTTTCTAACTATCCAGCCATAGTTATTACTGACACACTATAGACTGGTTTCATTTATGCATATTACAGAAGTCCAAAAATTCTAAAGAAAGAAAAATTTTAAGCTCACGTTTAAAGATGCAGTGAGTATTATCCTGATTACCTAGGGTTTATTCCATGAATTCAAGGTTAGTTCAGTGTAAGGAAATGTGTTAACAAAACAAAAATCAATGTAAGGAAAACAATATTGTGAGGAAGAAAGATTTTTTTTTAAAGGAATTAATGGTATTAAAAGAGAAAAATGGTAGATCTAATTAAATGAAGTCAAAATCTTTTTATTCTAGAAAAAAATTAATAGATAAATTACAGACTAACTTGATTAAGTGGATAAATGAGATAAACTACAGATACACAAAATAAGATGACCACGGGTACAGAAGAAATTAGAATAATCATATGAGACTACTTAGCAGACCTCTATGTGGATGGATTTCAAAACTTAAATGAAGTAGACTATTTCCCAGGGAAGTACAGACTAGCAAAATTGACCTCATAGAGTTAAAAGTTATAAAAGCCATTTTTCATAAAAGAGAAAAGTAATGCCATGCAGAAAGTACCATGCCCAGTTGGTTTTACAGGGGAATTCTACCAAACCTTCAAAGACCAGATAATTCTAGTACTCTGTGGATTGTTCCAGAGCATTAGAAAAGGAGAAAAACTTTCTCATTTCTTTCTCCTTTTTTGAACAGGATAGTCGGGGGCTTATAAATAGCTTTCTGTCTGACCTTGAGAGACATGTATTTGATCATAAAGTCCTTTCTGCACTTACTGATTCTATTGTGTATTTTGAGATATAATAGAAACAAAAGTCTGATTCTAAAAGTCACTTATGGACCATAGTTCTTTGTCTTTTTATTTTATTGTGAAATATACATGACATAAATTTTCCCATTTTAACCATTTGTTCAATAGCATTAAATACATTCACTTTATTGTGCAACTATCACCATTGTCCATCTCGAAAACTTCATCATCTTCCCAAGCTGAACCTCTGAACCCAATAAAGAATAATTCCTTATTCCTCCCTCCCTGCAGCCCCTAGCAACCACTATTCAACTTTTTGTCTCTATGAGTTTCACTATTGTAGGTACCTCATGTAAGTGGAATGGTACAGTATTTGTCTTTTTGTGTCTGGCTTATTTCGCTTAGCATAATGTCTTTAAGGTTTGTGTATACTATAGCGTGTGCCAGAATTCCATTCCTTTTTAAGGCTGAGTAATATTTCATTGTATGTGTACACCACATTTGGTTTATCCTTTCATCTGTCAGTTGATTTCCAGCTTTTGGCTGTTATGAATATTGTTTCTATGAACATGAGTGTGCAAATATCTGTTTTTGTTCCAGCTTTCATTTTTTTCTTTCTTTCTTTCTTTCTTTTTTTTTTTGATACATACTCAGAATTACTGAGTCATATGGTAATTCTGTTAAAATATTTGAAGAACTTTCACACTGTTTTCCCTCCTTCCTTTTTGATGAAAGTATATATAATATTGATACTGGTACAGTACAAAAAAGAATGAATGTACACACTGTTATCACTGATGAATGTTGGTATAAAAATACTAAATAAAATATTAGCAAACAATCTATTACCTCATGAAACAAATACACTATGAGCAAGTGGTATTCATTCAGAGAATACAAAGTTGATTGAATATTAAGAAATATGTTAATATCATGCCTTGTAATAATAGAGCTAAAGGTAAAAGCAAATCATCATCATAGATGCTAGAGACAAAAGAACTGTAAACAAATCTTCCACTACAGTTACTTTCTCACAGGGATATGGATAGAAATTCTGTAACTTTTATGTAAACACTCAGTTCAGTTCAGTTGCTCAGTCATGTCTGACTCTTTGCGACCCCATGGACTGCAGCACCCCAGGCTTTCCTATCCATCACCAACTCCCGGAACTTAATCAGACTCATGTCTATCAAGTCCATGATGCCATCCAACCATCTCATCCTCTATCGTCCCCTCCTCCTGCCTTCAATCTTGCCCAACATCAGGGTCTTTTCAAATGAGTGGGTTCTTCACTTCAGGTGGCTAAAGTATTAGAGTTTCAGCTTCAGCATCAGGACTGATTTCCCTTAGGATTGACTGGTTGGGTCTCCTTTCTCTCCAAGGAAATCTCAAAAGTCTTCTCCAACACCACAGTTCAAAAGTATTAATTCTTTGGCTGTCAGCTTTCTTTATAGTCCAACTCTCACATCCACACATGATGACTGGAAAAACCATAGAGACCTTTGTTGGCAAAGTAATATCTCTGCTTTTAATATGCTGTCTAGATTGGTCATAGCTTTTCTTCTAAGGAGCAAGCATCTTTTAATTTCATGGCCACAGTCACCATCTTTAGGGATTTTGGAGCCCCCAAAGTAAAGTCTGTCACTGTTTCCACTGTTTCCCCATCTATTTGCCATAGAGTGATGGGACTGGATGCCATGATCTTAGTTTTCTGAATGTTGAGCTTTAAGCCAATTTAAAAGACTCTTTAGTTCTTCTTTGCTTTCTGCCATAAGGGTGGTGTCATCTGCATATCTAACTAAGGTTATTGATATTTCTCCCAGCAGTCTTGATTCCAGCTTGTGCTTCCTCCAACCCAGCATTTCACATGATGTACTCTGCATATAAGTTCAATAAGCAGGGTGACAATATACAGCCTTGATGTACTTCTTTTCCTGATTTGGAACCAGTCTGTTGTTCCATATCCAGTTCTAACTGTTGCTTCTTGACCTGCATACAGATTTTCAGGAGGCGGGTCAGGTGGTCTGGTATGCCCGTCTCTTGAAGAATTTTCCAGAGTTTGTTGTGATCCACACAGTCAAAGGCTTTGGCATAGTCAATAAAGCAGAAATAGATGTTTTTCTGGAACTCTCTTGCTTTTTCAATGATCCAACGGATGCTGGCAATTTGATCTCTGGTTTTTCTGCCTTTTCTAAATCCAGCTTGAACATCTGTATGTTCACGGTTCACATACTGTTGAAGCCTGGCTTGGAGAGTTTTGAGCATCATTTTGCTAGAATGTGATGTGAGTACAATTGTGTGGTAGTTTGAACATTGTTTGGCCTTGCCTATCTTTGGGATTGGAATGAAAACTGACCTTTTCCAGTCCTTTGGCCACTGCTGAGTTTTCCAAATTTGCTGGCATATTGAGTGCAGCACTTTCACAGCATCATCTTTTAGGATTTTAAATAGCTCTACTGGAATTCCATCATCTCCGCTAGCTTCGTTCATATTGTTGCTTCCTAAGGCCCATTTGACTTCGCATTCCAGGGTGTCTGGCTCTAGGTGAGTAATCACACCATTGTCATTATCTGGGTCATGTGGGTCATGAAGATCTTTTTTGTACAGTTCTTCTGTGTATTCTTGCCACTTAATGTCTTCTGCTTCTGTTAGGTTCGTACCATTTCTGCTCTGTATTGTGCCCATCTTTGCATGAAATGTTCCCTTAGTATCTTATTTTCTTGAAGAGATTTCTAGTCTTTCCTATTCTATTATTTTCCTCTATTTCTTTGCATTGATTACTGAGGAAGGCTTTCTTATCTCTCCTTCTTCCTATTCTTTGGAACTCTGCATTCAGATGGGTTTATCTTTCCTTTGCTGCTTTCCTTTCGCTTCTCTTCTTTTCTCAGCTATTTGTAAGGCCTCCTCAGACAACTATTTGACCTTTTTGCATTTCTTTTTCTTGGGAGTGGTCTTGATCACTGCCTCTTGTACAGTGTCTTGAACCTCAGTCCATAGTTCTTCAGGCACTCTGTCTATCAGATATAATCCCTTGAATATACTTGTCACTTGACTCCGGGAGTTGGTGACCGTCAGGGAGGCCTGGCATTCTGCAGTTCACGGGGTCGAAAAGAGTCGGACATGGCTGAGCGACTGAGCTGAATGGTCTAGTGGTTTTACCTACTTTCTTCAATTTAAGTCTGAATTTGGCAATAAGGATATTGCTTATCCCTAAGTAAATGTATTGTGAATAATGAGGTCTAGATTTTCACTGTCAGAGAACTTACAGGTAAGAAAAGAAGAAAGGCTAGACTGAACTCTGTTTCTGGATTGGAATTGGAGTAAAACTAAATATACGGTTATTTACGGAAATTGAGAGTTGAATATAGATAGATACAGATGGAAGAGTATGTGTGTATGTGTATGTGTTGTGTATACATTAATATATTTCCCAGCTCTGTTTGCTGTGAGTGCCTAGAAGCAAGGCCACTCTCCACAGCAGTGAATGTTCTAGCATTCAGATCTTTGTTTCTAAATTTGATTCTTCAATAAAAGAAATCAAGAATTCTTGGGGAGAAGTGTGTGATTCCAGAGCTTAGGGAGATAATCTACAAGATGAGCCCTGGAATATTTCATGGTGCAAAAAGTAAGGGAGCACTCAAAAATGATGAGGCCTGTGAAAAGTTTCAGGAGCCAACTTGAGTGGAATAGGGTTTCTAATCACCAAATCGGACACAAGTTTAGGAACAAATAATTATAATAATGGTGTACAGTACAGAATAAAATATATTAGCTCATATTGCCATAAATGAATAATTGAATAAATAAATGGAACGGGGACACCTCTTTCTTTCTGTGGAATTTTAATTAATGTATGAGAAATGATGAACATCTTTCCACAAGGTACTTACTAGTTTGAAAGGTACATTCTTCAAAATAATGAGCTAGTACTTTAAATATCAAGGTAATGAAAAGTCAGAGACTGAGTAGATGTCTCAGGTTAGCGGATGGGTAAAGACACACGCTAACTGAACACAGTGTGGGATCTTGAATTAGATCCTGGACCAGAAAAAGTGGGACAGTTGGTGAAACTGGAATAAATTTTATAGACAAATAGTATTTTATCAGCATTAAGTCTGTCAGTCTTCTCATTTTTAAAAAGCTTTGTATTGTTATGTCATCCTGATATGTCCATCATAATGAGATATTCTTCTTTATCTCTGGCAGTGCTCTGTCTTGAAGCCTTAATGTGATCTGAATCTAATCACTTCACCTTTCTAATATTTAGAGTTTACATCATATGTTTTCCATCCTTTTATTTCAGTCTATTTGAATCCTTATAGGAAAAAGTGCAGATCTTACAATTCTTATGTTTATGGCTTTCTTTCACGTTTGTAGTCTGTTCTGTCAGTCTCTATTGTTCTTTGATTATCTAGTCCATTTATATTTAATTTAATTACTGATATGATAAAGTTGGCTGTCATTCTTATTGTATCCTTTGTATTTTGTGGCTTTTCTCTGGCTGTTTTCAAGGTTCTTTTTACATTTGGTTCTTAAGTATCTGACTATGATGTACTTAGGTATTGGTTTTTGCTTTCTGTTTTTACCAATGTTTTTCTTGGTCTTTTGGATATGGGATTTAATGTCATCCATTCTGAAAAGTTCTCAGCCATTTTATTGTCCATACTTTCTCTGCCCCATTCTTTCTGTTCTTGGACTCCTGTTATGGATATGGTAGATATTTTGTTATTATCTTGTACATCTTGGGTGGCTTTTTTTTTTTTTTTCTTCTTTTTGTCTGTTTTGCTTCAGTCTGGATACTTTCTGCCAACCTCTTTTCAAATTTGTTGATTTTTCTAAAGTCTTCACTCTGCTAGTCAGTCCTTCAGCTACTTTTTTCTTTTTTTAGAATTTCAAATTTGTATTTTTCAGTTTGAGAATTTCCTTTTGTTTCTCTTTTAATTTATTTTTCTGTGCTTTGGCTTTTTTGTCCATTCCTTACTGATTGTTTTCTTTTTCATTTGTGAACTTCATTAAAATAGCTGCTTTTAAATTATTTGCAAATTGCAACATCTGAGTCATTTCATGGCTGATTCTCATTGATTTCTTTTTGTTTTGAACATGAGTAAAAATTTGCTGATTCTTATAAGCCTGGTAATTTTATCCTTGGTATCATGAATAATGTGTGGTGAAGAGTGAGTTTGTTATATTTTTTCTGAAATTGATTTTTTGTTTTATTAAACAGTTTTAACTTTGCTCAAGTCAGACACTAAACTTTGTCATCCCTGTGGTGGACGGCAGCTAAATCTCTCTTTAGTTCTTTTAGGCTGCTTAGACGTCTGTTGTGTTCCTGTGTAGTTCAGTGGTCAACCAGGAACTTGAGCAGTTTAATTGCAGAAGTTGATATTTCTCTCTCTCTCTCTCTTCTGTGATTGTTTCTTCTTCACTCACTTTTAGCTCTTGTGATAGCTTCAAAATCTTCCCTCTTATTTTTCAAGCTAGTAAGATTGCTGATTTCTGTTTGAGGTCTAGCCAGCCAGATACCAGTTGGGGCCTGCCTTCAGGTCAACATTCTGGGAAAATGGGGTTACTGAACCAGTGCCATTCCATTCCTTTAAGTCTTAACTTCTTGGTTTGGCCTAATTTTGTTTTCTTTTCAGTGCTTTCTGGTAGATAGTTGACCTTTGTATTTTATCCAGAATTTACTGCTATCTGTGAAATGTTACCGCAGTATTACCAAAGGCAAAACTTCACTAAATACCTTTACACATAAACTCGTGTTGCTTTTGTATACTACTTTTGATTGCTACTTAATGTTCTGCTGTAAACATCCATCATATTTTACATTTCCACTCACCTAATAAGATAGACCTAGTTGTCCATCTCCTTGACACTACAAATAGTACTGTTTAGGGAAGGTTCCTTTGGTGTATAGATATATCCCAAGAATGAGATGTTTAGATTGTAGCATATTTATACACCTAGTTCCATAAGTAAATCCCCTTCAGCAAGGCATGAGTATTTCCCTTTATATCCCCACAATTCTAAGAACTACCCAACTTTATGTTTGCCAGTCTAATTGGTCGAAACTAGTATTTCATTTAAATTTGCATTTTCTGATTTCTTGAGGTTTATACTTCACATGTTTTTCACCTTTTACATGTTGGTTTTTATGTCCATTGTCTAATTTTCTCCTTATGTGTTTCGAGTCAGATCCTTCTTCCTTCTGATTTATGTGGTTTTTGCCAAGTCTTAATAAATTTTTTCCCATCTCAAGGAAATATTATCCATTGTCTTCTTTTAGTTACATACTTATATTTCATATTTAGATCTTTAATGTGGGTGCCAGTTTTGTATATAGTATGAGGTAGAAATAAAACTTGGTTTCTCAGTATGGTCCATCTAGTTTTTCAAGTATGATGGTTTATTATTATTAATATTATCATTATTACTAGTGTTTGGAAGTATGTTTTAGCATTTGTTGAGGTAATTCCAGAAAGTGGTCTTCCTAAAATAGAAATTTGATTATATTGCCTGAACTCATTTCATTGGTAGCCCATTGTCTTAGGATATAGTCTACAGTCTTTTAACATGGTTTAGGAAGGTCTTTGTGAAGTCTGCTTGTCTCTGCATTTTCTGCCCAATCTGCTAGTACTCTAAGCTTGTTTGCTTCTGGGAAATAACTGTGTACAATATTGTTACTCTACACAGTACTGTAAGTTTTGTTTTCATATCTGTATTCTTGCCTGTAGTCCCAGCAATTTCTGTTATGTGTTAGGTGTTCAACAAATACTTAGCAGTTGAAGGAACTGAGTTGAATAACTGATTCTTATCCTTCGCTAACTGTCTGATTTACTTTTTCAGATCAGATTAATGTTTAAAGGGAAGTCATATACCTGATGAATAAAAGTTTGTGTAATAACTATTAATCTCAATGGACGTTCTTGCAATTTTTTCCCGTGTTGACATACTGTATTCATAGAGCTCCTTATTTTCTTAGCTCTTTATCTCATTTAATACTGAGAAGAACTCTAGATCGAAAGCTCAGGCATTACATCTGTTGTATGGATGTTGAGTCATAGTTGAAGTGATTTGTCTGAGGCTCACACAGCTAGTTTTATGTCTCTACTTTTCTGGGGAGAAAGGTTTGTTTGCTCAGCCAGCTATGTCCTATCAGTGATATAAGTGAAAGCCACTTTAATCCATTGTTCTGCCAAATGTTTTCTAAAATAATATTTATAAAGTTTTCTTTTGTTGACTTTCCCCCTTTTGGAGGGATGGGGAGTTGTCTTCAGCTTTCAGACTGTAGCAATAATGGGTTTCAGTCATATTAGTACTTTTGTGGTGAGAACTGTGGGTAAATGGCTTCATTTAGAGTTTTGCCCATGGAATCTTAAATATTATAAACATCATTAGATAATAGTTATGAGGAGTTTGTCTTTAAAATCATGTACGTATCATCTAAGTTTAAAAGATACAATCATTGGTATATAATATATCCTATCTTTTAAACTTAGATTTCTTGGCTTTTGTAACTATTAAGATTTGGCAAATTCTTAAAGGTCCTATTTTTTTGTTGTTGTTATCTCATGTAACTTATTAAATATTGAACTGAGGTGAAAAGTAAAATGGTTGTATGGGTACAGAATGGTTGGAAGGGTATCAATTGTTTACCCTCATGATCTTGTAACTGACTAGGTGCTGTGTCTCAATACTGCTGCCCAGCATTACAAGAGAGTATCATGTCACATATCACTAGCTTAGGGAAAGATCAAAATTTGAAATAAGGTTTCTACTGAATACATATGATGCTGTTTCACATCCTTTGGTTTCAACTTGAAGTACTCAAAGGTCATATTTTAGTGATACTTTGTTGCATTGAATGTTTTACTGGTGTTGGATACTCTGAAACATGGCCTATTAACCATAACTGTCTAGAGTTAGAGGAACATTCAGTAATGAATGCACTTTCATCTTTCAGTTGATTTTCTAAAGTATGCTGAAATATCAATATTGTATAAGACTTAACATGAGCTGATTCTTTAAAGATGTTAATTTATTTTCTTCAAATCTTTTTTCCTGCTTTTTAGAGGAAGTATCATTCTGCAAAGGAAGCTTATGAACAACTTCTGCAGACAGAAAACCTTTCTGCACAAGTAAAAGCAACTGTCTTACAACAGTTGGGTATGTAATAATGTTCATTTAGTGTGTTATAAGTAGATTGCTTTATGGTTTTTACATGTCACTGATGGTAAATACATGATTTACGTATCCTATTTCTTTTCCTTCCTTTTTCAAAGTTGATAGACATTATCTGAACTCGTCATATTTCCACGTTCTGCTGAGTATTGTCTGTCTCACAGTCAATCTTATTACAATTTTTAGTGTAACTTTTCTTTTAAATGCTCAAAATTATACACTGGTACTTAACAATGAGTGAAGGGGATTGAATGCTTTCTTGGTGCCAGATACCATTAGTACTCAATGAAGTTAAGTGATTTACATAAAGTCTCTTAGTGATTGGTGAGCTTGCTTTCATAGCTCTGTCAATAATACTAACTAAAACATCTTTATGTAAGAAATGTGGAATATCTAAAGTTTAGATTCTCTACACATGCAGTTCTGTTGTCATGTTGAAGATGAAGGAATATAGTCGTTAGCATGACTGTTTTAATGTAATTTTAAAATTATTTAAGCTTAAATTTTATCACTTCATGATATTAATGCAGTCAAGTATTTGTATTTAATGATTACATGCAGGGTTTAAATAATGTGAATTGGTATGTTTAAGTTAAAATAAGTTTATTAGTACAGCAAAAAGATTTTGTGTTCTTAGGTAAAAAGAACAAAGTGATGCCTTGAGATAGCTTTACTCATTCAGCTAATAATGTAAATATAATCTTTTAAAATTCACATTATTTATAAATAAGTTTTTATGCATTTTAGCTGCACTGAAGAATGTGTCAGTAGCAAAAATGCACACAAACTTGTCCTCTTTGGCTGAATGGATAGGTAAACTTTTCATTGTTTTGAAAGGGAAAATACTTCCCCTTATTGAGAAAATTTAATGCCTGTACATCAATCCTTCCTACTTGCTTGTCACTGCTGCTTAAGCAACTCCTTTTAGAGTCTGTTACTCTAGGTCCTGTTCTTAGTAGTAATAGTAGGAGAGGTAAGGGAGGAACAGATGAATAAGGGTGTGATTGACTTACATTTCCATAAAACATGATAACTCAGCCCTCTTTCTTTGGAGCGCATCAACTATAATAAATATCAGAAAATAAGCGTCCTTGTTTGTTTTGTGTACTGTGAACTATACATGAAAAACAGCTGATTTTGTGAACTTGAATTGATCCACAACTGAAATATGATTCCCTGGTAAATTAAGTCAAATTATTCCATGTGCTAGTATTCCATAATCTAGTGTTTTGATTACTTACATAGCTTGTTTGTTTTATCATAAGTTTTATTTAAG
Source organism: Nanger dama (assembly GCA_917880005.1). Taxonomy (NCBI): domain Eukaryota; kingdom Metazoa; phylum Chordata; class Mammalia; order Artiodactyla; family Bovidae; genus Nanger; species Nanger dama. The sequence goes on from CAKJTW010000088.1 coordinate 7,201,260, forward strand.
GTATACAAGATGATGTTTTGATATACCTGTACATAGTGAAATGATTGCTACAGTCATGCTGTCCAACATATCCATCTCCTCACACAGTTACCTTTTGTTTCCCTATGGTGAGAGCACCTCAAATCTGTTCTCTCATCCAGTCATAATGCTGTATGTTAGTTCTCTAGATTTACTCATCCTGCATAACAGTTTTGTTTCTTTTGACCAACATCTCCCCATTTCCTCCATCTTACCACTCCTGGTAACCACCATTCAACTCCCTGCTTCTGTGTATTTGACTTTTTGGATTCCACAGTTAAGTGAGATTATGTATACTATCTAAATTTGTTTAGTAAAGGTTTGTGTTACCCATTTTGTACCATTTTTATTTGCAGCATTTTGAATGGACTTTTTCTTATAGTCTTATAGTTTTATAAAAAATTATCAAATGATTGTAATTTTTATTTTACATGAGTTGTGAATATATGTAGCCAGTGCCAATAAGGTAGGACTGTATGTTGTGTGTTCTACTCTGAACTGTCATTGATGATACAGCTTTATATTTACTCCTTGGAAGTAAACATTGTGTTAATAGAGATTTTTAAATGCAGATTAAGTTTTACATGAAACAGTAAATAAGATTTATCTTATATTCTTTGTTTTGTATCTTGAAATTTTTTCAAATACAAAAATTAGAGAAGAATAGAACTGTAGTTTATAATCTACTAAGTGACAAGTCAATACTTAAAATTGTTTTAATTTCTCTGGAATGAAAGTTCTTCATTGCTTTGACTGTACCTTAAAGGCAAACTTTTTTAGGACAGAATTGACGGTTCTAAATTTCAGGAGTGTATATGCCAAGCTAAATGAATAAATCGACTGAAAAGAGTATTTTTTTATGTGTTTCTGCTCTGTATTCTTTTAAGTAGTAGAGTAATTAAGTCATTTATTTACATGTTTTTAATCATTTACTATAGGATGGATGCATCATACTGTGGATCTCCTAGGAGATAAAGCCACCAAGGAAAGCTATGCTATTCAGTATCTCCAAAAGTCCTTGGAAGCAGATCCTAATTCTGGCCAGTCCTGGTATTTCCTTGGAAGGTAAGACAGATTTATCAGAAATATCAGTTTACTAATAATGTGGTCAGTATATTTTCCCTTTTAAATATTTTATAATGAAGATTTCTAGATAAAAATAAAAGAACTTCTGAATGGTAGTTTCTTATACCATCATCTGGTCCATCAGGATATTTCTTATTTTGCTTATTGGATTTTCATTTGACTTAAATTATTTCTGGTTTTCAAAAACTCTTGGCAGATACTAATTATTCAGTCAGGTATTTAAATGCCTTTCTTTTTGATTTCTAGTGTTCATATGTCTATTTAAATAGAACAGAGAATTAATTTTTCATTCTGCCTGCTGACTACCAGTAGTTAGTGGAACTTTGCCCATTATCCTTTTTTTTTTTGATTAGTGATATTTACCTTAGGTAGAATGGACATTAAAAGTAGATTTCAAGTCATAGTTGTATTTGAAGTTTTACAGTGAGAAAATAGATTCATTTTGTTGGAAAGGAGAAGTGATATTAGTGGAAAAAAATTTTTGCAAGTCTAACTTTTCTTGTACTTTGAATGTCTGAATTTTGCTTACTGATTATCTGAAATATATCTCATGTATATGTATCTGATAGAATATATTTTTGGACCATTATCTGATTATATTTTAGTTCTTAATTGGTTTTAGCTTTTGCAGTATGGTAGAAAGATCAGTCTACTAGGAGTTAATCTAAGATACTTGGATTCAAGTCTTAGCTACTACTTGTGGAATCTTGGATTGAACAATTAAACATTTTGAGGCTTCAGTTTTCTGTTGATAAGAGAATTAGATTGATGGTTCTCAATGGTGGTAGGGTGGATGGGGAGTGCTATTTTGCCCCATAGGAGACATTTCATTATGTCTGTAGAGAGATTTAGGTTATCACAACTATGGAGAATGCTACTAGAACAGTTCTCTACAGCAAAAAGTCAATGGTGCAGAAGTTGAGAAGCCCTGGGTTAGATCTCTTAGGTAACCTTCCCATGCTAAAGGTTTTAATTTTATGTTTTCTTTGGAAATTACCCAGTTTTGTTTTAATTTTAAACTTTTTCCCATTCTTTTTTCTGTAGGAGTATTTTACTTTGATTGAGTTAGCCATATAGTCACATTAAATTTTAGTATTTTGTATAGTCACATTAATTTTAGTATTCTAGTATTTTATATTTTAGTATTTCATTTTTTCCCTTTAAATTTGGCAAATATGTTTGTATAAGAGGGAATAATATTAAGATGTTTCAAAAAATTTCTTATTATTCATTAATAATATCCTATAATACTTAAGTGGGAAAGTAGCTATTTTTAGTAGTAATTTTCTAATTCCTTGCCAGGCTTATAAAGTCATCTAAATTCAGTTCCTCATTAATAAGCTTGAGAGTCCAAACTTTGTCTTTCTCTTTCGTTAAAGATCTTTGGGGTAGAAACTGAATCTTAATCATCTTTGTATCTTATTACCTGGTAAATGGCTATTTAGTAAATGGGATAAATGATCTAACTGAACACCATTTGCCTTTGGAGCTTACTCTGTCATTACTGTTAGTATTGTGCAGTGAGAGGCTTCGTATAGTGACCAAAAAGGAGCTCTAGTACTACAAAGTAGGGTCTTGCTTAGTCATTGCCTCTAGTGTTAATGTTTATATATGAAAATTTCTGTTAATATAGATTAAAAGGAATGTGTACCAGAAAGTATTTTTCTTTTGATCTAAGATAAAGATTAGTAGTTTAATATAGCACAATAGTGTGGATGTCTTTTTAATATATTTTTTCTTAATTCTATGCGTATAAAATTAATATATAATTTTGAAATATCAAAAATTACTTTTTTTTTTTTTTTTTTTGGCCACATCACTTGTGGATTCTTAGTTCCCAGATCAGAAATCAAACCCTGGGCCCCCACAGTAAAAGACCAGAGTCCTAACCACTGGGCCTCCAGGAATTCCCCCAAATTACTACTTTAGTAATTCTGTAATTTTCAGCTCAGTGAGCACTATTCCATAGAAGGTGTGTTTTCCTCCTACCCCGCAAGTGGTTTTTCATTTGAAATCGTTGAGATGCTTTTTTTTATTTGAACCTTTCTGGATAGAATTTTCCAAATATACTTTGCTGACTTCTCAGATAAAGGATATTTCTTCCAATTTAACTTGTTTGAGGTTTCAAGATTATCATGTTGGTGTTCAGTACTTTTTATATGTAATATAATTTGAGGACTGTTTTAGACTTTTTTTCTTTGACGTTTACATTTCTTACCCTTTTTACTGACTTCTAATGTGTTGTTTCAAGTCTGTTTTGTCACGAGAAAATGTTTATAAATAAATTAGATTTTAGAAGTTATTAAAGCTCTAAAGGAAGATCTCAAATGTCATTGGGATTCGATGACCCTATTCTGAGGCACTTTGTTACTTACCTCTGCATCAGGTCTGTGTTGAAGATTGCATTTGTTTGTAGTTTGGCATGTGTATATCATAATGAAAGTGTAATGTGGTAATGCTGTTAAACTAGCACTTTGTTATTGACTGTGTTATCACAGAATTATAGAATGTTAGAGCTAGGAGGGACCAGGAGGTCACCTAGTTCACCCTGTAAACCTTGCATTTTGCACGTTTTAAAAAGGGAGCTCAGAGGGGTCAAATGTTTTGTCCAAGGTCACAATCATGCAGGTAATTAGCAGAGCAGGGACTAGATCCTTGGTTTAACACCTAGAGCTTTTTCACTTACACAGTGCTGTCTCACAGGAGACTGTTTAAGTTTTATTAGAGGAAAAGTGTTTGATAGTTGGATTGAGGAATTTGTATTTGGGCACATTGGTTTCCTACTTCCACTTTGTAGGAATCAAGTATGAAAACATAGGTTGTGAGATTTACTATTTATTCCTCCCAGCAGTTAGATGGATTTGCTCTATAAATCTGAGATTGGCTTTGATTTAATTAAGAAAACAGAGCATGTTTTCTACTGTTGGGTAAAGGTTTCTTTTCTTTGTGGTGTCTGTCCCTGTTTGTCATTGTTAATCCTCTCTTGTCCTGAATTCTCTCCTCATAAAACAGTTTACAGATAACTCTCTGACACTGCCTCTGTTTCTGTCACTCACCTTTCTTTATATTGCCCCAACCCCAAGATTAGTGATCTCATGGTTTTCCCTTGTGGCTCAGCTGGTAAAGAGCTCACCTGCAATTCAGGAGACCTGGATCGAACCTGGGTTCGAACCTTGGGTTGGGAATATCCCCTGGAGAAGGGAAAGGCTACCCACTGTAGTAGTCTGGCCTGGAGAATTCCATGGACTGTATAGTCCATAGGGTCACAAAGAGTCAGACACAACTGAGCGACTTTTACTTGACTTCACTTTTCAGGCTTATTTTTACCTCTTTTTGTAGGTATCCTGTGTTCTTATACCCTCTCTTCCAGATGGATAAATTCCAAATGTCAATTTCTACACTTCAAAGTGTTAAACACCAGGACAATATTTCCTATTCTTTACCTAACATTACGTGTTTTAATGTCTACATCGCATGTCAAAATCAGCATATTTCAAACCACATTCATCATTTTCTTCTCTGAACCAGCTCTTTCTCCTTTATTTTTGCCAGTGATATCACCATTCCCCCCTCCACACACACACATTTGTCAGACTTAAAAACTAAATTATAATCCTGCCCCCATGAATATCTAATCAGTCTGTCACAAAGTTTTTATCTGTGTTTTGGTTTATTGTTTCTCCTTTTTCTTTGTTGTCACTTCCATTACTTTCGCCCCTAATTTGGGCCTATTCCAAGCCAGTAAATATAGCTGCCTTCTTTTTTACTGTCTATAATTTTTTTCCTTTTGGTTTATTGCTACACATTGTTAGCAAATAAATATTCCCATAAAATACTTTGATCATGCCATTCCCCTTGTTAGAAGAAACTTTGGGATATTCTTGGGTTGGATTTAAAATTGTCTACAGTTTATATCTATGCTATCTTATATATATATGATATAAGATGCAACTTATATAAGTTTTGCTCCTGCTATTCAAGCAACATTTCAAAATGCCGTTTCTCAAGTTCTCTGCCTGACTCAATGGTTCTCAGACTTTTGGATTACTTGACATTTACTTTTTTTTTGCTATTTACTCAGTCAATAGTATTTCAGAGTAAGTCAATTACAATACAAATATTGGTTTAATGGAAAATGTATGTATGTTTGTATATGTCTTTTTTCCCATTTTGTTTGCTTGACCAAACTAGCTGGTAATTGCAAATCACTGATCTAAACAGTATGCATCTACACACATTCAGATCCTTTACTCGTGCCCTTTCCTTTCTTACCTTTCCTAAACCCAGTAGTGTGTAGTGTGGTCTCTTCTACCCTACCCTAAATTTTCAGACCAGTTATTATCTGTGGTAGCCGTTTGATACGGCATCATGCTATTTATAATGTATCTTAAATCCTCAGCTAAATTGTAAACTCCTTGACGATGGACTGGGTTTTATTTTTTCGTTTTTACCTTAGTGCCAAACATTAGTATAATTTCTGTGTTTTTATAATTTTAGCTACTGTTTTATATATCCATCAGATACATCTACATTAAGAAAAATGGCAGTTCTCTGAAACTTTAATCATATCTTGCTACCCTTACTAGTCATTAAGTACTGTACTTAATCCTGTTTTATACTATTCTTGATAGTCGGCTTGATATTATTTCTTACGTTTGTGTCTTGTATGTATTAAAGAGCTGTTGCCTTTATTTTTATTATTTAAGAAAGGAAAATTGAAATCTGATTCAGCAAGTCTTACCAACATGGAATGTTTTTCTTGGTTTTTAACTAATTTCTTACTCTTTGGAAAACCAGAGATCAAGTTGTATAAGTAGAGTGGTGTGCATATATCTCTCAGTATTATTATATTGAAGTGATATGGCATTTAACTATTTTAATAGGTGCTAAAGTATGCTACACTGTTAAACACTATCAGATAGTCTATAATATAGCTTATTGAAGGGTTAATTATAGTGTTATTGTCATGTAATTCACACTTCACATAAATTTGTTCGCTTATTAGATTTTTATTTGCTTTGACAGTCTTTCAGTGCATTAATTAATCAGTGCATATTAATCATGTTTTCTTATTTTTTCTCCTCCCCTCTTAGGTGCTATTCAAGTATTGGGAAAGTTCAGGATGCCTTTATATCTTACAGGCAGTCTATTGATAAGTCAGAAGCAAGTGCAGATACATGGTGTTCAATAGGGTAAGACTTTGTGTAGAAATAATGGTAAAATTCATAAACAATAGTTGCATCACATATAATGTATTTCGTAAAGCTAACCCATTCTTTTTAGTCGACTTATTTTTTGTTAATCTCTCTTTACAGCGTGCTATATCAACAGCAAAATCAGCCTATGGATGCTTTACAGGCCTATATTTGTGCTGTACAATTGGACCATGGCCATGCTGCAGCCTGGATGGACCTAGGCACACTCTATGAATCCTGCAACCAGCCTCAGGATGCCATTAAATGCTACTTAAATGCAACCAGAAGCAAAAGTTGTAGTAATACCTCTGCACTTGCAGCACGAATTAAGTATTTACAGGTAAAATGTTTAAATCGCAGTTTTTTAAAGGCACATGTTTCCCCATGACACTCAGGCAGGAGGAGGGTGGCTGGGAAGTTTGTCTAGTTGTGTTTTGATGTCTATAACTTGTTTCCATATTTTGTAAACATACCATAGCTTGTAATATTATTTTACTTTTCATTTTAAGTAAGATATACAGTATTTTAAAAGTTACTCTTTTGTGCATTTACCCTGTTAATGCATATTAATTTACATAATTTTTTTCTATGTACTGTCTACATTTTTAAGTTGTCATAGCATTTTAGAGAAAAGAACACGAACACTGTCTTTCACTCTTGCTTGGAGTTTCATGAGAAGACAGCTATAAGAACTCTGAAAACAGAGCTCAGCTTTGTTTTAATTCTCACAAAGGTTTATATTCCCGTTTCCCTCATTATACTTAGTATCTTTCTGAAACCCCAAATTAAGGATCTATTTTCTTAAAAACAATTAGTTATAGCATTTAGGAAGATATAGTGGACTTGCTCTTACTCAAGTAGGCTTGTGTTAAATTTGCTTTTTACATAATTTTTCCTAGGCTCAGTTGTGTAACCTTCCACAAGGTAGTCTACAGAATAAAACTAAATTACTTCCTAGTATTGAGGAGGCGTGGAGCCTACCAATCCCCGCAGAGCTTACCTCCAGGCAGGGTGCCATGAACACAGCACAGCAGGTGAGAAGTTGGGTTATGTTCTGCAGGTGCCCAGCTTTAAGGGTTCTTTTCAATCTGTAGTAGTCAAGCGTATTTTACTAAGCACAGGAGGCTTTTATTAATGAAAAGACTCTTGCTTTAATTGTGAAGGGAATTTAGATCAAATTAAAACTCCCTCTGATATGGGAAGAAATTTTGGGGTGCCAGTTTAGAACCTTTGTGCATTTTCATGATTTTGAAGGAAAATTTCTTAACATAATGCTGCAGTTTATTTAGTTTTTGAAACAAGTTTTTCAAAGGAAGGTACACATTACTCCATTGATGATTCATTTGATTTTCCAATAATTACCATTCAGCGATGTCCACATAGATTTGAAAAGTATGCAGCTTGTAAAGTTGTATAATTTGAAGGAATGAATTAAGAACATATAGAACCCTATTTTTGTCTTCCTTCTGTGATTCTTAGGCATGTAAACCTCATCATCCAAATACTGAACCTGTATTAGGCCTCAGTCAGACACCAATTTCACAGCAATCCTTGCCACTACACATGATTCCTTCTAGCCAAGTAGATGACCTGTCCAGTCCTGCCAAGAGGAAAAGAACATCTAGTCCAACAAAGGTATATATTTTAGAGAAATAGAAAATCCCAGTCAAGAAAGAAATTCCTAACTGCCCTGAACTTGTGCAGTTTAAACATCTCCTGTCCTTTATTTTAAATCTGTGGACATCAATGAGTGAAAGGCTTGAGTTTTTTCATTCCAAATTCTTAGTATCATATTAAATATGGAAAGTAGGGATAAATTTGCATTCATCAAATCATTTTATTCATCTCCCTGCCGTTAAAATCTCAACACAACTTTTCATCATCACTTTCTACTGACATTAAAATAAACTTAACATTGAACCTAGTGGACAGTGTGATATTTAGGTTAGTCATTTGGGCCATAGTTTAGGGGTGGGCCTTTTGGGTGGCTAATTAAAGAATCAATATTTTCTTAAGTTCCCAAATTTACTATGCATGTAAAATTACTTTTAAAAGAACTAAATGTCATAACATCTTTTTATATGTAAATATTCCAATTCATAATCATTTGACCTCCATTAGTCATTATGTTAACTCTGAATTTAACCAAATATTCTTTAATTTTTTTTTAATCAATTTTTCTCAGAATACTTCTGATAATTGGAGTAGTGGCCATGCAGTGTCACATCCTCCAGTACAGCAACCAGGTCATTCATGGTGTTTGACACCACAGAAATTACAGGTATGTAAAACATGCTTTTGACAGATTGTTTTTCCTATTAAAGAAAAGTAGAGGTACTAAAGTTCTAGGTTTTTTAAGTATTAATTCTTAAAACTGAATGGCAGTAAACTCAGTTAATAGGTATATAAGTAAAATGAGCCCACATTTACCAGAGTAATAGAGATAATTCATTCCTTTTTTTTCCCCACTTACCTCCGCTCCACCCCCCCAATATATTCTCATGGTTCAAACCATCTAAGTATGAGTTTAGAGTATATAGAATAAATTCTCCTGCTTCTATCCCTACCCACTCAGTTCCCTCCTAACCGAAAACCAGTATTAACTTGTTGCTTTTCTATTTTTCAAGAGATGTCATGCATGTCCAAGCAAATACTCATCTCCTTTCTCTCATATGTTATTATTTTTCTTCTCTTTTTATACAAATGATAAAATGCTGTATATACTGTTAAATAGTGTATTCTGCAGACCTTTCCATGTCAATATATTAAGAGCGTCCTAATTCTTCTATGACTACATCATGTTTCTTTATGTAGGTGTCATACTTTTACTTAGGCAAATTACTAGTTTTGGATAGTCAGATTTTCTTCAGACTCCTATTCCATACAGTGCTTCTTAGAGAGTACTTGTCATAAAGCATAAAGAACTTTCTGTGTAAACCCTGATAATTATTAATGAGTAAAATCTCATGCCCATTTATCTCAAAGATCGATCCCACCACAGTAAACCTTCTGAGATAAATGTTTCTTAACTTTCTCAAACTTCTTAAAGGACTTCATCTTGGGATTGATTGCCATTGGTCAGAAATCAGTACCTTTGACTAAACAGCATTCAGAGTTTTATAGAAAGGTTACTTAGAATAATGAGCTTGTTTCTTAGATATGTCTTTGACTGTATTCTTCTTTTTCTTCTAGCACTTGGAACAGCTCCGTGCAAATAGAAATAATTTAAATCCAGCACAGAAACTGATGCTGGAACAGCTGGAAAGTCAGTTTGTCTTAATGCAGCAACACCAAGTGTGTACAGCATTGTTTTCCCCCTAAAATTTGTTAGCATTTGAATATTTTTGTTGACTGGAATACCATTTTAGAGAGTATGTTTATGCCCACCTCTAGTTTCTACTAGTGTTTAGTGGGATTTAATTATCTGTGCTTCTTAAAATACTGATAATGGACAGATTTTTTAGGGAAGAAAAACAGCTATAAATTTGATTTTTGAACATGACTTAGTATTTTATTAATTTACATGTTATTTTGCATGTAATACTTAACAAACTACATCCTAAACTCAGGCGAGGTTCTTTCAGGTTTGTTTAACTCAGAGAGTCTGGCATATAAATGTGATAAAATGGAAATTCAAGATCCTCTATTTTGTGATGGGGAAGAGACCTGTAAATTTGATTTCTTTTCCATAATTTTCAACTGATTTCTTTTGTCATTTACTAAAAGGATATTTAATATTAAGTAGATTCCTGCTTTTCTGAGGAAGCTAAGGTATTTTTTAACTTGGAGAAATTAAATGTTAGGGTAAAATCAGAGATTATCTTGTTACATATCTTCATATTCTGATTGTGTCCGTTATGGGCCACACAGGCAGCATTTATTTTTGTGTTTTTTTTGACAGATGAGACAGACAGGAGTTACACAGGTACGATCTACTGGAATTCCTAACGGGCCATCAGCTGACTCATCACTGCCTACAAACTCAGTCTCTGGCCAGCAGTCACAGCTTGCTCTGACCAGAGTGCCTAGCGTGTCTCAGCCAGGAGTCCGCCCTGCCTGCCCTGGGCAGCCTTTGGCCAATGGACCCTTCTCTGCAGGCCATGTACCCTGTAGCACATCAAGAACGCTGGGAAGTACAGACACTATTTTGATAGGCAATAATCACATAACAGGAAGTGGGAGTAATGGAAACGTGCCTTACCTGCAGCGAAACGCACTCACTCTACCTCATAACCGCACAAACCTGACCAGCAGCGCAGAGGAGCCGTGGAAAAACCAACTATCTAACTCCACTCAGGTAACAGAAGGACTAATTGCCTTGTTGGCCTCTCACATAGTAGTTGTCTTTATTTGATTTTATGCATGTTGAGAGGAGAAATAAAAGTTTGGGAAACTTTTTATAAGCATTTATAGTACTACAGTGTGATTACTACATTGTGACTCAGTATTGTGTGTAGATTTTTTTTTCTCTCATATAAGACTTACACACATAGGTAATGTTAGAAATTTCTAAAAGAAAAAAATAGATCATACAATTCCCCAAAACTCACTGCTAGTTTACAATGGCATCTTAAGCATTTATAGTAATGTTTCTTAGTTCATTTCTGTAAATATTGCCTACTTAGATCAAGTGCTATTCTAAGTGGTAAGTATTTACTCTGGTGGGAGGAAAAGTTTTTACTTCTGAATATTTATCCTCATAGTTTTCCCTGTGTTTTGGATGGTTTCCATGGAACAGGTGCACCAAAGCAGGACTGAAGGGTCAAAGAGCTTTTAAAGGAAATGTTACGAATATGTCTTGCCAAATTGCTTATACTGTTATTAGTCTACTACAAGGAAGTATTTGAGTTACTGTTGGTAAAACTAAAATAAGTTCTTTTTCTAAGAACTTTTAAAAATGTCTTAGTTCATGTACATAAACAGAAAATAAATAGGCATTACATATGGAATATAAGGTAATGTTACCATTAGTTCTCTGGAATAATATACTAGAAAATGGAGCTGGGGAGTACTAGAGATTGATAGTAGAGGAGTTGCATTAATAAATAGGAATGTCAGGGAAGGTTTCACTGGAAGGAGTAGTTGAATAAAGACCTGAAAGAGTTATAGAAGTGAGCCTTAAAGATATTCCTGGAGGAGGAAATGGCAATCCACTCCAGTATTCTTGCCTGAAAAAAATCCCATGGAGAGAGAAGCTTGGTGGGCTATAGTCCATGGGGTCACAAAGAGTTGAACACGACTTAGCAGCTGAGCATGCACACACACACACACTTGAAAATATTTGTGATAAGAGTGTTTCAGATTTAGGGAGCAACAAGAAGCAATAGGCCCTAAGACTGGAGCGTGTTTTGCATATTTAGGGATTATCAAGGTGGCAAAAGCATAGCTGAGCAGGATGAGAGGTAGATGTGTTCCAGTTTGGACACAGGCTAGCTAAATCATTTTCAGCCTTGTAGGCCATTGCATAAAGATTTTGGATTTTATTCTGAGTTAAATGGGAAACTATAGGGAGGTTTGAATGGAGTGAGGTGGTCTGACTAGATCCTCTCCAGTACACTGTGGATAGGCTAAAGGAGGCAAAAATACTAATGATATGACCCATTTGGAGATTACTGTTATAATCCATGTTAAGAGATGGTAGTGGCTCAACCCAGAGTGGCAGTAGTAGAAATGGTCAACTTTTGGGTACATTTGGGTGTAGAACCAACAGGATTAGGTAATAGAGTGGGTATGAGAAAAACGGGAGTCTAGCCTGATAAACTAGGGAAGATGAAGGAAACTGGATGAAATCACCAAGGGGTGAAAATAGATAGGGGAAAAAAAGGGAACTCAAAACTGAGCCTTGGGGCATTCCAATATAATGGCTCAGAAAATTGGAAAACTAACAAAACTAGAAGAGGAGTGACTTGTGAGGATAATAGGAGATATAGGAGAATATGAGTGATGCCTGTAAAGCCAAGTCTTTCAAGGAAGGGGCTGTGATCAAAGTGTGAATCAATCAGTGGTTACAGGTTGAGTTGGTAATGTGAGGAAATTAACACAGGAGAAAAAGGAGAGAATTGTTTGGGTAGGTGAGAGGATGGGATTTTGAAGGTTCAGTGTCTTTAAACATTAAAGGATTGTTAAAAGGATAACATGAGATTTTTGTTAGGATTCCTATAGTGCTAAGGTATAATTTGTAATTAATAAGAACCTTTGTTAACGATTGTAACTTAATGATTCTATTATTATTCTTTATTGCATCTAATTCACTGGTTTCCTTAGTTGCTGAGGTTTTAAGTAAATAACTCCCTTCATCCCACTTTGGAAATTTGCTATCTTTATGAAGACCTATTGTATAGCACAGGGAACTCTGCTCAGTGTTACATGCCCGCCTAGATGGGCAGGGGGTTAAGGGAGAATGGATACATGTATATGTATGGCGAGTCCCTTTGCTGTTCACCTGATAGTTAATGATTGTACCCCAATACAAAGTTGTTTTTGGTGTTTAAAAAAGACATATAATTTTAGTGAAAGAACCCTCAGTTTGCAGACCATGGAGCCTCTGTACATGACTGAATACTAAGTGGCAGAGCCCCAGTCTTTGCTTTGCAGGCCCTTCAATGCCGGTGGCCATAGGAGCTTTTTAATTTAGATAATACAATTGGAAAAGTTGCCTAAAAATTCTGTTGAACTGATTCTAAATCAGAGGTTTCCCAAATGAAGTTGCTGCATAACTAGTGAAGCTGAGGAGCCTCTCTTTCTGCATTAACGTAATTAGAGACTTTTTCAATACTGTCTTATGCCTTCTCAAATAGTTTTCTCAAATTGTGATGAAAACTAGACCATTGATAGACGCGTATGATATATCTACTATTTAGCTTGTGATGATGGGAGGAAATACAGATTTATAGTAATTTACATGATAGTTTCGAAGAGTTCATTCACAGATTCCACTTAAGGTATGAAAGTAAAATTATATAAGTTGTAGGTGTATATTCAGCAAGTCCTCTTTAAAAAATGTATAGCTTAAAATAACCTAGACTTGCATTTAAAGACAGTGTAATAAAATGATTACTTTTGTATTTGCATATTATAATTATTATAAATTGTTAGTTGATTAGCTTCTGAGTAGAAATTTGATACATTAAATTTTGACACCCACCTGGATTCTTTTTGGATAATAATACTTGATATGCTTATAATATTGAAGTATTTTTACTTTATGAAAAGTTTCATATAACAGTTTATCTTTCAGCTACTACTGTGATTGAATTTTAGTTGCTTATTTAATCATTTAAAACCAGATTGTATTCCTTTGCTTGCCTCAGTGATGTATATCAGCTTTTCATGCGTTTAGGCTTTTTTGTTTTGGGGGTTTTATTGGTAGATAGCTTTAAAGTTTTTAGCTTTAGGAATTTGTTTTAGGGATATGCTTGCTGATTTTAACTAGATGATTAAAG